>CM021742.1:14192627-14397526 GCA_011075105.1 Heteronetta atricapilla
CCATAGGATCCTTGGGTTGGTGGGGTGACCCCACAAGATCCTTGGGTGACCCCGCTGCCACCACCGTGCCTGCTGCAGGCTGAGGCCACCTGGGCTGGAGCAGAGGCGCTGAGTCCCTGCAGACTGTTGTTTCAGCCCGTTCACTGACTCATGCACACATCACTGCGTACACGTAGGCAGATATTTTTTTTTTAATTATTTTTTTTAAGAAAAATAAAAATTGGCATATTGAAGCACTGTACCGTGGAGCTGGGTTTTGGAGCACTGAATGGGTCCCGGAGCAAACGCAGCGGGATGTTGGGCACGCAGTGGCTCAGTGTCCCTGCATGGCTCCTGTCAGTGGTGGCAGGGGCAGCACTGACGTTTTAAACCCGTGTCTCATTTTAAGAGCCTGAAATATTTGAAATGTAGCCGCACTGCAGAGCAACCGGTAAGGCACCGTGGCACGAGCTGCCCGACGAGTGCCTCGATGGCAACCAGGCTGCCTTATGTAAGTCTGAAAACGGCACCTCCTTGCTCGCCACGTCCCTTTCTGTGCACGCAGAGTCCTGCAGAGCTGCCAAACAGAAGCAAATGAATGAACTCTTTTCTCTGCTCATTCTTCCTTCCGCAGCTTGGAGAAAGTGAGCCAGAGCCTGTTCTAGTTTGCCTGTCAGCAGGAATGGCAGCGGACCGCTCCATCCCCACCGGGCTTTGTGCCCCCGAAGCGCTGCCTGCCCGCGAGGCATGGCAATGTCACGGGAGAGACCAGGCCCTGCCACTGGACCGCTCTGGTCCAGGAGTCAGCCATCAGGGTCCTCATCATGCCCAGAGCCCCCCCAGACACCAAGGCAAGTGAGAAGATGTTGAAGGGGCGGCTGCTGTTCTCCGGTCGCTGTTGGAAGCAGCCGGTCTTCGCATCGTGGCGATGGAGCGATGCCGCATTTCATTTCTGAAAGCCAAAGCCGAGAGATGTCCCTTCTTCCTGCTTTGAAGTGGTGTACTTCTTCGTCTGGAAAGAGTGGGAGCTTTTATTTTTTTCTGGTTTTGTTGTGTGTTTTTTTCTTTTTTTTTCTTTTCCCCCTTATTTTCTATTTAGGAGAAAAGGTGGGAGGAAGTAGAGAAGGAGAATATAATGGGGGGATGGCCTTGTTCTCACTTTCCTACTGAAAACATTTCAGAAAAAGGAGCAAAAAGCAGTGAAAATGGGTAGAAGCCCACTTCAGTTTTGCGTTCCCATTCCTTCCCTTTTTTGCTTGAAAGAAGGATGGCCAAAAAAAATAAGTGGGACAAACCCCACGTGTTTTGAATTATTCTCTTCTTAATGAGTTAGAAAAACATCTCGTTTTCAAAAGTACGTGCTTTTTCCATGAAAAAAAATCAAACAGAGGAAGAACCTTTCCAAAGCCAATAGCAGTTGCCATTCCCAGTCATTTTGCGACTCCCCGCTCAGTGTTGTGCCATTTTTCTGGCTGCGCCACGGCTCATATTGCTCGATGTTTGCATTTATCTTTGCTTGAAGGACATCATTTTCATAGACATCCTTGTTCTCTGCAGAGCAGGACTCCACGGCAGTCTGCACGGTGCAGGGGGAGCAGCAGACGGCAGCACGCCACCTCCTTCCGTCAGGACAAACCAGAGCCCCTCAACGCAAGAATCTCTTCTTATTCTTTTTTCATTTCATTTTGTATTTTTGTGATTGCGGCCCCAGAAGATGCGATCTGAAAGAACCACTAAAAAATCCTCCCAGCGATCAGAGCCCAAACTAAAAAGCCAGACCTAGTTCTTGCAGGAAAAAAACTTCCATGCGCGACCCAAGTATTCCCTGAATGTTCAAGAACACCCACAAATTCTATAAAAATAGCTGATAATTTATTTATTTGATTTAATTATGAGCCTAGCTTGTGATTTTGGGGTGGGGACGGGGGTGGGGCTGGAGTTAGTGATGCTGAAAAAACGCTTCAGAGAGAAACCCAGGCGAGTTTTCAGCTCTGTGGCGCCGGGGAGCTGCCCGGGCTCCTCCTGAAGGCACGCAGAGCTTTGCGGTGCCAACTGAGGGCTCTTAAACCCCTTGGGTGAGGAGGTGGCTACTTCTCCTGGGGGAAGCTACAGGTCTTTGGCCCTACGGTCTGTGGATGAGGCTGGTGTCCCGTGGCCAGCATGCTTCTGAGGGACTCCCTGCTGGCTCACCTGGTTTGAGGGAGGGTGGATGCGTGGCAGTGAGCATTAGCCCCCTGGGCTGGATGAGCCCTGGCACTGGGAGGGGGCTGAGGGACACGTTCCCGACCCTTATGGGAGGGTCTAGAGAGGGTCGGGGTGCCGCGTGCTCTGCCCCCGGCGTATCACGGGACCAACCCCTCAGTCCTTGCTGGTTCAGCGGGATAGGAAGAAATACCAGGCTTCCCTCCCATCGGCATTCCCAGCCCTGTTCACTTCAAGCCTCTGAGCTCCTTCTCTCCTCCTTCCTTCCCCCAGGATCTCCTGTTCAGCTGAAAGCCATCGGCAGGCCCCGACATCAGCAGCTTTTGGAGCCCCTTTTTTTCCGAAAGCGCTCCTCAGCGGTGCGGCCTTTGTTCCCCCCAGCTGTCGCATCCTCCGGGATCGGCAACAAGTCCTCGCTTTACAGACCCCGTCTTGTCAGTCCCCAGGCTGATCTGACCACCTGGTTTGTTTGTGAAGCGAGCGCTCGAGTCATAACATTTCTGTTTATTTCAACAACTGTATTCCTTGCATAGGAAATGAGCCAAGATGGTCTAAGGCGGGGAGAGCGAAGCATGTCGTGGTTGTAATTGCTTTTGCTCTCCCAATATCAATTTTTACGGTATAATCAAAATCTTATTTTTGTACTACTGGACTCTGTTATTGACTTAATCTTCTTAAGTGCTGCTATTATTCCAGTGATTTCATCGTTGCATGTTGATTTTAATCTTTTGATCTCCATATTAGCTACTGCCTGCAACTAATTTGTTGCTCAGTGTTTTTCTTTGTTTTGACCTGTGAGGCATTTTCCTCATGGCACACAACTCTGCTGGCAGATTGCATATAATCTCTGCACTTTTTTTCTCCCATATTTTGCATAGTTACAACAAATGCAGATTTACAACTTGAAACAGAATATGTATCTTCTGGGGAGGCTGAGCAAGACACCGCTCGAAGGGAGGAAATGCCGCCGAACGCAGCTCACCGGAGAGAGGTGTCGCTCAGGCTCCTGAGCCAAACGAGTTCAGAATTGTTGGCAACTGCAGTATTTGTAACTTAAATTACCCACAGTCAGGTACCGAACAGTTTCTGGAGGCATTGCTTAGGGCTGGGAGGAGGAAGGCTGGTTTTTGTGAATGGGGTTGGGGACTCCTAGCCGGACTCAGCTGGGCGTTTGGAGGCTCTGCTGAGTCCCGACACCACGCAGCAGTTTTTTCAACAAAAACTGGTGGCAGTGGTGCTGGTGCAGAGTCTGGAACTTCACAAAGTGCAGAGGGTGAAATACGGCTCAGATGTGTTTTGGTTGGCCATTATACCAGGGCTTCTTCCCTTGGTAGCTGCTGCTTTAACCTGTGCTACTTTACTGGGGCTTTGTTTGCTTTAGCTTTTTCTTTTAAAGCTTTGAGGAGGAATTTTTGCCTTAGGTTTGCCGTGACTTTTTTTTTTTTTTTTTTAAAGAACACAGACTGAACACTGACAAAATCATCTTTGCTTTGCTGCATGCCTATTTATGCTTCTGAAACCAATTTGTCTTCTAATATTTTTGACGTTTTGGTCACCAGAGAGGCAGAAAAGCAATTTCTAAGATGCCTATGGGCCAGGAGACATGCTTTACAGCAGAGGGGAAAGAATCTGTTAGTTGCTGAGATATAAAACAAATTGGATGAACAGCTGCTGACACTTGTCAGTCAAATAGTTGATAGCATTTTCAGTCTCCATGCCACATGCTTTAAGTAAGTCTGTCAAAAAAAGGATATTTTCGCTGGACTTCCCTGTAAATACGAGAGAAGTTTTGGCCTGATCTATCATTTAAAATTTTGCTGGCAGAGGAATGAAATTTTCCTCTTTTCCCCAAACTGATTGACATAACTGTACTGGCAGATCCTTCATCTAGGTGCAGTTGTACTGGCAGGAAGTCCTTTGACTGTTGGAGCTCATTCCACTGCAGCAGCGGGTTGAAGTGAAACCGGCAGCAGACCTTTGCGTCTCCTCGGAGGGGTTTGCCAGGGTGCTCCCAGCCATCAGCAAACCCTTCCAGAAGCTGCCTGAGGTGTAGCTTTGCCCTGCGGGAGCCTGAGCCCCATCCAAGTGCGTGGCCGAGGGGGCTTTAAACCCAGATTGTGTTGTTCAGACAGCACCAAACCATTTTGGGGTGATTCCTGCAGGATTTAACCAAGAGGGCACTCGGTGCCGCCGCGGTGCAGCACCCACAGGGGGCAGGGGCAGGCTGCCAGCACCCACGTAGCCATCGGGGATGACTGGGTGCAACAGGCTCCTTCTCTTGCCTTCATGCTGCAGGACTGGGAGGTTAAATCCCGCCTTGCAGCATTGCTCATACAGAAGTTCTTCACACCAAAATTTGCAACTCAACGCACATTTGGGTCCAAACTCCCTAAAAGAAGCGATCTGCCTAATGCTTCCTCTCTTAGGACACGCGGTCGGGCCTGACGTAGCCTCAGGGCTCTCACAGAGTCCCTGAGCTGCTTTGCTGGGGTCTTGAGGCCACGTGAAAAGCTGTCACAGGCTGCAGGGTCGCTGCTGCTGACCGGGAAACTCTGAGGAGCGTGGCCGTCCCCGCCGCAGGGCGGCACCTCTGCGTGCTGGTGGTGGTGCGCCGCCAGGGATCAGCTCCCGCAGGCTGCACCCACACGGCTTCATTCAAAAAACTGAGCAGGGCTCACTATTTTGAAAGGTGGCAGGTGGAAGTGGGCTGTGTTTTCACCCAATAAATATTTCATGTTAAAAAAAAAAAAGGGGGAGCCTGTTCCAGAGTGGAGTCAAGCTGTTTCTTTAGCTCTGCTCTGCCTGACGGGGAACGGAGCTACAAATTTGGGTCTTTCCCGGTGCTTTTTGCTCCCAGCCGGGTGCCCGCCCCAGTTGAGGCTTTCCCAGTGCCTCCTCTTGGAGGTGCTGCAGGTCGTATCCGTGTCTGGGGCAGGAGAGGGAGAGGAAGATGAGGCTGTGCGCATGCATATGCATGGCTCAGGAGCCTGGCTTCAGGATGTGGCTGCAGGCTCCAAGCATGAAGATGTCAGGATAGAGGTATTTTTTTTATATATGTTATGTCCCCCTGACAGGCCTGCAGAGGAACCTGCCCTGGCCTTGGAGGATGTAAGTCTGACTTAACCGTTCAATTCCTGCCCCTGTGCATCAAGTGGCTTATCAAAACGTAAAGGGTGCTAAAAATGCCCACCACGGCTCCTAAAGCAGAGCCCGATGATGCCCCCGTTCCCAGGGGTGGGCTCAGCTCACCAAGGGTATGTGGTGGGGCTGAGGGCACCTCCAGAGCCAGGGGGTGAACTGCCAGCGAGAGGCACTGCAGGTGAGTGAGCTCCCGGCTCTGTAGCCATCCCGGGACCCAGCACCCCACCTGGGCTGCTCCCAGAGCCCCCCTTCCCTCCCATTCCTCCCTTGGCTTCTCTGGGAGAAGACAAAACAAAAACTTGCAGAAGTTTTTGCAGAAGGCAAGTGTTGGGCAAGGCTAATTGCCGTGTAATAACGGGGCTGTACCAGAGCACACCATCAATTACTCGCCCAAGGCCAGCTGATGCGGTGCAGTGCCCAGGTAATGGTGGCAACGAGCGGGGCGGTGACAGCCCACGTGTCCTTGTACCTGGGGAACATACGGTCTGGGCCCAGCCTGACCTCTGGGAACAAGTCGGGAAAACAGCTTCTAAATTAATAAACTGTAAAAACACCCAAGAGAAAAGAAAATGCCTTTATTCTGAGAGGTGGGGGCTCTTACATCTCAGCTTGTAATTTCTTTTTTTTTTTTTTTTCTCTAAGGCAGACATAAAAAGACTCCATAATTTATTCTTAGGACATCTGAATAGTTATTTATTGAGAAGCCACAGTTCTCACACTTTTACAACTGTCGGCTTGTATAAGGCAAAAAAAGCAAGATGGATCACTATTTTACACAGAAAGTAAAAGCTCTGGAAGGGGGGCTGATGGACATGCAGTTACCGGTCAAAATGCAATGTACATGACATATATAAAAACCAGTGTGAAACAGAGGAATTGTAAATTATGGTTACAATCTACCGAAATAAATATTCAATATATTATTATAAACACATTTGTATAGTCTAAGATTGTAATTAAAGTTGTCTTTGTACATACACGGTTATTGGAAATTTAAACAAAAATGTAACATGTAGAGGAGCAAACGTCAACATAAAACAGCTGCTTTGGACTCGTAATGTGGCATGATCTATCCATAATGATAGGATTAATCTGGTGTGGCAATTAGAATGACTAATCCTCTGGGATGTAGCCTCTATGGAGTTAACTGCATATTGAAGGGAAGAGCCTGATATATTAACAGGGATGCGGAATGATTCAAACGGCTGTCTGGGTTTGTTTGTTTTCTGTTTTTTAAATGAACAGAGAGAACAAAAAAATCATTTGTAATTGCCTCGTTTTTCTTTTAAAAACAAAGCTGTTTTTTAATTAATTTTAAGCAGTTGGCATCCACAGAAGAGAAACAAAGAAATGAAAGGACTCGATTCACTCATCTTCACAACAATTTACCATCAATGTATATACAGTACATTAATGAAGCATTGTTTAAACTTTAATTATAACAGGGACACACCTAGTATGTTTTCTATGTAGTTCTCCAGTAACAGTATTAAACAACGGTGCTCCATATTGCTTATGAACATATAGATATGAAATCAGGAAACCAATGAGTCAAAGAGAGGTGCTAACCTTATTACCACACAGCTAACATGGCATTTGTATTGGTAAACTTCTCATGGGCGTTTAGAGCTGACAGAAAAATTCCTAATGTGGCTAACTGAGTTACAGACGAGGTACATGCACGGACACCAGGCGAGCCCCGGGCGGTCCTGCAGGCCAGCTCCCCTAGTCGTCCTCTTCGTCCTCCTCATCACTGTCCTTCATGGTGATGCCCTGGAGCCCTCCGCCTTCGCTGACCGACGCCGTGGCCTCCTCTACCGTCAGCCGGTTCCGAATGGTCTCGTAGGTTTTGCTGTTCAGGGTGGAGTCCAGCACGCCTTGCAATCGGAAATCCCGGTACGTTTTCTAAAGCAGGGGGAAGGAGGAGACAGCAGAGAGGTCAAGGCTGGTTTGGGAGCCACTCATGGAAGAGGTTGGGATGCCAAGGAAATCCCAGCCCCATTGGGCATTGCCCTGCACAGCGCAGAGCCTCTGTGCAGTAGCAGGGGTCCCTGTAGGGTAACCACGAGCCCACCTGGAGCAACAAATTGTGTCTGTCTGACAGCCCTGCCTTCGTGGGACCTGCAGGTGGGCCGGTGTGGGGCTGCACAGGGGCTTCAGAGCAGTGAGGACCAGAGACAGCTTTACATAAGGTATGCTGGGGTCTAAAAGCACATCTGAGCAGCCAAGTAAGGCTCTATTGGACTCACTTTCCTGGCTTCTAGATGCATTCATCTGCCTGCAAGCGAAGTTATTTTTCTTAACGCAGCAGAACGCCCATTGCCTGTAGCTGCAGACGTGATTACACGTTCCTGGAATGCTCTGTATTAAATAATCC
Source organism: Heteronetta atricapilla (assembly GCA_011075105.1). NCBI lineage: Eukaryota > Metazoa > Chordata > Aves > Anseriformes > Anatidae > Heteronetta > Heteronetta atricapilla. The sequence goes on from CM021742.1 coordinate 14,200,327, forward strand.
TACCTACAGTATTGGGATTAAATATGCTAAATCCAGGAGACGGGAGAAAATTGTTCATGTATAAAGATAAGCACATGGCATGTATTTCTGAAATCTCTCTTCACCTGGTTCCGAAAGTGGAGTTGCATTTCCACAGCTAGCTGTGCTTCCCTTGTTATTGCGGTTAATTTCCTTGCATGTGAATTTGTGTTTAAAAACTTCTCGACTCTGTGCGATAAAACTCTGCTCCCGTGGTTCATTTAATTGTGCTCTGTGCTCTGCATGGAAACTATTTACTGTTTTACTCTTTCAGAAAGTCCCCGGATTTGTTGTAGCTGCTTCTGAAAGTAATATTGGTATAAATAAAGCACAAGGAAGAAAGCTTTCCTCAGCTAGCTGACAAGTAGAAATAATTTGCCTGTGCCTGTTGTTTTCGGTTATGAAAAGCACATTTAATACATTTCAGTTTTAATTTATTCATGCCTTCAATGTGTTCACTGAGCACAAGACCATAAACATTATAAAATACTAGACAAAAAAGCATTAGATAGAACCTAAAATGATCAAAAATATATTTACCCCCTTCTGTGATCTTATTATTTCATGTAAACCACTGTGATTTCACACTGAAATAATTATCATTAGTCCAAGGCACGCACACACACACATACACATACACGTGCACTCGTGGAAAAAAATGTTACTTTCAGGGTATGTTATCTCACCTTTGGGATCTCTTAGAGTTGATTATATACACCCATTGTAAAGGAAACAACTTCAATTAACTACGAGAACAATCCTCATTTGCATTCTGATGATAATCACAAGCCATAGCTGGGCTTAAATATGTCTAGTAAAACAGTGTTAAAAAACTTCTGGTTTGATTTAACCCATTTTAACACGAGTCCATGGGTGTGATCGACCACAAAAAGGCTAATTTTGGCGTGCTTATTGTACAGGTAGGGCTGAATAAACAGTATTTTCCCTTTTTTCATGCAGGTAGTTACTTTGTTCTTATTTACACATGTATTCTGCACCTCTGTGCATTTTCAGTTCCTGTTTACCCATCTGATAAAAATCCTCATTTCTAAGCATCTCAGTGAAGGACTGATCTGATTTCCCTACGAGGACACGCCGCACACATGCACTCGCCCCTTTCAGCAGCAAGATGATCGTGAAAAACCCAGCGGGCGATTACCTTGACTATCCTAATGAGGGTTTTCAGCTGGTAGATGTGAAGCTGCAGGTCCATGCGGTCTGTCAGCCAGGTGCAGACGACATTCATCGAGCTGGTGTACCATTGCTGCAAGAGAGACAGGACTTCTCCAGCAACCACGTTACGTGCGCGCGCCCTGCCCTGCACACGCCGGCTGCACGCGGGCATGCAGCGGCACCAGGCTGTCCCCCCCCCCCCCCCCGTAATGGGATGTGGCAGGCTGCTGGGGGGAGACCAGCACCCTCTTTTACGCAGAATTTCCATGCACGAGCCTCTAACTTTTCACAACGACAGCAATCTTACTCGGAGGGGTCCCGGCCACCAGCGGCGCCGCCAGGTTTTTGTAATCCTGTTTTGCCATTGACTTGACTTGGCAGCCGTGGCGGGAGTTTTGGCCCAGTCCAGCTTTTAACCCATTCCCCGCCCCAGCGAGAGCACAATCCTGCCTTTAAGACCACACTCGAGCTACTTACCGGCTTGAAATCAAACGAGACCGGCCACGGGGCGAGTCTGCTTCGGGGCAAGGGTTGGCTGCGGGTGAGGATGCGCAGACGTGAGCACCTACAGGCGCTGCGCGGGAAACGCTTTGGTTTCGACCCCACAGTTAGGAAAAGATGGAAAAGCAGCAAGCAAATGAGCTCGTTTCAAGCTGCTGAATTCGCAGGGCCCCTCCAGGGGCTGAAATTTTGCTGCTTGCCTGTGAAAAAGGCTTGCAGCTGTGTGGCAGCAGACTGCCAGCCCTGCAGCGCAGGAAGGCTCCGGCGGGCTGCGGATCAGCGCCCTGCTCACGCAGGGCTGGCACTGCACGTCTGACGCCACGGAGCGAGGAGCGAGCCCTCGAGAGAGGGAGAAGCAGGGGCTACGTGCGGCGGGGGATCACAAAACCTCCCCACTCAGCACCACGGCTGAGTCCTGAGCGGGTCCAGAACCCCATCGCGGGCTCAGGCTCTGTGCGCAGGCACGGCGTCTCACCCGTTTACTCTTACACACACACAGAGCAAAACCTGTGCTGCACAGCTGTGGAAATTTATCTAGAACCGGTTAAAGGGAAAAAAAAAAAAATTGATCTGTGTTTTTCACAGATCAATATATAAAAATGCTGATCGAGCCCCATCCAGGTTAGTCTGCAACACAGCTTCCTCCCAGCTAGCCTAAAACCTTGCATCAATCTAACTCAGGTATTTTTTCCTCTCTCCACCCCACCTTCTTTTTCCTGGGCGCTGGTGTCTGCCAGCCAAGCACACGAGCTGACGCGAGGCTGAGCGAGGCAAACTGGCATGTCTGAGCTAACAGCACACCGCGTAGCGCAGACGGGGGCTCGGCACAGGTTACCCGACCACAAGGCAACGCAGCCAGGAACTGCTGCCCTCCAGCAGGACCCAGCACGCTGTCTGGGGAAGGGTTTTCCCCCACCGTGGTACTTCTTTATAGTGTAACACTACCGTGTGCCTCATCAGCCTGTAGGGTTACCAAGGGTATTGCAGTGGTACAGGACCTGGTCATCGTGAATGGTCACGATGAAAACTTAGTATTAACCTCTTATTGCTACAAATGCCGTTCTAACTGTGCCTGGGCAGGCCAGGCCAAGTGAAACCTAAATTAAACACAGCGGGATGGAGCGAGGCCATGCGTCCCTGGAGAGCTGCAGGGCTGAGCTTGGGACCAGCAGGGGAGCAATACCGAGGGCTCCTGTGTCCCACAGCCCCTTTCCCGAAGTCCACAGACTTCACTTGTGTGGCTGCAGCACAGTCTGGGCTGGGGATGGTGAGGAAGGCAGCTCCTCTCTCCCCCCAGCTGCTGGGATAACGACAGCAGAAGGCCGGGCAGCCTCTGCCATTTATCATTGCAGCCAGTTCTGGGCCAAGGAACGATTCAGTGAAGATGCCCCTCCACTTCTAGCTCTAAAATAAATTCCAGCTCTTAATAAAATGGAGGAAATAAAGGGATGGAAGCGTCACCAAGTGAACATCAAGTGGTGATCTTGTGCTTGATGCTTACACTTCATGCAACTTGTGGCAGAGACTGGCCCCTCATCTCCAGGATGGAGATCTGGCAAGAGCTAAGAGCACAAACAAAACTAATTTGGACAGGAAAGGAGCTCTGTCAGTGACAGAAATCAAGCTCGGCTACAGTTAGCTGTCCCAGACCAGAAGAGCAGCCAGGAAGGCCCAGGGGGACTTCACATCTCGCAGTTCTCTGACTACTCCGAGCAGCCGGGCACCCCGCGCTGGGCTGGCCACTCTAGGTGGCCATCCAGGGGGGGCACAAAGCAACTGCCTGGGGTCTTTAAATCAAAACCCACACAGGAACAAAGCAAAGGTATGTTGCAGGCCCTCTCTTTTCCACCGCTGCCTCTCATTTTACATGAAATGACCTGCTTCTGGGTGCCTTGGCCTCCCCCAGCTGAATGAGATGAGGGCAGGCCCTGCGCCACGCACACCTGCACTGCTGTACTGCTGACACAAAACAGAAATAACACTTTCTGCCCAGGGGTTATCAGCAAGGTGACAGCATCCATGGAAAAGGTCACGCCGTAGCCTGTGCCCACTTCAGCCGGGCCAAGGGAAAGCACCTGTGGGAGCTGCTTGCACATAGCACCGCCACAGCAGCACGTCCCGTAACTCCCATCAGCCCTAATAACATCCAGCTGCCTTCTAATGAGCACACAATTTCACTGCTGTGAGACCTTCAGCCTGAGCTGAATTAAACATTTGGTTGTGTTTCTGGTAGCTGAGCTGTGGGGAGATGTGAACTCCCCCGAGCTGGATCCTGCCGTCCCGCAGCGCCGGCTCACTGGGCTCAGCCGCGCTGGGACTGCGGAAGGAGCGCTCCTCCCCAGGGCGAAGTTACTCCAAAGACTTTCTGCTTCATGAAAAAAAAAAAAGACAAAGTGTAATTCATTGATCTTGATACACAAAACCATCACGTCACTTCATAGAGCACACACCAACTGCTGAATTTCAGCCCTGCATATTCATAAAAATAAGTTAGCCCATAAATTAAATGTTCCCTTTAGCTAGCACTAGTGTTGATGTGCTATAAGACGCACAAGCCCTCTGATTCATGACTAACCCACCAAAGAGGATAACATTTGCATATGATTATATTATTAAAAAACAACAACAACAAAGCCAAATGCTCCCGAATGGGAACGTGATCACTGCAGACAAAAGAGCGCGGCGCGGTCCTGGCGTGACACCGGGCGGCTCTGCCCTTCCCAGGACACACAGCTCCTCGGGGCTTGTCCCCATGCATGAGGTGCAGAAGGCAGGGCCCAAATGTGCCCACAGGCCGTCCCGTGGGGCCACAGCACGTCTCAAGCACATTTCTGGAGTCTGAGCACCAGCTGAGCTGTGGCATGGGCACACCGAATAACTAACAGAGATGTGTTTTCTCAGAACTCATCACACCTGGTTATAAAGAACCTCAGCGATGCTCCCAGGCCCATGGACCCCAACTTCCCATACTGCTCCCTGCCACACACATTACTGACGGCACCTCGCATCCTTCCTGGCCACCCACAGATAATTTGCACTCCCTCAGAGGGCACAGGGCAAGGGATAGCACAGCATGGCCTGGCTAACAGCAGGGGAAATGCACACAAAGCTCTTAGGATGGCAGCAGAGCCCAGGAACAGCAAGTGGACGCCCTATTTACACAGCTAGGAATGAAATCCTGCTGTGCTGCTGCTCACCTGGGTGGATGAGGTGGCCACGGGCAGCTGGGATGCTCCTGGACAGGCCTCAGAGGAGCCGAATCACACCACAGGGCCAGTTTGGGGGCTGCCCATACAACACCCCAGCCAGGGCAATAGGCTGGCTCGTTCGTTTTCTTTTTTTTTTTTTCTTTCCCGTTTCTTGAATGCAAATGCATGATCAATAAGTTGCTGAAATAGCAAGTTTATCTCTGAATATATAAATTGCAAAAATTGATATGAATAAATCTGCAAGTAACACACTGAGTGTGGCACATTTCAAAGAAAAAAAAAAACACAAAACACCAAAAACCAAACCCACCAACAAAAAAACCCCGTGCTGGGTTCCTGCGCTTTCCGGGAGGTGGTGTCATTACACATACCCAGGAACATCTGCAAACCCCCGTCTTCTTTGGTGTGAGCTGAATGGAAGCATGACCTCCTGTTCCTTGCCATGAACCTTGAGTTCACACTCATATTTTACATGTTACAGGAAGCCGCAGCTCACCCCAGGGGTGCTGCAAACAGAATCTCGTAAGCCAGATGCAACACTGCTTCTTAAGGCACCTGAAGGAGCTGTATTCTGCATTCAAAAGCTTACATACTAGTAGCTTAAGGTCACTTCAGCTTTTGTAAAGAGCGGGACAAAACCAGGAATGCTTATAGGGCTGGGTTGTCAGCAGGGTAGCAGAGGGATTACAAGGAACCTGTGACTCTGCCTCTTTCTGCCTTTACTGGTAGTTTTTTTGTGTGTGAACAAGTGCCATACAACAGATTGAGGCTGGTATAAAGGCCTGGGACTGTGCAAGAGCACCCCGCTGAGCCTCAGCTGTGCTTGCAATTAGCAATAGGCATGAAATGATTATTGTTGTGGTGGCTGATGGCAATCTGAAGTGACAAGTTTTATGGGGGAAGTTGTAGTAGGGATGTTCAGCAAGTTTTTGCAAACCATTAATCGAAGGCTGCTGCACGGTTTAGTCAAAGCTATTTTATGTCATTGCAAAGGTCTCCCAAGGATGCTGAAAGAGTATTTTGCTGTTCTCAGTGCCTCGGAATGGAGTTTTTCTAGGTCAGGGATTCTTTACTGCCCTATTTAGTGTCAAAAATACCCATTTGCCTCAAATTAGCAGAAAGCTTGTAGTTAAGGGCTGGAGATTAGGCATACAAAATTACTCAGCAGGTGACTGCTGGGTGGATTTGGGGGTTGAGAAGTCTTTAAAACTGACTACAAGACATTATATACTTCTGACAAAAGAACATAGTAATCCTACCTGCTTGCTTTAACCACTGTTGTTTGTCTATTATGATGTGCTTTAATGCCCATAAGAGCAAAACTACTGGTGATACTACTCAATTACCATAGTAACTCTCCCCTGTGACCTCTCATTTCAGTCCCTGCTTTCCAACCAGAACCAATCCAAGCAGGGCAAATCTATTTAAAACTGTGACACACACGGCACAAGGGAACTCCGAACGCCGGCTGGCTCCCTCTCTTTGTCTGGGACACCGGCTTGTTTTGAAACGCTGAAAGGGAGCTTTGAAATGAAGCCCTGAATCCAAGGTGTTTCGGAGGTACGCGGCTCGGCACTGGGAGGCCGCCTCTGCCGCAGCCTGGGTCTGGCCAGCACGGGCCAGGGGGAGGAGAGAGCGACCTACGTGCTGCCTGTGGGCCTCATTTCCCCAAGGAAAGCTCAGCCTGCTCTCAGGCAAGAGCCCTTTCTCAAAGCAAGTTGATGGGTAACGAAAAAAAAAATAAACTACAAGCTCCCAAACCCTCATGCCCAGTGCTGGTGCCCCCAGCCCAGCAGCGCAGCTGGGACGCACGGTGGGGCTGCTGCTGGCACATGACAGCTCACCGAGCCATGTCCATCCCGAGTCCAGGAGGCTCTGAGATCAAATTTGGGCTTTGGTTATGTCTGGGGACCAGCTTGCACAAACAGTTGTCAGCTTCCCAGTGACCTGTGTGCCGCACAGCCGGAGCTGCCTTGGCAAGGTCTGACCCTGTAGTGTGTCCCCCTGCTCACACGTTGTTTGCAGGCCTGGCATCCAGAGCCCAGGCTGCTCTGTGGCAGCACTGAAAGACCCCTCTTGTCCCTCTGGACTTGTGTGACCACCAGGGCTTTCCTCTCCACCTTCCCCCAATGGCTTTGAGGCTGTTTCAGTCATTGCAATCCTAAAAATTTGGGAACGACAGCGGGGAAGACATGCAGAGACTCCCAGCCAATAGTTTCCTACACTTTTCTTTAAAAAAGGAGAGGCCAAGCCTCAACATACACTCCAGTGCACACAATCCAGACTTGAGAGCTTCCCAAAAACTCGCTGAGATGCCACCAGAGGACAACAGCAGTGGCCAGCCCCACGCTAACAAAGTCTGTGATGGCCCCGCAGGCACGGCCCCGCAGCTCAGAGATGGGCACAGCCCTTGTGCCACACCACGAGGGAGGAGAGGCACACCTCTCCCCTGCAAACAGACATTTTCTGGATGGGAAGCTGAGACCTGCCCACACAGTGGTCCCCACTGTACTTGTTCACAAACTTCTCTTTCCACAGCTCAACAACAACCACAGCTCTGCTCTGGGCACCGCTACACGCCGTCTGCAAGGGGACCCCCGAGCCTGCTCCTCCGAAGAGCCACCACGAGGCAGGCCAACATTTCGGCCACAAAACCTGCACAGGGGACAGAACCGGCCATGGCTCAGAGCATCCAGCCGGGTCACATCCTGCCCACATCGGTAACAAACCGGGGACCGTCCTGACACGGAGGTGATGAGGGTTTTGCCCACTCTGCCACGTCTCGCAGGGCCAAGGCTCAGGGAGCCCTCGCGCCACCGCCGGGTGCGCCCGGCCTTCCCCGAGCGAGGGCATCGGCGCGGCAACGCCGCGCTACGGGCACAAAGTTTGGCGGCACACAGCTAAACAGAAAATACGCCATGAGTTAATATCGCGGGCATTGATCAGCTAGTCTTACAATTAATGCTTCCAATAAAAAAAAAAAAAGCTCCCCCTTTTTATTCAACAGAATAAGAAATTAAACACTTGTGGGCTCATTCTAAAGAATGAATGAAATTGAATAAGCTACCTAGCACTTGAGATTCCCAGCGAGTGCTTGAATAGAGCAAACCTCCTGAGTTGAATGGATTGCCTTTTGGGACCAATTTGTCTCTTTTCACTCTTTATTCCTCCTTTTTTGCTGACAGATGTACAAAGGCGGAACTGCGCTGTGCAGCTTAGCTACATGCACCCACAGCAGCTGTCACTTTTGTCGAGCAAGTTAATCAAGCAAATGCCACCATATCCCACTTTCTATAAGGAACAACATGTTATAGACAGTAGTCTTGGGAGACGGGGAGGGAGGGAGAGAGACTTTATTTTAACTTTGAGTAGCTGTTTTTTTTTTTTTTCCCCCCCCGTGTGTAAAAAAAAAAAAAAAAAAAAAAAAGGCAGCAGCCAAACCCCGTAGCACAAGCTGAGACTTTTGTTTTCCCCGAGAACAAATATTTAATATGATTTTAACTCTAATTTGTACTACGGGGAGAGCTGTCCGGTTTTAATTAAATTTAAGGGACTTAGGGGACGCGGTTGAAAAAGAAATGGAAGCTTTTTGTTTGTGTTAACGCTTGTTGATAATAATATATTGATTGTCAATCGCTAAGCCCAAAAGATTAGTGGAGCAAATACCATTATCTGAATGCCACAAGTGAAGTGCGAGCTTCCCTTCCCTGCTTGTCCCTTTGTGCGGCAGTTTGAATCGCGGCTTGTTATTTATACATTTTCTTTGATAAAACCAACTTGTGTGGCTGATTTTTTTTTTTTTTGAAGCCCTGCCTCATTAAGTGCATAATGGCATTTACGTGTGGGGCTTTCTGCTTTTTAGCCCATCAGGCTTAAGCTGATATTCCTCTCTCACAAGCGTGTTGCAAAACTTGGGATGCTCGCAAACAATCGGGGACGCAGCAATATCGCAGCTATCGGCCGCTCTCCCGCCTCTGCCACGGGCTCCAAAAGAGCAGAACATTATCTGCAGGGCGTAAATAAACAAGCAGGTACCTTCCCGCTACGCCTGACCGGAACGGGGCCGCTCGTCGGGTAGTTTTTCTGTCGCAGGCAAGGCTTTAAGTGGGCACACTTTGAGAAGCGTGTCTCTCCGTGCCGCTCTGCCGAAGGCACAAAGCAAAGCCCCGAGAGGTCTGCTGGCAGCCCGCTCTGCTCCCCCGAATCCGCAGGCTTCAGAAAGCATCTTTTCTTTCAGAAAATAAATCTTAAGTTTTGGTAACGGACTGCGTCATGCTAATTTAATGTCCCCGGAGGGTCTTTGGTGGGGTTTGTTCGGACGCAGAGCGCACAGGGCAGAAGGGTTTGGGGTACGTGAGCTCCCAAACACACTCCGGACCCGAGGCTTGCCCCTGGCTCCCAGGGGCAGCATGCCTCTTACCTTCTGCATCAAAGCTCTCTATATTAAACTCTACGTTAAATTCTAGAAATCTAGAAAAGTGCCAACAATTTAATAAAAATCCCTTGAAATGCCAGGGTCTTAAAAAAATTATATATACATACATATATATATATATATATATATATATATGAAAGTTTATTCTATCAAAACCTCATGAATGTGTCTGGAGTGCCCCAGGTCAGGAGCACACTGAGCCGTTCCTGAAATAAAGGGCTGTACATTTTGCCCAAGGTGACAGACTCCCACTCTGGCCCCGGATTTGTCGTATCCCTGTTCTGCTATCAGTACGGGGCACGCGGCGTACTGAGCATCCACCCAGCCCTGTGATTTCTGGATGCCTTTTACTCTATGCTATATTTGTTAACCGTGAAATTTCATTCACATTGACAACGTAGCTGTACGAGGGAGTTACAAAGTCAAAGGGGCTCGGTATTAAAATAATTTGTAGTATTATTTAATAATGTCACAGTCCCAGCGTTGCATAATAGGGTTAAGCTGCTAGCCAGAGCGCCTCATCATCTGTCTAGGATGCAAATGGCATCACCGAATTACATTATCTTTTTTTTTTTTTTTTTTTTTTTTTCGTTTTTCCTTCTCTTCCTCAAAATAAACCACAAAAAAACTTTGAATCGCGTAAGAGCTCTGCCTTCAAACAGAGAAGAGAATTCAGAATGAAAGCAGACCCGGGCGCGCCGAAGTGCCGCACGCTTTTTGCAGTACATATGGTACCTGCGCTCACCCACTGCTCGGGGATGGCAGCCCCAGGCTGGCGCTTCACCCTCAGCTGGCGCCACGGCGGGTGCGAAGGGGCTCGGGTACGGCCGTGCCACGGGGGCTGGGCTGCGGGTCAGCCCCTCATGGGTACGGTTTCAGACCGCACGCAACTCATCCTGCACGCTCCTCACCGGGCATTTCTCCCCGCTCCCAGCCCTGAAGCATTTCATTCCTTCCTGGGGAGGAAGGAGGAGGATGGGGCATCTGTGGTGCCAGCGGGGCCAGGGTCTCCAGCAGAGAAACAAGCCCAGGGGCGTCACCTCTCGAGCTCCCTGCGCTCGGTGCTGCGCAGCACCGCGTAGAAACCAGATGTGCTCTGTGCAGCCCTGACCCCACGCACCTGGCTGGCCGAGGGGCTGCTTCCTCTGAACAACGGGGCTCTGTGCAAGGTTCTCCCCTGGCTAGGAAGGGACCTGCAGACGGCTGCAGCCGGGGGTGTATCGCCTTGCGCCTGCAGCACCCAGCCCTCAGGCACCGCATCACCCCTCTGCAGAGAGTACTGCCTCTTGGGTGCTGCGTGACACCCGTCCTGGCTACAGATAAGAGCCGGGGGAGCCTGCCTTCAGGGGTGTGCTCTTCCAGAGCAGCCCCGTGCCTCTGGAACAGGACCGGCTCCACCAGCTCCAGGTGTGGGGACGGGATCCTCGGTTCCTCCTCTGTAGCAGCATGCTCCGGACTCTCTGGGGAGCTGTCAGACAAAACCCCAGACCTGCTGCTGGGCAGGACTTTGCAGACCTCAGTTTTCCTAAATAAAAGAGCTTCTGCTGAAAAACATCGAAAGCAATGCAAAGCCACTTCTGTACGGATGCCTGTGCTCAAATACTTTTTTTAACCTGTAAAATATTCTCTGCTTATTTCCATTTTTCAAAAAAGAAATGAAGTTGACATGCTAAAATCCGAGTTTCTATATAAAGAAGCTCGGTATAACACCGTATCCACCCAGTGTGCTGCTTTTTTTCTGTCCTGATTGCAGGGCCTTGGGAGTGCAATGCAATCCCTGTACCGCCGCGTGCAGGGCTGGTCAACAAGGTGCACTCCGGTCCTAAAATGCAGTATTTTAATTACACCTGTTATTAGGTCGGATCGGAAGCCGTCCCGAAGTGGGACTTGGGAGACTTAAGCTGGCTCCTTTACAGCCTGCAAACTCCCCAGAGCAGCAAGTGGCTGCCTGGGTATCTCAGCCCTGGAGGTTTTGTGGGTGCAGGAGGGAGCAGCTCTGCTCCCCGCGTTGCTCCCTATGGAGGGGACCTGCTCCCTCCCCGAGCCTTTTGCTGACAGCATAAGCCCAGGCTGAGGTTGAAACAGCACAGGGAAAGGAAGGAGCTGCAGATCAGGAGCAGCAAAGCGACCTGCAACAGCAGCTAATCCCCCAGGCACCGCTGCCTGGTGCAGCAACAGCAGGGGCTGTGTGGGGCCGGGCTGCAGAGCGAGGAAACGGGCACACGGGGCCGTTCGCTCTCCCCTGTACACACGGCCGGTCCCTATGGGCAAAGGGACTGAGGACGCCTTCTCCCTGCAACGCACCTCTTGCCCTAAATCTACCTGGGGTACTCACTGCTGGGGGGAATAAATGCCCTTGCGCTCCGTGCCTGCCCCAGCACAAACAGGCCGAGCTCTCCGGCGCTCTGAAGTGCCGTGCGGATCGTGCTGACCTCAGAGCAACGGAGCAATCAGTCTGCCTTCTTAGAATGATTAATGGAAAATCTCCTCTGGAAAAGAAATCAAATTAACTGTCTTCAACCAAATGTCTACTGGAACAGGAAAAGCTGTTCTGATAAAGACATTTAGGAGGAAAAAACCCTTACGAGCATTTAAAATCCAGTGACAGATCTAGGACTTATTTTATTAAGACTCTCCCTACAATAAATTAAACGGAGCCTACTTAAAGGAGCACTTCATAAGGGAAATGCAGCTGACAGGGATGTAGGAGAGGCCGCTCGCAGCGTGGGCCTGCTGCCGGGAAGCTCTCGGGTGGGACCGCGCGGGATGAGGGCGATGCAGGCGGTGATGGCTGCGCTCAGCTCTGCTCCAACAGGGACGGGGGAAGAAGAAGAGGCAGCCACAGTGAAAGGTGCACACTGTGCGTCCTCATGGCAAAGGGAATTTTTCCCTGTCCCCGAAAATACACTGAAAATTGCCATCACAGTTTCAGAGCTTTTTTTCTTCCAGCAGCACAGGTACAGGACCCTGCCGGGGCAGCAGCCTCAGAGACAAAACGCTGCGCTTCCTCGAGATCCCTCTGCTAACTGTCTTCATATCACAACTCACTCAGGGGAAAGAAAAAAAAAAAAGGCAAAAAAACAGCAAAGAAGAAATAGCTCAGTGGAGGCCATATCAGGATGGGAGTGGGAGAGAGTTAGTGCCCTAATGAGCAGTCGAGCTGCGTAGGAGGGAAGCGGGTTGTTGTCTGTCTCAGAAAGCGCCGAGCGCGGCTGCAGGCAGCTCTCAGATGAGAGCTGAGCCCAGCGCGCAGCCTGATATCCGTTCTTCCCCTGATCCCGCAACCCGTCCTCCTATGAGTAATTCTAACTCACAGTGAGTAGCTCCGCTGACTCACGGCCAGGCTTTCGGGCTCGAGGACGGGAAGGCGAAGGTGGGGTGAGAAGGGCGCTGTTCTGGCATGTGGCTGTGCAGCGCGAGGCTGACAAGCGCCGAACAAACGCCACAATCCTGCAAGCACTCCCTGGAGGAGCTGCCAATATTCGAGTGGGTAACCCCGCGGAAGTCAAAGCTCTGATTTAAGACCAAGCTAATGCCTGGCTGCCTGCACAGGGCTCGCTGGATTAACTGATGTAGCTGTCAGACTGTGTTTGGTAATTTTCCTGGATGCTCAGGTGTGATATCAGCCTCCAAACAGCGGGTACTGAAATGTGCTGAGCTGCTGTGAATCCTCCAGGAAACCAGCAAGAGGTGCCCAGCCAGTTCCCTGGACATTTGTTTAAGGATTCTGTTGAAGACCGAGACTCACGGGGCTCCTTGCAACCTCACGGCCTCTGACATTCCCAAGACAGCTACCAGAGGACAGCCCCGAGCGGTGACCGCAGCACCAGCGCTCCCGCTGGGCTCTTGGCTGGGGAAAAGCAACTGAAAAGCACTGGATGTGACCCCGGGAAGTCACTGCTGCCTCCTGAACAGCCCTGCAGAGCACAGCACCTGCCTGAGCCTCAGCCTGAGCCCTAGGGATGGGACCTGGCCAGCACCCCGGCTGGATCCCACCGATGCCACCCCAATGCCGAGCTAAAAAACCGCCTTCGTCTTGCAGACACAGAGGGACCTGCTTGCTTGTTTCACGAGAACTGCTCCGTCTGCTATCCCGGCTGTGACACAGACCTTCGAGGAAGCAGAACATACACAGTGACAGTGAAGTGGTAAAACCGCCTTCTGCAGAGAGCAGCGCGCTCAGCGCTGCAACTCCTGCCGCCTCCCCGGGTGGTATCAGTGCGTGATTAAGTTCTTACCCGACTTTTTGGGAAAGGCAACCTTCCTGATCTGATAACTGCCAAGGACAAGCCAAATACACAGGGTCAATCTATGCACGTTTAATCCCCAGCAGGCAGATTAAGTGTATAATTGACCCATATAATCCATGTATCATCTCCAGTGAAATGTTTTCTATGTCCGGTTTAGGCAGACGTGAGGCCCATAAGAAAGCTATCAGAGGCACAGAATTACCATGGCAGGGGATTTCATCAAAGTTGGAGATGGCTTTTTAATCACTGATCTCAGAGACTGCTAGATTTAAGCAGATGAACTGGCACTAAGCACATCTGTTTTAATCCTTATCTTCTACTCAGGCTGGTGTCTTCAAGAAGTACAAGGAGGAAAGAAAGAAATTAATTTTTTTTAGGTCCTTGCAATCTTAGGAGCTTCTCTTGGTGTTTTGATCTCTCATATCAAAAGCGTGTTTTTGTTTTTTTCGGTAAGATATTGAATTAATCATCAGAGAGAAAAATGCCATCTGCGCTATTTCGGGACTGCCTCGGGATGCTGGAATTCGCAGGATCTCGGGCAGCTCGCTCAGCGCTCGGTAGCCTTTTGTGTACACGATACTCGCCTGCGACTGGGTAGGAAATATTCTGCTCTGGTTTACAGTAGTGTTTACCAATTTATCAGGAAGAAAGGTTGGCATTCACCCTAACTACTAGTCAGTCATTCACTCTCTGGATCACATATGTTCTGGCGGGTTGAAATCCATCCTGCGTGTACCTCAGGACATGTGTAAAGACACACACACGTACGCACGTATAAATAACTTCCACCAAAGCGAGCCTTCACAAGTGAAACTCCTGCTGCCTTCAGCAAAAATTATGGCTGCATAGACTCCGATCCTACCAAACGTGAGTGCCCAAGGGGAGCTGGATTTTGCAGGGTTGGTCTGAAGACGCAAAATCCCTCTGCGGGCATTTTTCCAGGTTGAAAATACACCTGCCCGCCCCTGTCCCATCGTCCCTCTGAGCAGTCACATCCTCCATGTCAGCCCCCATCCTTCTGGGGGAAAAGGGATAAAATTGTGCTCTCCATCAGGCACTGAAGAGAGCTTGAGATCCGTCTGTGCCGCATGCAAAGCCCCGCAGCGGTTCAAATCACAAAGCACACAGACATGCACAGAACCACGGGGAAGGGACGCATGCCACGATGCTATTCTTAAACTCTTCTGTTACCAGTGCTCTGTACCAACGGGTCTTATTACAGTGTTTTAGCTTTAAATGTTATCAAATTAGTGAGCCAGGCCAAGTAAATAAGTCATGTTACTCTGCAGTAAACAGCACTGCCAAAAAGCTAGTTAGGTTTTGATTACCAGCAGAACTCCACGATCAATCTGTTCGTTCAATGATCCCAAGAATACAGATTTTTTAAAATTAAGATGATGACTCTATTTTGGGGGAAAAAAAACACACAACAACCCTGACTAATTTGCAGAATTAAGAGGATTAACACACAGACCACACAAAAATACAATAACCTTCCCCAAACACCGTTACCCTCCAAAGAGCACAGTCTGGTACGGCAGGTGCAAAAAGGGGAAGGGGTGTGGGGAAGGAGACAGAGTTTCTGAGCTAAGAAATGTTATCAAATGCCAAAAAATATGCATTAACCCAGCTTCTGTTGGGAAATGGCCTGACAAGCACCCTGCAGCCTCTGCTACAGGGAGGAAACAAAGAGGGGAAATGAATGGAAATGCTGAGCAGGGCTGCGGAAGGACGTGGGGGACTGGGACTGACCCAGCACTTCAGACCCCACCGAGCACACGCAAGGGGCAACCTCCCCCTGCACGACACTGCTCTTCCACTACTCAGAGAAAAAAAAAACAGAAATCTTTCCCAGATGGCACAGAAAGGCGATTTAGCCCTACACTGAGCCCAGAGGAGCTGCCTGGAGCTGTTCACCTGCCGCTGGAGCTCACGTTGCCAGAGGACATCCCGACGGGATGAACCTCCTGGCTGGGGTAAGCAGCACCGCTGCACCAAGCCAGCCAGGGAGGCACCCTCTGAAGTGTCAGTAATCTCATCGCCTGGTGAAACTCCTCAGCTAAGAGGATTGCTCTGCAGCTACGCAGGAAGGAGCGAGAACAACCCCGACCCAAGTCCAATTCAGCATCATAAATACCGCTTTTGGCCGCTGCTCTGCTCTTTCTTATTAAATAGATAGCTGGCACCTAAAACCCCCTTGGGAAAGGAGACCAACACAGCTTGAGGGCTCCCTGGCTGCATCCCCCTCCCTCCTACAAGCCAAGGGCCCCCAGCCCGCCCCGCTCGAGGGAGCACACTTTGTGGGCAAAACACCTGCAAAGAGGGAGGCTGGCGGCACCGGGTCCCGCCTTGCCGTGTCTCACTCCAAGCAGACCAGGGAAATTTGTGGGGAGCAGGGAGGGAAGGCAAGATTTTGCACTTTTTTCTTTCCACCAAGGTAGCTGCTCTTTTTTTTGTTGTTGTCAACCGTTAATTTGTTTAAAGCGCGCCTTGGTAAAACTAAGAACTGATCAAACTGAAACCAATATTTGCGCTAATTACAGCTTTTGGAAAATCGGCAATAATGGCCCAAAGGGTATAAACACACCAACTGTGAATCACAGGAAACCGATGAGGGAAAAGGCAGTGTGGGCATTGAAAAGAACAGTCCAGATGAGCTCTGGAAATCGAACTGCTCGCGGAATAAATTTCCCCACAAACGAGCAGTGCACTCGCAGGCCCGCTGCAGATGGAAGCGACAGTCTTTTGTTTTGTGTTTTGTTTTGTTTTTTTTTTTGCTTTTTGTTCCTCCCCGTGCCTGCTCGATGGGTGATGCGCGGCTGGTGCTCAGCGCTGCGAACTCTCCCGAGAGGGGCCCGGGGAAGGCAGCGGCGTGCTCCGTGCATGAATGAGGCATTCTCAGTGGATATGGGTCATGCTAGTAGATGTACACAGTAAGATTATTTGACTCTAATTCATGCCACTTGATATAATGTGATAAAACATTTGACATGAGAGATAAGTTCCATTTTAATCCGATAGGGTGCGGGGGAAAGAAAGAGTGGGAATTAAGAAGGAGGAAGAGGTTTCTGAGGGAAAGGGGATGCGCAGAAAGAGAGGTATTGAGTAAAAGAGGTTGACTGGAAGGAAAGCAGCTTTCCCTACACACTGAGGAAGCAAACGAGCGAGTAGAGAAAGCGAGTCAGATTGTTACAGTGCCAGAGCCGGGAGCTGGAGATGGCACTGCTGAGAGATGAAAGGAAGGAGAGTGGGAACAGAAGCTGCTTCGAACAGAAATCGCTATATGGACAGATACCCTAAGAGAGACTGAGACACTAATGCTACAGGCTGGCCATTAGCAGAAAACCTTCGCTATAGAACAGCTACAAGGACAGAAAGGCCGTAACACGACAAGAGCAGCAGAAACAGATATACTGGTTAACATGCATCCAAACCCAAAACAAACAGGCAACACAGGTCACTGTTCTCCCAGAGTCCAATTAGTTTATTTCATGCCAAAAAAAAATAATTTTGAAGGTCAGCCTCCTGCCATGCCACTTTCGCCAAGGAGACCATGTTTGAACTTGACCTTTGGTGTAAGGCACCATCGCATGGACCTCTGGAAATGTGAAAGTCCATTCCTGACCACCTCTGTTTTGGTTATTTTTTAAGGTGAAAATTTACTACACTTAATTTGCTGTCTGTTTGGGAGCGCTTGTCAGTGACAAACATTGCAAAATGTGCAGAGGAGATGGTCCTTAGCAAACGCATCCGCCAGAAAACTGGCTCAGATTTTAACAACGAGAACAATGACCAAGATGTGTTGATAACGAGAGATTTTCCACAAGCTTAAACATAGTAAGGGCTCTCTTAGAAGATGCTGTTCCCTTGAAATCCACACACAGACAGACCAAGACACAGTACACTAGAGTAGAGATTTAAAGCAGGCAGAGAGCAGATACGAGCCTTAGTCAGAAAGAAAGGAAAGATTTATTTATTTTTTAAAGCTAAAACCAATAAATTTTCTCAAAATGTGACTTATCCTCCTGTCTTATTTTGTCACATTTTGGGTCTCTCCTGCTTGGTGTCCAAGGAGGAGAAGGCATTTACTTACATCAAATAACCTTTCTATATACATCTCCTCATTGACCTTATCACGCAGGACATCCTGAGAGTGGCGGACAAATGTCACATAGGCATCAGCAACATCCATCCCCGGCTTCTGCATGAGGGAGAGAAGAAGAAGAGAGAGAGAGAAACGTGAATATGCCGCAGGGGCAGCTCCTCCGTGTACCCTCAGCACTGCTTCTCCTTTTCCTCCGTCTCTCTCCTGCCGCCCTTGTGCAATTCGCCCCTTCCTTACCTGCCGTGGTGGGGACGGACGTGGTGTGCCCCGCACAGCCCTGTGCCCAGCACAGGACCACGCAGAGACACCTTTTCCAACTCTTCTTTTGCCTAGAGCGCAGCAGTCGGAGGAGCACAGCTCTCCCTCACCACACCGATGCCAAGAAGCTCTCCTGCCACACTCAGTGCCGCTGACCTGATCTGCCAAACAGCGAGCCGGGCTGGGGATCTGCTGCTTGCTTGTGGCACCCTCCACACATGAGCCCCTGGTTTCTGAAGGCAGAAATCCCAGAGCTGCCCTCTTGTTTTTTCTCCTGAGGTGTGGGGATGTGAGCAGCAAGCAGCTGGCGCTGCAGGAGGCATGCCAAAATCCCACCACTTCGCCTGCTCGGACCCTGCCTTTAGATCACACTTACTGCTGCTCTTAGGGGTAAATTGGGTAAAAGTCGGGGATTTACATCTACAGGAATGGTCAGGGCACTGCTAAATGCCAGGGATTTGGCTCTGCAAGACCCAGGGGGCAGCAGCATTTCTACAAGGAAAGTGGGAACTGAGGCAGGCTGCGGGGAAAACACTTAAACCCAATTCCTGTTTGCGTGCATATCGCCTGCTATACTGAAATCCAACTTACCTCAAAGGAAACCCATTAAAATACTGTAACACGAGTCATTACAAGAGCTGCCACAAAATCTTAAATTTCCATGGCACGTTGTAAGTTTGTTAATAACTAGTGTCATTAGTTTCCATTACTGTGATTTACCTCAGATCACAGAGTATCGTTTCTCTGCAAGATACGATTGTCAGCCGCTGCAAATTGAAGTTAGTTAACACATCTGTGTAATTTCCAGGGTGAAAATGAGGACAGTTTGGAAAGCAGTAGGAAGGGAGTTTTTTAATACAAAGCAAACAATTATCAAGCAAAGGGCCAGTGCTTGGCCCTTGGGAAGCTAGTAGCATTTCTTAACACCTACTGAAACAATGACAAGGTATTAATTTGAAAAACAATGAGGACAACAGAAATGTGGCAGTAGTCAAGTGTTACACTTTCAAGCAATTTTCAGCACGCCGATCGTGCCCGTTGCGAGGTGGCAGTGAAGGGATTGCTTTGTGTCAGGCAATCGCAGGAGTGCCTGGGGAATTAGATTTATCCGGTGGGCATCTGCTCAGCCACACCGTTTCCCCTCTTTCCTCTAAAACGGGAACCTAGAGCAGCGTGACACAGCTTGCTGGCCCTGGGGTGGCCTCTTGTGAAAGCCTGGGAGTTGTGCAGGGCCAGCTGCTGATTTCGTTAAAAGCAGCGTAAAAATTCAAGAGAGCGAGCGGCAGAAAGGCGCTGTCAGTGCGAGAGGGGCCACGTGGATTTGGCATCATCTCCTGCGATAGATGCATCAGAGGAGGCCACGCTTTGGCACAAAAGTTCCTTAAAATAGCTGTTCTGTGCTCAGGCTCCTGGGGACGAAATACTGAGAAGTCACTCACATGACCAGGAATTTCAGCTAAAGGCTCTCCACATTTTCTAGGGTGAAAAATGAATTCCGAGCCTCCCTCTTTAATGCTCTCAGTAACTTGTTTCTGCTGCTCAGAGATGATCTCTGCACTGCGATATTTCAAAACAAACACCACCTCTCACTTTTCAAGAGCTTGCCTTCCCCAGGCTGGACTAAAGGTGTTTTGTAGGAGAAGTCTGTCTGGGGATAAAGGGATGGAGACCCTGAGCGCAGATGATGCAGTCCCTGATGTCCAATGACTTTTTCAGGTTGTCATGTGGGAACGTGCCGACCAATTGCATCCTCATTAAATGCCTGTACACTGCACCTACAGGTCACCAAACGCAACTCAGCTCTCTCGATTTACACTGCCCAGGCTAACTGAATGCAGGATTTGGTGGGGGATACGAAGGACTACTCTTTTTTATTTGTAATTTATTTGTAATTGCCTCTCTGCCTGTAACTGTAACAGTAACTCCCTATTCCATCCAACACTCATGTATTACATTTCAACTCCATTTAACTGTAAATTTCTGGCAAGTTAAGTGCTCTGTCTAAGGACATTAAGGGCTCTTTTCTCTGTGAATCAAGGTCTAATTAGAGGAGACGATGTACAATTTTCCTATACCAATTAGAGAAAAAAAGGGAAAAAATTTCATTAACAATTTCCCAAACACATGTTGCTAACTCATCGCCATTTCCCGAAAGTAACGAAAAAGTCATTTTTCTGAAAGAGTAAAATAAACCAACAATTAGAAGAACAAAAATAAAATAGATTAGCTAATGTGTTAGATGTGTGTTGGCTCAGTTCTAACATGTCTGGACCTTTTTGTTTGGAAATTATTCTGTATTTGTACAAGTCCAAATGAAGAATTAACAGAATGAACTGCTCCTGTTTTTTTTTTGTTGTTGTTGTTTTTTTTTAATGTGATTCAAGCCAATTGCATAAATTGGTACTTTTGCAATAAATTGGTACTTTTTTTGACACCATCTGCAAATTATTGCCTTAAGAGCCTCGTAGGTCTCCGTAAGAGGGTAAGTGCTGATTATTAGCGTCATGGAGACATTCTTTCCAGTTCAAATGTTAGAAGTGCGAGGGCCCACGGTTCGATCTTGGCTGTTAATGCATAATGTGGGTTGCTACACATGCCATAAAACAAACCACGAAGCAAATTACTATGACAGAAGTTGTTTAAATTGCGCTTACGGGTACATCCACGTATTTGGAAGCAGCCTTCACCTGTAAAAGGAACAAGAACAGAGTTTCCACCATCAGCACACTTTCAGGCTTTTTCTTTAAACATCAGCAGTAGCTTCTGCACCCAGACGCAGGGCAACACAGTGCCGAGCGGGGGGAAAAGGGCGACAAAAAGTATGTTTCCCATCTGAAAGAATAGGCAAGGGTGGTATTTTTGTTGTTGTTTTGGAGAGGTAACTTCGCTGCCGCTCAGGCTCTAATAGCAACAGATGATAGTGTGGGAGTTGCGCTTCTCCCTCTTCTCCTTAAGCGAGCGGGGGAAGACGGGGTTCGTCAGGAGACATCGCTACTTGCTTCGGAGGCCTCCTTCCCCACCTGACGCCACGTGTCGCCCAAGCAGCCCGTGTCTGTCCCCTGGGGAGCCACAGGCCCGGGCCTGCAGGGACGGCCCCACCGAGCACCCTGAGGACCACGCTTCCCTTTGAGGGGTGGCCTGATGATGGGCTCAGGGCACCTGCGCTCATCCCGGCTTAAAGATGTCATTTTTGGGAGGGTACCAGGGGGCGGACACAGCACACAGTGTGTCCTCAGAAGCCTGTAAGGCCCCAAACTTACTTGGTCTCTGCTTTGCCCCGGGGCAGAGCACGCTGCCTGGCACGGAGGCAGGCGGCCCTGCCTCCAGGTCCAACTTTTCCAACTGAGCAGCTCCCAGCTGGCCAGAGAGACCCTTTTACCACTGCAGCATAAGGCACCGTGTCTAGAAAGTGTACGGCTGGGATTTTCCACAACGCTTCTGCTTTTAATTAGGGTAAGCGTTGCCGGCCATCTTTGTTTGGGTGTAAAAGCTCACCTGCTTTTAAATATTTCTAAAGCTACCATTAAAACAGCCTAAATATAACACGCACACAGTTGCATCTTGGGATGAATAAATTATGTGTCCCGAATGAGAGAATGAATGTATGTGTGAGACAGAATGTGAGAGTGGGTGGAAGTACTCATATGGTGTGTGTGGGGGGTGCATAATTAAGCACAATGAGGCGATACAAAAGACCAGACTGGTGGTAATTGCCGAGGTGAACGCTGCGAGCGTTCGCAGCGCCCGGGCTGGAGGAGCAGAGGGGAGGGCAGCAGGGCGGAGGGGTGCTGCCTGTGGGCAGAAGGGGCCGGGGGGGACAGGGCAGGTCCCCAGCCACGTGTTTACGAAGCAAATGGTAAAATTGATGCTGAGCCTTGGCTCCCCAGGAAGAAGCGGTGCTTGTCTCGGCTCCAGGTACCCCCGTGCCCAGCTGGCTGGATGCCTCGCCCCGGCGCTGCATTTATCCTCACACCTCCTCGCCGGGCAGCAAAGTGCTGTCCTTGCTCCTGCAAAGTGGGGGCAGAGCAGCCCCGTCCTCCCTGCATGAAGCAGCCCAGCCAGCGGTGCCAGCTCCACACCCACTGACCCCAGAGGAACGAGCTCCTTCCCTCCCGGAGAGCACTGAGAGCGATGCAGCTCTGCAGCCTCAGCACCTCAAGTCCAGGAGCACGATCGGGGCAAGCCACACAGCCCACAGCAGGCGTCCTCAAGCATCAGTGCACGATGCACTGCAGCTGGACCCTCATTTGCCCAGCTTGTGCAGGAGAAACCAGGAACCCGAGTGCTTTGGGTCCAGCTCGGTGCCACTGCCTCTTCTTCCCCCAAGCCACCAGGCAACAAGAATAACTCAGGCAACTTCCTGCCATCTCCCCGCCCTCCACCCACAAAAAAACTGAGCTTCTTCTCCTGCCCACTCCCCTTTAATCAGAATAATTACTTGTTTTTCTTTAAACTCAGATTTGGCTACATTCAGTGAAATTTCCAAACTGCCGGATGTTGTGTGATTTTTGCTAGGCTGCCGTTTTTCACAAATTATGTGACTTTGCCATGAAACGTCTCAGTTTACCATACAAATTTCGTGCAGAACAAAAATAAGATCTTTTACTTCTGTCTCCCTCGGGTAATATGCAGTCTTTAGTTTTAATTACCGTAGGTGTAATTCTCCGCCTACAGAGGCCATCCAGATTAAAGGGAATTTTAGCAGCTGTCATTCCTGTGACTCAGTGGAGCTTCACATGCAGACACCCATCCAGGGCCTGGGCTGCTGCTGCTGAGATGCACTTAAATGTAGCAACAAACAGGAAAAAAAAAAAAGTCTGGCCAAATTTAGAAGGGTATTTTCCTCCCAAAGTGCTCTGCAAGGAGAAGTGGCTAGTGAGAATTTATTAGGACAACAGATGCATTAATTTTATCTCGAATTTCGAGGCAAGAATTGGAAATGAGGATAGCCTACTAGGTGATAAAACTGTCTGTCACAAGACCCCCGATTACATGTCACTTGCCGAGAGCCTGGAAAACATGCGATGAAAGAAGTCGGTAGAAGGGGGTGGGAGACTAATGCTTTCTAGATCTCGGAGGCTTGGACCATAACACTTTGTTGTATTTGTTCAGACAGGGAAAACGTGGGAGGTGGTGCAAGCATGCTGTAACAAGAGAGAATTTCTCTATTTATTGCTGCAAAGACTAAACACAGCGAGTCGCATTACTCCCGCAGGGAACGGTGCTGCTCAGCAATCTTTCTAAGACCGGCACTGAACGGTTTGGGGCTGTTCCTCAGCCTCCTCCTGCCCAGTGCATCCCAGCTGCCCTCCCAGCAAACACTGGGACTGAGCGAGAGACTTCCCTTGCCTAGCAAGCAGCAGCCCTGCTCCTCTGCAGTGCGCCACGACCTCTTGCAGGGGTGAGGGATCAGAGCTGTGCAGAGAGGGCAGGGCATGCTGAAGCTCACCCAGGCAGGAAAATGCAGTAAATACCATGCCCACAGAGGGAGGATGGGTGACCCCAGTAAATACCATGCCCACAGAGGGAGGATGAGTGACCCCAGTGTCCTGGTTTCAGTTGGGACAGAGTTGTTTTTCCTCCTAATGGCTGGTGAAGTACTGTGTTTTGGATTGGGATGAGAAGAGTGCTGATAACATGCTGGTGTTTTAATTGCTGCAGAGCAGTGCTTACACTAAGCCAAGGACTTTTCAGCTCCTCGCTCTGTCCTGCCAGCGGGCAGGCTGGGGGGGCAGCAAGAGCTGGGAGGGGACAGACCCAGGACAGCTGACCCCAACTGGCCAAAGGGGTATTCCGTACCATCTGACGTCATGCTGAACAATATATAGGGGTGGCTAGCCAGGGTGGGGGGGCCGGCTGCTCAGGGTTGGGCTGGGCATCGGTCAGCGGGTGGTGAGCAATTGCATTGTGCATCACTTGTTTGTACATATTACTATTATTATTATTATTATTATTATTATTTTCTCTCTTAAATAAACTGTCTTTATCTCAACCCACAGGCTTCACTTTCCCGTTTCTCTCCCCCATCCCAGAGAGGGAGGGGGGAGGGTGAGCGAACGGCTGTGTGGTGTTTAGCTGCCAGCCGGGTTAAACCACAACACCCAGTAAATACCATGCCCACAGAGGGAGGATGAGTGACCCCCACGCACCTACGTGCTGTCTCAGGGGTGCTCAGAGCCTGAGCATGGACATGAAGTCGGCAATCCAAGGGAGCAGCATGGGGCTGTGCACACAGCAGGATACAGTGGGAGCAGTGCAGCAACAGCCGAGGAACAGCTTGGCTTCACCGAGAAGGAAGGGCTGCACAGTGCTGTCTGCCTGGGCTGATGCTGGTATTTCCGATGACTGAAAAGCTGCCGCCTCCACATCCCCTGCTGCTGACACTTGAGCACCTCCTAACCCCCTGTGGCACTGAAGAGAAGGAAGGCAGCCACCCCAAGCCCCCAGGTGGCAATGCTGGGGGTTATCCTGCAGAGGGGCTGTGCTGTGGGGCTGTGTGGGATCCCTCCCCTGCCTCCTGCTGCAAGAACAAAGTGCCCCCAGCACAGCTGAACATTTGGGGTGCTTAGCTGGAACCCAGCACCCATGGCAGAGCAGGTACGCAGCCAGAGCCTGTGCACAAAGTTCCTTGCCTCGGCTGGAAAGTCTTCCGACATCTATCTACGTCTATAAGAAATCTTCTGACATCTCTCTTCACCACCCCTGCTTCCAAAAGGATGCTACAAAACTGCCTCAAACCCATCAGAAAGGGGCCTAAAGCAGCAAACAACAAACAGCTGCAAGGAGGTAGAGAACTCCTGACAGGGATTTTGGAAAGCCTTTCGAGCTTGCAGAGCAGAGCCTTCTGCCTCCTGCCTGGTCTCCGAATGAGCGAGCACACGACAAGGCTGCATGTCTGAAGCCAGGCCAGTCAACGAGAGTTTTAATGCAGCTTTCCAAGCACCCCCAGACCCATGCATTTGGGTGCACGCCTCTTTGTGAGCCCTGATGAGAGAAGTCTGGCCTGCAAACAGGTGCTCTGGTAAATTCTGGGGCATGCATTTTCAGAAGGGCTCTCGAAATCAGCTGCTGAGTGTTTGTCCTAAGAAACTGCCAGAAATATTTTCTGGAATACAGCTCAGATTGCTAAACTAGGGGAATTGGATTTACAATTTTTTTTTTTTCCAGCTTCATATGCTTCCTCAACAGAATAAACACCAACCTGAATGATGACTGACCACAGCTTTACACCGTGCTACAAAATGATAGCCTGTGCTTCTTGGGTGTCTAAGCACCGTGTATCTGTAAGCAGGGTGTTTGCCTATTTGTGTGTGGGTTACAACATCCACATTTCATAGAATGGCAGAATTATTATGTAGCTTCTCTAGTCCTGGGAGAGCAGGAGATTATAACTCACGAAAGAAAAAAAGAAAAAAAAAAGAAAGGAAGATATGGTCTGTACTTACAGTAAATGACAGGAAAGAAGAAAACAAAGTTCCTTCATCGTATCTAGACAGTTTGGCCAAGACTCCTTCCAAAATGGTGACAAACTACGAACACAAAAAACACTGCAATTATTTTTAGTAATTGAACAAGGGTATAAAAATCAGGCTTGGCTTCAGGGAAGTGGAGCTCTCGGCATTGCCAGAGGAAGGGACAACGTGCACCCAGCAGGCAGGGGAGCGGGGAGAAAGGAGCCTTGCCTTTTGGGTGCTGTGGGGTGCAGTGCTTGCTGGGTGGGAGTCACCCCTCGGTGTCTGGGGTGATGCTGGGGACGGGAGGTGGGTGCAGCGGGTGTGGAAGCCAGCGCGGCCCCTCCAGTGGGGGAAGCCGGTGGTCCTTGCTCCAGCACGCAGTGTCAAGCACGCAGCTAGCTGGGTATTCTCGCAGAAGAATTGAACTGGCATATGTTGGCAGAGTATGTTTAAAGGTCTCCACTGTATAATAGGGATGACTTGTTCTCAGAAAGTTTGAAACTATAGGAAAAAACACCCCACCATCCTTCTCCCTACCTCCCAGTTCCCCGTGTGTTAGCACAACACACCAGACCTACACAACACCCCTTGGGAAATGCTGGCAGCTGAACTAGAGGAGCTGAGTCTGATAAAAAAAAAAAAAAAAAAAAAAAAAAAAAAACAATTTCCAAACAATTAAACCTGACATTTGGGAATGTACTTCCCACTACTGTCGCCTCTAAATTAATTTCTTAAGGCGAGCATATGGTGATCTTGAGCAAGACAAGCTATTTTGTCCGCACAACCTTCGGCGTAGGAGGGGTGACCACCCCTGAGTGACACCCCAACGTCTACGCTGCCGCGCTTTGTGGTGCCGCCCCAGTGCAGCGGGGTGATGCTGGCCACAGGGCTGTACCCCACCAACGTAAACCCCCTTCCTTAAACCACTTCTGGCCCAGTATGTCAAGCCTGCTAACAGCGTACTGCATCTCATGCAGTTCCTAATCATCAAAGAGTCACCATGAAAGAACGGGGAGATGTATGATCTTTCCTGTGAGAAACGAGAAGCCAATTCAACATCTTAATGTGTCACATTTTAATGGAAACGCGCGTATTAAAAAAGCAATGTTAACAGTGAATCACTTCACCTGAAGCTGAAGGTTACCTTTGCCACTAGGAGTGTTATCATTTCTTTGACGGTTTCCTCAATTAGTTCGTCTATTTTTGAATGGTACTGGTGCTAAAGAAAAATAAAAGGAGAGGCGGAGGAAAATATTAGCATTGATCACAGGCGAGAGCTCCACGGTTGTCAGCCTCTTCTCTTGGCAAACTACGCTATGCAGGAGTATTAATCTGAAGAATTGCGCAGCTCGTTACCGGGTGCTCCACCACACTGGCTGGCGATTACTTACGCTCACAGGAGAGACCTCGAATTCGGGAGAATCCTCCATCAGTTGGTGGAGCCTGGGCAAACCCTGCCCTCTTCTGCGAGCCTGCAGCTCCAGGAGCCACAGCCACCCATCGGAGGAGAGGCTTTTGCCATGTCTGAGAGCAAGCCCCAGGATGCTAAAGATCCTCAAGTCCTTGTGCTTCCCCATCCCTTGCCTAGGGCACCATGAAATACACAGCCCTCAGAAAGGGAGCAGAGAGCATTTTCTGCACCGGGGGAGTTTGCAGTGGGTCGAACCCCTGGGGAAGGTGCTCTGCACTTCCAGTCTGCTTCAGCAGAGCACCCAGAGGTGGGTTACGCATCGGGTTCAGCGGGCACACGGTTAAAATTAAGCACGTGTTCAAACGCTCTGCTCAGGGACTATAAAACAGATTTTAAAAAAACCCAGCAGACTTGGATCGGTCTTTTTCCTCGTGCAGAAGATGGCAGCCAGCACAGCCCCGAGCCCCGCACGCTAGCAGGCACCACGGCACACGCTCAGCACCGCTAACCGCTGCTGCCTGCAGCAGCAGCATTGCTTCTGTCTGCAACCCAGTCTCTGCACACGCCAAACCCTCCTTAGCTTGGGAGCTCTGATGCAATCAGCTGCAATATGGCTAGAATAGGTACTAAAATACAGTCTTCCACTAATTTAGAAAAGACCTGTTTCCAATACAAGATTTAATTAGTGAAAACATACAGTATATTCTTATTTTCAATGGACTGAGAAAATACTGATTATGACTGCTTTCCAACACAAAACATTTGATTTTTCAGTCAAACATTTCAAGCACTGGTGCTAGTCACTATATTCATTACCACTTGGCATTAATATTGTTTTAAAATGTTAACATCAAATCACATTGAAAGAGACAAATCTGCTTTAAATACTAATCAGACTTTGGGAACGAAGACTGTGAGGGCTTTACAAATGCTAGACGTTGGTCTCAGTGTCTGATCAGCAGTCTGAGCTGCTTTCTGGTTTCTTTTTTTTTTTCCTACGACAACAGCACATTAACACAGAAATTTGGAACAAAGAAAAAAAAGTCAGACACACTTACCCACGCTTTAGCAAACTTTTCAGATGATTGGGGATAGAAATAAAGAGGAAAGTGTGAAAGACAGGAAAAAGAAAATATGAAGATAAACAATAAATAAAACAAAACCTTAAAGAAAAGGGGGGGCCTTTTAAATGTGGCTATGATAACAACAGTGTCACACACAGAAAACAATAAGCAGGGGGAAATGAAACATGATCAGAACCTCCTCTCACTGTAATGCCGGAGCTGGCTGCCCATAGTACGTGCAGCAAGGAACATGGGGAAGGGGCAGGACGTTAGCTACCTGCTGGCAGTCCCCTGAGGCTTTGTCTTACTCCGAAGGTGGAAGGAGCCAGGCGGGTCCTGCAGCAGGGCAGGGGCATGCAGTGCTGTCCCCATGTCCCCATGGGGCAGGACAAGAGTCCCTCTGCCTGGGCATGCAAACCAACAATGTTTGCTTTTGGAGATCCCCTTTCCATGTCCTGTTCTCCAGGTCCAGACGTATACGAGCGCCTTGCAGCAATCCCAGTTATCTGTGACTGAGCTCTTTAATGCAGGGTCAGGCCTCATCAGCTACCAGGATTGAGCTGGCCCAGCTGGAGATGTGGCTCTGGGGTGAAAGGGAGGGTAACAGCTGGATATAGGGGGAGCTGTCAATGTCCTCAGCACACATGGCCAGGACCTCCTAAGGAAGATGATGAAGGAGCTGCACGCATTGGGGTTGGCTTCCCCACGAAGTTTTCCTTCTGTAGCTACATTTGCTGTGCGTGTGGGAGACCTTGGACTTGGCTAATTCCCTTACCTGGGAAGGAGGCAGGGGGCAGGCAGATTGGGAAGGCAAGGAGGAGAGGAGGAAAAGAGCAAGGGCAGCTGAGGGGCTGCTGGGGCTCTGGGATGGAGGAGAGAAACGCAGGAGGCGTGGGAGAGGGCTGCGAGGTGGGTGCACTGCCAGGGCGGGCTGGCAGCGCACGTGCTTTTGGAGATGGTTGCCCATTGTAAAGGATGATTTATGGAATTCAGAGCAAAATTCCCCCAACTCAATGTTAAGTTTCATATTTTAGTCCAAAAGACATGCTTAATTCATTAGTGGGCATTGCTAACTGGGGTTTTTAGGTACACGCAAAACAAGAGAGCATGAAGCGCCTTCACCAATGCGTTTTCAATTAATAGCTTGTTTAAAAAGCAAATAAGAGCACTGGTGGAATGAGCATCTCTGAGAGCAGGAGAGGCCCCGTGCAAGCACCACGGTGCTGTCTGCAGGGCTCTGACCATAGCTTCCCACCAGGGTGCAAAGACCCCGGGGCAGCCCCGGGGCTTGGGACCCTACAGGATATGGCCTGGACAGCCCCGGCTCCTTGCCCTGGGTAAAAGCAGTCCCTGCCAGGACGGGGCCGGGAGGACAGCGGGGTGAAAAATGGTGCCTGGGGAGGAGTTCAGAGCTGGCTGGCTCCTAAACTAGTGGTTCCAGCAGCTCCCCCTGCGTCACCTCGGAAAATGCCCAGGGTTAAAGATCGCGGAGCCGGTTCGCTTCGCTCTGCGCAGCAACCGCTGCTGGTGGAGTTCATCGCAGCTTTCTATTAGCTCGATTATTACAATCCCTAATCAGTGCACTACAATGATTCAACTTGACTTTATGTGATGAGTATCTTGCCTTGTCATGTAACAGATTGTGTGTACGTTGTATTTCTCTAAGGACCATCTGACCTTAGATATTAAATAGAAACATACTAGACCAACTGAGAAACATTTAATACATACATTTATCCCCTTAGATGTATTAAAAATTCAGAGGAAAAATAAATATTTAAGATGGTAAAGTATGTTTACCAAATGTTTTAACAGCTGCCTTTAGAGACAACGAAATGGAAATGAAATGATGGGTGTTTGTTTCACAGGGTACTGCTCTCAAAATGCATTCAAGTGTCTGTGGAAGTGCGCGTAGCCGAAGGTGGGCTTCGGAGAAAGGCCGCGGGGTGGGAGGGAGTCCCCGGGAGCGAGGTCAGATGATGCGCCAAGTTTGTCTTTGCCCACGTACTGCACTGACAGTGAGAAAAATCAGGGGCTTGTTTCCCATCAAAATGTCATCCTCGGCACGGTCTGGGCAAACTGTGACGTGGGAATGGTGCCGTGGACAATTTTAGCCCCTTTTGCTGCTTTTGAACTCTCCGCCAAGGGACCTCGCCTTGCGGGAGCGTGGCTACGGATGGTGCTGGGCAAAGGTGTGCAGCAGCCTTGGGGACACGGGCTGGTGGCTGCAGCTCTGATGGGGGCTTCTGGCAGCGAGGAGCATCCCTGCCTTCCAGCCCTCCCTCACAAGCCTGTCTCTCATATATCTGCTGTCGATCTGTGCCATCGTTTCCACCGGGACTGGAAGAGTTGGGGCAGCATTCTGTCCTGTCCATAGGGAGAGCTCCGCTCCTTTACCACGACCCCCCAGCTCCCAGCCCGAGCAGCTCATGGCACGAGCGAACGGAGGGGGAGGTAGGAACACTCATTAAAAGGAAGAAAAGAAAAAGGGAGGGTGTATAAAATGCTGCAGCCCTAAACGGTAACTTATGCACCGATAATTTACATCTGCTTTGCAGCTCCATTCGTTCAGCTATCTGTTAAAAGCCTCGTACCCCTGCAAGTGCTGCTTGCCACGGGAGCTGCGCTTGCTCAGGGCTGCTGTACCAAACACCTCCTGGAAACAGCCGAGGCAGATTTGCAGAGACGAGCCCTCAGCCCTGGCACAACTGAGACGTGCCCGTGCTGCTGCCCGCTCCCCTCGTGCTCGCCACCCAGCTATGTGCACGGTGACCGATGCTCAAAATTTGGAGGAAGCCGTGGCATCCACCGAGCACCACGCGTTAGCACGGGAAGATGCAGCGAGTGCCTGGGCACACCATACATAGACACAGCTGACATCAGCCTTGTGCCTTCCTAATACTTAACCTGGTGATCTGAATGCAACAAACTTGCTCTGTCACTATGCTGGAGTTGGTTTGATCTCCAAAACACCACCATGAACAGCTAAAAAGAATAAGGGCTGACTGTAAAACCTGACCACTCAAAGCTGTATGAGAGGGCTTACCTAGGAAATGCTGACAAGCAGCAGGATAGGAGAGCCAGACAGTATTTGTGAATTTATTCTAGACTGGTTTATGAATATTTAATTTGGCTTTGAGCCACTATAACAAAATGATCATTATGATGCATTTAATCAAATCCAATTTAGCATGTCTTTCTAATTCACAGAAACTTCAACCTGCAGCTATGGCTTCTGAAGAAAAACTACAGCAGTGGTTAATTAAAACAGGTTTGTTGTGTGGAAACTTGAGTCATTAAGAACCTGGAAAGCCAGGATCATCAGGCTTGCTGATTTTAGCCCATATTCGAGGAAGTCGAATTTCAATCTACTTTTGTAAGTCTTTTCTTTTTCCTTACAAGAATCTCAGCAACAACTTGGCACTTCTGTTTTCTGTGTGTTTGTCTCCAGAAAACAGTCATATACAAGAAGTCTGTTGCCTACACCCAGCTCCAAAATGTGGTTAATGACTTAATTGATATGGTCAGCACCCATCAAGCAAGCTCTCAAGGTACCTTATGCACACCACAGCCCTTGCAAAAAATCACCCCTAAGTGGCTGGGATTCTGAATGTTCATATTCATCGGGTTTATTTGAGAGCAACACCCTGCATATTCATCTGCACGCTCTATATGGAAGGCTAAATCCACAAGTGCTAACATGCCTCTTAACTTAGCACAGAGCTAGATAGGAAATTTCATTACATTGCCTTTAAAAGCTGTGAAAGGAAGAACCTGCATTTTTACCTCTTGGCCCATTTCCATGCTGCAAAGCTTTGTTGACTGAGCTTTGGCATCTACCATGACATTAAACATGGTGCATATTGATTGAGGGACTCGGAAATCTGTTGATCGGCTGGTTTTTTGCAGTTTTACTTCAAACGCAATCCTGGTTCTGTTAAGGGAAGTAGAAAAAGACGCTTCAGTTACTTTTTAAAATACTGAAGCTAATAATAATGTGAAACACACGGCTCCGAAGAGTTCAACAAAACAGAAAGCTGAGTGCTACTGGGAGCGTTCCAGTACAATTGTTACAAACGTGCTCTTACTAAAAATGATTTCCCAGTTTAAAAAGAAACGCGCTCCCCAGAATACACACTATTTATAAAGTGTGCAACGGTTTCAGAGAAACTATGACTTTCTCGTGCTTGATAAACAGTGTGATGATGTTGCAAACAGCAGTGTCAATGTACACCTATAATTTGGTTGCATTAGCTGATTTGTAACCACAGGCAAATAGCAAGCCTGGTGCGTTCAAGGAAGCTCCTGTTACTCCATAATATCCACTACAAAAGCCGGGAACTCCTTCGTTGCTCCACTGAAAGGACGCTGCCAGACCATTGTGGGCTTAGGTCTGCACGACTTTCTTTGCTTGCCAAAACTTTCTGATTGTCTCGTAAGCTCACAGGAGTGGTTTGCCCAAGGTGCACACGCTCCCCACAACTCCATGTGCACACACACAGTCGTGCACTGTCACGTTTTAAAATACCGAGATGTTTGTAACTCTAGCGTTGGGAAGCCTGGCAGTACAGCGGGCACCGCCTTGCCTTTCTCTTGAGCCCCTCTGCAGATTCCTGAGGTACTTCTCTAACCTAACCTAGCGCAGAACAATTATCACATCCGACAGAACCCGCCAACAAATTAACATAGGAGCTTCAATTTAGAAATAACAAATAATATCAGCTGCAGCTCAGGAATAACTCTGATCTTGAAAGATCCCCCAAGGGTTATGCAAATGGAAACTAATTTACAAATGTGAAACTCCCGTTCCTGGGCTCAGATCCGGGCTGGTGCAGAGGTCCTCCCGCCTGGATGTATTAGCAGAACAGGCCTGCCTTGCAAGGGCTGCTTTCCTGACAGCCCCGAAATACAACCAAGTGTGGAAGGCGGGGTGGCTCCTCCATGGCATTCAACGGTTCAGAGACAGACGCGAAGAAAAATGTTGTGTCAAACTGAAATTGCTAAAGAAACCTTAGCCAGGCCCTGTTTGCAGGTGATATAAATAGGGAAAGCAGCATATTGGTTTACATCAGCAGTGGCATTTGAACTGATTTAATTACCAGTGCCAGATTTAGCCTGGACTCGGGGACTAGAATCTTGATAATTACTGAAAGGACCAAAAGTGACTGGGATTTTCCATCTCCTCGCAGAGATGAGCATGTTCCTACTTACTTATGCTCAGAACCATTATATATAGTCACACCATCGCAAGCTAGGCCAGGTTTCTGTAGAGGGGCAATATATTTGTAGAAAGGTTGGAGCAGTTGGGAAAAAAAGCCAGCTTTCAGGCACAAAAACCCCTCTTCAGATGCACCTGGAAAATGGCTTATTTTTCCCCATTATCTCAGCCAACCTAACTCAGTCTTATTTCTGCAGATCATCGCAGCTACAACTACACCGCAGGTGCAGCGACAGTGTCCAGTTTCAAGCATTAAAAAAAAAAGAAAGAAAAAAATAAGAAAAAAAATCAGTATTTTGTTGGTGGTGCTGGGGGCACGGTGGAGAGCAGAGCTCCACTGAGCACGCTGCTGGCCTTCAGCAAGGCCGGTGGGGGCCGGTGGGAGCAGAGCCCAAGGACTCTGCCGATCACTTCAGATTGCAAACAAGCATCTCCATTGCTGCGGGAGGATCCCTGCACTGCCTCACCTGGAGCATTTGCAGTGTACGGCACCGCGTTTGTTTTTAAAGAATGGCCTGGCAACTGGAGCTCAGCTGCCGTGCCAGCCAAGGACATCACGGCCATTTCGTTGTACTTCTAGTGCCCAGGGTTTTACCTCAGAAGGGTGCGAGAGCAAGCCTCGAGCTGCCCGCTGCCAGCAGGCGAGCCTACTGCCTCCATCTCGGGGACCGAACGTGCCTCCTCGTGCAGTGACGTGGAATATCCAGCCTGCGAGGACGTGCGAACAACAAATCCCAGCTCGCGCTTGCAGAGCGGCCAGGCAACTGCGGTACAGAACAGCCACATCGCACATTGCGGCTATTATTAGCATGTACCAGCTGTATTTGGCACTCATTTTTCCTTTGGTCTGTCTCTTTGTCTATTAATTTTTGCACGATGGAATGCAAAGTTCATTTCTTCCTCCTGCCTGAACAGCTCTGACACCAAATGAACATGAATTGCTGTGGGAAATTTGACAATTTAACCGTAACATTTTGTTTTCGAAGTGACGGCTGCCTGTATGTTTGCAAGTTTTTAAAGAAACCTCTCTCTTTTGTGAGATCTGCAGGTGAGTATCCTGTGATGATACGGTGCCTTTTCTCTTTCAACAGCAGATGTGAAGCCTGTGTGCCAAGCTACACTATCGACCTTTTTGGAATCACTTTTTTGCTTGTTTATTTTTTTCCTGGATCTGTGTTTTCTGGGTGCATGCTGGGATCTGCCTCGGGGCTGTGCCTTCAGCACATGGCCTCGTTGACAAGAAACTGATTTTACAAGGATTCAACCTCAGGTGCGGCACCAACAATAAGTTAACAGTCCACAAAGCTCAAAATAGTGGGTGACTTACTGCCTTGTTGTGAACAGGCACTCCCCAGAGTCTCAACAGACAACCCCTTGTGTGGGGAGCCCCCAGTTCACAGCAAGGAGGTGTCCTTCCACCCAGCCTGTGCTGAGCTGGGGCCATGAATAAATGACGGTGGGAGTGATGCTGAAAGGCAAAGCACAGCACTGATACCAAGGCAGAGACAAATGCTGCCCCTGGTGATCTCCTGCCTCACTCACACACACGTACCTCTTCACGCAGGACTCGATCATGTCACTTGCCATCAGCTTCAAGCGCTGCTCCAAGTGTTTCCCAAACTCCTCCTCAGGCCAGTGCAAATCCCGAATGAAAGTCTGTAGGGCGTCCAGCTTCCAGAACAGATCTTCCGAGGTGCCTGATCCATTGCTGGCAGGGCAGAATGAGAACACAAGTCATAAGTGGCACCAGACTCTTTGCCACCTGATGTGGAGACCATTCCTGCAACAAGTGTGGAGCAGACAGTAGTTTCATACACAGGACAACGCTGGCAATCTCCACCATCAGGATTTTGAGTTTTACCATACAGTTGCCTAATCTACCTTGCTGTCATAACCCACAAAACTCTCCAGACCAGATGAGGAAGACAACATTATGAGTTACACATAGTAACAGGAAGAACGTGTGTATGGTAAAAATCAGCCTTAGTTAATAACCACATTAACGTATGTGGTTATTAAAAATTAAGGCTAGGAATCGTGGTAGAAAATCCTCGATCGGTAATAACTACCATACTGGAATGTATGCAGTTATTAAGATTTGGTTTCATGCAATTGTCCCCCCTCCGAATTGTATCTTTAGGTGGCCTTGTCCCTCCCGCCGAGGCCCCGGTTCCAGGAAAGGGACAGTGCTAACAAGTGGTGAGCGAGGACACGCGTTAGCTCTTGAACAGCTGGAAAAAAAATGGGGGTGAGTCAATTGAGCTAAGGGCACTGGGCACCTCACATCCAGACCTTCTGGCTGGACTGACTGCTGCACCTTTCCACAGGTCTGCCTCTTGCGAAGGCATCTAGAGGATGACAGATTTCCATTTTTCAAAAAAATTATTTTGCAACTTCTTTGGTCTGTCACAAAACTCTGAATTTCTCTCCAAAGCTTGCATTCTCGAACCCACACCCTTGCCCAGATGGAAGTCTTTGGTCCTGCAGTGTGTAGCTACACCGGCTCTTTTCACAGTATAATTATATCCCAAACCTCCACTGACGGAATAAAAATACAGAACTCGATTGTGCTCTGCTTGTGCAGAGAAATTTATGCATCCATCACCCTTTTCTCTCCCTCTCTCCTTCTCCCTCGCTTTTTTTTTTTTCCAGAACAATTACCAAGGGAGCTTCAAGAGTTCCAACCCCCTCCTCGCGTACCACTAATGCTAACACGGTACTTTAGAAGATATTTAACACACCATGCATTACCACTTGTGCCGACATCATCTATAGAAACAGGTGAGGGAGGGTGTTTCTATTGTGACAGATGCCAGCTGCATTGAGTTAATGCTAGAGGAGACCGGAGCTAAATGCACACACGTGGGCTACTGCGAGGTGAAAACCGTGTCCCCAACATGCCAGGGGCCCTGAGGGTCCTGTGCCAACGGGGAGGACGATATCAAGGATGGGTCATCTCCATTGGAAGAGAAACGAGTCTGACACTAAGCGACAGGTAACACGTCCTCGATGGAGGGGAAGGGTGAGGAAAAGGAAACCAGGAAAGTGAAAAGATAAAGAATCAGGCATTTCCTCTGACCAGGGGACAAGTTGGCATCAGTCTCCAGTGCTGCTCCAGCCACCAGTTTGTAGCTTCTCCTGGTTCAAACCTGTGCTTGGGTGTAAGTAAGCTTTAACAGTCTAGACCCAGTTTTAGAAATGCAAGAATTTATGTCTGAAATAATTAAATACGTGCAAATACAGTAATTGGTATTTTCTACAGCAACATTATGACACCCATTTGGTTTCAAAATTTCAGAATTATTATTTTTGGTCTTTTTCTCACTTTTGATTAGGGCTTCGGGCGAGTAAACAATATATTAGATTTATTTCCAAGTTGCACTGTTAATATTTTGCTTGTGAGCACTGCACTTAACTCTAATCACCAGGCAGCTTGCAATACACCATTTATGTTCAAGTTTTCAGAGGGATTATCCAATTTTCTGTCATGACATGATTCTTATCTTTTCAAGGGTAATACCACAAAGCATGCACAGAGAAAAAGATTAAAACTTTCAAGGACTCTTTACAGGCAACTGCCTAATCTAGCCTTTAATATAGCTATCTTAGCATGAATATGAGTTGTATAGCTTTGAAACATAAATGACCGTGATAATAGTTAAAATGTTTTACAACTCTATTAAAAATCAAACATCGTTGTTTGCTTTATTTCTGGTTCGTTACCATGGCTCTGCAATAAAGCCTGTGCATGGCAGAGGCATTTTGGTGGACCCCAGGTGTAGATGTAATCGAGGGTGTTTCAGTAACAGTGACGGGGAGAAAAAAAATGTGGGAGGCTTCTTCGGTTTTATCTTTTACGAGAGAGGAGGTGGTAGGGAAAAAGCAACACAAATGTGCAGAACTGGTTGAGACCATCCCAGGACAGCGTAAGCTTAAATGGCCCAGGGGAACAGGGAAGATCTCAGGTCCTGTGCTAGGACATCTTGTGAGACCTGCTGCCTCCAATGCAGATTTGGCTCTAGCCACCTGTATCTCTCTCTGCACTGCTTGGTGGCTGGGACTTGCAGGGGAAATCTGCTCTAAGAGCTGAAGTTGCCTGATACGTGCTCAGCCGGGGACTTGCAGTTCCACCCTCCTGAGCACACACCTTGGTCTCGCACAGGGAGCACGAGAGAAGAGCCCGAGGCTCCTACAGAGTGATTGTGCTGACACAGTGTCTGATTTCTCCAGCCACAATCAAGCTCATGCTGAAAAGACCTTTCTTTAGCTGGTCATGGGATTATCCAGGCTGTAAAGATGGATGTGGAATTTCAAATGGGCCTCCCACAACCTGAATAAGAATCTTTGCAGGGTGTTTCTGTGTTAAACTGGTTCATCAAAACCAAGACAAAATTATTACCTGGGGGGAGCTTGCATTAAAGAAAATTTACTTTTAGATCTACATCTGGTCCACAGAAATGGTTTGACTGGCATTGAAATTGGTTGGCCTTCTCTTTTGGACAGAACTCTTTGCTGAGACACATCAGCTCACATGAAGCACTCTGTGGTTCGTATGTTGGCCAGACCGTGTCCCGTTGGTGACGGCTGTTTTGTAAAGCAATATACTTGCTCAAATTCTCAGTGGGAGAAAGAAATTTTTTCAAGATTTATACAAGACACCCTCAAAATGCACATGCCAGAAATTCACTAGTGTCTCATTCAGAAAATGTCTAATTAACTGTACCACTCTTTAAAGTTTTATATAATGCAGAAACAAACAATACATATCCATGCCAAGATGACTTTAAATTTAAATGAGATCTAATTTGAACTGAATACACACTCAGAATCATAAATAGCAGCCATCCATGACGGTGCAGAAAAGCTAGGCATTTGTGGGATGCCTAGCGGGATGTTAACTGGTAGATTTGGTACTTTAGGGAGATTCACATTTGGTAGATTCACATTGGGCAGATTACTTGTTAAACTCCTGTGGAAGAAACAGACAGAAAGAAAAAATACCATAACAGTGACAATGCAGATGTAGCAGAAGCACATGACACTCATAAACAAATCTGCAGAGTTCACAGCACGACAACAGTTAAAAAACTAAAGCAAAACATTTCAGAAAGAAGCATGGTATGGAAGCTTAAGTGTACTGTTTTGCAGTCTGCAATAAAAAGCAAGTTACTTAAAAAAACAGAATGAAAGAAGAAGAATCACAAAGTAGCAAATTAGCAGACTACTCAAACACCCACACTAAATAAGTTAACCTTCAAGTCCTGATACCATTTCAAAGTGCAGAGAGCAGCCTTTGCCTGGAAAAAATCTACCTCATAAGGAAGCGAGTCTCGGTTCAGCATACTCAGGTTGGAGGGATACATGAAATCGCTAAGCTAAGCCAGCTACTGGAAAAGTCAGGAAGCTTTTCTTGGAATCAGGACTCAAAATAATACACATGGGTTGAAATTCTAGCTCTGCTCAAGCCCTTAGTATTTGCCACCAAATTCAATGGAGTCAGGATTTTACTCCAAAAACTCCGTTTATCTTGTACTGAACAAATAACGAAGGTGTGCTCATCGGGAGCAACTGCTGGGTTCTTCCTAAATGAAGACTCGTGCCCTGAGCCTACCCTTGTGTTTCCGTACGGAGACAGAATGTGTCCCAGGTCTACATACGTGCAGTGAATGAGTTGCATTTAGTAAATCCAGGACTGGTATATGAAAGTTGCTTGGCTGGAAAGGGGCCGTGGAGTGATTAAGATATTCAAAGATTGATTTATGAAGCAGGTGTACTTGTGCATCATGACGTTAATAAAGGTTTTCAGATATGAAACTGTTATGCAGAAAGAGATCTCTGAAAAATGGGCTAGTGTATTAATTTAATCCAAAATATTGTTTCTCCTGAAACAATGTGTGGTGTAGCAACACCACATGCTTGAAGTTTTCAAAACACCATCTTTACCGGATTATTATTTAGGCTTAGTAAAAACAGAATCAAGACTTCAGGATTTCAGCTTCAGCCTGTACTGCTGAAGTTCCTGGAAGCTTCTCTGTTGATGTGCAAGGACTCAGCTTCAGCGTTCAAACTTCCCTGGTCCTGGTGACCGTACCAGAAAATGCCACCTGGAAAGATTTCCTCCCTTCCCCTGGATGAAATTAGAAGGTGCTGTACAGGCAGCTGTATCGGGAGTCTTGGAAAACCATCAAATTGCACATTTTGTGTTTCAAGGAATGTTAAAATTTTAGCAACTTTTTTGAGTCATATTTTCAACTGTATTTGTTACTATAAGTTTTATGTATAAAAAATCTAAAGTAATGGAATTGAGCTGGCTATACTGAATAAATGTTTCCTAATGCAATAAAGGTAGGAACTCCATCTTCACAAGAGCTGATTGTCTTTGGTGGCAAGTCTTAGGGAATAGGCTGGGACTTGGAACCTTATTCTCCCTTTGTGAATAAAATCCCTTGTCTGGGGGAAAAAATATATATATATTTACTTTTTCTAGTGAAAAAAAAGTGTATTCTTGTTCTCTTTTGTTTCTATGCCTCTTAGTAGATTTGACTTCACTTTATCTGCTCGTTGTCTTTGTTAGGAGAATTTACTAATGTAACAAAGCCATCCATTGTTTCCATTCATACAGTATCTGCCTATTAAGATGGTATGATTACTGAATGAGACACAGACTCCACAGTGATTGAGAGAGTGTTAAATCTTCAGAAATGGCAGTGCATGTGGTTAAATACTGATATGGAATAAATAAAGAAATAGCAAGAGGTGGACAACATATAAATGTATAAGGAAAAGCAACTTAAATAACTTAGCCAGATGGTAAATACATAAATCAGAGGACCTTTGGTTTTAATATTAAAATTCAAGAAGTGACAGTGTTATATTAATAAAAACACTGTATTAATAAAATATGACTTCTAGAGTAAACAGTATACTATATTCACACGGAAACATATTTCTTTTATACAACACATTATTTTGCTGATGCAAGGATATGTTGCAAGAATAAGTTAGTACTCTTAAAAGAAAACAAAACAGCAAAATAATGGAGTATAATATGTTAACATACAGTAACTAATTTTAAAAATATTCTCCTGAATTGACATGCACAGTTTTGCAGGTTCAACTGATCTAATTATCTGACTAACAGTTGCAGTGAGACCTGTAAAAAATGATTAATATTACCAACAAATGTTCCAGCCTGCAGTTGCTCAGACCATAAAAACTACAGGTCCAAGATGAGAAACTGTTTCTAAAAGCCAGCCATGCCTATTTAATATAGACGGCTAAATATAACCTCAGCCATCAGGCAGGGAATGTGGGCATTTGGATCAACAAGATGAGGGCTGTCTGATTTAAGAAGCTTTGGGACTGGCTCCTGATACGTTTGATAAAAGACGCACGCTCTGGAGCTGTGCTGCTTGGTTTCTTGGTTTCTTCTCATTCACCCCCATTTGTGTCTGCTGGCGATGCGAGTGGCTCTCACCTGTACTGCCTGCTAGGAAATCCTCCGTGCAAGCAGACTGGCAACATCCCCATGCTCACGCTGTACCGGGGTACTGGTCAGAGTTGCCGCAGTACGGGAAGGAGGGCAGAAAAATCACCATGTTTTTACCAGAGAGTCTCTGGTTTCAGGACAGAGCTAACCGAGAGCCTTGTCTGTACTGAAGTGCTCGGTTCCTACGTGATCCCTGAGCTGATTTACTGCTGGGAGAGGCAGGCGCCTGTCTCTTCCATCACTAGAAATGCTCGCTACCTTACTGCCTAGGCTGAACAAATGCTCGAGAGCAAATCTTTTCACAAAAGCTTTGATGGGAAGCAGAGAGCTTGATAGTGAAGTAGGCAGTCAAATCTGTGTTCTTCCTCTGACTGACACCCAGAATAGTAACCAAAATACTCGTGTTCACTACAGCAGTGCTTCTTGTACGGGGAAATGTTTTTCACTAGCATCTTATAGCAGTGCAACCTCTTCAAGTGGTTAATATCATCACACTGTTCAATTTCTTACATCTTAAATGAATGATACATTTATAAATAGTTTGCAAAGGGTTAGTGAGCAATCAATCGATGTTAAAGCCAGGACTACAGTGTGGTAGAGACAGCCATAGGTCAGTGAGTAACTTCCTAGTCAAGCAATTGAGACTGGTTGTCGCTGCACCGGCTTTAGCATTTGCTCAGAAAGATCTTTCAACACAGACACACACAGAGAGACGCACACACACACGTACGTGTCTGCTGGCTGCGAGATAAATCAGCGTTCTCTGAGAAGCTAGCACAAAAAAAAAAAAAAAAAAAAAACACCACCCATTGCACAACCCTACTTTTCCAAGACCTCTCAACTCACCAGAGAACAGACCTGCTCTGTAGCCTCCGTACTTTGATGACTGTGCGAGGGACAAGTGTTCCACGCTTCTCGGCGTGGATTCATGCGAGCACACCAGCTGCTCTAGCGATAGGGCAAGGACCCCCTGCAAATTCAGCAGCTCTGCAGAGGCAGCTTACAGAGCCCTCATGAGCACATTACCTCGGTGCTTTTTCCCCCATGTTTTCAATACTTAACAGTATCTCCCTCACTGTTTGCGATTTCTATACCTAACTCATCGTAGCATAAGGTGCAGAGTATTCAGCAATGAAAATAGAAGAAATACATGCTTGCAAACTGCCATCTGGTCAGGTTATGGAGGGCTACGTATTTCAGCCTTGATTGCAAGCATGAGTGCAGAGAAACCCTTTCAAAAGACACTGTGCTGTGGAATAATTTCCTGCCTTAGAGGAGATAATGAGACTTCTTCCTTCTTGCAGTTGACTGTAATGATCCACAGTGGGACAGCAGCAGGCTCAGTGGAACAGACATCCATGATGATCTGCCTTTTCGGGCCAACCCGAAGGCCTTTCTTCAAAGCAGAGGAAAGCCCTGGAGCCACATGCTGCAGTGTGCCCAGTTCCAGAAAAGCTCTGCTGGAGAGCCTGCAGAAGGCCATGACTTGGACAGGAATTGGCTGGTCCAAGATATTTGAGGATCAATGGCCTAAAAACTCAACTGTGCTGCAGTCGGACACGTAGGGGAAGAAGGAAGCAGATACAGGAGGGCAGATCAAACCAAATATGCCTCTGACCTGAGTTTTTCTGCAAGTTCACTGTAGATCAGCCAAGGAACAGCAGTTGGTCTGCCCAGGAGGCAAAAGATGAAGACGCCTTAACATTTAGTTCTGAACAGTGCATCAACACCGTCATATGAACGACTCCCCTCTTCTCCTTCACACAGCATGTGCCACCCTCTGTGCATTCGCCAGTACCTCCCTGTGCTGGGTCTGATCAAGGGAAGCCAGCATTTGCAACTCGCACTTCTGCGTGCGAGACACAAGAACAAAATACCGACTAGTGAAAAAAAAACCCAGAGTGCATCTTTTCACCAGATGGACACAAGCTTCTTGTGAAAAGCACCCACTTTCCTGCTGGAACAATTTTTTTAAATACTTGGGGCTGTACGACATCTAATCATCTAATCAGAACCCACCCCGGGCTTTCGTTTGAATCTGTGATGCTCAAAGTGTTCTGCAACTGAAGCTCCCCAAAGGGCAAAGCAACTACAAGATAACTAAGAAAAGACCTAAAAAGTATCAAAGATAACTTGAAAATGATAGATTTTGGCATACCCAGGGATAAAGCATTTTTACAGGCAAGTACCACAGCCAAGTACTCGTGTACATCTATAGTTATGCCATGGAAGCCAATGAATGCCAAAATAATATCAGCTTCTGAAAAAAGAGAAATCAGATGCATTGATTATTGACTGCCCGCCTGAGGGAGGCTGTTGCTCTGAGTTCACTGCCTCTGTTTCATAACAGACAAGGAAATACAAACAGATTCATTGCTAAAGCGGAGCTCTGAAACTTGAGTGAATGCTAACTTCGAAGTGCAATTCTGCTTGAAGGAGTGGCTGTAAAAATGGCATTCTCCTACTCGAAAGATCTATTTCTTCTATGTTTTCTGGGTCACATCTGCTTATTTGAAACAAGATTTTTTAGGATTTTTAATCCTGTTAGCCTGCAGACCAAAGACAGCAAATGGAAAGTGAGAGAGACTCCTGAACGCCAGCCACTTAACCCCACTCAGAACAGAGGGGATGATCAGGTGTCAAGAAAAAGGCCCGCGATTTGGCAGGCACAATCCTTATGGATGCTGAGGATGCACAAGAAAGAAAGGAGAAAACCTGGGTAATCAGATTCCAGGTTGCATATGGGAGGCTGGCTGCTGAACAAATTCTCTTTTCCTTGTAAATTGAACATATTTGGTGTGAAAAGCCCTGAAAGACCACACGTTCTTTTACACAGCAACCTCGGAGTGCAGTGCCACTTAACTTTGCTTAGAGAATGAGGAAAAAGCAGGGAAAATAGTCTCTGTAGAAGTCATCTGGTCAAAATCCCTGGTCTGAGGCACTGTCAGGCTCATGGTGCTTGCACAGAGTCAACCTTTCTCTTTTAAGTCCTTTATTAGAAGGAAAAGTCAGTTCTTTTCCTTCACAGGAACTGACTTGGGCTTTTACAGCAAGCACAGCAGGGTTCAGCAGTGCTTCAAAACCTGTCAAATAACAACAGCAATCTAAAGCAAATGTCATGTTTTCACCATTCTCTAGATTTTGGGTTCAGTTTGGGTTTCTCTCAGGCTCCTTATTTCTCGCTGGCCAACCCTTAGACCTCCACATCTATACCTGATTCTGCTTCAGTCACCTCCCCTAGGTCTCACTTGGGTTTCTGCATGCTGGTGGCCTGTTGGGTCACCACGTCCCCGCTGGGCCGGTCCCTTCTGCATCTCCTTGAGCCGGTCGGGGCTGGGACCCCTCCGGGCTGCCCGGGGACACAGCCCATAGCCACCAGCTGTGGGGACGGTGTGCTACCCTTCCACGGAGTGGGTGGAAAAAAATGAGTATGTGGAAGAATAAATACAGCAATGACTCACTCAGGTTACAGGGCTGGACTGAATGCAGGAAAGCAAGGGTTTTGTTCTGAAAAGGAGCTGTTTGAGTTCAAAAACAGCATCGGGGAAGGCCTTTT
Organism: Heteronetta atricapilla; assembly: GCA_011075105.1. Taxonomy (NCBI): domain Eukaryota; kingdom Metazoa; phylum Chordata; class Aves; order Anseriformes; family Anatidae; genus Heteronetta; species Heteronetta atricapilla. The sequence continues at coordinate 14,244,468 of CM021742.1, forward strand.
AGGATGGGATCCAAAAAGCCATGCCAGCTAAGAAGGTTTTCACATTTTCACGCTTCCATGTCCAAAGGCACACGGTTTGAACTGAGGCAGCAATGCATTTCAAAAAGCAAATACCATTTCCTTCATTAACTTGAAAACCCTGAGGAGATCAGGCCTTCTATTTTTAGCATTCAACTCGAAAATATAAAGCACTTTCTGCACGTCCAATCTAACGTTTGCTAATTCATCTCTGCATGAATCTCCATCCATTTGCACCCAAATTCCGATTGTATCAAAGGAGGTTTCCTTACTTTACTGGCTCCCATGACTCCCGCTCAAAGCCCCTGTGAATTGACTGTGCAATTGAGGACTCCATCAGATCGACATATCTAACAACAAGTGGAGCAAACAGGTCTTGGAGGTGTTTGTGGAATTTTCCATTGCACAAATTATCTAGAATAGATAAATAAAAGTATAGTAAGAAACTACCGTTACTAAAAGCTCTGTAACAAACCACAGCGTGGCACTTCATTACACAATGAATTTGTCAGCGCACAGAAAGAAACTCCGAAAACAAAACGGGAGCTGGCATCAGGCACTGATGCTCATGACAAAGACAGGAATGGCTTCTTAATCAAAACAAAGAAACAAACAATGAATCTTCTTTTCCATTAATGTCAAACTTACAGGTTACAAATACATTATTACTTCCTGTGAATAAAATGGGTGTAAGAAATACAGCATGGCAAACATTAGGACTTTGGCAGGTAGGAGGATCGTTTCTTATTCAGTTACTCACTACCATGACATTGGAAATTGCTCTCGGAGGATGAGCCCCTGGCTTTTTTATGTGGTGTCAGAAAGCTGGCCGGGCCCTGGCTGAGGATGTAAATGAAGGACAGAGCCAGCTCAGCCACCAGCTCCCCGGCAGCAGTCACACCACCCTGGGGAGTGCCAAGTCCCCAAGGGTTTTGAAGGTGTGAGCCCGTGTGTGCTTTGGAGAAGAGCCTTATTTCACAAAGCACTAGGCTTCTGAATTACTCTTGCTCTCATTTACTTTAATTTATATCTTCTCCTCCCTTCAACAAAGTCTCTTAAAGCAGGGACTGGTTTACTCCATGCTAAATAAATGCAGTACACACATATAAAACGACACACACATTTAATGACAGTAAGATAGGGTACAAAATTCCCTGCTTGTCAGGCAGTCATTACCAAGAGACTTGAGAAGGTGAAGCAAAATAGAAGTTCAACTTCTCACCTTCAGCTGGGGCATTTGATTTAAGGGGTGTCAGTGTGTGCATCAGAGAATTGCTTGTTTTTTCTAGTGGAAATGGGACAAAATCAAGCCGATGCTACAAGAGCCTGTACTGTGCATCTCTACCCATCTCAGTTCTCTGTGCACTGCAGAGAGGCTGAAAGTGTTAGCAGTAACCTGAGCCGCCCACTGAAAAGAAACGATCAAAATACAATACATACAGTCACTACGGAGGAAATCGTTTAGAAGCTGAAAGAGCGGAAAGCTGTCCCATGTGTCTGGGGGTTGCACCTCTAACGCAGCATCCATATCCACTGCAAACAGTGACAGGAAGGTCTCCGCGTGCTCGACCATTAAGTCTGACCACCAAGCAAAGGCCTTCAGGGTTGGTAGAAAAAGATAACAGAGCAGTACGTTAGTTCTAATAAAGCACAGTCAAAGATGCTAGGCCACATACCTTTAAAAATGTGCATCCCCTGGAAACTACCTTTATTGTAAAGAGAACAGTGCTTTGAAGTGCTGGCTGCACATACAGCGCTAATCACGGGAATTAGGCACTGCTGTTTTCATACAAAGGTTTCTTGCAGAGGATCTATTCAGAGCTCCACCGTAAAGGCAGGCAGTTGTAACATGGCAGAGAAGGTTTTGTCTGTTCAATTTACAATAAATGACTTCACTCATCTTTAGTTATGCTAATTATCAGAAAGATCAACTAATCATCATTCTGAAGTACAGAAATTGGGGACTTTCTTCACTATTTGTGGGTTTTCTGCTGTGTTTTTCAACAGTTTAAATTTTATTTGGATTCTCTACTTCTATTTGTCTTGAAAAACTAGAAGCCTAAGACATTAGAATCTGTCCTAAATCTTCCACGTTCTTATTTGGAAATGTTTCAAGCATCACCTGTAAGAGTTATTAGAGCACTGTTCATTTTACATGGTCAGCTACGCACATCCATCTAAACACACTACCACCTTCGTTAACGCTACTTATCAGGAAACAAAGCTCTATCGTCAACATGCCAAGAGAAAAAAAATCTACGACAAGCCTGTATTTTCACAGAGGCAGGACAAAAATATATCTAATCTTGAAAGCCAAAAAATATCAGTGAAGTAACTCATTCTCATGCACACGGGTCCTTAAAATTCACTGGCCGGGCCCTGTGACGTGACATTCACATCGTACATGGCTCAGATGTGAATGTTCCCGACGCATGCATGCGTGTTTAGTAATCACTTCTGGCTGGGCACATGCAGTGTGAGAAGTGCTGCCGTTAGGACCATGTGCTGTGATTTGTAAGGGAGAGGAAATTACTCAGTGACTTGAAGGATCTGAGAAATGTCTTTCCAGCACTCTGCAAGAGAAGGAAACCTCTAGCATAGGGACGGGACTAGAGATGGAATGAAAAAGACTGAGAATAAAGAAATCGGTTCAAAGAGGAATTGCTGGTCAGGGAGGGGTATTCTTTGCCTCCTGGAAGGAAGCTTTTGGCAGACATGAATAAGCAAAATAGACTTTAGTTTTCTTAGGGTTCAGTTTTGATTCACTGATGTTTTCCTGCTGATGCTGATGACAAAGCAGGATGCCTTTGATGAATCCTGTTCTAGATGGCCACAGAGAACAACTCCAGCTCTTGGTTCTGGCCACGGAGAGGGATGCTGGCAGGAGGACTTTGGGACTATTTCCACTCCTTTGCTCCCCCAAAATACAAAGCAGACTGACATTACCCTGCTTTTATTCCATGAGTTGATATAAACTGGTGTTGTGACATGCAGAGGGTGGATGTGACACTGGGCATTATGCATCCAAAGCACATCCAAGATGTAAAATAACCAAAATAACCAAATGACACCCAAGAAGGCACAACTTTGGAGTGCCCCGCCATGGAGGTGCAGGGGTGCCAGGGCAAGCTGGGCCACGCTCTGCCTGGAGTGGCAATGCCAGCAGGTTACAGCATGCCTGTAGTCATGGCATGGGGATGAGGTGGGTACGTTGGGCTCCTTCATCTGCAAGCCATCCCCAGCCCCATGCACATGGAGGAAACCGTCAGGCATCGCTGCAGCAATGCCTCCCCTGGGACACCTAGACAGCCCAGGGGCAGCTATGATGGAGAGTTTGGTATTCAGAAAAAGCCAAAATCGAAGCGAGGGAGTCTGACAGGGCTGAGGGCATGGCAATGCTCTTCAGTGCTTCCTTCTGTGTCCAGCCCAGCCCACGGACACTGCGAGTGCTGCGACGGGAGGTGTGGTGTGTCTGCGAAATCATGCAGGAACCAAAAACATCAAGAATCAGGTCTGCTTCGGATGCCTGCCCAAGCCTCCTCCCAAAAAATATTGGTGGGAAACGAGTGGATGTTGAGAAATGTGGCTGTTGAGGGTCCTCTGAAAATTAGCAGTGCTTGTCCATGCTTTTGAAGGAGGGTTATGAAGTTGTCCTTGCACAGATGTGGTTCTCTGGCTGCTCCTCTGCCTGCCAAGAGCCTGCCATGCTGCCTCCCCACGTCTGTGCCCAAAAAGCGATTGCTACGAAGGGCCAGCAGCAGCCAGTATTTGGGGAGATGGGAAAGGGGAGGCCAAAGAGTATCTTCTGCAACAAATCCCACATAATCACTGCAGAGTCCTGCAATAGAAACCTGCTTCCATGAAAAAGGGAAAAAAAAAAGCTATTTTAAAAGAATGAGGAAAAGTATACAATCATTTGTGGGAAAAATGCCCAAACCAGTCATAGCTTCCCTTTTGCAGGAAAAGTAAAATTTTAGCTCCACAAGTCTGAAACTTAATGCCAGACTCCTCAACCTCCTCCCTACTCTCAGTGAACAGGACCTTCCTGCAGTGGGAGCATTACACCACACCTCGAGGAACTCCTTCACGATGGTAACATTTCCTTTATTTACCATCCACTTACCTGCTTCACTCAGAACACGAAGTAAAGGCAAAACAAAGTGTTCTTTCTAGCCAAACACACCTATTAGTGTATGTTTTACACATGGATACACATGTATATATGTATGACCTCAAGGAGTTAAAATACATATATACATATACACATACGTATACATAGAGAGAGAACATGGGTTCCAAAAGACTCGAAGGCCACGGTCTCTGGCGTGTGCCATCAGTCATCCAGGGGAAGGAGGACAGAGCTGGGAGACATCTGAGGAGCGAGGTGACGCACGGCAGAGACCTCCTGCTCTACGCAGTACCTACCAAGCACCACTGATTCTCCTGCATTTTTGTCTCTGCTGCTTTGCTTCTTTCTGATGGGTAAGGCAAACCCAGCTGACAAGGCACGATGCTCCTGCTCTAATGGTTTTTGAACATACTCCGTGCTCTGAGTTTTGGTTTCTGGGTTCCCATTTGCGTGTCTGCCCGGATGGCCATGTTGGGAAAAAAGGCGAGTGTTTGCATCGCAAAAACTGTTGGTTTTCAGGAAATAAGGCATTCCTTCAGTAACTGATGCCATTTAATTCTGCTGAACATCCAAAGCAGACTGTAGAGTCGCACCTTGCAGGCTGAACTTTCTCACCTCCAGGTGAATGGACAAGAAGACAAAAAATCTCACCTGGAATAATTTGAAAAAAAAATGTGCAGTCCCTCAGTGATTCTCATCGCACAGGAGCAGAATAACGTGGCCATGACGCATAATAAAAATGATGTGCTAAATCCACCAGTCTCTTGCCTCTCTGCTCCTTTGGGTGCAATTCCAAGTGTGCAGAGAGCTGGCCAACTGCCTGAGCACTGCTGAAGTGCCACAGAAACCCTCAGGACAGGAATTCAGCAATGTTCTGACATTATCCTGGGCTTCTGGACAGAGATGAATTTCACCCTTCCAGGTCACCCTTCAGAACAAGGGACCAGGAAGCCTCCTATCCCTGTTGGCATTAACCTTCTGTCTCTAATTACAGCCTTGTGACACTGAAGATGCTGAAGAACAGCTTTGAACGTTCGTCCTTGTGAGGAGCAGCGCAGCTGGCTGAACACCACGGGCCCTGTAACTGCCTGCTTCAGAAGTGTACTGTTTTCAAAATTACTTGTAGTTTAAAATCAGCTCTTTCCAGGCTGGTTGCACAAACAGCCTGTGCTGGTGATGAGTGGAATAAATGTCGTTATCCTTGGGCAAGTTATCGCAGTGCTCTCAGGCACCTCCACGCTTTTGTGAAAAAAAACAAAGTTTATTCCACTCTTCACCATGTGTATTCTCTCTCTACATATAAATACTGTATATCCAGTACAAGGCACATACAGACAAAACCATAGGAAGAACACTACCATTCTAGTCACTTGTGTAGAACTCAGTCCATCTCCACCACAGTGTACTATAGATCGGGTGAATGCAAAACAACAGAGGTAACAACAGGCTGAGGAGAGATTCCAGGCAGGTAGGGTTGTGTTGGGATGTAACTGCAGCGCTCGTAAAAGATACCCATTGCTACATGCATGGACTGGACTGCTACGCCACATTGACCCTCCTGTGTAAGGCTACCAGCTCCACAAGCAGCCGACTGGGAGTTGCTGTTACATTCCTCGGTTAAAGTTACGGAAGCGAGGGCAACCCAGGTAAAATCCCAGGAGGAAACATGGCACTGAGAGGGCATGCACGAAATATGACAGGAGTGACTCGTGTCATTCAGTTTAGTCACATACCTCTTTCCCCTGCCAGGATCATCCAAGATTGAATGAACAGTAGAAAAACAGGGAGGAAATTTAAATATGCAAGCAGGCATTAGTTGGGTGTCGTGGATTGTTGTGTATTATCAATAAGTTAAGTTATACTGCAAGTTTAATATACACTGGAATGATTTTTAGGTGATTGTGAAATTATTTATCAAATGCTTTTAAATGCAAAATATAGTGAGTATATATAAAAATGGGAAGGAAAAGAGAAGAGTGCATGAGTGTTACAATACCTACAGTCATAAACAATAACTGTTCACTCTGATTTTTAGAAATGATTCACTTTCCAACACTTAACCAAGAGCACCAGATTTACAGAGAACACCGGGCTCAATCCTGCAAACACTTACATGGGTGGGCAAGTCCCCATGGGCAGCCCTGTCCGGGCACGCTGACAGCAGGGCTACACCCAGCACTGCCAGCGGCCTTGGGGCTCGAGTGTTTTCAGGATCAAGCCTCAGGATTTTCTGAAATATACCTGACTCCAACACAGTTTCAGCACTTTTAAAGCACAAATCTTTCCATTAAAGTGCTTTGAAGAGTTAAGAGTAGTTAGTTAGGCATTAGGTACCTCAAACAATTAGTAACAGAGAATAATTCGTTCTGATCTCCACAGCTAGTAATTGAAGTATTCCCAATAAACCAAGACAGAAGCGGCCAACAGAAAACCAAGAGAGCTAAAACAGCAGTTTATCATGTACCGCAGGGGTGAAGGGAAACCCCTGGAAACAACCTGAACGCTCAGGAAGGGACCAAAAATCCTTGTTTTGTTTTGTGATGGTTTCACTTGCCACAGCTCTCAACAGCAGGAGCGGTTTGCTGCTGACAGTGACCGCTGCTAATGCTGTCTGGAGGTACAAACACAGGACATTTTGGGCAATACAACCTTTCTCAAAAGTGGACGGGCTTGGTCTTGCACGTAGCTGGTGGTGAATATATTGGGCTCTTGCTGGCACTGCACGGAAGGCTGCAGACTGATGTAGATGACAGCAGGATTTAATTCATTCCTCCTTTAGCCCTCCCTCCCCTCTGAAAAGCAGTCTTCCTGACCTGTCCCGTGCCTTCACCAACACTTTTACCACCGTTATTGGCTTCTAAAAAAGATAACCCAGCACCTGTTCGGAAGACATCCCATAAGTACACAGAGCCACCAGCAACCGACCAGACCCTGCTCAAGACCTGCGGGGCACAAGCTCGCAGGGCGCCGCTGCTCACCTCTGCATGGTGTTCTTCGTTTTGTTGGAGGACTTCAATTACCAATTCTGCCAGACGTATTGTGTCTTCTAACTTTTTAGCTGGTGTGACTAACCGGCCTACATTTTCTGTAGTACAAGAACTCGAGTTAAAAGGCAGGCAGAGTGAAAAAGCTAGATGCACAGTAAGTAATTTTAGAGGTTTAAGAAATCCCATAATATTCTACAGCTTTAAAGATCTTTTCATGCATATGTTAAATGCTTATATAATTAGTACTGAGCAAACCAGAAAGCCACATTCGTTATAATACTATGAAAATACAGTGCTCCAGCTCCAGATCTCACAATACCGTCAGCGTTGTTTTGCTTTATGGTGAGGTGGTGGCACTTTATTAGCTCAAATAGGAACATTACATTCCCTAAAGACAGCATCTGGCCGCTAATGTATGAACAATATGTGTCCTTCGATGTAGACGATGCATTACAAATCACGTCTGTACAATTTTAACGTTCTTTTAAGATCAATTTAAACAAATCTCTCTGCACTTTTAATAAATTGTCAAACTTGGGCAATTTAAATGTCACCTGCTACTGAAAGCAAAGGCTGCAGGTCTGACCTGCTCCAGGATTTAACTTCACAAAGGTCAAGGAGTTACGCATGCTGGAGGGAGTGGAAAGTGGTAAATCCCACTAGGTGTTCATACGTAAGATTTATATGGGAAAAGAGATGCAACTTTACAGCAAAAACCCCGCAAACAAACCAAGGAGTTTAAATCCTGGAGCTTGCTGTTTAGCTATATTGAGTTATTTTGCAGCATTTTCTGAAGGTTTTTCAAAACAATCAAATCATATTCTTCTAGGTAACATATTACTATTAGCATATTAAACATCTGAGGTGCGAACAATCTGGACCATTTAGAGTATTTCAGTAGGAATAATAGAGAAAAATAACAAAATAGCCATATTTTCATCAAACGGCAGCTTCCGCAGAGCTGGCTAGGGGCAACCAAGGAGGCTCCTGTGACCTGACCCCGTGGCTCACCTGCGCTGGTCACCCTGGGGAGAAGCAGAGCAGCAGCCCCGCTCCCTGGGGACCCACCTGTGCTGCAGTGTCACCACCTGCAACTACAGACGTGTCCCTCTGGCTAACGACCGGGTGGCCAACCTGGCTCTAGCGTAGCTAGGGAGAAGGATGGGATCACATTTTGGTGCTATGTCGGCTGGTTCATCCCTCTCCACCCATATATATTTTGGTCTCTCTGGGATACTAAAGCTGGAGACTTTGCAAATAGGTGAAGTACCAAAAAAAAAGGACACAAAAGCCAGATCAGTCTGCTGCAATTATACAGTATACAACAGACTGTTTGACCTCAACAAAGCAAAATGCAAGATGTGCATGAATTAAAGCTCCTTTACTAGCAAGGAGTTCATCCCAATTCACCTTGGGATGCCCAGAGCTAAGCCCAACAGCTTGGGTTGTGCCACAATGCAAGGCAGCTGCGCGTCTTGCTCCAGGCTCCTGCATGCATTAGCATTTTGTGAGGGCTTAGGTTTTCTTTTCTGACAGAGCAGAAACTTGGGGTTGCACACAGATGCCACCACTCTGCTCTGCTGGGTCCCACGGCAGGGACAGAAATCCCTGCCTTGCTGAAGGCTTGCTGAACTTTGAGGACTCAGCTTTCCACCTCACCACGCTTGCTCCTAGTTTTCTCTGAATGTACTTCTGCAGGCAGTGAATTTCCCACAGAAAGGAAAGGCATGTTTTTTTCAGAATGGCCACTCTCGGGTGGCTGTGTGCGGGCACATGGTGCAGTTTTCGGAGGAGCTGTGCAGCCAGGCCAGATGAAATCTGGCACTGCAGGTGCTTGGCTCAGCGGAGAGATGCAACATGGCCATTTCTTTCTACATTTTTCCTGACTGATACCATGGACAGGGGCTTCAAGGTTTCTTCTCTAGTTTCCCTTTCATCACTTGTATCACTGGAAACAAAAAGAAATCCAGGCTGCCCTTAACCTACTTTATTGGGCAAATACTGATACTGGTTAACTTGTCCTTCCTTCTCCTATTAAAACCAGCACCTCGCTGGCTACAGCAAAAAGAAACTTGTTCCTTTTATGCAAAGAGAGTCCAGAGAAGTGTCTCTCAGTAAGCTCTGGTTGCTTCTGCACCTCCAAAGCCAGGGGGAAGCTTTTCCATTGATCAGAGCAGTATCAGACCCATTCTCATTTGCAACACTGATCTGCTCTCAAATACAACTAAAAGACAAAAGTGTTAATAAGAACAACTGCTCAGAGATGCTGTCTTTAAAGAAAATATTGATGCTTATACAACTTTGGCAGCCAGCAGATGTCAATCTTAATTTTTTTTTCTTCTTATTTTAAATATTTCCCTGGTTAAGTTACTATACATCAGAATATTCTGCTAAGATAGCTGGAGCACTGACAGTTACATCAAACGTATACGATATACTTATCAAACATTTCATCCAACATCATGTAAAGCTCATACATATTTATAGTTTTCATGCAAAATGTTATGCAACAACAATGTTATTTTGTGCTGACGTTGATATTTGAAAATGTTGCATATGTCAGACATTGCTAGACAAAAAAATGTGGACATTTTGAAATAAACGCTACCTCTAAGTCTCTAAAGACCTACCACGTCGCGCTAGGTGTTTCGTAAAGCTGCACATGAGAACTAGCTCCCTAATGCTAAACAAGCCACTGCTTAATACTAAGTAAGCAACTGCTAGACTAGCAAAGTGCTGAATAAAAGGAAGGAAGACTATTACAGTACTTGGCGTCTGTTTGGCCATGCCTTTGAGCACATGATTTATCATGTTAGTCTGCGTTTGAGGAGATGACGGTGGCCCAGCCGGTGGCTTAGGCTTGGATGGACGGGCTGCTTGTGCGTGACGGAGAGACGCCAAAAGTAAAGAGACAAGGGACGTCATAAACAGTGACAAAAAGATGAAAACTTTTGACAGGAACATAAGCAGAAATGGTCAAATACAAATGGAATAAGCTGCTGGGTTTTGCTCGTTGGTACTCCAAGTATTACACGGGAATGACACCGTTTGACAACAATTATTCCAGAAGTCAGAAGGTTCTTACATCCTACGGCAGCGCGCAATCAGAAAGCTGAGAATTCAAGACAAGTACGGAGCAGCCACGTGACAAACCTGACTTTGGGAAATTCAGCTAAAACTCCGGGATTCAGAGCAGGTGACTAAAGCCCATCACTTTAAGTCAGCGCTCCAGTGCTTAGGTACATTTAGCAATAGAATAATGAGCCCCATGAATTAATTGCTTTACAAATATCAATTACACATTTTAGAATTAAACGTCACTGTTGGTTAAAGGGAGCTATAAAATATTCTTGTGCAATTTAAACATGTAAAAAAATCTGTCACTTAAAAATGTGTGGTTCCTGATCGTTTCCAGCTCATTTAATTATTTTCAACTTGGAATTCTAGTGGCTTTTATATTCTGGGTTGAATCATATATAAAAACTTGCCAGCTCTATCAAATATGTTACTTGCTATTCCAAATGTTAGAATACTGCAATCAGGACTTGACCCATCTGTCATATAGTTTACAATATCAGCATAGGAAAAATTCAAAGAAAATAGCCTTTCCTTTTACATACACTCAGAGAATAAATTATATACTGTGCATATATTAACACAATAGTTTCTATTACATTTAATAACAGTTTTTAGCAGCATTGTGCCTATTTTTAATAATGCCATTTGCAAGGATTCTGGCATATTTTTCTGGACATTCTATTGCCAAAAGTCCTTGCCATTTTGATTGCATTTTCCAGTGGAAAAAAAAAAAATCGGTTGGCTTGTGCAAAGTAGATTTCTGATTGCTTTTAATTCTCACAGAATTACAACACTTACCGGAGTATAATAAAGAATATTCGAGTAAACCCTTAGTTAGAGAGTACGAGTTAGGTTTGTTCCCTCTCTCCATACACAGAGGTACACACATACACGAACACACACACAATGCACAACTGTGCACACACACGCACACACACACACATTTTTAGTCTTTTAAGCTGTAAGGATTTAATTCAGGCTCTTAGGTTTGAGCCACTGGCTTCCGGCTTTCTTTTTTCGTTTGTTTTGTTTTGTTTTCTGCTAACAAGAAAAACAAATCTATTTGCTTATCTCTGGAGTCGCCCTGATCCTTGTTCAATGTTTACCCAGGGTGGCTTTGTCCCCAGAAATCGTACCTCTCAGCCTCAAGTGACAAAAACACCAGCTTTTTGGGCATTGGCCTAATGACTTTCAGTCTCATTTAAAACATAAGCAAGAATTCAATTTGGCTACTCACTGGTGGCTCCTGAGCCCAGCATGTAATGGTTAGGAAGGATATTTTACTGCTCACCACTAGGACGAGCAGTTTGTGCCACGGTCCCGGCACGGGCAGGGGTTGTGGCACATCTCCCCCCACCTGCGTTTGGCAGCCAAGGGACAGGAAAGCCTTGCCACAGGAATGTCAGTCCTCCTGGCTCCAACGCTGGGGAGTCCGAGAGGGAGAGCTCGTCCTAGCGGTGCCACAGCCAAGGAAATTAGCACCCCGTGGCGGCTCCGAGCGCTGTGACCCTAAATCACCCCTAAATGCGGACCCTAAATCACCCCTAAATGCGAGCGCAGCCTCTGCATCGCCAACCATGGAAATACTCATGCTAAGGAGGGGGGTGCCCACGCAGATCCCGGCAGAAAGCAGATTTCAGACCTCGCTGACATCCAGCTCCTGCAGTGGCCTGACTCGTGCACGTGTTTTCTGTCCTGGGGAAAAGCCATGAGCAGAGAAGGATGAGGAGGAAGCAGCAAGAGATGCAGCATCTCCGTAACTTCAAAATTCAAACGGGGACGGGGCGCTGGGGCAGACAGAGGCACTTCTCTGGTTGTGATGCTGAGAGCTGTGGGCAGCACGCTCCGTCCTACCCGGTGCTGTGGTGCCTGCTGGAGATTTATGTGAGTCTGGAAGGGATTTCAGTGACAGTAACACTTTTTCCCCCAAACCAAGATGCATTATCTTCAAACTAAGAAAAATCTACAGTTTAAATTTTTTTTTTCAACTCAGGAGACTCGACTCCAGCTCTCAAAAATTCAATATTCTGCAAAGAAAACTGATCTCCTGACTTTCTGGTGGCTATTTAGCCTCGTGAAGAATTTTTGCACATCTGAATTGTTCTCACACCTCAGGCAGCAAGTGGCTTCGGTAAGAGCTCTGCGGAAGGATAATGCCACAGTGCAGAGCATCGCGAAACAACCTCAACACTGCTCTAAACACGGGCTCCTAAAGGACAACAGGAAATGTAGGAAGCTGCCTAATGACCCTGTCAAACGCAACCGAATGCCACTTCAAGGAACGAAACAAGTAAAGCAGCAGTTCAGCAAGCAAACAAACAGGTTGCATTTACGTCTGAGTTACAGTCATAGTAAACTATATGATTTATTAATGACTTCAGTCTCCGTTCCTGCCTCAAAGACCGATGGTTTCATATATTTTGCACCCGTGTTTATTTGGGGAATGTCATTTGATTTTCTTGATGAGCTTTGTGCTTTATCACAGATGCCTGGGGTGATTGCCTAGTGGTGGCTGGGCTAATAAAGCCCACGGGACCGCTTCTTGTCTCAGGTTGGGTTAATAAACAAGCAGCTGAGCCCCTACAGCTTCAGTGCGCTCTCTAAAGATTACGGGTACGTGCACGGAGCTTCCCAGGCTGAGATCCAGAAATAGGCAACGCGAGTGACGTAAAGTGAGCACGGGGACTGTGACAAGGGCCAGTACGAGTGCCTTGACAAATACCACTGCTTGTCAGCAACCTGCTGCATCGCTCTACTCAGACACCGACCTCTCCCGCACCCACTCCCCCAGCCCAGCACACTTTCTGTGCCTGCCGGGGCGAGCGCCTTGCTCAAGATGCTCCGTGGCCGGTGCCAGCCGAGGCTGACGCAGCCGAGGCCACTGTGCTTGGTGCGTCTCCTGCCGGCATGCCCAGGTCCCCAGCCTGATGTGGGAAGGGACAGGAACTGGGGCTTGGGCACTGCACCCGCCCTGGCCGGGACGGGCAGCTTGGGGTTGGATGGTGCACCCAGTGGTGCTGCTGCTCCTTGGGCAGGGGATGAGAAAAAATTGCATTTTTGGTCCTACCTAATGGACCAAAACAAGCTGATTTCCCCTAGGGGCAGAGCAATGGGACGTCACTGGGTCTACCTGCTCTCAAGTTGCTTTCTGCCTGCAGAGCTGCCCTGCCGGTGGTCCTTGCCCTGTGCACCGAGGCACCAGCTGTCCCCAGCCCTACATCTCCTTCACATCTCATCTTCATGCAGCAGCTCAGGGGGACCACGGGAAGCCTCTTTTTTTACAGAGGCCAAAACTAGATCACTACATGAGATACAATCTGAAACCTAAAGACCAAAACTCTTATACTAAGCACCAGGAATTACCGAAGTGACAGCTGTCACTGTGGCTGGCACCAGGTCTAAAGCTGCCTGTACTCAACTCCAGCAGAGCAAAGTGGCATTTGTGTTGGGAACGGGATCCCTCAATGCCACCACCCTCAAACACAGTGCAGTGCATTTCTCAATTCCTGTGCCTAAGGGACAGAGAAATTCTTTTCTAAAAGAAGGATGGACTCCCGACTTATACAAATATGCCTTCAAACCCTTATTAAAAGGTTGTACTTATTAATGTGAGTGTTAGTAGTTTTGTCTGATTAAAATTAAAACAAGCCTTTAATTATTGTAATGTTCTGTTCAGCGTTCTATTTTAAGTCCATAGTTTTATGAGATACAAGCCTTTCAGGGGAAAGGAGAACGAGGGGTGACATTTGTGTGTTTAGGAAGTTGTTTTCAGTTATCTTATTTTTATTCTTGCTTTTGGCAAAAATAAATAAAAAGTCAGGCCAAAGCCCAGTCACTTTTGACTCCACTTAAGCTGAGGAACTGATTTCAAGTTGAGTCCTGCTGACCTTGCCTGGAAATTTTTCATTGAAGACACTGGTAGAGTTGTGGGCAGGAAGCAGGGCAGTCGCAGCTCGCTGTGTCCTCTCACTCGCTCCGAGCTTCAAGAAGCAGATTTATTTTTAAACGAGCTGGGCCAAAGAAACGTCCTTCTGAATTCCCAAACCTGCAGCACGTGACAAGCCTTTACCAGCAAGAGCGATGCCCGGTGCTTGCCTTGTGCTTAACACACAACAGCCCACTGCGGCCATCGGAAACGGTTGCGCTTGCCATGGTTATGCCTGCAATTTGTGCACCTGCAACTCTCGCAGATGTAGGGAAGAATTAATCTCTGTTGCCTAAATACTGCTAGTCAGAATTGGTTTTAGTGCCATGCTCTAGATCCTGGGCCGAATTTGAGCTGCGGGAGCCTGGGGAAGCTTGGGCAGAACAAACCTGGTCCCCTTTTCTGATTTTTAAAAGCAAGTTCCCTTTGCAAACAGTTGAAGTCATCTGAATCCTGTTATTATTATTATTATTTTTTTCCACAAAACATAACAATCTACTCACAAAAAGAGATGGACAGTTCAGGTTTCAAGGACTTTCAAACCAGGACTCTGGTGTACAACAGAAACAAGAACAGGGGGCTGCAGACCTCCAAAACCCCTTCTGAAGAGACAGGCACTTCGGGCATTTTGGTCTGCGCTGAACCTTTGCCTCATCACATGTCACCACAGGTTATAAACGAGAGACAAACACGATTTCTGTCTGACCGGATTGTTTGTCACACATTAACGAAAAAATTGAAAATAAAAAAAAATAAAAAACCAGTCCTCCCAGTAGGGCATAAAACAGAAGATGTGAAAACCAGAAATGAACGTTAGTTTCATCATTAATGTGCTTGTTGGGTGTGTTAAATTAATGGCCAGATCACCAACATTTCTGCGCCAAAAATGAGCTGCAGTTCTTTTGGAAAACAAGAAACTTTCTCTTTACAAAGGCCAGGTTCTCCATTAAAACTGTCTCTTAAGAAGACACTTGATTTCTAAGAGGTATTTCTAATCTACGCTCTATTCTAAGGAAGGAGGCAAAAGAGGTTACGTAGACAGCACAAATTAACTCCTTAAGTATCAATGCATCTCCATTTTCAGCCTGAAGGAGTACATATCTTAAGGAGCTATGAAAAAAAAATAATAAACAAAATAAATATAACTCAACAGTCCTAGTAATTTATAATGCATATACAATAGTTCACCTGCATCCTTTTGATTCTCTATATGAAAGAGAGAAAGCGACAAGGAGAGAAAAGAGAGAAACAAGAACAGATAGGCAGGATTAATGAGCAAGTGGACCGCACAGCCCCCCAGTTATGCGTGATATATGACATTTGAAAAGAAGAAAAGTTGCCCCGTCTCGCCCCCCCGCCCAGCAGCACGGTGTTACCAAAAGAA
This sequence comes from Heteronetta atricapilla, assembly GCA_011075105.1. Lineage (NCBI taxonomy): Eukaryota > Metazoa > Chordata > Aves > Anseriformes > Anatidae > Heteronetta > Heteronetta atricapilla. The sequence goes on from CM021742.1 coordinate 14,259,989, forward strand.
GCTCCTTTCAAAGAGGTGAAAGAAAATGCTGCACAAATAGGAAATCGGAGAGCGCGAGCTCTGCGAACGTGCAGGGGCTCCCCGAGCGGCACCTGGGCTCGTGTGTCCCCTCCGGAGCTCAGCACAGGGGAGCAAACCAAAAAATCCAGGAGGAGAGCAAGTACAGCGCTTCCGCTCGAGAGAACGGACAGGAGACATGTAAGATCTGATGTACAGAGGAAGGACAGCCTCACAGGGTCTTATACACAGGATTGGTTACAGATCGTGTACGCAGGAGAAGGGACGGCTTTTCCCCACGTCCTTTATCTGACCGCTAGCTCGTTTCTCCCCGGTGTAGCTGCTGCCCTTTGATTGTGTACCAGTGACAAGCACTTTACAAATTGGGGTTACACGGAAGCAAAGTAAAAATGCATTCAGGTCACAGACATAAAGAGTAACTGAAAAAACTTACAGACAGTCTGAGTTTATCACAAACAAATGGCTAAATTGTCTAACCTGTTTTAGGCTGATAAAAAGTGACTGGACTTCTCACACTGGGTTTCACAGACAGAAGCAACAGACAAGCCAATGCTAAAAGACTTGAAGCAAGGAGAGTGAGTTGGTTTGGATCTGGACTTTCTTGAGGTAATGAGAACAGAAAGAGTGAGGACAGCATGGAGAGGAGGGTGGTAGGTACTCACGAATGGTTAAATCCATCACTTGAGAGGCCAAGCAGAAGACAGGATGCTCATACATTTCTCTCTTTTTCCCTATAAAAGAGGATTTGGGCATGCAAGAGGCTTAGGTCAGAGGTAAAGAGGTTATAGGTTATAGGTCAGAGGAAAACTTTATATTAGGTTAAAAGGAAAATAGCCGTAGAGTATTTTGGGATACACACAGGATAAAAGGAAAAAAAAAGGGGGGGGGGGGAAAGGAGGAGGGTTCAAATTGGAGTTCTACTGGATTAACCATTCAGCATGCCCATGAGTCACAAGAGAGGTTGTGACCATGACTCTAGAGGTTTGTTCGGAACTGTTTGCAAGAATATGGTCAAAACGTCATGAATAGAGGAGAATAGATTTTCATTAGTTTAAGGCTCCGAGATACTAAGGGTTTCAGCCTTCAGTATCTAAGGCTCTCGCAGGTATTTCTTCATAAACATAGCCGCAAGCACTGCTGCCACTGATTTTGTTTTGCATTTCTGAGAAAACTCCTTTAAACGTGGCTATTCAGACGTCAGCATTTGAGAGCAAGATTTCAAAACCATGCATGGCACACAGAGATGCACCTCGCCAAGGCAAATTTGTCCTTTGCTCTTCTAAGGAGCTATTTGAACACGTAGTGGACTATGCTCATGAGAGAAAACCTGATGCATGCAGCTGGCGGATGTTGGGTTGTTTGAACTAACAAGCCCAGCATGCTTCGAAATTGGTGTTACAACCACTTTTACAGAGATAGGACAAAAAAGTGGCTGTGGCCAATCACGGATAAAGGAGGAGAAAAGCAGAAGAGAGCAGGTAGTGTGGAATGAACTATTTCTCTGAAAAAGTAGCTGGAAAAAAAGTTTGTTGCTTCAAAGTATTCCCAGACCTACAAGTCACAGTGCAAAAAGAGGGCAGATAATTAACACAACCAAGAAGAATTGAGGCACAAAAGGAAAAGTACACACTAACTGTTCTACTTTGGAAATGAATGCATTTTTACTTACAGATCATAAAGTTTGTTTTTGCATAGATTTATCTGAAAGAAGAGAGCAAATCTTACCAACGAGTTAGTGATATTTACACAGAGAACCTAAGGGAGCCAGCACTGGGTAGAAGCATCCATCACAGAAAAGCTGCTTTTGATTCTTAGTCCTTATCCAGCCTTGTCAAGTATATTTAAACATTGCATTTTACAGAATACACCAATTAAAATATCCTGTGAAGTTGAGTACTTCGATAAATTGCCTGATAATACAGTGCTTATGAAACCTTCGTTCCTTCTCTATTTTTGTCACTCATTACCAAGTCAAGAGTTGATAAACATCCTTTTAGTGCCCAATTCTTAAGTGTTTCTCACTGGATGCATAACAATGAATTCATTACCACTGGTACACAATTTGCATCGTTAGACAGAAAAAAATGGAAAAAGAGAGGACATGTCATGTACAGAACCTGGACAATTTGTCATATAACAACCCAATTTTTCATGTAAACAAGAACTAAGGAAAGATCAGAGGGAGCTGTTGTTTTTTTTTTTCTCCTCTCAATATTGTCCTAGAGGCATACAATGATAATCTCAGCTGTAGGAAAGCTTCACATCACACATGACAGAAACCCAAACTCTGGAGCAGAACATACCATTCATCTGGAACATACGGGTTTAAGCAATTGCAAACTTGGATACAGTTGGGTAGGAGTTTCAAGTTGGGAACAGCAGCCCACAAGGTAGCAACGTAAACTGATCAACATGTAAAGAGCTACTGGATCAGAGAGCTTCAGCTAACACGTATCCTCCAGCAAGCTTTAAAATGTCTTTTTGATGGCTACATGTGTCTCTGGTCACTGGTTATTATTCTCCCATAACTTAAAAGGTCAGTAATATCAGCTGTGCCGGATTTAGAGTGACAAGAAAGAAATCTGATGCAAGTATGGGACCGACTGATCAATGCCTGCTATGCAAAGTGCAAAGACAATGAAACACTCCCAGAAAAAGACATTTTAAATTGGCTACAAATGATTAAGCATAGATTAAAACAGTTTTTCAGCTTCTTATTTTTCATTTGTTTCCTGAACTCCACTGTCACAAGCAATTAGCTGCACTATACCTTCAGCTGCAAAGATGACATCCCAAGTATTTCTCAATTTGTTTTTTAAAACCACGACATGAGTCTGAATACTACACCACTGGCCAAATGCACTAACGATCAAAGAAAAAAAAAAGAGAGAGAGAGAAAAAAAAAGGAAAGCTACAGTTCCTTTTAACTGTTTCCTCTCTCTTTTCCAGAAAAAGAAACGTTTTACATAGCTTCCACTCTTTACTGCTTCAAAAGCCAACACTATAAAAATGATTCATAATCACATCAATTTTATTGACAAGTGAATAAATAGTAAATGAATTTCTCTCAAATAGCTCCCAGCCACAGTTGCCACCTAGAAATATAACAAAATTGTAATTTCACAAAGAAAGAGCCTTACCTTCAATTTTGGCATACTCTGATAGTCGAGTATAATTGACTAGAGCTGCTTGCTCCAAGCATTTACGGATGACTGTTTTTACCTCCTCTTGAGGGACTGGAGTAACTATGTCTTTCATCAGGACCTTGACACAAGAAAATCTGATTTGTTGTGGCATCAGGCACACTGAACTGTTTTTTTTTTTTTTTCTCCAAGCCCAACAAACACATCCATTCCTACTCTAGCACTGCATGGCTCTCGGGGTAAGCGTGCAATAGGCAGGATTCACAACAGGGTCACCTTGGCCATCCTGAGACGTGGGAACTACCCCTTCCCTAGTGTTCTCTGTATCCATACCCTACGGCATGCCCCAAAATCTGTGTTTCCTGTTCCTTAGGGCAAGACATTCAGATCTACTGCAACTTCCCCAGGGCTGGGCAAGGTTATGCCATTCCCAGGCTCTGATGATGATGTGGGTTTGTGGCCGGGCTCAGCTGTGCTGCAGGTTAGCAGCAAGGTATCACTTCAGGAAGGGTCTGCAGTGCCAATGCTTGTCAGAGAGGTAGCTGGCCCGTAACTATCTGTGTCAGAGATAGGCTGCGCTGCTGTTAGTGGCCAGGCTGCACCTGGCCTCCAGGCTGAAGCAGGAGAAATCAACAGCCCCACTTAATATTCCAATATTAACTACCACTGATTACACGTGAAACAGTAGTTCTTTAAGCTGTTCTGGATGGAAACATACATGAATGCAGGTAATTTTAACAACTCTTTGTTATTCCTATGCTTACCCTTTCCAGCAGTGATAGAGTAGCTTTTAGAGCACCTTCCGGACGGCCAAATGGAAAGCAGTACCTAGAAAAAACACATCCTGTTAACATCAGGTGCTTATCAATATGACTTTCCAGTTCTATAACGATCCTTTCCTGAACAAGACCAAGCAATTCTCTGCTCCCTCTGTCTGGTATTAGCATTCTTTCCATGGGATAATTTTTCAGAAAGGCTCTGATTGTGTGGATGCTGAGACAGCAGAACAGAAAAAGGGGCAGTTGGGAAGGTCTGCCAGTTTTAGCTTACTAAATCTGGGTGTCAACTGGGGACTCCTTAGGTCTGCTGGGAAACAATTAAACATCAGCTCTTCACAAAAATGAAACAAAGCCCCCTGGAGAGGCCAGCACCTGTTACCTCCAGCTGGGGACCTGGTGTTGCATAGGGCTGCAGCAGCCACTGTCCCAGCGGGGTGCAGGTCCAAGGGGCTCTGGCACAGACCCTACGTACAAAGCCACGTCACCCACTCATGTGCACATGTGCATGATCCATGCAGGGCCAGGCTGGTGTGCTGTGAGCAGCTCGTTCCTTTTTATGGGGGCAATACCATCATTTCTGTAGTTATGACATCCCCCCAGAAAACACTGCCTATCTGCATGCTAGGAAGCATTAAACATAAATGGGTAATAACTGAGCAGGGAAATAATACGGGATTTTTTTGGGGGGGAAGTGGGGAGTTCAATTTCAGAAAAAAATCACAGCACTACCGTGAGTATGGAAGCAAGAGTTCTGAAATACACATTAAAGGTTATTTCTTTCAAATCCCTATCCAGCTACAAACACTGCCCTGCTTAGGTCTGTGCCACTCATGCAGGATTCCCGCATGCATTCAAAACCTGCCTTTTGGCTTTGCTGTTTATAGGAGGGAATTTGGAGGAAATAAGTCCTCCCCCCTTCAGCCTGGGGTCTCTGCCTTTACCTAAAATGCGTGATCTGATTCTCCAGAAGCAAACGCAGCCGCTCCTTGATCTCTTCAAATCGCTCCTTCTCATCTACGGTTACCGTTCCTATCCCGTCCGGCCTGAAGGAGAAATGCCGTGAATGACTCAGGCTCCACCTCACGACCCTGGGAAATCATCTGCACAGCAAAGCACATGCTGCAGGTTGGGACACAGATGTCACCAGCCATTAGACCCAGGACAGGGCATGTGCCAAGCCGCGACACGGCGGTCACAGCAGCATGACTGCAAAGGTATCAGAAAGCAAGAAAGCAAGAAATATCCCCCCCTCTCAGAATGATAGTTTGTACATGGACTCCCCCCACACCCTCCTCTTTCTTTTTTTTTTTTTCCAGTGTCAGGAAAACCTTAAAAAACAGAATCCCCCCTTAAATGTAGGTATATAACAAGGAGCACAATGCCAGCTTTCACCGCAGGATTGGGCCCACTGCTGGCAAAATACGGACTTAATTTCTGCAGAAAAATTCAGCTGCTAATTTAACACAATTCACAGTATAAAGAATATCGACAACAGCCTTGTATATGAACAGAATGTAAAATCCTGCACTCCTTCAGAACCACTGAATCACCTTAATCACAATAATTTCTCGAAGTGAACCATCTTCATTATACTCTGCTGAAATGCACCTAGAGAGTGGGAAGTATTTTATACCTGAAAATGCAATGCCTTTTCGTTCATTTCAGTTCGAGGGATAAAAATCAACACGCGTTACCACCGATTTTCAGGGAATATGAGTTACTATTCTCTGGCATTTGGTGCGTGCACAGGAGTGCATTGTAAGACCCCAGGCTCCGCTGCCTCGGGTGCTCCTCGTCCGTCACCGAGCACAGTGTGCAGCGGGCGCTGCCGCGGTGCTGCCGGGGCCGTGACGGGTGTCCCCGTGCTCCCGCGCCCCGTCCCTCTGCCGATGCAGCCCCAGCCGGGAGCCGAAAGCAGCCGTGCCCTCCTTCCCCCCGCAGCCCCACGGCAAAGCTCGCTGCAGAGGAAGGCAGGGAGAGGAGCGCCCTAATCCAGCCGCCAAAGGGATCGGCGAGCCAGACAATCGGCAGCGCCGCTCCCCATTACCGACGAGCAAAGTCTATGGATCTGTGTACTCCTGGGCAACTCTGCTGGCACAGGCTCTCCGTAGGTAATGTAAGGCGTCTTAAAATTGAACAAATGTTCTTACTTAAAGGCCTCCTCCAGTGTTCAGCCTAAGCTGCATAAATCCTCAGCACTAGACTGGTTTGGTTATACAAAAGACTTGGCAAGGGATTACAAAGCTTCTAATGAACCTCCTGTCAGGGGTTAATTGGTTGGCTTTATTTTCCTCTTAAAGAATCAAAGGCCCTAAACTTAGGAGAAAAAAAAAAAAAAACGATAAAAATGAAAAGCAATAAAATCTGTACAATCACTTCTCCTTGACCCTGCATTTAGTAAGCTCTCAATGTCATAAATACAAACTCTGATATTCCAGTACAGGTGAATAAATGATTAAAGCATTTCAGGAGAGTAACTAGCAAACCTTACATGATATTCACGGCATATTCTTAAATCTAAATATACATTAAATAAAACTTACAATATGGACATAAAAAATACTTGAATATCAGGGGATGTATTTAAATTTAAATAGCATTTCATCAGAAATTGTTATTTGACTGTTTGCCAAATTCAGCTGTGCATTAAGGAAAAAAAAAGAAAAAAGATTTAGGCTAAAACTTAGATAAAATGTCTTATCTGGGGAATACATTTCATAAACATTTTTGGAAGTACGGATCTGGTCTCATTAGTACCTAATTAGGACTGGTTATTTTGAAGAAATGAGCAAGCCACAAAAAAAAAGAAAAAAAAAAGGAAAAAAAAATAGATATTGAGCAAAATTTAATGTCTGAAGATGCTTAATATATTTTTTTTTCCAAAATTCCATAAAATATTTAACACTCAGATAGATCCGTCCCTGCCTTTTGTTATGCTGTGCACCTCGTAGTGCCGGTTTTGCTGCCAAGCAGAGGAGCAGGTAATTCAGGACGGACAGTGATAAATGCTGTAAAGGGGCAAGGTTGAAACCCTCATTTGACTTTTGGCACCCAGTTCTCGCCCCGTACCCGTAACAACTCGCGGTGTCACTGGGTTAATTGTGTCAGAGCTGACAAACGAGGCAGTGAAAGCCGCCTGCCCTGGCAGTGATTTGCTGGTGGACTGGAAATGGTCTGAAAGTTGTGTTACCCTTTGCAGGGTCAGCAACCTCTGACGGCGAGATTTACGGACAGGCTGGAGGGAGCTGCGGCTACCTACGTGGGTCTGGATGAAGTCTTCTTCCAGAGAGGACAGTAAGCATCCAGGCTGCTTTTTAAATCATCGTCAGCTTTAAAAATACATTTTCAAGGGATTTAATTGAAAGCAGAGTGCAGTGGCATGTGAAAAAAAAAAGCTAGCTCTGTATGCAAAGATCTGGGCGACTCACTGCTGATGCTGGTGAAGGGAGCATCAGGCCCGTGTCTGACAGCTCAGGTTGGGTCATAGCCCGTCCACACAAATCATAGCTTCTCACTGTATTTAATGGCTTCAGTTTTGCCAGAACCGGCTATTAGCACGTAACGAGTGGTGTGGGGCACCAGACACCTGCTGACATACCACCATTGGCTACGTCCAGGTTGAGCGGTGTGACTCTGGAAGCACTGGTTTTAAAGCACTGACCCACAAGAAGAAGAAAGAAGGGTTTGGAGAACAAGGTCATGGCCAAAACAGCTCTGTCACCACGTCCCTCCACCTTCACAGAGATGCAAACCCAGACCATGCAGGCGAGCGGCCTGCTCCCCCCACGCTCAGCCCATGGCCGCCAGCTTGCCGTGAGGCAGGAAGATGTCCAGCCCGGTGGCCCTGGCCACCATTCTGTCACACAGGGCCTGCTGTGCGGTGTAAGTGGCACGCCGCCCTCCTGTATCATGCTCCTGCAAACTTGAGACAATCTACAGGTCAGCTGTAGCCATTTTTGGAGCAGCGCGGATGTCTGGAAGGGCCTGCCAACCGAGAGCCATCACCACTGCAAGGACTCCCTTTCTCACCCAGCTGTGGACTATATTGCATCTGACATGATGAGCATCTCTTGAATCTACCTTTCAAATTTTCGGCAAACCATTTTCTCACTGTCCTTCACAAAGTTGACATTTTCGGCAGCATGATAGGAAAGATGTCATGTCGGCTGCTTTTCAAGTTGTTGTCACAGTGGTTAGCACCAGTTCTGTCATCTTTGCTTTCCTCACAATCCCCCATCTTGAGCCATGTCACAAATAATAATACTTCCCATGTTTTTGTCAAATTTCAAATACTATAACCCAGCTGCACATCTTCGGATTTACTAGTTATGTTAATCTTTGTTGCTCATCTTCCCAGAAGCTGAAGCATTAGGGACTCATTAATTAGTGACAAATGCAGGATATACATAGAACTGGAAAAACACCACCAAAAGCCTTGCACTTAATTTATTAGCTGGATAATTTTGAAACCTAATTAAATATGCAAGTCAAATATACTTTGAAAATGCAATCTTTTTTGAGGGAACATATTTATTTTCCCTTCGCAAGAACACAAAGGGTATATAGCTTAGCATTGCGATAATTTAAGATTCACTTCTGTGCTCTAGACAATTCGAGTACATGGCTGATGGGGCTGAAAAAAATCTGCACGAGAAGTCTAGGTCTCACCAGCCCATCCTGATGCTTACTGGTGATTTTCTTTTCAACAAAGATCTTCAGCTCAACTTTTATATTTGATACTTTATCGGGTGGACAGCCTCACCTACTCCTCCAGCAGGCAGCGTTTCTGTAGCAAGGCTAGCTCGAACGCAGCCACGGGAAACGAATGTGCTCACACACAGTGCACAGCCACGTCCTCCTAACACTGGGCTAAGCAGTGACGGGCACTGAGAGAAGAGCAAAAAGGTGAAAAATAGCTCTGCTTCTACTTGGTATGTGCAGAGGCACAAATGGGTCCGAGTCTGTGAGTTCAGGTCCACAAACAGCACACACGTCTCCGTCTGAGTGGAGACACCATTTCGCCTGGTTATCTACAGCTCCTGTTCACGGACACTCGAGGTGCATGGCATAAGCTGTGGGCAGAGAGGAAAGCAGAAGGGCAAAAAAGGCAAGAAAAATAAATAAGGAAAAATTTAATTATAAGTAAACAAGTTTCAGATCACTCCTTCTGCTGCAGATTCATTATGTTGGCTCAAACCTAGTCAACTCACAACGTAAATATTTCATATGAAAAGTTTTAAATGCTGCTTTCCTAATCCCTCCTTGTTTTTAAGTTCTAAGCCACGAAAACAACAACATCAACAAAGGTGGTGAAATTAGAAAAGGGGTTGCAATTTAAACAGCGAAAACGATAGTCCTTGTTTAGCTTGGATGGTTTGTGCAAATTCCAGGGTTAATTATAAATTATAATTAGGACCTGTGATCCTAAGGCCACTGCTTTATTCTACAAGCCCCGCCTCCCCCCATGCCCTTTTCTAATTATACCCAGTGCCCCCAGGGCTAGTTATGCTGCTAAAACAAATATATCAAAATGATTTTTAACAAAGACTAATCTATGAAGCAATAGCATGCATTTGTATGCAATTATAAATATACAGTATAGCTCCAGTGGGTTAATCTCTTTGACATAAGCCTGCATGAAATACCATGGCGGCTTACAACCGAAAAAACAGATTATCTTTTACACCTTTTATGTTTAACTTGTCTACACTTTTTCTACTGGGGAAAATATTGCTTACACGTAGCAAACAGATCTTTGCATGCACTGTGAGCCCTGGCATTCGGAGCCAACGAAAAAAAACAATGTCAAAAACTGATGCAAATAATTTGATTTTTTAAGTAACAACTCAAATATAAAACACGTGCTGCCTTCAGCTCCCTTGCCGCTTGCCAGGTGCAGCACATATGAGCTATACAGTAAACATGGATGATTAGTGCCTTGGACGGCGTGTGTCAGGAATGGCTTTCAGAGGCTGCCTCGCGGGAGGACTCACCCACGCCAGCCCCACCGGTCGCACGGGGACCAGTCCAGCCGCAGCACTGGCCGCACTGGGATGCGGGCGGGAGCACCCTGCCTGTCCTGCCCTCCTTCATCACCCCGTGCTAAGCTGATCTGAACGAATCCACCTGGTTAGACTCCTTGAAAACGCTTATTCAGCAAACACCGGTTTTGCCCGACGTCCCTTTCTTCAGGGAATTCACGCCGCACGCCCAACGCTGGTTGAAAGCCCTTTGTTTGGCTCAGCCCTCCGCCTGCTCTCCTCGGGGCTTCCCTCGATGCCGCCCAAGGTGCGAGCCGCTTCGTCCTGCCATCCCTGCCTTCGTCCTGCTCCCGCTCCCCTCTACGCCAGCGCCGAGTCACAGCTCATCGCTCCCCATGTGCGATCCCCAGCCCTGACGCCGCGCGGCTGAACCGAATGGTTTCTGAGCACTGCCATCCTACACCTATTGCAATGAATCACGTCAGCCCGAGCCGGTTGTCTGCCGGTCGCAGGCGATGCCGGATTGTATCCGACAGACGGCCGCAACGCATGCCGTGTCATCACGGGTCTGGCTGCGATACGGAGCCGGCACCTAACGAGGGGTTACGGTGCGGCGCCCCGCGAGGTCTGCAGTCAGGGCTGCTCATCTGAGCGCAGGGACGTGTTGATGGGTTTATCACTTCTTGTATAGGACCAAAATACCCCCCACTTTCCCCCTCCCCCCCCCCCCTTTTTTTTTTTAACTAGCTGTATGGAAATCTTGCCTTTATGTGGAATAGCCAGATACACAATTAGAACATAAAAGAAAATATTATGAATATGTTATGCAGACTTTTCAATTCATGGAGGTCTATGGCAATATTATTTCTGGTGGCTTACAGCTGATAAAAACTAAGGGGAGTCAGTGCTAACGCTCGCTATTGAGAGAGCTATTTCTTGAAAGCAAGTTTTATGCTATAAAGCATAAAACAGCTCGCAGGGCAAAGGGCAGGTCACTGACATACCAAGCCACTTAACAGAGATTGTAGTTGTTTGCACTTTGAGCAAAAGTCACCGAACACCTCACAGAGAATAATGCTATCAGACTACAGGGGATCCAGGCTGGCATCCTGATTTTGATAAGCTCTGTGTCTGCTAATACTGCACATCCTGCACATTCAATATTTTAGATTTATTTTTAAAAGATTGAAATTAGCAAAGATGGAAAGAGTCTCTTTTGGTGCCAACTCAAACATTTAAAGAGAAAGCTAAACGGCTAAATCCAAACAAGCCACATGTGGAACCAAGGTCACCCCCAGGAGCCATTGCTTCCAAAGGGACAGAAATGGAGGTTGGAGGGTTCGGCACCGACTTTGGGCCTGGGAAAGCTGAGCTCAGTTCTCTGCTCTGCAATGCCCCTCTTGTGCACAGACGGGGAGGAACGAGGCTCCGCCACCACACCGGTTCCCTGCGTGTCAGACGCTGCAGGAGCACTGCTGTCCCCCTCAAAAGTCAGGGAGGAGACGAACATGGAAACAGAAGGCGGGAGAAGACCCGGGGGTCATGTAAACCCTTTCATTATTTCAGCTAAAGCTATGTCTTCTTCAAACTGTGCCTGTTTTTGCCTCTGCTACTTTTTTGAGGACTGTTGATAAAGGCAAGCGACAGCCTCAATACTGTCGTAATGGTACCAGAAGCACACAGACATCAATAAACACACAGCCGGTGTTGTCGGGTGTCTGAATGCTACGTGTTTCTTGCCTTTCGTGTAGGTACAGACATCAGAAATCCTAACAGCATAACAGCAGAACTTAAAAAAAGGCAGCCAGTGATACCTAGTTGAGAAAACCCTTCTATGAAATCGCCGATGGCCATAATAGCGAGAAGCCTCCAGTTCTTCAGCTTTGGTGAGCGGCAAGGAACTGGGACCAGCGAATCATTCAGGTATTTAGCAGTTCTGGCTTGCTCACTGCTTGCCCCTGCCCTTCTGACAGCCTGTGCATAGCACATGCAGGTACCTGCAGGAGGTAAGACTCAGGACAAGCGATTTCCATTTAATCATGTTTTTTACTCCAAACAGGATGAAATGAACAGAAAAAATAAGGGGACTGTGATGCAAATGGAAGTGATTTACAGCCTTTTTTTTTTTTTTTTTTGGAGAGATTATGTCAGGCTTTCAGGGGTCTGAATAAGCTACAGGAGCCCAAAGGGAGGGAAAGAAAAAAAGAAACATATCTAAAGCACCAGGGCTCCAAACCAGCCCCAAAATCTTGCTTTGACTGAGTCACCTGCCTCGGCGGCGGGGTCAGCCCAAAGCTGGAGGTGCATTTCCACCAGCAGCCGCCCCGCTCCCGTCCCGGGTGCCGCGGTGCCGGACAGGCGAGGCAGTGTCCCCGCGCTGACGCCTGTCATCCTGTCAGCCCCGACCTCGGGGCTGTCCCCGGCATCCAAGCGCAGCCTCCCCGCACCTCCCTGCTGACTGCGAGCGACTGGTGTCTGGCCGCCTGACCTTACACAAACGCGATGCAAACAGACAGCCCACCTCAGCTCCATCACTGTCTGCCGCTAATACCGGAGATTGATAGCCACACGGAGTCATCTCCCTGCTCGACCTTCGTTACTGGGTGGCATGTTCTGACTGACAGCCAACCTCCTTCTGGAGAAAGCTAAACTACCCAACGTTGGTGGGGTTTTGTTTTGTTTGTTTGTTGTTTTTTGTTTTCGTTTTTTTGCTGTTGAGAAGTGGAGTAACTTCCTCTTACAGAGAAAATCAAATCAACACTTTCTTGGGTTGGACAGAAAAAAAAAAAGAAGCCTTTGTTAAGCAGAAAGACATCTCCTGACTTGAATCTGCTGGAAGATGCTGTCGGGTGCGCTGCTGGGTGCTGCGCAGTCCCAAGCATGGGCATGCTCCCGCCTCTACAAAACACACAGGGAAGTTTTCTGCTCTGCAGTGAGCCACAGGTCTGCGGGGCAGAGTATGACCCCCGGATAGCCCTAAGGTGATGAGCAATGTATGGATGTGGGAGGTGGGAGGAAGCGAACCCAGCTTTCCGCACAGCCCGCGATTGCCAGTGAGCACGGCACAGATAAACATTGGCTTCTCTGCGCGCTCTGCCAGCCAGCTCTCCAGTGCATGATGCAAGTGGCCTAAGCAGCTTTCCGAAAAGAAATCACGACTCTTACACTTCGCTATTCAGATTTCTATTAGTAGAAACGAAAGACACCGAGTCACATTTTCTCCCGCAGACCCCCTGCGGTTCTTCATGGCTTCCTGGTGGCGGAGGCCAGGAAATGCACCCCACAGTCCCTGCACCAAACTCTTGCCATGTGCGCCCGCGGTCCCGGGGAGAAGCGCGATGCTGCAGCCCCGCTATGCCCACGTCCCGACCAAGAGGGAGCATGTCCCTTCAGCCTTCTGGTCTGGAGACAGCCATTGGCTAAAGACAGCTAAGTCAGGGTGAAGCACATTGTTCTTTTTTTTTAGCATATTTTAGCCAAGATTAACAGCCCAGCTGTCCATTTGGAAGCCTGTGTCTGTGTCCCAGTGAGGCGCAGCAGCCACACACAGCTCCAGGGACCAGCACGGGCACAGCACTGGGCTCTGCGCATCCCAAGGAGCTTGAAGCAGGACAGATTTGCCAAGCCCTCAGCTGTCCAGCCCCAGCAGGAGGACATGCCCACAGCACCATCAGATACCTCTTGCCACTGACCCAATGAAGAGGAAGCTGTGGCTCTGGTTGTGCTGGAGCCTGTGAAGAGGCACATGGGGTAGCCGTGACCAGCAGCCGCCCTTCTCCCCATTGCACCCTCTTGGAAAACGGGCTTTGAACCAGGCGGCGTCCCCAAAGCAGCCTCCCTCCTGACTACAGATGGGAGCTTATGGGCAGCCAGGTCTGCACGCAGTCCCCTGAACACACCTGGAACACACCAGTCCCTGATGCCCCGGGGACACGGGCACCCAAAAGCGTCCCAGCAGAGGCCAACCCTGGCTGCCGCAGCCCCGCAGCCTGCCCAGTGTGCTCGGTGACCGAGGAGCCCGGCGTCAGCTACAACACACTGCTGTGCACTGCGCGCTTCGCTTACCTTTTCGGCTCTGGATTCGGCTGGGATTTGGAATCTTTCCTTTTTTTGGACTCCTTTTTGGAATCCTTTTTTGTCTCCACTTCAGCGGCAGAGGCATGAGACACTTTGCCCCCCTCGCCGTCTGCACTTGGCTGTGACCCGCCAAGCAACTCTGCCATGTGGTGGCTTTGGGGAGTGATTGGGACACGCGGGGGGAGGCCAGCAGCAAACGTGGAAGAAACAGAAAAAAGCATGAAATAAAAAGCACAAAACAAGACAAAAGGAAACTAAACCAAAGGCAAACAACTGAAATCAAAGAACAATTGGCAAAGAAGGAACAAACGAGCAAAAGAAAGTCGTAACTAAAAAAGAAACTAAGGAAGCAAGGACTCGGTTTCCATGACAAGATGTATGAAACTAACTGCAAAGCAAGTGGCAGCCTTGCAACGTGAAACCTGGGCAATGTGTGTCATAATTCAGGATGCTATTTACCAGAGGGCTTATGAAAACACATAATTATTTTATAACACTCCTTTCTTCAGCAGCATTTGCAGGATAGAGAGAAATATCTCCAAGTATACAATGCAACTTAGCAGAAAAAACAACAAAACCAAACCAGAAAAAGAAGCTGCAATACATACCACAGCTGTCAACAAAACAAATAGAAAAGGAAAAAGCATAGCTCCGCTCCCTACCATCAAAGATTTGCCACATTTGAGAGAAAGGAATGGGCTGCTTCTGGAACTGGAATTCCTTTACAACAGCAGCAAGACAAAATTTCCAATTATGCCTAAGCAATTCCAAGGCTGACGTCACGCCGCCTGCCGAAGAGACAGAGGTGCCCGAGGGCTTTGAGCACTTTTGTGCACTGAAGTTTGATACAGCTGAAAATTTCACTGCTGCAACTTGTCAGCTCCTCTCATGCAGCAATTAAATCAGCGCAGTATATTGTTTACTTCCATTATATTCAACCCCTGACAGTCACATGTACGTCAACTCTAGCTTGCCCAGAACTGCATCCAGCAGGTGCCTGGGTAAGAAAGTTAAAAACCCCAATTTCTGGATCCTCTACGTGCATTTTTATTGCTTACATTAAACAAGCAATGAAACAAACAAACAAACCGACTATGCCACTAGAAGCGCTGCTGCCAAACATCCAATGTGAAAACAAATTGGGGACTGTTGTGCATTATCCAAGGAAACCTATATCTGACAAAGTCATCCCTTGCTGGCAGGGAGCTGCTAGCCAAAAATAATTCCTTACCTGTTGCCATGAACATGTGATGCACAAAAGGCAAAGCTGTAGTGAAGTAAGGTGGGGTCAATCATAGCTCCGTTTTCTGCGCGCTCTAGCAAATCTCTGAGGTAGCAGAGATGTCTGTGACAGCCTCTCACTCCATTACGTGCACAATACTCATCTAGCACAAAGACCTGGCCAGGACTAAACCAGCCCTGTTTAGAAATAAAGAGACTTGATTTTAAATATAGGTTATTAAATACAAACGCCATCAGATTTGGAGGTGTAGTGGTCAACTGTTCTAATAAAGAAATACAAACCTAAGGCTACATTAAGAAAAAAGGAGAGAGGTCACTCTTAAACAATACAGTCTGCATATCATCACCTCATCACAGCATATACTCAGTGCAACTGTTAAGCAAAATACATTATGCTACCATTAACAGAAAATGTCATTTAAAATGCAGAAAAGTGAGGCCAGTTCATGTCAGTGTCTAGCAAAAAAAAATAAAATAAATTAAAAAAGATTCACACCTTTAAAGAGATGACAAAGATTTGATTATTTAAGCAACATGAAAGAGTGATCTCATTCTGGGGAAGGGACTGCACATTTGGCCAGGAGCGAGAAGAATGATCTGGGGGAGAACAGGGAGGATTACACTGAACAACGGCTTCTCTTGCATCTGGCACGTAGGAACATCCTGAAGACGGAGGAAGGCAGCTCCCCAGCATCACACGGGGACGTTTCACATCGTCCTTGTTCTGTACCCTCGGCGATGGGCTCTGAGCTCGCCCACCAGCCAGCAGGCCAGCACTCCTTGGCATCGCAGCAAACATGAGCTCAGCTCATGGGCACGGTTTCTTTACACGTCCAGAAACCTCCAACGATTGCTGTCTGTGAGTCCTAAAGGCCTGGTGGCACACGGTGCAACGTCCATGCTCCCGAGGAAGACATGGGGCCCTGCGAGGGGACGGCACAGTGCTCCAGCGAGGGTCCCAGGACAGCCAAAGCCGAGCGCACCTCTGCCTTCAGCGAAGGCACTAGTGAGAACGAGAATATTCTTGTAGATCGTAGATTTTCAAAATGCTGCAAAACCGTCAATATTTACATGGAAATTTGGGTGCTAAACAATTGCTAAGACGCAGCTCTGGAATGCATCAAGCTGCAAAATCTTTCATCGTTTAATTGAAAAGTTCCTGCAGCGGGCGGGAGAGTAGTTGAGGCAGAGCACTGCCCCTATAGGCAACTTCTTTGCCACCCCATCTGTTACCCCAAATGCTACATCTTAGAAACAACACTGCTGTGAAAGATTAAAATATATTTTCTACCACTCAGATGACACCAAATCTTTTCTAGATGCCAAAATAGCTGCTTTGAAAAGAGTTGAAGAAATATCAATTAAGAGCTCAAAGACATGGAGAAGGATTTGCTCATCCTTATTGGGCCAACTCCAAAACAGATTGAGAAAAGAATTAAAATAATGAGGGGAAAATGATAGATATAGGGAGTAGCTACAGTTCTGGGATCACTGGAAGTGCACATTTCAAAATGAAGACACAGAACAATGCAGATGGGACAGCACTCTGGAAGGCTATTTTTTGAGAGGGGTATATTTGCTTTCACTGCTTTTAGTGATATTTTTGTTTGCTTTTTGGTTAGTGGTATTGTGCTTGATTCTGGACTTCTTTATGTTGCCTGTTTGCTACATCCTTGGACCTTCTCTTCACCTCGTGTCTTTTCACACAAGTCTTTGGTGATTTGGTATGATAAAAATATAGAAATGCTGCAACTGCTCTGAAATAAAAAGATGTGTGTGTATTTGGTTACTGGGGTAGAAATGAGGTTTAAATTCTTATATTCATATATATACAAAGGACTTAGTCCTTCCTACGGGGTGAAATCTTGGCACCGCTGGCATCAGTGGGAAGGCTGGCACTGATTTCCCCGGGTATCAAGCCTGGAATTTGGGGTGAAGGAAGCAGGAGGCTAGACCTGGTGAGCCTGAGTGCACCACATCGCTCCTGGGCACCAGGGTTTGAGAATGCTGCTCCTTGGTCGGACAGAAGGGACCAGGGCAAACACTTAAGATCACTCCCATGGCTCAACAAAGGGGAAGCCTGAGCAGAAGCTCAGAGGTTCAGTAAAGAGCCTCATACCTTGACACCTCATGAGAGTATGCCCAAGGAAACTACAGGTAGAGAGATCTGGAGCCCAGGAAGACCAGAAGGTTTCCTTTTGCATGGCAGAGGTATGAAATAAAAATCCTGAATAGAGCTACAAAGGGGTGTAAATGCTGCTCCCCATGGTCCCAGAAAAAATCTAAGGTTTGAATAAAAGGCTGCATTCAGACAAATCCCCCACATCTTTAGGCAGATCCTGGCTCTTGATTAAGATTTGCCTGGCACAACCAACTGACAACCAGCCAGTCTGGCAAACGCAACTGATAGTGACGCACAGGGTGTTTCAACCCAACACAGCTAGGTGTAGCTCAGTTTGGTCTCCCAGATGGTCTTCAGTGGCATGGAGAAATGTAGAGGGGACATTGGAAGAAGGCTGTAGAGTGCAGGGAGCTCAACTGACTGAGAAGCTGATCTGCATTGAGACGATGCCACATGTTCTTGGCCCCAGTGGGGAGTGCAGTGGGAGCTTTTCAGCTAGGTAAGGCAAGGCTTGGTCAATCACTGAAGATTTTTCCAATGCAAAATGCAGTTTCTGTGAAAACAAGGGTTTCTGAGGGAAAATTTACACTTGTCAATACCTGTATTTTCTCAGTTACCATGGGAAAATCAGACAATATAATTTTGGTGGCCTGCTTTCTGGGTCTTTTCATGTGACCCCTTCACACATCACGTCTGCTAGACTGGGCCCTCTAGAAGACCACCTCTTGGTAAATGCGGTGCGGTCTGATGTGAATCCCACAAATACTGACACATCATGGGAAATACTGCTCCAGTAGGGATCTCGTTGCACGAGCCAAATGCTGGCAGTAGGTTGGGAAGTCTTGGGAAGAACTGAAGGGCAGTCTCAGAAATAACACGAGTGTCCAAGCAGAAAGGAATGAAGATCCAAACATGCGTGGGATTGATATTAAGCTGGAAGAGCTGCACACTCCTTCCCTATCAGAAAGTCCAGGAAAAGCTGTGAAAGCAATTGTGCATTCAGCTTGAGGACGATGGGCAAGAGCCTCAGAAAGCAATGCCGACGACGCTCTTCCCCTTTCCTAGCACAGTGCTCTCTGCCAGCAAACATCACTTCTGCAATAGCCGAGATTAGTCAGACAGCCTGTTTGTTTTCATAGGGATGCCTGGCTCAGCCAGCGAGTGGGCTCACAATAACATTGTTTAACCTGGTTCCACAGAAAGGAGGCAAAGCTGAGCTATTCTCTGTGTCAGGGTAAGCCACCATGTCTGGCTAAGTCTTCCCTGGCACCTCTGTGTCCACAGCAGAAAACAAGATGGGTGACAAGACTAAACTCTTCGGGAACTTGCACGTGAACGGCCTGTAGGAAGAATAACAATCGCCCAGCAGCACACAGAGGGGACAGGGCAGGCTTACCACAGGCTCACAGCTCCTACAGGCAAGCCAGCACAAGGGTATCACCAGCTTCCCACAAAAACCTCAAGAACAAAGGGAGCTCCTTGCAGTTGAACTCAAATTTTGCGGTCAGCCTGATTTAACTTCAAAAATTAGGACAAAACCATACTAAAACTGAGTAAAGAAGCAGGTGAAATCCAAGACTAGGTGAACACAGCCCATTATTCTCTTCTTCACAACACTCTGTAATGGCTGATTTGAAAGAAGACGGTTAATTGGTGATGCTCTGCTCTGAGGAGGCACAAGTCTTGGTGCTGAGGGGAGCTCCATCACTCCAGTAGTTTCTAGCAAGGGTCTAAACATCTTGATAACACGCAAAGTATGGCTGGTGGGTGTCTTGAAGAGAAACATTATTAATAATTTCTAGTGACGGTCTCGTGACTCTCCTTCAGCCATGATTTAATTCGAAGGCCTCAGCTCTCCCACCAGGCCCAAGGCTGCACAGAGATAAACCAGCTGCAAGCCAACCTGTTAGACATGCATGGATGGGGATGGTCTTCCTTGTGCCAGCCATGCGTGGGGAGCAGAAGCCGCATGCCAAACCCACTGCCTGCTGGAGCAAAGACCTCGATGGAACTGGTGAGAAACCTGCGGCAGGTCAGTCAACGCTCCCACCGAGCCACTTGTACCACCTGGGGATCTGCAGGTCAGGTGCACACTGCAGCCTTCCCCCAGCCCATCCTTACCTCAGGGGACATCCACAACCGCTCCTCCTAGCCCTGCCTCTCATTAGGAAGGTGGTAACTCACTGCTGCTGCTGGCACTTACAAGATCTTGGCGATCTCTTTCTGAGATCAACCCTTGTGTGCAGTGCAAGGAGCTGGGCAGATGGGAGGAGCACCCTGATGGAGGGGCACTTGGAGGACAAGGTTGGAGCCTGACAGGGTTACTGGCTCAGCTGTGTTCTCATTTTGCCACTTCTAACAGAAAGGCACTCAACAGGGCCAGCTCCAGGAACTGCATAGCTGGCTAAAGGTGGAGACTACTGGCACGGGGTGGTCCTTCTGCTGAAGAAGCCACTGATGGCACCCCAGTGTGGAGATTTCGGTGCAGCATGAGGAATGCAGCAGGTTGGGATCTGACCCATGCCTTTCAGGACAGGACGTACATTTCAGGCCTCATCCTACCCCTCTAGAAAGGTTTCATCCTGTTATTTTCTCAAAAACTAAGAGTTCCTTCATCCTTCTCACCAAAACTGCCAGAAATTCATTGTTCAAGTTGTAGTGGTAATGGTTATTTGTCATGTAAATCCTCACTGCATTGCAGCCCCCAAGCACTGCACCCCAGCTAAAGACTGCAAGCTGTCCTGGAGCACCTCGGTGCCACCGCCATACAGAGCACGTTGTACGGCAGTGGCCTGAGAGCTGCAGCCTGTGCTCATGGACTAACCAGGATGGGCATGCGACTGCGTGAGCAAGGACTGACCACAGCATCCCTGCAGTTATCCATCTAGTCCCACCTGTTACCTGCTCGGGATCCCTGGCCATACAGAGACACAAAGCTGGGCCATGGTTATTCCTGCTGTGACTCCACTGACATGGGAGGTGGTACCAGACCTTCATCTTTTCCCGGCAATTTCATCCAAAAGACTCTGGAAGGCAGCGTGGGAAGCTGCAAAACACTGCTTCTGCTCTCTACTGCACATCCCCACACAGGAGTTTGTCTTTGCAGGAAGAAACATTTTAAACATTGCAAACAGAAACGATAAAGACAGTGCTACTGGAGAAGAACAGCAGTCAGATCACTGGAGGTAGCCTCTCAAAAAGAAAATACCTCTGGCCCAAATTCAAACCTGGTGTAAACAGAATCTTCCAGCAACAGGGGGATTAGCCCCCACTCGCACTAGCTTTGACTTTGCAGCTTGGTGTTTATATCACTAGAGACCAAAGAATATACTTGCCAGACAAGAATAGGAATCATTAAGTCTGTGGTCCAAAGTGAGGCGCTGAACCATCTCAAAGAGTGAAGCGTGGTCAAAGTTACAGGGATTGGAAGAGATAAATTCATCCATGCCATGCTTTTGAGCTCTATCTGCATCTGTTCATTTATACATATAGAGAAAGACACCATTTAGAGAGATATAACATATTTTAGTTGACAAATACAACAGAAAAATATACAGTGTGAAGCATGAAAGCTAAATATCTCCTCTTCCCTACATTGCCATTAACTTTTCTCTTTGCAGGCTACATATACAATCTTCACCTCCCATTGTCAACTTGCATCAGTTATGGATGATCTTATTGCATTTAGGCAAAAGATTTTAGAATTAACATCGTGTCAACGGCTCATTATAGTGCATTTATTCTGTACTTAAAACCAGAACACAAACCAAATAACTTACTCTGTATCTTACAATACGCTATCAATTAACAGAGTTTTGGCTCACAGAAGTAAATTAGCTCCTATTTAGTTAGTTGTGGTTAATTATAATAGATTCTGCCATTCTAATGAAGTTATAGCTGTAGCATTTTTCTCTAAATTTACTAGGTTTTCTAGGTATCAAACCATTTACATTGTTCTTTATCCAAATGCCAATGTTTGCCTCCCAGGGCAATTTTTTCTGACGGCAACTTTAAATACTACCTCCAAGAAGTAAAAAGACGCTCTTTTAAGCATTACTAATAAGTTAAATTGATGTGTAGTTCGTTATCACTGAGGAGGTAACCTGATAGCACGCTGGAGCTGCCAGTCATCCTGATAGGGACACAATTTCCTCTGCTTGGATTACGAGCTGCCATTTTTTATTTTTTTTTTTGTGAATTAACAGTCTCACCGTATTCACACATCTCTGCTTTGGGTGACGTTTACAGGCACTAACTCCTAGGGGCTAATTAATTAATCTCAACATGGTTAACTAAAAATACACCAAATTCACTGGTTGCAATGAAGCCGCCGATGCAGCCTGGGTGCGGCCAGCCGGGACCCCGCTGGGAGCAGGCTTTGTTCCACCAGCGACCGGGGAATTAAAAGACACCTTTCACTCGGTTTTGTCCGTGCTCAGCTTCCTACTATATGGGTTCTTGCCAAATCCTCGACAAATAGAATGGGATTTAAATCCTTCCCCTGTTTATAGCCTCCTAGGGGAACTGGGTGGCCTTGAAACAATGTGGCTGAAAGGACACAAAAATGCAGTTTTCCGCAGTAGTACTAAAAGGTAACTGTATTTGTTTTAAAACAAAATCGCTCTTTACCAGAAGAAACAGAAATCCTTAATTAAAAAGAAAAGAATAAAAGGAGCTTTAAATGATAATGAGTAGCATTCTTTTATGTATGTTTTATTTAACTATTTATATTCATCTGTGAAGGATGGCATGGCTTCCTAAATACCTCGTTCATGTCTGTGCTCTCACATATTGCTGATCATTGAAAGCAATCTTTGCATTTTCTGTATAGTCTGTCGTTAGCTATATACAAACCATATAAATAACATCACCCACTGGAAGGAAATCAGACAAATTAAAACATGTAACATTTCAATTAGCTGCTAGCAGTACTTAATTCAGCAGTGGCTGGCAATTTTCCTTATTAAAACCCTGCTGAATAAATGCTGTGTATTTGATTTTTTTTTAAGTGGGTTCTACACTTTCTGAGGGTCTGTTCCCCTGTGTCACTTCATGCACTGGCTCCTGCCTGTCTCCCTCTGCCTCTCTCTCTGGCCCCAAATCCCCCCCTTTGCCTCCGCTGGCAGCTCCGTGCATTCAGCGTGGGGACAGGAAAGCAGCCGGCGGTGCCGAGTGAGACGGCAGCACCAGGGCTGGCTCTGGGGACGGGGACAAGCTCTCTGGCCAGAGCATCACCACTACGGCACAGTCTCTGGCACCCTTGGGTGGAAGGCATGAAGCCCGCCCAGCCCCAGGTCTCACAGCAGCAGGCTGCATCCTGCCCATTTCGACAGCTTTCTGCCCCGTTATCTTTGTCCCTTTGGGCCAGGATCGATCTGATAGAACTTGCTCCCAAAGAGTTCTCTCTGCTGCTCCTGACTCCATCCCTAGCGCCCACAAAATGCTTTAACAGATATTAAAAATAGTCTGATAATGGATTGTTGCTCTCCCGGGTTCCTCTGAGTTGACTGCAAGCTGACAAATTGGCTGGAGGCCTTAATTTGCCAGTTTCACTCAGAGATTTTATTACTTTTCAATTAGGAGCCCTGATACACTGTCAATCCTCTTGCTCTGCAAGCAAGGCTCTGCGATTTGAGTAAATCAGCTGGAAACGTGAAGAGTCCCCTAGCCCTTTAGCTGGTGAACTTCTCTGAGCAGATGTGTGAGAAAGCATGTTGGGAATGATTTTTTTTTACTCCAAAATAATAAACTTTCCC
The DNA here is from genome assembly GCA_011075105.1 of Heteronetta atricapilla. Classification (NCBI taxonomy): domain Eukaryota; kingdom Metazoa; phylum Chordata; class Aves; order Anseriformes; family Anatidae; genus Heteronetta; species Heteronetta atricapilla. Next base: position 14,283,107 of record CM021742.1, read on the forward strand.
CACTTTGTGCTCTCTGAAGAAGGCAGACATGGAGCACGGCTCTGGGTGCTGTGAGTAGGCCGAAGCTCTGCGGTGCTGGTGGAGCAGAGGCTCTGGCTCGTGCTTGCTAAAATCTCTCTGCCCAGGGCAAGTGCATGGAAAATTTCCTGGCAATTGCTGAGAACTGGCAAGGCACTTGACTGGCCTGCACGACTGCCCATGCCCAGGGGAAATCTTACTTGTGAGCATCACCGTGTTGGGCGCCTGCTGGAAAACCCATTTCCCCAAACCTCCCCACCTCAGAACAACCACCGAAGAGGAAGGAACCGGGCATGGCACCGCATGAGCCTGCATGGCCAAAATGCGCTTCCAGGAAGCATGAGCTGAGTTCTGCTCGGCTGGTGATTTAACGTGTGGTTTTCTGACAGGGGAAGGAAGACAAACAGCAGCAGTTCCCCCCACACCGGCCCAGTGCTGCAGATCCCACACCTCCAAATCAACGGGGATAAAGCAGGTGTGGCTGGAACTGGAACTGTCCCTGCGGGATGATGACACACGTTTTTCTCCTAAATGTCACACCTGCACTCGTCTAGAGGTTTAAAATACTTACGAATAACTAGGAGCGGGTTAAAAAGGACAGTCCTATGCTAAACTTAGCTTCCCTTAATTATCAGAAGATAAATACATAATTTGTAATTTATTTTTGCGTTTTGATTTTTCTAAGGGACTCACTTTTTAAAATGAAATTTAGGTATCCAATAGGTACCAAATTAGGTACCAAAAATAGGTATCAGTTTAGGTACCAAAAACATTAAACTTCCTAGAAAATACAAAGACACAGGGATAGATCTAAATATATTGTTCCTTCACTGCAGACAGCTGATCTGTGATTTAAAATACTCCTGACATTTGCATATAAAGTTTTATATATAATCTTCCTCTTTCAAAATGGCTTGCCCAGTCAGATGAGATTTTAAATAAAGTACAAAGTGCAAGTGGCTAATATTCGTACCCAAGCTGTACAGCTAATTTGTAAGTACTTTAAATTAATTGTTTCAGTCAAATACAGCTGCTTTTTTGACCCTGTTCTGTTATTCCAGTCAAAAAGAAAGGAGAGACCAAAGAAAGAAAGTTATATGATGCTCCAGTAACTTACAATCCCTTTCCAAGGTGCCGTGCCAAGCTAGCTGGTGCTTCTTTGTTCAGGCCCCAGACAAAATGCTGCTGCAGGCCTCCAGAAGTTATCTTACATATTTAGACAAGCTGCACACAAGTGCAGCTGAAAGGTGTTCGATGGTGGTCTCAGAAGGGAGGCTGCGAGGAGAGGTAAATTGGCAGCACAGACTCCACAAACCTTTCTTCTTGAAAACTACAGACTCCGGCCTTTTGTGCTACGCTCAGGGGCTTACATTATTGTCTGCTCTTAACTACTGCCTTTTTCATTTTGTTCATCTTTATCCAGTTTGCATTTTCCACTGACTCCATTAACTAGCCCTCCGTCAAACACGCACCCTGTGCAAGTGTTTGAAATCAGACCCTTCAAGGTTTGCCAGTGTCGGGAACACAAAGACTTCAACAACAACAACAACAACGAACAACAAAGGACTGTCCCACCATTTTGTCCTACGTCCTCTCTTCCTCTTTATCTAGCTGTTGTTTAAAAAGGAAGAGACAAAATGGTCAAATATCTCATTCTTGTTTTTTTTGTTGTTTGTTTGTTAGTTTGTTTTTTAAATGTATTTCACTGCTCTCTGCATTTCTTTGGCTAGAGTAATAATTTTGGCAGATTTTGCTCTGCAAGTGATGAAGTTAATATTGGGGGACAAGCTCCATAAAAGAATTCTTGTTATAAAAGGCTGTAGGTAGCCATTTTATTGTAAGAATTTCTTACTCCAGATTTTTTTTTCTTTTCATTAATGAATGACTTTTAGTACCAAAGGCAACTTAAAAATCCAGTAAATTTTACGACATGTTTGCTTATTAAAAAAACAAAAAAACAACCAAAAAAAAACAAAAACAAAACCAAACAAGTGTAAATTAAAAGGTGACTTTGTATCTTACTCATCTGGAAAATGTGTGCTTGTCATATCTGCTTGACATTACAAGAATGAAGATGTGGTTTGGACAGTAACAAACAATGACACTAGTCAACCTCATCAGGAGACATGAAATAAAGGAATGACAATGATTGATGGCAGCTATTCATTTACAGATACGTCTAGAAAAGTCTTCACTGGCATGGTCGGGCAAGTGGGAGAAGTTCTCCCGTCCCGGGGGCGAGGGGCAGCGGCGTGCCCGCCCTCGACTGGGAGCTCTAAGGGGCAGCGAGGTCCCCTCGTGCTCTGGCTGACTGCGCAGGGCTAGCTACACGCTCGGGCTGCAACTTGTGAAAGACGTACGGAGGGCAAGAGCCTGGAACCTTGTTTTGTTTGGCTGTACGGAGTGAGAGGCTTTACGAGCAGACAGCAGTGTTCTGGGGGAAAGATAACGTGCTGAGCTTAAAAATGCCAAGAGTGTTGCTTACGAGCCAGCTGCTGGCAACCACGGCTGGTGACTTACCCGTCCCCTCCTCGGGTGCACCGTGGCACTGCCACTGCCAAAAGGGGACCGTGCGTGTCCCGGGCTGCGCCCCCTGCGCACAGCGCGGCGAGCGGCATCGCAGCAAGAGGCGTCGCGGCCAGCAGCATCGCGGTGAGCTGCATCCCACCGCCACCGCCCTGCCAGCAGCCCCGGCTCTCAGCCGGCTCAGCTCGCCCCTCAGCTGGGTGCCTATGGCCTCCTCTTTCATTTTGTTCTGTCTTAGAAGGTAGCTTGAAATTTAATCAGCTGCTTGGTCCTTTGTTTTATTGCTTTTCCCCTGCCGCAAACAAATTCCTTCCTGCTCGAGTTGCGATTTTAAGAAACGACTGAGATTTTTCCTGTACATCACCAGACACACTGTGCACTGAATTGAAACCTACGTTACCTAACGTTTGGTAACTAAATGAATAAGAATTTGTACTACGCACCTATGTAATTCCTCGTGTAGTAAGTTAAAAGCACATTTTTAGAACAGCTATTTATAATAGAGAGTATTGTTTTGCAGCTTTTTTATAACTATTTAAAAATATTTTGAATTGGATGGCTATGGAACCCTGCAAATTTATATTCATAAGTTAGAGCCCCATGCTTCTTAAAGCACGTTGAAGTGATTTACAGGCTATATTTCGAATTCATGCAAGTTGTGTGAGAACTGAATTGACATTTTAATTCTGCATTCCTGCAAGAAGCATCTGCAAGTTGACAATACAGAAGACACAGCAGCGTTCTCATGATATCTCTATCTATCTAACAAAAATAAAGCAATTAAAGCACAAAACCAATAAAAAATCTAACAGGGTAGCAATGCATTGTAGTGCAAATACATGTAATGTTGCCAGACCCAAGTTCATTCATTCGTTCACTCTTTCTTTCTTTCTTTCAAAGTGGCAAAAATCTGTATTTCCATCAAATTAAACTTTTTGCGGTAAAGTCTGGTAAGAATCCTCTTTGGAAATCCAAACATTTAGGAAAAGAAAAAAGAAAGAAAAAAGGAAGTGTCTGCTGAGAAGGAATTCTGCCTGCTACCCAGGGGTATAGTTTCACACACGCACATACTCACACACAGAAAAAAAAAAAGAAGAAAAAGAAACAAAAGGCGAAAGGAGAAAAAAAGGAGTCTTGACTGATGGCCAGGAGGGATGACACCACCTGTTCCTTCTCATAATTGCATTCAGATACTCTGGATACATATTTGCCAGCTCTCATGACCCACTGATGCTATTCCCTCCTAAGGAAAGCAGGCACTCACCAGGTATTAGAGAAGCAAGCTTTTGGCACTAATAAAGGATTTGTGTATTTAAGTACGTTTTCGCCTGAACAAAGACTAAAGAGAAGCTCTTTTACAGCATGAGTTTGTGCTTTTATCTTTTTGAAAACAGGTGTCCCAGTAGGCAAAGGTAACGATACAGGACAAAATAATAATTCCTCTGCCTTATCTTTTAGCGAGCGTCGCTTTGGTTGGTGGCTCAGCCCCCCACTAAAAGATGTTTTTACAGTTATCTGGGGGAACAGCAGCAGCCTCTCCGTGCCTGATGTATTTTGCTGCCAGAATCATCTCCTGCTGTGTTGACGTGAGAGGAAACTACCAAACCTGGATGACTCAGGCTTGCTCTCACAAGGCATGCGTGCAGGTGGAGGGGCATTTTTTGGCTTCTGTGGAGTCCTGCACCTCGTCTGGACCTCGCTGGGCCTCCTGCCCTACCTTGCTAGGCTTTGAGGAGTCCGTGGTTAGCCCCGCACGCTGGTGCGCTGCACCAAGCTTGGCATCGGAACGGAAGGAAAGGATATTGTGAGAGTGCAAAATGATCTGTTTTCAGGCAGTAAGCAGTCAACTAGATGTAAATTCCATGAAACAAAAGAAGGTATTATTTACAGTTTTATTGTGATGTTAATTAATATTTACATCTTGGAATGAAAAATAGAAATGTTAATGATTGGCTTTACTAAGAGGATCACTTGATGCCAATGTGAAAGCCAGGGAGAGAAGGCAATTATGCAAACATCACATGCATCCTAATTTCAGTATGGAAACTTACATTTCAAACCTAAATTCAGGAAAATAACATGGAAAGTTTGTACTACAAAATCTAAACATGAGAAAGATTTAAGAAAAAGCACATTGCATATGTCAGATAATCTAGTCTGATTATCTGAGCTGTGCTAGCTACAGGGAAGCACTTACCCTTGAGTCCAGCTAGAAGTTAGCAGGGTAAGAAGGAACAAACCAGAATAACATAAAGACTAGCAACAAGGCTCAGGAAAGCAGACAGGAGCCCTAACCTAGCAGCTAAATATTTGGGTTCAAGCAAAGAATGAAAAAGAAACTTAAAGAAAACCAAACCAACCAAAAAAAAAAAAAAAAGACATAGCTGAAATTTTCTTATGAAGCTCAATAAACCTAGCTACTTATTATGGGGGAACAAATCAGTACAAATTCGCAAACCAACTCTTTGTATATGGTGTGATTAACGGTCATTAAATATAAACAGACATTAAAAATGAAATATAACCACAGGTGATACGTAAGACAATTACTGACCAATCTTTCATGTTAAAAAGAAAACGGTTTCAAAAAAAATGGATGTTGAGCATGTTTGGGAATTTTGTTCAATGCATCACTAACACAGAACGAACAAAGATTGGTGCTTTCAGACAAGTGACCACTTTTATGAAGCTTAAATATTGCCAAAAGGTGTAGTATGTATTGGCAGCATTATTGACCATAATACTGTGCATGATTTCAACAGTAAACAAGAACAGTTTTTTTTTTTTCTTTTATAATGCAAATATTGGAGAAAAGCACAACTTTGCGGTAATGGATTTTTTCTTTCAAATTGTAGCAAAATAAAAAAGCAAAACTTTTCACTCTAACAGGGATTGTTCACCCACATAAAAAGGACTGTAGTCATACAAAAAGTAATGAATAGCAGGATCTATTTTTTCAGTACTTCAAATGCAAATAAAATATGTTCCACCCTTGTTCGGAGCTGTCTGCTTACTTCCACGACAAGTGTTGCTATCGAAAGCCCGATGAGAATTTCAGTAGTGCTCTGAGTCTGTATTTATTTACTAATTCAAATGAGGCGGGAATCAAATGAATTCACTATTGCTCCCAGGTTTCTCAAATGGCAAAATACGTTCTTCTCAAGTTTGTTGAACAGACAGCTCCGTTACAGGAGTGGAGGGCTGGATTTTCTCTGCATGTGCATGCATGCGCATGTGCCATCTTGGACTGCTACAATATGAATGCTAGAACGACGGTTACTCATCAAACTGCTTAACATTTACTTCTTTGCAAATCCTTCATTTACCATAGCCTCTAATAAGCACAAAAATATGACACGTATAAAGATAAATAAAATGTCTTGCAAAAGTCCTTACCTTTCTGCAGGTCAAAAAATAAAAATAATTGGAAAAAAAAAGCAAAAACAACAACAACAACAAAAAACAGTAACAAACCAAGACCCTTTAAAAATGCAATACTTGATACGATTTAATTTCAAGACTGAAGGAGCTGCGATGTGTATTTGTGTATTTAAAACTCGTGATAAGCCGTCATGTGTGGCATGCATGATTCACTTCTGCTGCTTCTTATTAACTGCTGTGCCTAATGACTTTTTTCAATGAGTATCGCTGCATACATATATAAAAAAGAATATGAAAAACGAGCAGGCTTTGCTGTTGAGATGAAGGGCTACTGCGGCATGCATCCCTCCTCCTGCAGGATGAAGACTTGGTGCACCAAGAGGTTCCGCGGGGATCCTGATCCAAGGCAGGAGGAGGAAGGAATACTGAGGAACAAGTGTACTATTTGCCCAGCCTGGGGGATGCTGAAGAAGCAAGTCATGACCAGAGTGAGGAGCTGAGTGGTTTCCATGCTTTGGCACAACACAGCTGGAAGGGTTTCCCAGCAAACATGGGAGCCTGAAGCCACCCAGCCTGTGAGGATGACATATTGCTGATGGAAAGAGGCAATGAAGAGGCTGAATGATCTGGATTTGGAGCTGGTATTGAGTGAGGGAAACAGGTCAGATCCTGATCCCCACATGCCCTTTAGGTCCAGGGGTGAAATATCCCAGGGACCTGAGTTTGGGTTTGGCTCTCCTCACTCACACAGCACTTGGCTGTGCAGGGTGACAATACCTCACGGCCCCAAGCACCTCCTTTCCTTCCCCTAAATCCTGGCAGGCTTTTTGCTGTGGGTGCTGCCAGGCAATTACCATGTGTCTGGGACAGGGGCTTCCCCTCTTTGCCCAGGAGATCCCATGTATGGGTCTGACAAAATGAAAGCTCCATAAACTCCTGCAGAAAGTGCCTGGTATTTCCTACAACTTTTTGACTCAACATTTTGGGCAGAGGTAAACACAACCCACTTGTAGGAAGCCAATGCCTACCTCCCATCTTGGCTTTCTAAGAGGTATTCTTCCCTGCAGACCCCAATCCTTTACACTTTTTCCACCCAAATCAGTTACTTGAATGCAATGAACAGCATGAGGAGCACTGAAATGGACATACTGCCTATGCGTCTACCAAGCGGCATCATGCTACATCCTCATTCACAGCAGCAGCAACACATGTGGAGGATACACACACAGAAAGGGCAAACAGCGGTTTTCTGCTGTAAAATTGATGTATAGATGTATGTCTTGTATTGTTATTTTTTATAAGTATTGACATGAAGAAGTTAAACCCATAAAAAGATGCTCTAATATTTGTAAGCCAGGGTAGAGTTTCTGAGTTCCTTATAACAAGGGATTAAAAATCATAACAGCCTTACCAAGACTATTTTAACTGTTAAATTCTGATATAATTAGAGTTTACTAATATTTACACTTTTCCTTATTTTAGTTCTATTTTATTACACTAATTCCCCACTTTAGCTGAAATGAATGAGAACTGCTGTATGTTACACCACAAAGGGATTTGAGATGTGCTACTGAGGTACCATAAAAATAATGAGCAAAAAGAATTTGTCAGGTTCAGAACCAAACTACATTTTCAAGACAAACGAAATTGCTCTAAATTTGAAATGAACAGAACTGGGTATAACTGCACAGGACATGCTGCATAACTACAACTTAAAAGATGATTGCTTTAAATTCACATCTAACTGGCCTGCAAAGCAACCTGTTAAAAATACCATATGTTTTCTTACAGTTGAATATTCAACAGTAGACCTCTTTTTTTTGTGTGTGCATTTCATACTTGCAAGATTTGCACCTGTAGTTCTGAGCACGTGATACATTTGATAGACGACTAATGGCACTAATGAATTGCTCTGATCTCGGTCTGCAGTTTATTGTGTGGGGGTAAAATGGGTGTCTCCAGAAAGCAAGTCGGGTCTTGGGCTCTCAGATCCCAGTCTCTTATTTATCAAGTATTGCACTTTCAAATAATCATTGATAATTTCCCCAAGGAATTTTGTTTCTTGGGCTTGGTTGTGTTAAACACACACATTAACTGGTTCTGGATCCACTGATGTAAAAAGCAGCTTAATGATAATGAAAAAGAACTGTTTTTGAGTCAGAAACACGTGCGTGAATATTGATTTATATCAGTGCAGAAAATCTTTCCATCAAAGACTTCTGCTCTCTAGGAGAACTTATTTACTTACAAAATTGAGAGATTGGGGCGTCTAGCTGGGGAACATTTCCTCCTTTAGCATTTAGCTTTTGCACTTGCGTAGGCGGCACAGGTTTGTGAGACTGGCCGGTGGCTCGGTACATGGCTTGGACCCACAGGATGCGGTCCTGCTCATCGTCACTTGCAAAAATCACCGTGTCTCCTTCCTTCACAGCGTTGAAGAATGCTCTGCCACCTTCCAAACCTGCCATGAGAGGAAGGCAGGCTTTGAAAGTGGCACTGGATTTCCCCAGACTTTAAGGCTGGCCATGGACATTCCCTGGCCACCCACAGCCCCCCCGCTTTGGGTGCCCCCCAGTACACCCAGTGTTCACCCTGCACAAGAGCTGCTTGGTTAGATGCTCGTTTCCATCTCTGCCCCGATTCAGTGCCCTTCTTACCATCTCCCCACCATCAGAGTAAAGTTGGAATCAAGGTCTTGACCATAAACCTACTATGTCTATCATCGTCTCTTCTGGGGGACACCATTAACCAGGGCATGGGGAGGATCAACACGCTCAGTGTGTTGCCCCACTGAAATAAAAGAAACGTAGTGCTCCTCCATGTGAAGGAGTGTCCCAGCACCATGTACACAAGCAGGCACCTCCAGGTACCAGGGGCCTTCCTGCCCCTTCTCCTCAAATACATCTACCAGAGAGAAAACGGGACAGGCAAAAATGCTGGGTGGGTCCCATAAATATTTTCAACAATAAGGACAGGCATAGCTGCTAACCTTTTATTTAGGGAATATAATCCGGAGGCAGAGGTTAGGATTTTCACTCAATCTGTGCATTCAGTTCCCAGCCAAACTGCACTGGGATGTATGCATCTAATTCACTTAGGCTCCCCAGAAAAGACGAGTCTTTCCCTCCTCTTGTGCAACTCCTTCCATCTATTTATAGTAAAGTCATGCATAGCTAATGATCAGTCTAAACACAAACATATTTACAATAAATGCTGATCGCAGTTCAGCCGCAAGCAGGGAGGGAGGATCCCAGCTGGGGAGCTGCGTTCAGCGCCGCGAGCGCGAGCGGCAGCAAGCGGCCGGCTGCCCTACCTGGCTGCGGGTCGGTGTAGTCCACAGTGTATCCGTCGAGCTGCAGCAGCTCTTGAGGTTCGGCTTTTTTCTCCCGGTAGCTGCACATAGCAAACGTATATTGACTAACCTGAAGGAAATCACAAAGCTAAGATGGCACCGGGTGACCACGGCAAGGCAATCCAAGCTGCTTACGGACGCGGCGCACTGACGGCGCGTTTACAGGGTCTGGGGTGTGTGGGGTCATTTTGATGGTCATTGCTCACGAGACACACTAAACTTTTACCACGCTTTCTCAAAGCACCCTCTTAACATCCCCTGCGGAGGCAGGCACCTAGTTCCCCGCATCGGTACATACAGGGGTTTAACTTCCTCCCGACGAGGGAGCACCACGCTTTAAAAAACTCTATCACTCATCCCCAGACAAGTGCAAGAGTGACACCCTGTCACAAACAATGCGAGCTAAATTGCTAGGTGCCAGTCATATTAAAGCAATCTTAAGATCCCACTGATCTCGGCAGTTGTTGTCATCAGTGCTGTAAATGGCAGCTCTCACTCCTCTGAGGTACCATCTGCATGACACGACGCATTCAATGTCAAGCTCTTGACGGAAGCCGACTCGGCTGCGGGGGCTCTGCCAGGCCCTCCCATCGCCGTCGGGAGGCCATCAGCCCGCATCAAGGCCCCGCTCGCGCTCCCCGCGCCGCGATCTGGATGGGCGGCGAGGAGCCCGGCCCGAGAGGAGAGGAGAGGGGAGGAGAGGATTCTCCGCGCTCCAGGCTAGGAACTCACGGGGGAATTTACTGTCAAATGATTTCAAGTGACTTTGGGAAGGTTGTGTCACATCTCGGGCGCCTTACGTAATTTTATTAGGGTGGACATCTTCTTGACCTCTGGAGGAAACTTTGACTTCTGAGGGATCTTTAAAACTCTGGTGGGTGGCAGAGGATCATACTCATCATTTTTTGGGAGTCGGGAAAGATCCTGAAAGATGGGCTTCACATGAGCAGCTGCTCTCCCTGCATCAAGCAAGCAGCTGGGGGATTTTGCCTCCAAACCCCAGAGAAACCGTTCTGTTATAAATGCACACCCAGCATATATTTTGGTGGCATCTATCGCTAATAAAATGTCATTTATTTAAATCGGGGGAGCCGTCTATTGGCTCAGCATCCCCAGTCGGCGCTCGGTATCTTGCTGCCCTCTACGGGCCTCCGCTAGCTGCCAGCCTGCTCTCGGCAGCCCCTGCCTGCGCCGAGCCTTCCTCCAGGAACAGCTCCAGAAACCACCTAAGAATAAACCCTATCATTAACACGTTTGTGGGAGTAGGACTAAAAGTGATGCTTTCAGCATCTTGCCTCTTCCTCAGAGCTACCAGCTCGGATGAAGGATTGACACGTAACAGACCAATAGCAGGAGCACACCGGTGCACACTGCATGCTCTGAACCCTGAACGCGTACCCTCGCACCGGCAACACAAAAATTAAAAAGATTAACGCGAAGAGATCTAAAAATAACCTAGTGCCCCTCAGCACCGCATTCAGGCGACTCTTGCTCAGTCAGACTTGCAGTATATTGCTGCCATCTCCTGGACAAACTCCTGAATGAGCTTTATTTACAAGATTCTGCTGCTTTCCTCTGAACGGCAGGGGTTTGGTTTCTCTGCCTTAGACAGCCTGAGCTTGGGGACTGCAAGATAAATTCAGTTCCTGAAATGATTCACTGCTAATATATGCTGACATTGATGGAAATCATTGATAGAAGTAATGCTTTTTTAATCCTATAAACTTTTAGCAACAGGTAAAATCCTTTCAGTAGGTCAGAGTTTCTTCTGCTCTGAAGATGAGGTCTGAGTTTCAGGCTCCTCCTCAAGTACAAATAATTCATCTCATCTTTGGACCCAGCAAATATTATTGATCTCTATCAATAAGGCAACCATACCAACACAACCCTAACAGACGGAAACACACAGAGGCTTTTCAAAGCTTACACCTCTCGTGTTAAAGTTACAGAAGAGATGTGGATGAAAGACTTTGGCGGAGCCACGCTGGGATAGGCACAGAGCAAGCTGCTCCCTCCTGCTAGCATCCACCTGGTTTCCTTGGAAGATGCTGGTCTACACCATCACTACAAGAAATCTCCAACGGAAACCTACAGGCCCGTCTACAACATGTGTTGGGCCAGGGCTCCTCTGGGATCACATCCAGCTGCTGCTCCACTAATGCAGCTCGAGCCCAAAGCCCGAGCCCCAGGTTGCCCAAGAGGCCGCTCACGAGCCTGGCAGTAGGCAAGCTCGGATCAGGCTGGAGGGAGGAGGACACAGCTATTTGCTGCTGATGTCCTCTGGAAAAGGAGCCAACTGTGCCGTGCAGCGTGCCTGCACCAAAACAACTCGAGCTGGCAGCTTCAAGGGCTGACACGCCACATCTTGCACCCTAGAGCTTTACTGCTTGGGGTCTGCAACAAACTGATGCCCTGGCTACCAGTGAGATGTGGCTCTTTCCATTTATGAGTGATGTTAACGAAAAATCCTACAAAATGAGATCCTAGGGAGTATTTCCCAGTCTCGCTTTGCCGCTGAGCAGTTCTGCAGGGTCAAGTGGAGGTTGCAGCTTGCCTCTCATCAGTCCTCTAAAATACCGCGCGTTCCAGGGCCTGCCTTCTGCAGCAGCTTAGAAGTGGCCAGACACGTGAAACAGTTAATAGCAGAAATTAATCTTACAGCCTGCTGAGTTCACACTGAACCATAGCTGAGTATGAGAGCGAGCAGATGGGATGGGCGAGACGAATGGTTTGAGTAATTGAAAAAAAACACGGGTAGAGAGGAAACCGAAGGGAGACAGAGGAGAAATCTCTGCCCAGGGAGGGACAAACTCTCAAAGCAACTGGGATTTCATCCAGGGACTAGATGAGGGCCAGGAAAGGAGCATCTAGGAAGCTGAACTGAGCGAAACTAAAAGAAGGGAAATAATCCAAGGCTTCCCTGGCTGGTTCCTTACAAAAAGAAGGGAAAATGCTTTGAAAAATAATTTGAGACAGAAGAACAGAAGGAACAAAGTGGGAAAAAAAAGAGAAAAAGACAAAGAAATTGAGAAAAGGGGAAACAGACAGCTGGAGACAAATGCCAAAGTTCACTATTCCCAGACTGCTAAATTAGATCTGACTTTCTTGGCGCTTGACCATATTCTGTCACCAGCTATATAACCCGACTGATTAATACATACAGTAGATATGTATTAACCAGTACTGACTTCATCCCTGTTTTTCACCAAATACTCCTGCCCTAGCCAGCACCATGTGCCCGAGAATCCTGCTCAGACCTGTTAATTGTCATCCCTCACACTCCGAGCACCACACAGCTCAGTCATTTGCTTCCCCCTTTCCCCGTGTTGACATAACACCGCCCCGCTTGGGTTAAATTCTTAAATGGACCTTTCCTGGATTAACAGCATGCATTTTGTCCCAAGGGAGAGAAACTGTGCTAAGATACTGCCAGTTGTAATACAGCTTTCCACTTTGATGGGAGGCTCTTGTCCTCTGGTTGCAGCTGTATGTTGCCTCCCGAGCCCTTTACTGACACAAATGAGCAGAGGAAATGATCTGGCTTAAAGAAACAAATGTGAAAACAACAGTTTTCACATCTCAGCACATCCGTTCATCCCTAAACAATTGCACATAGCAGTAGTCTTAGCCTCCAAGCGGGACGTATGCGTGTTTTCTCCTCGGGCAGGTCTGCGGGATGGGCTACAGCAGCTCGCCCCGTGCAGATGGGACAGCAGGCTCTGCTTCAGCCAGGTGGAGCCAGCTGTGCAGCTGCTTAACTAGCAGTTCCCAAACATTTGGTATCATCAACATTCAAGGGTTTCTCAGGAGTCACCACCTACGCCCAGTTCTCAGTGAGGGTCTACCTGAAAACATGATTTAAAGCGATGGCGGGGACCAGCTATGGGTCATTCACCTTGACCTGAGGACTACCATCTGGGGCTGCTGCTGTAGCGTGCTGCAATTCTGCCAAATTATTTTCCAGTTCTGCTGGTGATTTGGAGTTACTGGATACTTACTTCATTTCCTTTTATCCCGAGTCAGCTGAGTTTTGCTAAAAGCAGGAGCTGTCACCATTAGTCTAAATTATAATGAGCGCAGGGAGTCTGTCACCAGAACAATAGATCCAGGCAAAGACGCTGCAACTGGTTTTAATCTGCAGAGAGCTGATCTGCTTCCAACAGCATTCTGCAAACACCATCAGACACAATCAGCTGAAAACTGCTTCAAGCTACTCAGCAGACATGTCATCCAGGTACCATGGAGTGTTACTTCCCATATGCTGCCAGAGCACAGAAATGGGGTTATGACAAGAGTAAAACAGATTCAGTCTGAAATCTTGATGTAATTAATTCATTTGCCCTTAAGAATCATTAAAGATTTCCTATTGCAAAGCTGGCAAGCCCACCAAGAGCAGCAATAGTGTTGTTGCCAGTAGAGGACATTAGACCTTGCAAAGAATTAATACAGGCTCTGTCAGCTCCCAGAAATCCCAGCTTCTGTGTGATCAAGGGTCCAACTGACAAACTTGCTGAAAATTGTATCTTGTGCTCAGGCAGCTCATACAGCGACTTAGGAAACAATCATAACATCTGTGCTGGATGCACATTTTCTTTCCTAACCAGTCACAGAGAACGCTGCCCTAAATTGTCCCACTGCTTTCGCTTACCACTGCCACTGGCATGACTGCTGCCTTTACGAAGCATTTTCCTCACTTGCGATGCTGCGGACCATTTCCATCCAAGCTCAGGGCCATATTCTGCCATCGCTTTCACGCTGCATATCTCAGGATTTAAAATTAGGCAAGTAACGAGTCTCTGCCATGTAATTTACATCTAATCAGTATTCTGCTCTTCTGCTGCTCATCTCAAAGGGTGTCTACGAGAAGGGTGGGCAGCGTGCAGAGAGGACTGCGATTCATTTGAAAGAGGAAATTATCCCCTCCGTCGCATGGGTGCATGCTGGAGGAGCGCATGCACCAGCTCTGCCAGCTGCTCCACGCTGCCCACCCTTACCGGGGGGCGAACGAAGCCCACCCAGCAAGGCAGGTGCTGAAGAGGTAGGGCCCAGCTCCAGGAGTGGCACAAAGGAACTGCTCTCGCCCGCTACACCCAAACAAACCATCTCCTGTACTGCCTTCACAGCTACACAGACACAGAAGGTGCGAGGGATTATTCCACCCAAATTACAAGTGAGTTATTGCTCCTTTCCCCTTCTCTCCAGGGATTACAGAAGCCAAGTCGCAGTTGGGAACGCTCCCTGTAGAGCTCCTTTTTCCATGTACATGTGCAAAGCCCCCGTTCATCCCGGTGAGGCATCGCTGACAGAAAAGAGCCAAACTGCCATCAACACCTTCCTCCACGGTGCCGCCTATGCAGCTTGGCACCTTTGAGCCTTGTTTAGATGGCTAGGAAGAGTCTGAGCATTTATTACCATGAATTTCTTAACCTCTGGCACAAGACACTACTGCACAGCACCGAAGGAACCGAGGCTGGACCAGCTGCCTCCATCTGAGGACACAGGACCTGGAGGATGAGGTTACTCCGCAAGGGAGGAGAGAGGAGATGGAGCTGCAGCAGAAGATGCTACAGGTAAGGGACAGAGACAAGAGACAGGAAAGAAAACATTTATTCATCCAGACTTACATCCCTGTCCTCTTGGCCGTGTCACACACTGACCACAACATCCCACAGGGACTTTATGGGCTCTAACTCTTGGCTCTGGTGCCAGCAGGAGCCTGGTGTTGATGCCTGAGCTCCTGAAATGCAGGCTGCTCCTCGTCCATTCTTTCTGTAAGTAAGCCAGCTCACCTTCCTGCCAGGGTCATTCCCTGTCTGTGCTTCCGCAGAGTTCAGAGCATTCTGGACATCAACACCTTTGCTGCCAATCCCTGTTCATATCAGCACCCATCCTTTGCATTGCATGAAAAGCAAATGACAAACATACGGACAGCAAAGTATTTTTATTCCATCTTTATTGCCTGCTGACATGTTCAATATGCTCAAACTACATCTGAGGGACTGCATAGAGAGTGTTTCTTGTTTATATTTGATGTACGGCAGAACACTTTACATTGCACCAAATGTTGAGCAAACGGTAACATAACAGAGAAGCTGCAGCGGCAGCTGGAATTTCTGAGGTGGGCTACAGAGACTCTCTGGGGGCAAAAGTCTGCTCATCTTATTCAAATGAACTGCTTTTCTGGCCAAATTCTGCTCGTATATGCCAACTGACGAATACAGACCTAGTAACAGGAGAAAACATGGAATAACTGAGCAGTTCAATTCCACTGCAAGCTGAGAAATATATGGCAGCTAAAAATGAGAGCTGTAACTGCAGCCCCACAGAAAGGCTGGACAAAAGGCTCCTGAGAGAGACATGGGCATTAATGCTCAAACCTGCAAACCCTCACAGATGAGAGTACTGATATATTTATTTATGGGAGAAGCTATCTGAGGAGAGAGGAATTGTCTTGTCACACACAGGCCCTCTCTGAAGAAGGGCTCTGCCCTGGAGAACCCCTGCTCACAGAGAAAGGGCCCTGAGAGCCTGGTTTAAAGGAGATGAGTTATCTCTCAGGTACAAGACATGCCAGCTACTTTACAGCTGATCACACACCGTCACAGCACTTTTAACTCCAGTACAGACCTTAATAGAGACAAGCAATCCCTCAACTCCTGCACAAGAACAGGGTCATTGAACAACACTCCTGAAGGCTTCTCCTAAATTATGGCTTCTGCTGGCTCTTTGCAATCCCTTTCCAGCAGTCTAGCTCTGTGCGATGCTGGGTTCCCCTATGAGGTGCCAAGCACCCACCCAAGACCTAGCTGGTCCCTGCATGGAGACCATTTGCAAACCAGGTGTCACTGGGAATGGATTACAACAACCCTACACCCATCATTTTCACCTAAATCTAGATATACCTCCTGGGCAGATATAGGCATCTCCTGTGGCTCTCTACACTACCTCCCTCCCTTTTGCGGCCATCTCGACCCCACCCGCAGTACAAAACAAGCACTTACATTGTCTTTGCTGATTGAACTTGGTTGTTGGACTAGGTACACAGCTGGTCGATCCAAACGGGTCATGCAGTCATGAATCCCTTTTGCCACCCCAGGATGGATTTCCTCATCTGCCACATGGATTAGGGCTATGGAAGCCAGCAGTGATGGAGAAACTGCAACTGAGCTTCCTCCTGAGACAACTGAACTTGGAGTTATAATTAACTCCAGTCAAATTCACCAGTTTGCACCAGGTGGTTCAGGACCAGAGAAGTGAGAAGCCAGCTATGTAACGGGGAGGATGGACTATGTGGATTCCTGCCTTTACCAGCACAGGAAAATCAGCACACAAGGACGCTTCATCCGAAACGGGGAGCCTGGTACATCTGGCTTGCACCTTCCCTGATCTTATGCACAGATCCCACTTTATTCCCTCAGGAATAACAGGATCCCTGCACAAAGTTTTTATTTCACAAACTTGAAGACAACATGCCCTGAGGAACTCAGAGAGGAGGGAGGGAAGGAAGGACCCCAGAGTCCCCTGTGTGTGGTTTATCAGGCTGCTGTGAAGATGGAGCCACCCAAACCAGGGCCCCACACTTCTGTGATTTACGCAGTGCTTTCAGCTGCCCTTGGGAAGGCGAAGGAAGATCCAACATGCCAAGTACTGACCAGACCCTTTTAGCTCATGTAAGACATCTTCTGCTTGTTTACTTGAAATTATTAACCAGGGTCAAATATAAAGGTCTACTGGAACTGGGAGGGAAGAAAGTAAAAAACAAAAAAAACCAAACCATACACAAAATCCCAGAAAACAGAGAAGAGAGAAAAAAAGGGAGAAAGACACTGTAAAAAATGATCAATGACAGCTGCAGACAATGAGAGGCAGCAATGAATGTATGAATATGAGGACGAGATAACCATCAAGAATGAAATATTGACTTCTGATGTAGTCAATGACGGAACTTCTGTAGACTTCAAGGGACTCGAAATTTTACCTGGAGGCTCAAAAGAGAGCATTCACACCCAAGTACCTCCAGCCAAGACATAGTTTCCTCCTCATCTCACTAAATTTCTCACTAAAATTGTTTCTCCATTTCACTGAGTGTTGTGTTGCATCAAGAAACTCCTAAATAGAGATTGCAAATGGGTTGTCCTCGAGATGTACATACTTAAAAGAAAAAGGATCTATGACTTAACAAAAAACCTATGCTAAACCACAGTTCTGCATCAGTTGTACAGCAGTGAAAATGGTCAGGATAAACAAATAGCAAACAAATAAGAATTAACTATTTCTTGTTGTAATTTAAGATCACATCTATTTAAATCTGTTACCTGGACCAGGACAAAGAATCGTTTCTTCCATCTCTTCCAAACATTTTTACCAATGGCCCATAAATATCTAGGAGAAAAGAATCGGTGAATTCAGTACACAAGTGACAACATGTTGTTTACGGTATCTTTTCTTTATAGCTTGCAACTGAAGTTAATGCAGAAGCAGCAGTAATTACAAGATTCTCAAGCTTGGCAGCATTACTGAATGTGTTTACTTCTAGCCTGAACGAATAACCTGTAAAGAAAGAGACATAAAAAACTCCCAGAGTCTCGATGTTACACAGTATTATTTTTCTCTTCCTTTTTGTCTCTTACAGCTTACTCAGAATTCAGAAGCCCTTTAATGCCAGTGAATAGCCACTATGTGGTCAGATGGGCGCAGAATACATTTTCAATGGAAGAATTGAGTGAAGGAAGCCCAAGTGTTGCTTTAAGCCTTCACAAAACCATTTGGCTGAGGGGAGGTGTCAAGCAGAGGGCACCTTACTGCAGCAAAAGCAGCGCCAAGGACCCCAGCACACACCAGACTGACTAAAGCAGGTCACTTCGCTGAACAGCTGAAGATGAATTCCTTGAAATTGCTTGGCTACGAGCAAACTGAATAATTTCTAAGGAGGAGTGAATTTACTGTGTTTTACAAAGGAAGAATTAACTTTTAAAATTAATGTCAAAATTAGCATTTAATCTCTGTGATGAAGCAACTGCAGTGACACTGTAATACAAACACTGGCAAAAACAGCAGCAGCACCAGAGTAATAGTAATTACAAAGACATTGTTCAACACTAATACGTTTTATGTATCATTATAATTACTTTGGTTCTGGCTCAATAAAAAAACAATTCCTTTTTGGTTATGCTAGTGTTTTTTATGCAGGAAGAGATCCAACATATGTACATAGTCTTAGTGAATGTTCAAGCCACAAAACTCCAAGTATTGTGCTAATGTGGGCACTGAGTCCTTGGCTTAGAGTTCAAGAACAGGGAAATAATTGTCTGTCTTACTATTGCCACTAAACCCAGCAGAAAAATAACTTAAGTTACAAAAGCAAGCCAATAGTACAACCCACGTAGCTTTCAGCACCATCTTGTTAATTAAATGTTAGTCTAAAATAATGTGGGAAAAGTCAGGAGTGCTCAGCCCTATTACTATCAGATGTGGTCAAAGAAACATGTATGATGAGTGAACTGTTCTTTTTTGCTTTTGGTGCCTGTGTTCACGGTGGAAAAATTAAACTGGCCAAATCTGGCTCTTGGCTCTGATCTCATTAGCAGAGAAGACAGGAAGATGAGGAAAAGGAACTAAAAGAAAAATGAGTGTTTTAATCCACCTAATAATGGATAGAATCTAACAAAACATTTTGAAAATAAAAATGAAGCAGTTACTTTTATAGCACCAAAAACATACTGAAGAAAGAGTTAATCAAAGCAGTGACTTTCCTAGATAGTTTCTATTTTTTATCACATCCTCAGCTCTGAAGAGTAAACAGAGAAAAGCCTTGCCAATGGCATTAGCTAGATCTTCCCAAGGATGATCTAATTTGTAATTGCATTACCAGTGAAAAGCATATACCAGTGTTTGCTTCTGGGCACCAGGAAAAGATAGGAATGCTTCCCTTTTGGCCAACTCAGGACTTGTTAAAGTGCACAGGAATTACATAACCCTGAATTTAAAAATTTATTTTCTGCTCTACAATGTCACAGCGTCTTCTGCCCCTGCATGGAGTGAAGGAGGAGGCCAGGGGAGGCAGTTTGGGACCCCCCGGCCCCAAATCCTCTAATACTGACATATGGAGGGGAGAGGTTTCCCTTTTAACATCCCACGTCATTAGTCCTACTTACACTCTCTTGACCTGCTGCAGGCAACCGCTGTTCAGTTGTACTGTGCATCCCTGTATAAATAATGATGATCAGTTTGGAGTTTATTTCAAGCGGAAGGTGCACTGATTTTTTTTAGTTCTGAGAAGTCAATACAGGGAAGCACAGAATAACTTAGGAAATTATACCAATCTATCAATGAATGGGGCAGGCAGCTTGTTTCTTATTTCCTTACAGGAAGAAAACAACCCAGCAATTTCCTGGGGAATGCTGTTTAAAATTTAAATTGTTTGACTGACATGCATTAAAAAGACTAGCTAAGAAAATGGAAAACGCATTATAAATGACTGAACTAATGCTGATTCTATATTTAAATTTCTTTTAACCTCCTGTGATCTTGAGAAAAAAAAGAGTTCCTCTTCCAGAATTTAAAAAAAAGGAAATTTTATAATGCACATGCAAAAGAAATTGAGTTCAGATCCAGACACTTACCCAGAGTGCTTCATGTTTTGAGGTTTATCCATTCGTACAGCAAGCTTGATCTTCAGATCCTGATCTGGGCAGTTTTTGGAAACTGTCATTTTGTGCCACTCTGATTGCTTTGGGCTGTTGGGAGTTGGGTGGAGAACAACCTGCAAGCGTTAAAATAAACAATGTTAGAAGTTGTTCATAAAGTGGGTTTTACTGGGTAACAAAAGCATGGCAGAAGAGCAACCTTTCTCCTAAAAGTCAGTGTGGAAATGACCACACACATCACTGAGACTAGCTTTTCTTCGTTGTTTTAGTACAGCTTATTATTTTGAGATTAGTTCATATATTCTCGGGCTCCTCTATCTGCTGTGCTGCTGTTCATGGGGTTGTGCAGAACAGAACTGCATTATCAGTTCCCATCTTGCAGTCATTTAAGGAAAGAGAACAACAAACGAGTTTGCAGCTGTGCAGGTAAACCAGCTTAGAATTGCTGGTGGACTGATCTGATGAGCAAACCAGCAAGTTTTTGCTAAGGTTAACCCTACAATACTCCCCTGTCAGAGCCATACTGCCAGCTTCTAGGCTTCCTGACATTTCCACGTGAGGTGTGCTGTTTCAAGGCTTCAGAAAGTTTTAAGTAAAATGGTTCATCAGTCATTACCATCAGCCTGTGGTAAAGATGCCCTTATTTTTTGCTTACTGGTGAGACTGTATGCAGTAGGCAGCACTGTAGATAGGTCGGTTTGTCTGACTGTGCTAAGACAACAGACCAAACGTGCATCACATATCACGACGGTGGTTGTTGCAGGACTTTCTGCTTCCATTCTGTGCAGAGAGGAAATGATGGGGCAGACTCCAGCTGGGGTAAATCAATGCGACAGCAGTGACTTCAGTGGAGCTGTGTGGATGAATACCAATGGAAGTGCTTGGCAAATCAAAGAAACTAAAAGGCTCCAAGAGGCAAGTAATCCCTTCCGATCATAGCTGTGCTCACTCATTACCCCCCAAAGCAGGGCATCCCCCTCAGCCAGCAAGCCACAGAATATTCTTCAAGAACTACACAGCATTCACAGTTTTCTCCTCGTGCTTTCTCATGTGTCCTCTGATGTGGCTTACCCCTGGGACTGTGGGACATGTATCCATGTGCGAAGGAAAGCACAGCAGAGCCATAACTGTCTTCACACCAGAATGATGCCCTCTTCCTCCTACACCCATTCCTCTTCCAACACTTTCTCTCTCAGAGGTGACTTTGCCTGGAGCAAGTTTATTAGTCTCCAATGTCCTGCAGTGAGATGAATCTCCTTTAAATCCATTAACCTTTACGCAAGCACGCTCTTTTACAAACGGCAGCATTCATCCTTGTTATTTGCTGTGCTTCCATCGCTCCGTGCTCCTGCCAAACGCCAGCCAGAATATAATGTTATATTCCAGATACTCAACTTCACTGCAGAGTCAACAAAGTAGTTTGTTTTTTTTTTCCTGCTACCAAAATATTCTTGACACTATTACCCTCTGATAATGGATTTTAAAAATTATTTCATTGTCTCCTCCAAAGCCTGAGGTTAACATCAGTAGATTTGAGAGTTTGTCCTAATTCATCAACAATATCTACCGCATCCTTTATTGAATTACATTCAAGCTTTCTCTGGCAGGAACCTGTTATTAGTTACCTAAACTAATTGAGCAATGCTGGTCTCTAACCCTTGGAAAAAAATGTATTTAAGCAAAACCTGAAGAAAAGAAGCAAGTCCCGCACACAGGGTGTTAGAGAAGTGGATGATGAAGTTGGATGCCCAAGCTCTGGGCATCATACAGGCATCCCCACTGCATGGCAGGCCGGGCAAGCACACAGATCATGGCTTTGCATTAAACCTCATCTCTCTGCGAGGCAGCAGCCACTCAGGGTGTTTGGGATACTTTGTACTTTGATTTCTAACTCTTTTTCATCAAAAGGCACATAATCTTTGTGCGGTGCTGTTGTAATTCATGGCTCTTCCCCTCCTTGCTCTCAGTGGATGAAGCCTTGGCTTGGCTGAAGTCCATGGGCACTTTGCCACCGGCCTCAATAGGGCCAGGATGGATTCCCATGGCTTCAGCTGCCCATCCAGCAGTTTGGGGCTTGGGAGCGATTTCCAGCTCTCCCTTCGACACAAGTGGTGCAATGAGGAGCACCGGCCGGCTGCCAGCTCAACACTTGCAATAGAAAGTGAGCATTGTGCGCGCCTGGCAGCGCACAAAGCTGCTTCTCAAAAGGGCGGCTAAGCATGGGTGTTTTTGTGTAGAAATGCTCCTCGGAGACTTCTCTCTCCACAGACAGGTTTGCACCCATTTGAACAGCTAAATCAGGGGCTTAGCATGCTCCCAATTTCTTTATTTCATTAAAAAGAAATCCCGACGTGGCCGGATCGGACACGCGTCATCTTGGCCGCTCCAGGCACCCCGAGCGTCCCTTTGAAGTTTGGCCGCCTCAAAGCGCCGGTGGCGGCCGGCCAGAGGAAATTGCCACCCCGTGCCCGCTGCTGCTGGCCCGCATTCCTGGGATTTCAGGAGCTTACCCTGGGTGATGGCTTCCTGCTGGACCGGGAATCCGAGCACATTGGCACGGCCGGCTCTTCGGCATCTCAGGGCCAGGGGGGTTGCGTTGGGGCCTGACATCTTTCTCAGAACAAGGCGCGAGGCTAATTGCTTCCCCGGAGCAGCAAAGTCAGCGCTGCTCATGGCTGCCAGTGGGAACAAGGCCTACAAAGCAAGTGGGTCCTCCAGCGAGCGTAACCACTCAGGGGAAAAAGGCCTGAATGGCATTGTGGACAGCTGGGTGAAAAGCTCCGCTCAGCATGCTGCAGTGGATAAAGGGAGGTACCAGGCCGTTTGAAGAATGTGGGTTTGAAAATAATCCTGAAAATATTATGATGCTGTGAGGCAAAGCAAATGGAAGCCTTCAGCTGGAGTGCTGCAGCCTGGTGGGGTCACCCTCCTTTTGAAAAAGAAACGGGACAGGGGGAAAGGCAGGATCATGTTGTGGATGAGGGAAGTCTGGAGGGGCTGTGACTCTCTTTGAAGAGAAAACTGAGATGAGGAAAGGAGGGGTAACTCTGCTTTTCTCTCTCCCAAGTGCAAGAACAAAGGACTTTATGTGAATGTGAAAAGACAAACAGTCAAAATGAACGCAAATTATATGAGACAAAAACACCTGTGGTGCTCTCCACCACAAAGATATAAATTAGATCAACAACTCAGTCGGACCTAAAAGAATGTCTGGCATTTGGATGAACAATATGAGTTTAAAAAATCACATTAATTAGGACAAACTTTGTTTTACAGACACCGACTTTTCTGTGTCAAGGCCCAAAAGCAGTGGACTGTTTGTTCAGCAAAAAACATCCCAACAAGAGGCTAGTCCGTAACTGGAAACATCACACTTGCACTTCTTAGGGTCTTCACCATGCAGTTCAGAAGAACAAATCTGCTATCTACTCCCCTGCTGATTAAACATCATTTTCTTTACATTTTGCTGGTTCCTGGTCTCTTTGATAATGTTACAAAGTCACAAGGTGGCTGTGGAGCGTCCCTCATAATGCCAGTCCTGGGAAACCTCGATCAGGCTCGGTGTGGTTTCTGTCAGCCATGGGTTCCTTCACAGCTCCCAGCTTTGCATACCCAGTTTGCAGGATGTCTCTGGACTGGGGGCTTTTCTCCCTTGGTAGGATTAAAAGGCTGTATTCTGCATGTGTTGTACAGGCTCCTCGATGCTGCTGGGGACACCAGCACAGGCCACTGAGGGGGCCTCCCTTGCTGAGAGAGCTGAGGATGGCCTGGCACAGAGCTCCCTGCTGCTTAGGCCTGGGGCTAAGACAAATTTACATCTGCAGAATGCAAAAATCCATGGAGATGAGCTGACGTGTCCTAGCACCCCAGAAAACCGCTGTCCACAGATGCTGTGGAGCTGTGGGCTGCAGTCCTGGAGGGCCACCAGTTCCAGGGCCTGGGATCACAGGCAAAGGGCAGGGATGGGGCAAGAAGGTTGGCTCTGATGCTCTGTGTCCAGTCCCAGGGCAAACTGAGCTCTTTGGTATTAACACCACTGCTGGGGGCAGTGGAAGCCCCCATTTCACCCCCTAGCCCAGCCCCACTGAAGCCACGGCTCAGCCACAGTTCCTGGGGGAGCCAGGATTTCAAGCCTTTTGCCATGAGAACTGCTGTCAGCGCTTTCAAATGCTCAAGCCGTGCACTGGCTGTTCAGCAGATATGAGAGCAGCTTAACACACTCCTGCCAAACTTAAATCCTCTCTTTTTGCTTCAGCATAATCCCCTTTTCTGCCTCAGGAATGTCCATTTCCGTAAGCAACTTCTAAAGCTTTCCGGACTGCCAATATCGCACACAAGATCCTCTGCCTTTGCTCAGTGCAGGCACAGCCAGCTGAAATGCTGCCATTAAAAACTAACAACAAAGACAGCATGCGAGGTGCATTACTTTCCAGCAGTGGAGAGCTTGCTTTCTTTCCCTCCTGAAGCTTGGCAAAAAAACAGAGCACGTTGTGCTCCAAAGATATTTCCGTACAGGAGAGATTTCTCTAGAAAAGCAGGGCCAGAAGGAAAAAAAAAAATACTGAACTCAAAATCTCCTTACCCTCCCAAGCTCTTTGTCCTCCAGCGCCAGCACGCCTGTGCTCTCCGTGAACAGCTTCACCTTCACTGCAGGAAGCGCGTGTGTTGTCGTGAAGTCTCCTTGGGTGCCCCAGCTGCAAAGACAGAGACACGCTCAGCTCCAGCAGCAGCCCAGCAGCGCTACCGCTCGGGCCAGCAATGGTTAACAGAAAATGTCGCGCCTGGCACAGGCTGAAGTGGCTGGGCTGAGTGACAAGGGCATTAATTATCTTCTTAGGGAAATGCAGGACAGATGTTTGGAAAAACATTAATGTCTCTTTGGGGAGAAAAGAGGATATTTGGGAGCAGCATGAAACCAAATTTAAGGGAACTTATTTAGAAAGAAAGAACAATACGTCTCTGGCAGTGACAGCCTGTGTAGTTACAACAGAATCCAAGGATCGAGAACACCTGCACCTAGGACATCTGTGATCTCTTGTGCCTCTGCTCATCTCCTGGCTAGTTAACCTCTCCTTTCCAGGTTTATAGTGAGGTTTGCTTTCTCTAAAGAAACCCCACATTTAACCTTGGTCCTCTTCTGAGTCCCAACCCAGTCCTCCAGCCCAGGTTGAGGTTGAAGCCGTGATATCTGCAGTAAGCCTAGGTAGGTGAGTCTGCAGAGCAGGACACCGGCTCCCTGGGGATGGGATGGCAGCGGCCAGGAAATGTCCACCCTTCCAGCCCCGCAATGAACTGGAATTGCCATCTACTACTTGTACTTCCCCAGTCATCTCCCTGGCTGGTACTGTGGCTTGGAAAGCAGTGCCGTGGAAGCTGAATGAACCACAGGGTACAGCAAACTAGAACAACCTAAGACCATTCCTGAAAAGTCTGGTACACTTCAGGCTGTTTGCCTCAAGCTACAGTATGGTAGGAAGATGTTAGCAGCCGGCAGTTCCTTGGGGAGTACAACCCCGTGAGCTCCAGTGAGGCCGCAGGCACAGGGTCCAACTCACAGGCTGCTGACAGGGATGGCCAAATTTGCCATTTTGAGCCTTGAACAGGGAGCCCCCCCTGCAGCTGACCTTCCTCAAATCCTCAGCAAACAAGCCTGCACACGCTGTGGGACTGAGGGGTCACTTGTGCTGGGCACACGGAGGGTGCTGGAGGTGCCCTGCACGGAGCGGTGCCGCTGCGCTGGGCAAGTCACAGAGCGGCCGGGGCTCTCCATGCCAACCCGTAAGCACAGCGTGTGGCAGGGAAAGGTCACCCCTTTCCATCCTGCCCGGATTAGCAGCTTTCCTGCTATGATTTCTAAACAGATCCCTCTAGTTCACTTACTCCCTTTCTTCAGCTAATCAGCAGTGACAACCTGCCGGTCTCTAGGGAGCCTTGCCAGACCCTGGACCCACTGCTAATCCTTCTCGCAACTTCTGGGGTTTCTGTGTGCCCAGCACTCCCCCAGACCTGCAGAACATGAACAGTGAGTGAACTTCAGAGGCCTTGTCCCCTCCTCTCACGAAGCAATATATTAATTTAGTCTCGGGTTGCTTCTATTCATTACCACCCCCAGTTCTGCTCTATTTCAGTTACAAGGGGACTTTTCTTTTAAAGGCACCCAGAACAGTCAGCTTTGATTTAGAAAGATCATAGGCAAAGGAAATCTGTGGAACGCCAAGTCTCTTCAACATCCTAAAGGCCGTAGCTTTTCAAATAGGCTCACTAGTGGTACCACTCACACCAACAAGTCAAATTATTCACCTGTGCTAAGGTTTCTGAGATACAGGAAAACTCCCCTCTGGCAAACAGGAACAGACTGAAGAGGGTCATGGAACAAAAATTAAGTGGAACTTGAACTAATGTCTATTTGCAAGCTTTAGACAAGTTTGAAAGTAGCAGAGAAAGGAAAAAATACCTTCTACACTAGGAGATAAAATAACACAGTGCTTTTATGTTTGAAAGTTTGCAGTTATGTTTCAAGATTTGTTTCTACTTCTTAGAGAGTTAGAAACTTATTAAAATAAAGTGAGACACAAACTTCCAGACAAAGCTGAGCAAAGCACTCCTAAAGCAGCACTTGCTCTTGTTAGCAGACAGCAGCTCAGCTGAAGACGAAGGGCATACAGAGGACTGAGGAAGAATGCACGTCTGCAAGGAGGACACTGCTGAATATCTGTGAAGCTAGTAGATAAGATCTGCTTGGTTTTCTTGTTGTTTTTTTAATTCATTGTCAACTAGATTTCCATGTTGTTTCCGGAGACCCTGAATATTCATCACACTTCAAAGCTCATGCAAAGCGTACAAGCAAGCTTGAAGGATAATCAGAGAGAAGGTGCTTTCTACAAACTGAAAGAAACAAACAGCATGCCATGCGCAACACGTCAGGGCGACATGACAGAATACACAATGCAACCCAAAATAATGCAAGTCAGATGAGAGATTATGCCGTATCTCACTAACCACTGTATTCCTCCTCACCCTATAAATGACTTTCTCTTTCACATTGACCTCAAAGCAGATCGTCTGCTGAAGAAGGGCAGTTCCCTTGAAGTGACTGGGAAAAGGCTCAGACTACACGTGTCCAGAACATGCATGTTCTTCAAACATAAATACCAAAGAGCAGCTTTTGTGTTTGGAAGTTTATTGGGAAAAATACTTTACCCCTCTTATGCATGAGGATTATGGTTTATACTTTGCTCTCTGAGCAAATCTAGTCCAACTGAGTGTAGCAGATGAGCACGTTGAGCACGCAGCTGCTTAACAAACTGGGTTTCTTCATCAGCTTTGCTCCGATATCCTCTCTTCCTGTGTCCTTATTCCATGTTTCATCTTTTATGATGATGCATCCAACTGCCACCAGTGCAGGGAGCAGAGGTTTGGCGTGAATTACCTACAGCCCTGCAGTTCAGTCAGATGCCCCAGTGTTACATCTTTTTCATGTCTGATCCCTCAGCTTCCTAATAAATGTTTTAAACATGAGAACCAAGAAACAGCCTTATTTTCTAATTACAGATTCAGGTCACAGATTATGTTTTCTCTCTTCAAAAAACCTGCATTGTCACCAGCAGGGAAAATTAGAAAGATAATCTTGCTTTGGATAAGAGGAGAAAGTAAGAAAATATCGAACCTTACGCTGCGTATTTTGACAGCATCTGCTTTATAGAACTCATATCTCTGTTTACTATTAAAAAGCTCTTATTTGCTGAAGCATTCCCAGACCATATGTTATCAACAAATGTTACTAACCAAATACAAACAGTAATTTTCATTAGGTTTCCTTCATGAGAACAACATTAGCCACAAAGGGAATAAATGTTTCAAATGACAGTAAACACACATAGCAAACCCTTGACAACACCGTGGTGCTTGCTTATTTATCCCCCCAAAAGCCACAAAAAGATCCATGCCAACGAGCAGAGACCCTCCGAAGTTGGGTTTTGTGCAGGTTGGAGCCTGCGGTGATGTCATTAGTTGCCATAGAGATGCTCAGCATAAGGCCATAATTCATGGCACCGAAACATCATTTGTATTCAATCTAAGTAGGCAGTTTATCCGTGCCGCGTATTAAATTATCGCCCATAAAATTAGCTCTGGACAGTAGTCAGGTATTCGGATCTTTTGAGGGAATAGCAATGTAGCGGTTTCATTTCCGCATTTAATAATTAAGCACGTTATCACTGCAGGAGTTGATTTGTTGGGAAGGTGCCCTGGGATCCATCCTGGGCAAATCCTCTCATGAACTAGCCACACCGTCTTGTCCCCATGTAAGCCCAAGCTTACACTTCAAAGCAATAATTCACCTGCAAACCAGGAGAAGTAATATCATTATAGCCAAAAGGATATATATATATATATATATATATGTTTACGTATGCACATGTACACACACACTACAGAAAATAAGTATTACAAGCAGAAAATCCTGACAGTACTTTCTCAGTTAGGACCATATTCATTATCCAAATCCCACCTGAAACCCTCAGCCCAACATTTCTTACTGCCTAATGCATCCCAAAGCCTGGAGCTAGCCAGGAAATAATGCCATGCCTCAGGACTCTGCTAGAATTACAGCCCGATTTATGCCATCTCTGCTGCTCCAGTAATATAATTTGGATCTACTTGTGTCTCCAGGGTTTCTCGTTAGGCATCAAACTCAGGATCAAACTCTTCTGGCTGCAAAGAACCAGAGGATGATGCATGCCCCAGGTGCTAACCTGAGAACTTGTTTTACCTCCTATAAGCCTAACTTAACTTGTTTTATTTTTTACAAGCAAAATAAGTAGATCAGCACTGTTGGCTGTGTACAAGCTTTAGGAACAGAAATTTACTGAAAGGCACCATCATGATAATGAACCAAACAGCCTAAAGCACTGAGAGATATTTATGTGAATGAAACGTAAGGTGACACATATCCAGAAGTGACCAGACTACAAGGGAGGGAGGTTCTCCCTGATGCCCCAGCCTCCGTGGGCTTATCTATCACAGAGCACTGCAGGACAGGCTTACCTCTCATTTCAAGGAACAGTCAGAAGCTCTCACAGGTGCTGTCCTGCCTGGCACCCAAAGGGAAACCATTGTGTTGCCATTGCCATTGCTGATGCAGATGCCAAACTGCTCAGACCAAGCCGCCGGGAGGTGTTTCAAGCTACTCGTTGGCAATCTTATAACAAACCCTCAGGATGATGTTACCCAGCCCTTCCCAGCTTACAGACAGAACAAGATCACTTTGTCTCCTCACCTTGCCCTGCACCATGCTCTTTCCCATTCCTGCCATAAACTCTGCAAAAACACCTCTCCCCAACATATCCGTTACAGTGGCCTAATCTAGGATTTTCTCAGCTGTCTTTGAGAGACATTGACTTCATCGTTGTACCTTACAAGCACTGAACACACATACAAATACCCAGAGGTATTCAATTCTTCAGCTGAGAAATTTCTAGATTAGGCCATGTAAGTGGTTTGTTGGGGAGAGTTGTTTCCCATTCAGTTCTTTCATTCGTGTCCTGTTGTCTCCAGCAAGCCCACTTAGCCCTTGCCTAATTTAAAACAGAGAGCCTTCCTCCATCCTCGGCCTTGTAACTAGATCTAGCAGAACATCGATGCCTGTGATTTCTCTAAACAATGAACAAGTGCAACTGAATTATATCGCCAGGCCATGAATCAGCCCTGCTAAGCAGCTCGGCCTGTCGGTAGGCTAACATGGGAGCAGCTGGAGAGTGATTTGCTTTAGACAGGGCTGACATTTAAATATGATCTATGACCAGTTTTCATGGGCTTCAAACTGCCAGAGGACACCTTTTCTCTCTCTTCAGATACATTTGCTGAAAGAAGTTTGCCTGGCAGCTTGCATGGAGCAAACACGAAACGTATAAAGGTAAAAATGTATCTGAGAGGAGAGCTAAGCTCTCCCCTCGGTGTGTTCGGGACAGAGGTGTGTTATGGACAGAGGTCCCTCTGAAAGGCCTTCCACAGATGTGGTCGTGTCTGGGACAAAATTTGCAAGGCCAGCTGTGCGGTGGGATGTTTTAAGTGGTTTCTCTGCTTACCGCTGTGCCTGGCCGGGGCGCTTGCTGGAGCCCATCTCGCTCTGAGGACGGAGAGGTCTGATCGTGCATCACTGAAACACTACAGGCAGATTTACTTCTTCCAAAAATCCTGCCTAACAAATGATGGTTTTCCTTCTTCAGCCCGCTTCTCACCTCCCAGCAGAGACCTTTCCGGGCAGCAGCCTTAACTCTGGGGCCATAAATCACCTGTGTCCACAGCTCCAGCGCTGGGAAAGCAACGCTAGAGAAGAGCCCACCAGGCAGAGCTAACCTGCTTTCATGCGGCTGATGGAACAGGCAACACCCGCTTCCCTACCTGTGATACTAAGGTTTGTTTTTACAAATTTCTTGAGATAGCAGCAAGAAATAAAACGAACAGCTTTTAGAAGTTTGTAATGGTGTTTAGCTGTTACCTCTATGTGAAGAAGGCTGCAGTAAAGCTTTTTGTTACATTCTCTAACGCATTACATATACCAGTTGTTTGAAAACAGCAAGGAGAGGCCAGTGACCAAGGTTATGGCTACTGGTGATCTCCCTGAGCTCCCCTCCCACGTCTCCGCAAAGCAGCAGCTCATTATAGCACAGATTTACTCAGCTCAGCAGGAAAACCTGGCGCAGGGACAGCATTAATTCCACCAGGCTGAAAATGCTAATTTCATTTTCAGAAATGAGTCTTTGTGAATTTCTAGGAACAACGGAGATCAGGCAGCAGCGCCCAGCAGTGCCGGGGGAGCAGAGAGCTCACTCCTCCTCGGGAGAGGTGTCAGCGGGGCAGGGCAGGGGACGTGGCAGCGTGGACGTGTCTGCAACACATGGCGGAGGCTGGCACCCACACCTTCAGCAGCTGGCTCACGAAGGAGTGATAAAAAGAAGTCAGGCATTCTGATAGAGCAGCCTTACAGCCCCCTTGCCACGGAATAAGCTACAAACTCCTAAGCTTTCCTGATGAGCTGAAACCTTCTGCATCTGCAAGCAACAAAGTGAATGCCCTGGTACGCCCAGAGGCTGGGGCCGTGCCTGCCCTGAGCTGTGCTGTGTCAGGCCAAGCAGGATCAATTCTCTGCCTGGAGCACTGAGACCTGAGACCTGCTCTGCCCGACAACTCAACGGCTTGCTGAGTGAATCCGTGGTCTCCTGGGACATCCTAATTCCTTCCCGTTGAGTGTGTAACATTCCTCTGCTGAAAAAATTAAAAAGCATCATCAGTAATTCTTGGTTACCAAAAGGGTGTTCGCTTACCAAAAGCACCTCTGCAGAGAGCTTTGGGTGTGAGGGAAAAGGTAAGCAGAGGCAGCAAGTCTCTACAGATGGGATGGGGCTGCTCCGAGCACAGCTAAGAATTTCTTCAAACCTCCAGCACTTCAGGAACTGTCCAGTTTTTGTTCCCACAGCTCTGAGACACGATTAAAGCATCACGCACACAGACACTATCCTGCAGAACATGCTGCAGCCAGCAGCACTGGGCAGCTGATAAAAGGCACCACGGATAAAAGGCACCACCTCTCCCTCCGGGAGCTGCAGCTCCCACCACCGGGTACCACAACGGTGCTGCTGCTGGCTGAGAAATGCATCCGCGAGAGCACCACGTCTGTGTCTCAGTGTGCAAGGGGATAGGATAAAGCTGATGGAGACTGCAGCAAGGCAGAGCCTGAGAAGGTCTGCTCCGCAGACTTCAGCAGCACAGGAAAGTCTTCATTATACAGAAAATAAAGTGCTTGGTTTCAGCACGAAGTGCTTCCTGAGCGCAGCCGATAGGCACAGTGATGGGGAAGCTGTAAGAAGGGATGGGAGATGCATTTAATCACATAATAGCTATTTACGGCCACGAGATGGCATTCCTGCCCCAGAGATGTCCCTCTGACATGCCTGTGCACAGCACAGCATCACCCGGCGTGCCCAGCACCTTGCTGTCCTGCAGCCGGCTTCACCCCAGGCTCTGCGTTACTGCAGGAACGCTGTGGCTGGTTTGGAGGAGGATTTCCAGCAAGGCTATTCACCACAATCGTCGGGGTTTTTACAGGAAAAATAAGCAGCGTGATTACTTAGCGTGATTTAAATGATGACTGCTTTTAAAATGCCCTGTGCTTTCGCTTAATACTATGATTTTACAATTAGAGGCAAACTGCTCAGCAGGAGGACATGGAAATGTAAGCCCAGCAACCTTTCACTGGGAGGTCTGAACTGAAAGAGTAATTGCTTTACAAGGGTTGCCTAGCATATGTACTTTACAATACTTCATCAGTATGTCAGCTGCAGATACGGCAGGAATGAAAGTTTCATTCATGAAATCAGCCTGTGGGCATTTACTGCCTGCTGTTATCAGCTTGTGGAAGTCCATTGCAGCGCCACGCATGGTCTGGCTGCAGTGCCACACACCAGCTAACCAAAGATTCCTCGTGCCAAACCAGAGCAAAGATGCCCCACTGAATCACCCACAAACCCACCTCCCTTCTCACACAACAACTATTTAATCGAGATGTAGTTAATCGCTTCTATCCAACCTCACCACCCCAAAGAAAACCGAACTGCGGAGGGGAGCCCTGCAGGTAGTTCAGGCCTGGTGAGGATTTACACCGCCAGCTCTGCAGAAACTCAGTGTCACCAGCACGGATAAGGTACCCTCTGAAAATCAGCTACAGAGTGGAACAAGAGGTGTGATGCTGTCCCTTGTGTCTTTGCCACCACCCACAATTTTGCTCTCCTATGTTCCTCCACGCCAGGCCTCAGGACAGGAAGCCCAGACCCAGGCACCCTGGCACCTCCAGGCTCAGAGAAGAGGAGATGATTGATGCCCACCCGCCCATCTCCATCATCCCCCTGTGATGGGATGAACTACCCTTGGAGGTGAGCCTTTTCTCTACATTGATTATTGAGGAACTTTCTTGAGCAACTGGTTTGTCCTTAAGCAGCTCTTTTCTAAGGGGTGCTGCTGGAGGTGTCTCATTAAGCAGCTGTTAGGTGAGCATTTTCTCTGCTGTGAAACGCAAGTGTTTGCCCTAGTTTTATGCAGAGCAAACCCGAGGTAAGGATAAAGAGCCACTGGGAATAGCTAGAGCAAACATGCTAACACAGCATCCTTCGTTTCCCTGTGAGATCTGTCCCAAGACAGGGATTTTGCTTGTCTGGTCAGACAGACAGGAGGGCTCAGCAACCCCTGGCTGCAGGAGTTTGTCCTTCTGCACACACCACAAGGGGCTGTTGAGTCCTCTTCCCACCTCTGGAGGGGCCCCACAGCTGCTGGGATTCACTTCTCTAAGCCAGGGAAAGAAAGTTGTTCCAGATGCTCTCAGCTGTGTTTGTCTACAAATCTTTTGGGAAAGGTGAGAAATACAGCAAGCCAGGTCAGATGCTCCTGTGTGCTGCATCCCACCCTTCATGGACTTCTTCAATCTGAAACACCTTGGAGCTGCTGTGGAAAGGGTTCAAGAAAATGCTGCCGCATCCTTCTGGCCTCCTTTGCAAGCTGCTCTTTCCATGAGCATGTCTTGCAGCCTTTGCCCACATAGCAACAATAGTGCACAGCTCCCTTTGTGTGCTTGCTGTTCATCAGGAAACCTCAGCATGTTCATAAAGAGAACGGGACCCTACCTTCATTTCACAGAAAAAAAAAAAAAAAAAAAAAAAACACGAAAATGTTGAGAAATGATAGCCAAGGTTAGCCAGCCCATGAAACCATCCCCTCACCGAGAGCTCTGTCCATGCCAGCGTGGGCCCAGTCACAGAAATGCTCTGTATCTCCCTACAATCTCTGCAACAGCAGTAGCAGTCCCCCTCGTTAAATGATAATGTGCTCTACTTGTACACAGCACTTAATAAATAAACCAACAACTGGTCACTTCCACGTGTCTGCTCCCTGCCTTTTGCGTGGTGGGTGACGTGCAGAACTTGGACGAAGGCATGGCTTGAGGTTTTATTTTTTTCAGAACGCCAACCACGGATATTAAATAAGAAGACTGCATGTTCTCCAGGACTTTTGTTATGCAGCCCTCTTCTTAATTTAGCAATTATTTCACCTCACTGGATCGCAATCTCATTTCAACGTCCTTTTGGTCTTTGCTGGCCCATCTTAAGGTTGGTTGCACACATGGGAGTGATGCAGCAGACGGGTGTAGATGAAAATTGCCTTGGGCATCATCACACCTTCTGGACTACTTAAATTTGAATGTATGTGCTATCACAGGAATACATAATTCCCCAATGCATAGAACACTTGAGAATTCAGACAGTTGGCTAGAAAAGGGAGATATTCTTCTGCGAAAGAAAAGGTGCAGGAGCTCAACCCTTAGGAGACACCCGAGCATCCATGTGAAACAAATGCTACGTACACCCCAAAGGTCAGGAAAAACAGCCAGAGCTCGCATTGACTTGCTACCACAGGTAAGTGCATAGAAATAACTACAAGAGGTAGGTCTACAGAAACAAGCCTTCGTTATTCTTCAACACAGATTCTAGTGTAACAGCTACTGATAGCGCACAGGTGGGACCGCAAGCTCACTTTGCAGAAAACTGCTACCGAAGAGAGATGGATGTCTTATGGGAGGTGCCTGGTGTGCGAATGACTTCCCCTGGTTGCCCCAGAAAATAACCAAACCCAAACTGCAACCAGGGCTAAATCACAGAGGCCACCTGCATGCCTGCCACACGGCCAGCTGGTGCTGTGAGGGAGGACGGAGACACGGGCAGGACTAAGCCTCTGAGCTCTTCCCACACAGTGAACACCCCCACGCTCCTCTCAAAAAACCTGCACAGAGGGAGGAAGCACATGAGAAGGAGCAGTGTTAACAACATGGGGGCACCGGGAGGGGAGGAAGAAGGAAGGAAAGCTGCCTGGGGCTTACACCATGCCACTGAGTCCGTCTGAGCAATGCTCAGTGTGGGGGAATTGCAGTGAAGCCTCATGTTTATTCCAGGGAAAAACTAAAGTGCTAAAACTAAACCAGTTTTTTTCCATCCTCCCGTAAGCCATATAAATACCACTGGCTCCTCAAATGCTGCAAACCTAGGAGAGAAAAGGAATTTCCCCATCCAGAGCTTGTGGGAAGAGGCAGCGCTTCCTGTAGGAGGCTCAGGGAGATGGAAACAATTCCCCAAAATGACAGCTTAGTAAATTTACCTGGTTAATAACCTCTTAGCGCATTTTTTTGCTGTGTTTAATGCCTTGTCCACAGCCTCTGTTTTCAAAAATGGGAACGTCATAACAAATCTCAGGAGCATATTGGAAATAGGATCACGCACACGGGTGTTTGAAAAGCAGCTCATACAGAACTAACAGCAGAATCCTACAGGAACAAAGCCACGCACGATCTCATCGGAAAACAGGAAAAATAGGGCTCCTAGGCATCCTAACTAATTGTATATGAAGAAACCATGTGCAGGGACTTGGATGCCACTCTGTACACTTCAGTCCTAGACAAAGGTGGCTTCAAAACAAACCACCTGATGGCGTTTGTGTCCCTGCCACTGTCACCTCTTAGCCCAGCAGCAGCAGCATGGGCTCAGAGCAGCTGCACCGAGCAAAGCTGAAGATGTCTCCTGGAAGACATTTCCCACTGGGGCAGACTGACTCTGCTCAGCGCCTTACCCACGGGGCCAGGTGTGTGGCTCAGAAGTGGTGGTGTCTGACATTAGCAGTACCCAGGGCTCCATCACCTACTTTTACACATTTGTAAGGCTCCTGGAGGTTTCCTGAGGGAAAAAGAGCTGTAAACATCTGCACAGCTATGAAACAAAACCATGCAAGTGGAAAGGGAAGCCAATCAGTCTGGGTAATTACAGCAGCTTATATTTAATGCTGAAGCAAACTCAAAGAGGGAGGGGAGAAGAAAAATAGCAACACAGCCTCCTTCTAAATTTTCCTATTGCTTTTTTTTTTTTTTTTTTTTAACCCAGCATTATGAATTTTGCTTACACAAGGCTTAACTAGGGATGAAAACCTAAATGTGAATGATTGCTTAAACCCACGTAGCCACACAGGTCCTCCTGAGCGTTGGCGACACCTCTGCAACACTGCAAAAGATGTGGATGTAGCACGGGCTGGGAGCACATGGGTTATGCAGGTGAGCGTTCAGTAGCTGATCCTCCTGCCTGGCCGTGCCACCCCAGCAGCAAGGCAGAGAAGCCATGAGCTGTGCAGCCCCTGGGCTGCAGGACTACACCCGTCTGAGAGCCACCCACCGCACTGGGGATACACAATGGGAATTAGGGGCTCTGCTCCTGCTCACATTGGTATAAACCCCTTTTAGTGGAGTTAAATTTGTTCTACAGCACATGGAATGTTTATTTGTCATTTATACATGAGAGCTCATCTCAAAAGGACCGTTCTGATTTCACCACGGGGCAGTGCTCACGGCATCTCCCAGCTAGCTGTGGCGACACAACACCTACTGCCGCACAATGCTCTTACCACGCTCCTACTCCACGCGAAGCCGCTGAGCCTCTCTTCAAACGGCGGGGCCTGAGGCAGGGGATTCCTGAAAGAAAAGCCCCGCTTTTCCCCTGCTGCAGGGACAGAGGGCATCCCTGCTCTGCAGCCTCCCTCCCTGCAGGATTTCTCACTTGGCTGCCCAGCGCCCATCTCCCAGAAGGGGACCGGCACTGAACGGCACCGCGGGACATGTGCTGTGGTCCTGCCCCTGCTCGCCATCAGACAGCAAAGGGCTGGATGCTGCACACCGAGTTGAGGCTAAGGCACTGATCAAGTAGGAGGAGAGGGCTTGGTGTAGGGACCCAAACCAGGGCAGCCTGCTGCAGCAGAGATAAGCAGCCAAGCCAACAGGGCAGCTTGAAAGCAAATCAGGGAGCAGCGTCAGGAGCAAGGACAAAGATAAAGCAAGGATCCTGTCTCCTGGCAAAATAGCCAAGGGAAAGGAAGGGGGCAGAGATGGAGAGGTTTAGAAGTTTAACAAAGACATTGCTTTATCAAGAGGGAATTTCCAAAGAGGGAATGAGGTACAAGCCCTTGGTCGTGATGAAGAAATGTAAGAGCTGACATGGAGTCAGCTCTGAGAGCTGTGTCCTCTCTCCAGCACTGCCCCACAGAACATGCGTAAGGAAAATGCATGAAATAAACACGAGGCTATAAAGAGGGATCTTTTTTCCTTCCAAAAGACTAAGCTCCACACAAAGTAATAAGCTTCTCGTGCTCTGAGCACAGCTCTTGCACTAGTTCCGAAGAGGCCATTCAGCAAAGAGGAAGATTTAAGCTCAAAATGAGACCACGTCAGAGTCAGGGGAGCAGCACCCACCTCAGCCCCTTCCTGGGCATGCCAACAGGCTCAGACAGGTCGGCCACATTTCCCCCACCAACTTACTGCTTTTAACCCAAACAGCTTGGCTGAGTTCCATGCAGGTGCACCTGATTTTCACCTCTGTAAACATGGGGAGAACAAGACTTATCTCCATGCTGAAGGATGCCAAGGTGACCACGCAGCGTTTATTTACAAGGCACGTAGGACCTTGTTGTTGTTGCCGTCTCTGTTTTCTTTTGTTCTGCTCACGTCAGAGAATTGCGGTACCGGTACCGTAAGACAATGAATCACTGGTACAGCCCGTGAGCACTGCCACGGGCACAGGTCAGTGATTAAATATATCCAGTAGCCTTGCTGGGACCACAGGACAGGGGTGCTGTCACCAGACCTTGTGTGCAGTTCCCAGCCCCTCGGCCACCTCGCTCTCTGGCCGCAGAAGCAGCGGCATTAAAATCGCTGCTGGAGATGTGCAGGAGCCACTTCACCCTCTGGGCTTTGCAGAAGGCAACAATCAAGATAACAGGCAGGGAAGTAAAACCCTCCAATATCTGCAAGAATAAAGATCCAGCACAAAAAGCAATAAAATCCTGCTTGGCCTGGGATTTCGGATATTATGTAGAGGCATTTGTGGGTTAGGGCATAATACAAAGGCTTTTTCTTACACAACTTATTAAAAGCACTACTAATAATATACTACAAGCCTGATCTGAAATAACCCTTGCTATTTCAGGTCTGGCTCTCTCTAGAACTGTGCCATCCTCAGTACCCGTGCTGAGGCAGATAATCCTTACATGAAGGGATTGTGCTTAAAATGTCAGGAATCCAACGTGGAGTCTAAGAAGGAAAAAAGGACAAGTAGTTAATGCCAGCCCGAGAGCCAAACCCCTCACACACGGCTGGTCTGACTGCTTGGTACACTTCACTGCCCACCCTGCCTCTTTCAAGATCCACAAGCACGATTGGAGCTCCAAAGGCACTAAGGTGCTTTTGAACGTCTTATTCTCAAAAACTGCTGGTTTCACAGCGGCAAAGGCAAATCTCTCACAGAACTGGATGGCAGACGAGCTGGACCAGTGCTTTTGGATATCCTTCCCTGGTTGGAAGATTGTCCTTCTCCACGAGGTGTGCAGGTGCCAGCCCAAGGCATGGAGCCCAGCAGCAAGGTGGAGAGCTGCCCCTGCCTCCAGTGTCTGCAGCCCGGGCATCTTAGCTGAGGGCTGGCACTTCGAGCACACAGGGGAATACAGGGAACAACTCCAGGAGTCATTCTTAAGCAAAAAGGAGATGTCTGACATGGTTCCCCAGCCCTGCGATGCTCTCCTTTCCACCTCCCCAGGACATAGGGTTGTCACAAAGAATGGAAGTTTTCCAGTGAATCTTGCTATTCAAATGTAATGTTTTTTTTTGTTTTTTTTTTTTGTTTTTTTTTTTCCTTGACAATAAGTATGAGCAATTTAGTCTTCTGTACCTCAGACAGCCTCCAGAACAATGGCAAACCAGAATCTGGAGCAGTTTGAAGAGTTACAATTTAACCTAAGCCAATACTGCCTGTTTTCAGAACTGCATTCAGCTCTTCTTCACTGACCGCTGACACTCAGAGCTGCGGTTCTATTTTTAGAGCCTCTGAGATACAGAAGTGTTAGGATACACAGGGGTAAACCTCCCTGCTACAACACTCACACTTTGGTAGCACTGAGGCTCAGCAGACCCCAGGGTCGCTTGGCAGCACCCAGTGCAAAAGCACCCAAAAACTTCAGGTCTGGGGGACACTTTGAGGAGCAATCTTAGCATGCTTTGGCTGACCTAGTTCCTTTACCCATGGGTGTTTTTCTTACAATAAAAAGTACCCGAGCAGCTGTGGTGTGAATGACCTCAGTGAGAGCAACATTGGCATCTGAGAGACACTTCCCAAGCCTGCATCACAGCACAGCTCTAAAATGCACCAAGGACTTTTCTGAGCTGCTTCTATCACTGCCTCATCACTGCGGTACCTGAGGGCCTCCAAGTCACATATTAAGCAACATGACAAACACGTCACATCTCGTTCATTCTCTCTTTCCCTCTTGTCAGAAGAGGAGAAGGTAAGTGCAGTAAATTGCTTTCACAAGGCCTTGGTGCTCCCTGTCTGGGCGGTTGTGTCTGGCAGAGGAAGCAAGGTGAACAACATGCTTCTGATGCAGACAAGAAAAAAAGGATGTTTTCTGTGATGGTCTCTGGTTTCTGTGGAAGGTTTTTCCAGAGTTTTGGCTTGGGTGGCCTTTAATTTTGGAAGTAAAACGTCCCAGGACCTTCAAGGAATGGAACTGTCAGGCCCTTTCAAGGCTTTTTCTTACGTATTGACCCAAGTGTGGAGCAACCTAGAAGGCTTCAGACCTGACTCGCACCTCTGCAGGAAGCCAGCGCAGAGAGGATGAGGGTGATGGACTTACGTAACGCATACCACGCCATAGTATGTTGGCTGCATGTTCCTCAGGGCTGATGGCTTTCTGCCCAGACACTGTACATTTCATTACGATAAAAAGAGGCATTCAATTAAAGAGCTCACTCCTGCAACCCTTATTTTCCAAACACTTGTATACACAGATCTATCGCTTACAGCAAGAAGGCTTGAGTAAGTAGGGACAGATCCTTTGAGCAAAAGTAGAATGAGTAGACCAGGCTAAACAAGTGCATGTAACCCAGCAGAAGTACACTATTCAATATGGGTAACAGTAATTTCCCCTAAATAGAGCCCAACTTTCTCTACTGAAGCAACAAAAATACCTAAAATAGTGACAACTGCAGGTTCTTATGGAAATTTTCTTCCATCTACAGCTCTCTTACTTCCTTCTCCGAAGCAGATTTTAGAGCATTTTGAAAAGTAAGGCAGGCTGCAGCACTTCCCCTGATTGGGAATATTGTTTTTAAATCGCTTACAGCAGATTCCTATTCTGCGGTGCAGTGCAGGGTGCAAGGCATCAGCATTTTCTGTGCCTCCACGGGAGGACAGCAGCTGATGGAAGATGTTAGCTGACACCTCCTTGAGAGCACTGGTCTCGAGCCACTCGCATGCAGCACTCGTGCATTTGCGCATGATGCAACTGTGCAGGTTCAGCCGGTTCTCAGCTTCCCTCCCACAAGCTTGGGAAACTCCTGGGGAAACGCCACTGGGGGCTTGTCCCTCAGAGGAGATGGGACACGGGACCAGAGAGGGAACATCCCAACAGCTGCCCCGCTGCACCACTCAGCATCTCTGGAAGAGGCTTTATTTCACCCCAGAAGTTATACGCTGTGAGGACATGCACTGAGAATTTCATTAGGGTGTGAAATCTCTGCAGTGAACCACAGGAAGATGGTCACACACCCATGTGAAGAGTGCTGCAAGTCACTAATCTACCAAATCAGAGAGGAAAAACTGTTCATGATATTCTCCTTCCAAACTAACAAAGATTAATAACCACGAGCAGTCTAATGCAACAACTGGAGAAGAGAGAAAAGGCAAAGTATGGGGCTGCGACAGGGCATTTGGGGTCCAGGTCAAGGAGGACAGAACAATACTCTGCCCTTAAACTGAACCCAGACAACACGGCCTCAGATAAAGCTTTGACCAAGCAACTTGGAGCCTTCCCCTTCTCTTCTGTCCCACTTCTGGCTGGGGCTACCAGAGCATGTCTCCACCAGCCGTTTCACTTCCTTGTAGGACTGCTAAAACCCTGCCAGGGAGGAGATTACGTACCCACACCTGACAGCACCAGTTCAGATGGACACTCAGATGAGTATTTATCTAAGCAGCTGCTTAACTCCATCCCTATTTAGCAAAGTACTTACGTATGGGCACAAATTTATGTCTCTATGGCTACAAGGAGACATAAGCCTGTCATTAACACTTTTTTTCCCCTCTCAATCAGGGCTTATGTGCCATTCTTAGTCACGGGGTGATGCTCTGCGTACGTGGAAGGCGTTTCTCCTCTGCAGAAGGAAGCCCTCACCACAAGTTCTCACAGACCTCTCTGGCCTCACCAGGCAGGAGCCAGAAGTTATCTGTAGCTACTCAAAGCAGTAGTAACTCAGTTGAGAATAGCATAGTGGAGAGATCAAAAGGCATAACGAGACTTACGTCGGCTTCGAGGCTTCGGCCTGGTCAGTCTGCAGCTTCTCCCCACCTTCCACTTCCATGGTGCAGTACACGATACGGTTGGGGGCCAGCGACTTCAGCCCCTGCACCTCCATGATGACGACCTGTGGGGCAAAGAGAGGTGGTGGAAGAGGAGCAGCCTCCTTCAGACCTTGTTCTGCTGATCCTGAGGGGTCATACATACAGCCACCCACCCTGTGTCAAAGGCCTACTTTCAAGAGTAAGAATTTGTCATCAAAGTTCTTGCAGGAAATTATCTTCTTCTTTACTTTAAAGGTGGTTAACCCTGTTAACCATGTACCTTGAACATTTCTTCAGGCAACACTGTGGGAGTTGCTGTTTGGTTGTTTTATTACAGCTATCTATGGAATACATACACAGGATTTAAAACTCCTCTCCTTGGGTCGGTCTGATGTGCCCTGGCACCAAGGAGCCCTTCTCTCGAATGCAGAACTCCGCCAACCCTCTGATGAGCAAAAACTCTTGCAGCAAGAGTTTTGTGCACAGAGCAGTGAAGAGACCTGCCAGCTCCTGAAATCAGTGCTTCACTGAGCTCCTGCTTCCCACCAGAAGGGGTTCAGCTGAAGCAAAGCATTTCAGACATCCCATTGCAAGGACAAGTCCCTCTTTGTATGGCTATACGCACTGCACAGGCTTTTCGTACAGAGAGGTCTAGGGCTTTGTGATCGTTCCCTCCGTATGGAGACACTTAGAAGTCAGGCTTTATTTGATGCTGCCACTGAAGGCACTGTCTCTGGGTCCACAGCTCTATTTTTAGTGAGAATGAGCAGAGTATTAGAGAGATGGTTTCAGACATCTACTGAGTTAAACTGAATCTGGACAACTACCACTGTAAGTTTTGCATTGGCACAAGAGACTTCTTAGGGAGAGAAATAAACAGGAAATTACACAAAAATAGATTTTTCTGGTTTCTCTGCAGCCTACATTTTTGACCCCATCCTAATAGTTGTTTTGACAATGTAACAAACCCACTCTTTGACAGTCAATAACTCTGTATGGGTATGTCTGAAACGCTGATGGCTCCATGGAGCAAATGGCTTTCCTAGACTACCAAGATGTTTGCAGAGAACAATTAACATGGCTGAAAACAGCCACTGCAGCAGCAGTGCTTCCAGGACTGACAGCCTGTTTGGATGTAACATGGGTCCCTGCAGCACCCTGCCTTCCCCTGGGTGCACGGACAAACCCCTGAATGCAGGAACTCAGTGCTTGACACAAAGCAAACAGCGAGCCAGCAAAGCCCAGCACTTCCCCACAATCTGTTGAGTGCATTCAAAGCCCAGCAATTTTTAACAATTCTCCAAAGAGAAAGCACAGCGTGCAGAGAAATAAAGTGACACCTCTAAGTGGCAATAATTAAACACTGACATTTACAGTGAGTTTCAGTACATCGGGAACTAGAAGTGCCGATGAGGAACCTCTGTAATGTTATGCAGGCAGACTTGCCAGCCTGAAGTTCTGGTTTTGTTCCCTTAGTGCTGCAAAAAACAAACTGTGAAGTAGTCAGGCAAGTGCGAGCACTTAAAAATTAGAGTCTGGGTCAAACCATACATTATTGTGGTGGTTTCAGAGGCAATACAGGGAGATGGGTTTTGCCCAGAGTTACTGGGGTACACTCAGAATCAAGCCTTAAGAAGAGGCTGGTTAAATACAAAGATTTCCAAGCCATCTGATATATATCAATAGCAAATTCCAGATGGTTTATCGTACACTGTTTTTTTCCAACAAGATGGTAAGAAAACAGAAAGGACATAGTGCTTGACCACAAGCAAAGCTTCTGGTAACTCAGAGAGGAGCTGCTCCTCATAGAGATCACAAGATGACTTCTACTGACCTCTCTCCACCTAACTGTTACGCTTGAACCCAGAAGAAGCTTGCTGCTGAGATTTTTTTTCCCAGCTCTGCATGCTGTCTGCTGGAGCAGAGACAGCAGGAAGCTTACCTCCAGGGAGAACGACAATACCACGTCCGACTTGGAAAGCTGGTTCTCGTTTTCTTCTCCCATGTCGATTATTGAGGTGTTGTGGCTACGTTTCAGCTTCTGCAGCTTGAACTCGGAGCCTCCTTTAGACACAGGCATGCTCTCTAAGTTTGCCATCAGGAGATTGACAGACGACTTCAGCTCCTCGATGTACATGTTCTCCATTTCTTTGGAAACAAACTTCGGAAACTTGCGCTCCTTGGATTCAAAAACAAAAGCAACAGGATGAGCTGCGGTGACGAACAGCAACCACTTGCTGCACTGGGAGAATCCCCCAGGAGCATCTGCAGAGAGGTCTGCGGGCAGGGAGCGCCCACAAACCAGCTGACAAATTGCAGCTTCCCCCTGAGTAATGCAGAACCATTATTGTTAGCTTCCCAAAGAATTACTGCTTGGTACTTATCCAACTTTACTGTTTCTTGCATGCACTTGCATTTTGTTCCTTTTCTGTCTGCACGTGGTCTCCTTCATATAAGTTAATTCCCAATTACAAAACTTCAGGTCTGATCTCATCTGAACTTTGTGACTGACAGCAAATTACTAATGAGTCAAAGGGTGCTGGTGTTCTGGGACTTGCTTCCCAGTCTCTCAGATGTGCCAGCTCTATGTGAAAACATTTCTGAGCACTTGTTCCACTGGTTTTCTAGAGGTGAAAGGTGCCTACGAAGGCAAAACTGACAACATGTGGGCTGGAAGGCACAGTCCCAACTGCAAGGAGAGGTAAAACACCCTCTAAACTTCACTAATTGGACTACACTGGATGTTTAAACAGTAGAACCAAGCTGACCAGGAGAGCAAAATGTGATGTTTCCCAAAACATGTTCTCAGCTTAGAACTGCTTCCCACACTCCAGCTCCATTAGGACCACTGGTCTAAGCCCTGCATCTTCTGACAAGTGTGCCCATCCCTGAGGCTCCTTGGGCTCTGAACACCTCACAGCGGGTGACGAGAGACTGCACCAGGTGTACGACAGCGAAGCAGCATCTGCAGCCTGAGAGCTTGATGCTGACAGGCAAAGTTATCTTCTCAGTGGCAATTCATAAAAAACACAGTTCGTAAAGTGTATGCTAGAGAAGAAAACAAGGTCATGTTTCTTGTACAAGACTGTCATAAGGCTGCTGAAAAAAATACTCCACAGCACTAGTCCTTGCACCAGTCCTCAGCAGTTTACCCATTACAAACCCCACTCACGGCTGCACTCACACCAAGCAGCTAAAATACAGTCTTCTGCTTCATGCCTCAATCTCGGGAAGAAATTCTCTCATGTAAATTAGACCTCATGTAAGAAACTACGTGATCAGTCTGTGTTACTGCATATGCATTACAAAAGGTGAAAGCTGCTTCTAGGAAAAGAAAAAAAACCCACACCGCTGGTTTAGGTTTGGAGAACTACCGCTGAAGTAATGATGTTCAAACA
This sequence comes from Heteronetta atricapilla, assembly GCA_011075105.1. Classification (NCBI taxonomy): domain Eukaryota; kingdom Metazoa; phylum Chordata; class Aves; order Anseriformes; family Anatidae; genus Heteronetta; species Heteronetta atricapilla. The sequence continues at coordinate 14,327,895 of CM021742.1, forward strand.
TGATTGCTTTCTCACCCTGCTGCTGCCAGTCTCTCCAGGGACTCCGTTTTGGCACTGCCCCCACAAACCTCTTCACCAAAGCAACAGGGACTGGCACATTTCTCTGCGTGCTGCCAGCAGCTTCTCGCACTGAGGCTAAAACCAGGTAGCTTGAGGTGATGCCAAAAGTTCACCTGGGTTTGGGTCTTATGAGTGAAATGCAGAGATGCAGGGGTGGTACCAAGTTACCCAGCTAACTGCTGGTAGAGCTGAGGGAAATCTGGAAAAAAATATGATCAAGGGATGGAGACAACAGCAAGAAAGAATGTCAGTCACCTCCACGCATTCTTGGAGAACGGAGAGGCCCAGAAATGGGGACAAATGTGGGGTGAAAGAGTTAAGATACTGTGAGGAATAACCAGTGTTATTCCTCAAATGGACCAGAGTGGGTCTAGCCACAGATGGACATAGTGCTCAGGTGCCGTCACAAGGTCTCATTTAGTTGCCCCCTGTGTTCCTTCTTGCCCTTGAGGCCAGGTGGCTGGGTTGGAAAGGCACCACAGCACAGTGGCACACCTGAGGCTGCAGAGAAAAAGAAACCTCGTCCTTGGCATCACCGAGCTCTCAGCTGCAAGTCTGCTTCTGTTTAGCTACTGGAAAAGTACAACACGCAGAGCGAAAAGCCTGTCCGGATTCAGCTTTACAACATCTGCTTAGCTTCAGATGTGATTCACAAGCTCTCAGGCTGAAGGGTGTGTGTGTGTGGGTGGGTGTGTGTGTGTGAGGGCCACCTCAGTGTCAGTCCAGTGAGTCCTGCAAGTCTCCCCGAGCAGAAAACCTGCAGTATAAGCTGCAAAGCAGAGATAAAATTGCAAATGTTGTCTTTTCGCAGAGCCAAACTGAGAGCTTACCCTTTGCGGGAGAGAAAGCAGCCCAGCCCAGGGAGGAGGATATGGAGAAGGACTCAAAGGTCATTTGGATGCCTCTGAAAGGCAGCGTCCGTGGGTCTGAAAGAACAAGGATTCTCGTAGGCAGGTGCTGGCGGGATCTGACATTCGGGAGAGAAGGCCCGCAGCAGCAATGTGAATGAGAATAAATACCAAAACCTGCCAAATGGATGAGAGGTAGGCTGTGTTTACCTCAAACCTTCCCCCCCAGCGGCACCGCTGTATTCTGAAGGTTGAGTTCTGCACTGGGAAATGTCAGGTTGTGTTCAGGACTTTCTCGTCACTGCCTCTCGCAAGGCCAGCAGTGGCATGGTTTGTTCTCAGCATCCTTAGGGGAGAGTGGAAATGGCAAATCCTTGTTTGCAAAAATAATTCACGAAGCTGCAGCCATTGCTGGCTGCTGCTGAACCATACGTACTGTTGTCCCACATGCCACAAAAAGAAAATCAAACAACAAAATCAGGAGATCTTGTTTTGGCACCCGGCGCCTGGATGCCCGTCTCAGAATCAGAGCAGTAGTGCACCACGCGGGGGCTTTACATTTCACTGCAAATGAAAAGTCCTGTAGATTTCTTGAAAATAAAATGGCAGAGGGCCAAGTGCCAAACAAAGGAAAGGAGCTGCAGTTACTCCGCTTCTTGGCCATGCCATCATTTGGCTGCCTTGCTGCATTTATCAGTGAGGTGGGGGAAACCAGAACCTGCCCCCCAGCAGCTCTCTAAGTGTCAGTGGGGAGTGAGCAAGAAGGTGCCACAGGCATCCTTGCTAACACCTGGCCATAAATGAATGAGCTGTGCTTTTTACACTCGGTGATTTCAGTGAGGTCACAAGCAGCTCTGATATTACTTCTCCCATAAAAGCCTCAGCACTTGAGCTCAGCTCCTCACAGGCCGTGCAGGAAAGCTGCTTGCTGGAGAGCAGGTCCCCAGCCTGGATTACACCTTTTTGTTTTCCTTCTGGGAATAGTTTCCCAATTATCAAGAAGCCAGATAGATCATTCCCAATGTCTTCAGCCCCATTAGGGCTTTATCTGTGACTCAGAGCATCTGACTAGAGGCAAGGATAAAATGTTGGCCATGCTGATGTCAACAGGATCCAGGATTTCTCTCTGCATGTGGTCTATCAGAGCCCACATAAATCTGCACCACGTGAGGGTGCAATTTGCTACAAGGGAGATGTCTCTTTATAAAAGGGTCCTTGGGCAGTTTTGCCGAGTGCTTGGTTACAAAAACTCTTTTGAGCTCCCATGTCTGCTGCCCTACGTGGCAGCCATGCCTACAGGGGGGCAATGCTGACCTGACCTCATGCAAAACGTGAAGACGTCTGGGACAGCAAACCTGACGTGAGGCAGTTATCTACCTGCAGGCAGGGAGCTGTGGCCGCCAGCAGCCCACCGAACGGCACAAACCCCTTTAGTGCAATTCCTGGCTTCCCGTTGCATGCCACCATCCGCCTTGTTGCTCTGCATATAAATTCAACAAACAGGGCTCAGCTGTGCGCTTGCAGATCTAGCTGCCGCAGCTAAGGACGTTTTCTTCCCCACTGCTGAGGACTCATCAGGCACCTGAACATTTTGCAGGCACCTGAATTGGCCCAGCACACTGGAGACATTCCAGCAAAGTCACAGCACAGCAGCATCTGCAACTGCTCTTTCTTCACACTTAAAGAATTGCTCGGTTTCAGCTGGTGATTATTGGGAAAAGAAACATGTGAAGGAACGACAGGACCTGGGAACAGCAACAAATGACTTGTATGCTTGTTAATACAGAAGGTTTTTTATTTTACCTTGGCAATTTGCTCTGCCATTTGAAGACGCCCATCTAACTCACGTCTGATCTGTGCCGCTTGCTCGTCCGGGTTGTCCAGCTGCACAAAAACAAAAACAAATCAAGGTTAAAAAGCCAACCCATGCAGCAGCTTCCGAAGCTGCTCAGTGCCTCCCGTTACTTGCAGTGCTGTGAATGCCTCGAGGTGCCCCCTGTTTGCTGCTTCACGAGAGCTGGGAATTACACAGTGGTGACTGAGGGGTGGAAGCCCTTGACCACGAGACCAGCCCCGCAGCTGGGAAGCCTCCAGCCAACTTGGGTGAGGACCTGCCTTCTTTTCTTCTTCAAGGTTAATTCCCCTCATTTCTTCCCTTTCTTACTATGGATTACAGGAAGCAGTTGTGATAAAGTACCCTGGCTAGGAATTTGGACCACGGAGCAGTCTCACAGTGACTCAGCAGCAATGCCTTGGTGCTGGGGCAGCTGCAGCCCCTGTGGACAGGACACACCACAACAACCAGACACCCTCCTGCCCCTGCCTGGCATCCAGAAAAAGACAGAAGCAGCCAGAAAAAAAACTCAGCAGAAATGAACAGCATTTGCTTAATTTCTTTCCCCTTTCCTCCACGTTACTACAGCCGTGTGCCAGCACCCGATTCATGCACCCAGCCTTCACAGAGACCTTCACAGCGCTGCCTACAGCCCCGTGGTTTGGTGTTTGGCATCTGCCTGGCCCTGAAACGTCCTCGGAGGGCAAAAAGTAGTTTGTCCCCGTTAAGCCAGCAATTGCAGCACACGGGTAAGGCACAGGTGACTGCGGCAAGCAGCTTGCCACAGGTAGGACTCGCTGATAGATATGTTATTTTTAGTGGGAATGCACAGACATAAATTACAGAACAACAAAAACACAAAAAATCAAAATCAGACCCCGAAGGAGCCGAGAGTTGATGTAATGAAGCAGCAATTTTATAGTGGCTTTCTGCTCCAAGCAGTCTCTAGACCCCTCCAGGGTCATTTTGGCCACAGCACAGGGCTAGAAAAACGCAGCAGCAGCTGGCAGCAGGGCGGTCATGGCGCTGCTCCACCCAGGAGCTGTGAAACCACGCTCAGCTTGGTGCGAAACCTCACCAATTTGGTTCGCCTCTTCTTGCAAACACGACTCCACGAGGGAGGGCTGGCTCCCAAAGCCCAGCGCTGCTTCCTGGCTCCTTCTGGAGGAGACAGGCCACTCACAGACCCAATGTCAGTGCCCACAAATCACTTGCTGAAAGCTCCAAGTTCATCTTTGCCCCTTTTTAAAATACTGCCTACAGAGAGCAGCCTCCTGACCCGCACCTGGAGCAGCCATGGGCTTTTAGGGGATCCCCCGTGGTTTCACAGGACTCACCCCTTCTGGCTATCGGCACACAAAATAGTCACAGGCTACCGTGTGTCAGCTCTCGACAGCCACACGTCCACAAGGTTTATAGGCTGGCCTGGGGTCGCTCTCACCACCTCCCTGTGGTTTATCTCCTCTGGAGACAAACTGCTTGACAGAACAGACGCCGGGCTGCTGCAGTGCAGGCTGCAAAGTTCCAGCCACGGCAATGACAGGAGTTTCGGTTCTCGGCCTGGCGAGTTACGAGCTCTCCAAGGTTCCTGAGCATGTGCCGAAATACATCGCTTCCCCCCAGAGCTGCAGCTGCCCATGGCACATCTCAGCTGTCTGCCCGTGTAACCTGTGGAGATCTGCATGTCTGCAGGAGGACGTCCGCATACTGCTTCACCACGGCTGATTTTCCAGAGAGCTGACATTCGTTATGGCTGAGACTGAGGGAGAATATCTTTCTGATTAGTTGTTGAAAGCCTCTGTTACAGGTTTAATTCAAGCTGGAAAGCTACACGGTTTTAGACTCTGATCCAAATTCCACTGAAGCTTCAATGATCTCTGGCTTGGCCACTCAGATTTCACTCACTCCAGCTGCACTGTGTGTACTTCCTAACCCGCTATCTTTATATTCCTGATCTCAGGAGCAGTATGGAGCTAGGAACTACCAGCACCTTTTGGGATTAATTCTGCCAGTAATTCCTCCACGAGCAAAAGCATCACGCAACTGACTTCCCCTGATGTGCGAGCACCTCTCAGAGCTGCTTAATGAAGGGTAGGAAATGCACAATCCCAGATTTCCATGGCTTTGCAGCTCTGAAAAAGGGGGCACTATTTGAATTCCATCCGAGCTGCAGTAATTGAGGCTAATCACACATTACCCAAAATAACTCCCAGGCTAAATTTAGCAACCAAGGATGCTGCTGAAGGAGAGATGCTGTTGCGGTATGATAACGAGCCAGCACACTGTCTCACACTTCCCGCACTATCTTGTTCTTGCAGATGTTTTCTAGCAATGATACAGGTGTCAAAAACTGTGTCATGGAGAGATCTGACTGCAGAAGATTATTTTTCCTGGGAGGCAACAAACACCCTGGCACCTGCTCAGCGGTGGTCCAGCGGACAAGGCATCGCTCTCCAGAGCTGCACGCTGCGGAGCTTCACAACGCAGCGATGCGGCCAAGCCCGATAACGCAGTGCTTAAAAGAAACAAAGAGCATTGCCAGGCTGTGTTTTCAATGACTCCTCATAACAGCTCCATGGCAAAACTCATCAGAGCATCTCCTCCTTGTCACACAGCGAGCGGGACTAATGAGACAGCCCCCGCCTGCAGTCGGTGTGTACGGTCCTGGCAAGTCCGAGCAGAGCTCTTGTGACAAGGAGCAGCAGAGCCAGCAGCTCGGCCACTCGCTGCTCCTGCTGACATCAAAGCAAGCTGAGGTTTTACCGAGTCGTAACGCTGTACAGGGCCATTAAGAGAGCGGGGCTGGTGCCTGTAAAACATGCTCTGCTTGCGAAATAAGGCAAGGGGCAAATGTAATCCATGCTATCTAAGCAACACCGAACATCCAAGGAGGGCAGCATAGACCCTAACATCATTAAAACTCAATTTCTTAACTAGAGAATCAGCTATTTATTTTCTGCCGTATGCATGCCCACTTTATATTCAAATACTTGACAGCCAAATATATATATGATTTACAAAGTCAAGGCGAAATTGAATTAGTTTCGTTCTGCATTATGACTATGTTATGGGTATGCTATGAATAAAGCAAAGATATAAATCATAAGGTTGCCCCAGTCAATTAAATGTGAAAAGTATTATAAATTTCAGCGTATATATGATTTGTCATACGCACTGGGCTTTTCTTCAGCAGCATGTCACAAATATATGACGTATATAATTTGCAATTCTCAACTGATCATTACCCAACTGCCTGCTGGTAAATTAGATGTTTTCATACGTCTACCCGCATACAATATTATTTCTCTCTGCTTGCCCTGCAGAGATCATCTACGTCGGTGTAACAGTTGTTAAAGTAAAACAATAAAAATAAAATAAAATTATGCAGATTAGATTCTGAGTGGAGCCCAAAACCTCCCAGAATCACAGCTAGTCTGTCACCGAACGCATCGCAGGGCATATGCCTGCTTTTAACCACATGGTGACTATGTTGCAAAAGACAATTTCTTACATATAAACTGCTAATCAGGAATAAATTTTAATGGGCACTCGTAACATAAAAGAAGTTGAAGATGCTCATGATGTGATTTTGAATGCACGGCAGTAAAACCAGGCGCCTGTATGTAGCCTTTGGCTTCCTCCCCTTTGAAATAAAGACTTCTCCTCGTGGTATCCTGAAGGGACAGCAGGTAATCTCTCTGCGCCTTTCAAAGGCAGAGGAGAAGGTAAACCAGACAGCCTAAGGAAGCTGTAAGATCTGCAGTACGATGCACCACCTCTACCCCATCCCTGCCTAAACTGTGTGCTTCCCCTCCCCTCCCTGGAGCACCAAGCCCTGGTTTTAAAGCTGCAGCCCTGGCTCACCCCAAAAAAAGCCACGGGCACTCCAAGGGCATTAACAGCTTAATGGGGACTGATTTTTACAAGCACTAGGGGAGCAAACCAAAACACCGCACCCTAAGCACCATGAAGCTTCTGAGTTTTAAGCCATTGCCGTGAACAGCGCCGATGGAAAGAACTTTGTTATAAGCTACAAGGACTGATAACGATGGGACGCAACGTGCAGGCATGGCGCAGCGATTAGCCTGGCATTTACACCACGCCACCCAAGTGACAGGTATTGTCGGTGTCACTGTCACCAGCCACGGGAGAGGAGCCAGAAACCACCGGTACCACTTAACGGTCTAATCCCTCCCTGCCAGTCACTGCTAATGCTAACACCGCTTCCCAGCACCGGGAGCAAATGTCACCGAATCCCGATTGCTGGGGCTTGTTGGAAAGCATTGCCCCTCCCTTGGAGGCAGGTTATGCTGCCTCTGCAGAGCACAAACCAGTTGCATCAGTGATGAAAAAACACGCTTTAAATTCTGCTTTGTGCCTCAAGGGGAACAGAAATAAATCCACGTTGATTTTCTAGGGGCCTAACCCACCTGTGTCCTGGCCAAGCCCTGCTGGCACCCAGCACTGTCCTGGTACGTGGTACGTGTCCTGGTACGAGCTGTGTTTTGCCAAACCCTGTCCAGCTGAAATAAGTGAAGGTTACTGACACAGAGAGCTGAACCTGCAGTTGAAGTGCTCCTAAAATCGTTAACTAAAACTGGCTCTGTGGTTGCACTGATTTTCCAATGCATTGATTTAATAACCCCCAAAATGCCTCCCCTAAGATGCTGAGCTCCTGGAAAGCCTCTGAAGCACTGGTGTGGTCACCCAACCACCCAAAACACAGCCCAATAGCCATGTTGTGCATGGCCACTGGTGCCAAAAGCCACCAGGAGAAAGCTTCAGGGCTCTGGTCCTCTGACACGCCAGGAGCTATGTAGCTCAGCAAACGGTAGATTAAATATTTCAAAGCAAACACGCCGGATGTGAAGGCTGAACAAGATCACAATGCGGGTGACAATTTTGCAGCTTTGATGTAGGGCTTTAGAGAGATCTTTGTCTGAGGAAAGATGGCTTCACTTTATAATGCACAATCAGAGAAAATACTGAAAAATTCATAAGACCCCTTCAATTAATAATTAATCTCTCAGTCAGGGCATGCTGCTAGTAACTGTGGCATCCGGCACCACCGAGTGCTCCAGCTGCAAAACACGTGGCCCCCAAAGTGACTCACTGCATGGAGGCCCTCCACCTCTTATCAGAAAACCACTGCTCTAGGAGATAAAGAGACAGGAGCCAGGACAAACCCACACCCTGAAGAGTCACGATTGACCCATAGCGTCCTTTTCCCATAAACAATGCTGATGCTTGAGGAAATATTCTTCTGTATGAGCAAGGAAGGGAAGCTGGTCCTGAAAGCCCCCACCTCTGGTGATGTCTCTGAACCAGAGCTGAAGGCTCTGCCCCTGCATGAAGGCAGGATGCCGAGCCCCCTGTTCAATTGGGAGCGTGAAGGACATTAAGCTGTCCTTGTAGCTTAAGTCACTAATACCCCAGGCAGCATGCTAATCCTCGGTGCAGCAAATTACAACTCGAGGACCGCCAGCTGTCTTGGGATTTGAGATGAGAGGGGAAAAGGAAGCAAGGCCAGTGTCCCAGGGGGTACCCACCTCTCGGGGCAGCAATATCGGGGCTGCCTGTAAGGGGCTGGGCAGCATCAGCACGGCCCCAGGAGCATGGAGCATGTTTTCCTTCCTGCAATTTTGTTAGTTTTACATTGCTGTTGGTTTGCAGCTTGTGGTGAGGCAGGGGGGTCATTACAGGGCTGTCTCCTGTTTGGAAGGGCTCTGCAATGGCCATGCCCAGCTCACTGCAAGCTCTTACTGGGGGGGGGGGGGGGGCACCGGATGCTCACAGGCAATCCCTGCTTTCAGGGACTGCAGCCAAAAAACGGATTGCCAGAAAGCAGCTGAGCCTCACTTACCCTCTCTGGGATGATGGATTAAAATGAAAAGAGGTTTTTTGTGGTGGGGCCTCTCCGAAACCCTCTGGATGTGCCTATCTAACAGCAAAGGAGACGCCAGCCTTCCCTGCAGCTTGCTCGCGCAGGATGCTCAGGGAGGATGCTCAGGCATTAGTGTTTACTCCAACCTGTCCAAGCCCTCCCTGGCCCACTGGGACAGCTCCAGGGATGTCAAATGATCGTCATCCAGGAGGGAAGAAATCAGGGGGCAGAGTCAGAGCCACCTTTCCCTTCTGTAAAACCCTCCACTAAAAGCAGAGGCCAAGTGCAACACGAACAAGGTGGTTGCAAGGAATGCCTGATGAGGGGTTTCTCTTCAAAGCGGTCTGCGTGACCCTGGCTGTTAAATACACAGAAGGAGGAGCTGGACACGGCTGCTGCCAACAGAGAGAGGCTTTCAACAAAGCAGCAGCCTTCTGCAAGCTGTTTTAAGAAGGATGTGATTAGGTATCAGCACACTTCCCAGCAGCAGGGCGCTCCAAGTGCCACCGTATGACAGAGACGCTCTGGGCTACCTCTCCCTCTGGCCAGGAAGACTTCCTAAAATCAGTCTTTCATCCTAAGAGTCATGCTGAATATTTCTAGTACAATGTGAAATTTCCATGAATTCAATAAATTACTCTCTGTACCTATTACTTTGCCAAAAATTTCCCCTTCTAAAACACACAATATTTTTGATCAGCAATAGTAGCAGAAACAAGATTTCAAGCAGAAAAGCTCAAGTTTCCTGGGTGCTGTACCTTTTTTTCTTTTTTTAAAACACAAAGGTATAACAGCTCTGTTAAGAACATACACGCTCTCTTATCAGCTAGAAAGCAATTTTCAAGAACTTTGGGAAAGGTGAAAAAAATCCATCAACCCCATGAAAAATTCCAATAAACTCACTGGATATTTGAGAGCAGAAGAGGCTTAACCCTGATTTAATTCTCAGCCAGGCTGTGTGGCGATGTAACTGCCAAGTGCCCAACCAGCCTTACATTGGGCAAAAGCCACTCAGTGCCAGTTTTTCTCTATTTGTAAATGTCATAAAATTCATCAAGCAATCCAGCACGCAGGCTCCTGCAAGTGACAAACACCCTTGTCTTTGCTAAAAAAGAGCTCTGCACCATTTGGTCTTACGTATGCAAAACCCAATCTTATTGTGTCCAAATCTGCGGGTATTTGCTGAGCAGCTGTGGATCAGTGCCTGCTCCCTTCATCCCAGCAAGCTCCTGCTTTACCCAATGAGCCTCTGCTGCCGTAAGAAAGCAGTCAGAGTGTCCTGAGGGGGAGTGATTTAAAACTGCACAAAGGACTTGGACAATTCGGTTAGGGCTGGTGCTTCCTTCTCTACGAGAAATCTTATTTCACAGTTCATAAGCTTTGGGGCTGCGCTAGATCTGTCAGTAAAAATATTCCCTGGGATGTACGAGTGGCCCCTCCGTGCCCAAGTGCTGTCTCTCCTAACAGAGCCGTAAATTGCTGTATTTTAGCAGCTGCCTGGCTGCTCGGGCTCTCACACATCACATAAGCACACAACAGCCGGGGCCAAGTGTGCTTCACCCAGTGAGGTCAAGAGGTCTGCCCTCCGACTAACCCCAGCCTAAATGCTGCCTTGCTGGTAAATGCTTACCCCATGGGCCGAGCAGGTTTCCAATATATTTAAGGGGAGCACAGCATCGCTCTGTGCCCACACGTGGACAGCTGCTGGCACCCGAGCAGAGATTTCTTACCAGTGGGTGCCCGCTGCTCGCCTTCAGAGCTCTGCAGGATGAATCAGTCCTTGTGGCCGTGCAAGGGGAGGTGGCAGCCAAGCTAACCAGATGGTGGGGGTTTTGAAATGTGTAAATCCCCCCCCTGCTATCTCAGTTACCGACCCGTGCAGCAGCACACCCTGCTCACAGCTTCGCAAGGATGCACTGAGCTGCAGGGCTGGGGAGAGCTGAGGCAAGCAAACCCATCGTGCAGCTTTCCAGCAGGTTGTGCAGAGATACCTACAGATTTACGAGTGGTGATAAATCAACATAAATGAAAAACAGATGAAGCAGAACGGAGAGGGGAAGAAAAAGGGTCATCTGCCTTTGCAAATGCTTTGCAGGCTATGAAAAGGATGGCAAAACACTTTTCTTTCAATTTGTCTCCAGAGAACTCCTGAACCCTACAAATCCCTCTGCAAGATCATCCATGAGAGATGTGCGACACCAAAAGGGCTTAAAAACTAAGCTGTCCACAATCTGATCTCTGAGCATGGCTTCACACTCGCTGCTTATGGCATTGCATAAGGATGCTTTGAGGTGTGCGTGCAGCATACACTGAGCTACGGCACCACAAAAGAAACCAGGGCTCTGACTAGTTCATGCGGCCCCAGGCACATCACTACACTTAGCTTGCTCCTCTTTCTTTAGAGTTTATCATATCCCGATCTTCAACTGGGAAGTAAATCACTTGTATTTCCAAGACATGACACAGCACTATTGACTTCCAAATAATATGTATGGCTAGAGTTAGCTGCATTAGCTCATTCTAAACTACATGGAAGAAAGATCTACATATCCTCAAATCCCAATGCCTTGATTAAAAGCTTAATGGTCGATACATCGGTCACATAACTTGAAATGGGCTTCAGTCCATGTCCAACTGGCTTAAGGACCTGCTCCAGCAAAGCCGCAGTATATTGTCACTCTATGAGATTAAAAGTGACAGAATAAGACAGGAACATTTTCAGAGGTGTCTACATAACCTGCAAGGCCAGCCCATGGACCCTGAATAGGAATTCAGGCCTCCTTCAAAAGTTTCTCCCTCCCTGCTGGAATGTGCTTGGGCCCCGGGTTTCAATTCCTATTGATTCAAGCAGAGACCTCCAAGTTTTCCTGCTCCTTCATCATCAACTGAGAGATTTTAGACTCGGCAGTGGGACTGAAGCACCTGAAAGCCTTCCACACACAGGAGGAGCCAGTTGCTGACAGGCTTTTTCCAGTCACAGCACATTTATGTATTTCAAACCAAAACCTCTACTTGCTGACGCTTGGCAGAGGTGGGGATGTGGGGACAGAAAGGTGTCCTGGCAGGAGCACTGCTCCTGTGGGAGAAGTCTTTCTGAAGCGCAGGTCTCCTGACTGGGCCGTGCAGCCCTCCCCATGGAGATCTTTGCACCACTGCTTCCTCTGGCCAAAAACCCTTTATGCCCAGCTCTGGCAGGCTTCTGGGCTCTGTCGTGATGGCTCAGTGATCAAGCCTGAGCTATGACTTTTACATTCTCAAGCTGGCCTCCCTGTTGACACAAAATCAGACGTCCTGCAGGGGCTCGGAGCAGGCCTCTCTCTGGAGAGTGCAACCAGCACAGAGCTTGCTAGGTGTGATGGTAGGACCAACCAACATATCATTAGCTACAAGTCACATCAATGAGGATCATTTTTAGTCTTTGAAAATAATTAAGATAAAATGGTAAGAAAAAACATATTCAGAACAGGAAGTTGCCTGCCACAAAGGTGCAGCTTGGAACTGGGCAGCCATTCTTCAAAATAATGCTCGCAGTCTGGGGGTACATGCCTTGGAATGTGAATTACGGCACCGGCTCCTGAAGTAGCATGACAATGACTGAGTGCCTTTCTCTTCTGCAGAAGCTGGGAGCAAAGCACAGCATTTGTTCATTGAGAGCAAGGTTTTGGTTCCCTTTCAGGGCCAAACAACTGTGTATCAGCAGAAAAGAATGGAAGGAAACATAAAGGGAAGGTTATATCTCCCACTTTTTCAAGGACTAAGACTAGCAAGAAATGCCATGCTGCCCGTTATAGTTCATTTTGGTACCCATGAAGTTTAAATTATTACAGTCAGAGACCGTCCGGCTGAACAAGCTGGTGTCTTCCACATTGGTTTGACAGAACAAACCGACTGCTTCAAGGGCTCCAATGGAGCAGATGTCTTTCTGATGACAAGTTGCTGGTTGTACCTGTGACTTGGGACCACCAGAAACCTGTGTGTTTGTTGCCTTCAGTCCCCCTTCCTATAGGGATGGGGGAACCCCATGTATCAGAAGGGAGGTGACTTCCATGCACTTGCCTATTTTCAGTCCCTCAGGGTTGCATCTAACAGTCGACTAAATTGTACCAATTCATCAAAGCCCAAAGCAGAAACACCACATTTGTAAGACCCTTCAGTCAGTATATAATAATAATGATAACAACAAGACTAATAGTTATTAATGATTAATAGAATAAGCATCGTTGTGCTAAATTATTATTACCAGGCTAATAAAAAGTTCAATTCCTTGCCCTGTCATGCTGTGCTCTGACTCATTCAAAGGTTCCAGGGAAATTTGCATCTGGGGGAATTTCCTGTTCTTCAACAGAAGCAACGCTATTAGCCATGCAATAATCTCTAAACTAGTATTGCATTTCAGAAAAGCCACCTCTTAGAAATAATTAGTACTCAACAACATGATGAAAAATGCCTGTGATACAGATGCTCCCCTTCCACCTCTCTGGAAACACCCTGGTGGGGGTGCTAAGACTGTACTTCATGTAGGAAATACACCCATCCTTTGGAAGCCAGCACTGCAACAAGAGCCGTGTTTTGGACAAATCGCCTCCTGCTATGCAAACTCTGACATCAAAGCATGTAAACGTTTAAAAAATAAACACGGGAAAAAAAGCCAGTGCTTCTTAATAAAGGCAGGCTATATTACTCTTGGTGGGAAGGAAGGATTCTGAGAACCATAAAAAGTAAAAACACAGAAAACCCCATCTGATCCCAAACTAGGGCTGATCCAACTCTCAAGCCAGGAACAGCGACCAGCCCTCTCTCTGCCTGACCACCCGCAGCAGAGCCTGTTCCAGCCCTGGAGAACCGGTGGGTGAACAAAATGGATGACAGCACCTGTGAGAAGGGCTGAGCGGAGCCCTGAGGGCTGTGGGAGCACCCTACGGACCAAGCCAAGCAGCTACAGAGCACTTGGCTGGTTAAAGAGCTTGCTGAGACATTCAGTCTTTACCCTTCACTACATAAATCCTGCAGGAGCCCTGCCAAGACAAATATCCCTACTGCTGGGCGCGGCCTGCCCGCAGCCCCACCTGGGCTCTGGGCGCCCCCCTCTGAGAACAGGAGATGGGCTTTAGGGTCCCAGGCTTCAACACCCCAGCGAATAGCACAGATTTCAGCATCTCCTCTAAATTTTCTCCCAGGCTAGGAGCCCCAGGTTGCCCTCTACATCTCATGTTCACATTCGGAGCGTGTGGCAGGAGCGGGCAATACAGCAGCATCACGAGCGCTGAGCCTTCGATGCATTACCACACTGTGGATGACAAACATCTGCCTTCCTGTTTGTCAGGCTGCCAAGTGCATCCTAATGGCTTCCCTGGCTGGAGCACGCAGGCAGCTCCAGCTCCACGCGGCGCTGCACACAGGCGCACGGTCGACCTTGGTTTCTGACACACCTGCTGTCAAAGGCAGAGGCCCTGAGATAAGGGAGTGCTGGGGCCTGGGCTTTTTGTATGCCTCGCCTAATAGGAAGTATTAGCTCTCATTACAAATATTTATAAAAAGTGAGATGCGATTAAGTGATTCGCAATTGAAAATTAACAACCTAAAAATTCAGCCATGTAGACAGCATTAAATGTAACTGCGGTTAATGCACGCTAATTTAAACCGAGATGATGCAGCAGCACCAGGCAGGCAATCGCGTTCCCCATCATTAGCATCCATCCCCACGTGGGCCATCGCCACGTGAAGCCCCTGGGCTGCTCCTGGGGGGCACAGGGCTGGGTGCTGCAGCAGGGAGCAGAGAGCAGGGACCACCGCCTGCCCCCCTCACAGCCCGCGTGCTCACCTCACTGCCACAGGATGGCAGATGGAGCCAGCACCAGAAAGCATTGGGCAGCACTGCAAAATATTGTCTGCGAGTCCCGCAGCCCCCTCCGAGGCTCTTTGCGGATGCTGTGCAACACAGCCGGGGGGTGGCATGGACCCTGTCACCCCCTCGACCAGTGCCTCCCCGAGGGACCTGCAGTGCTCATGATCGTGCTGATAATTCTGCCCTGGCTCCCCATCCACATTCCCCCACTGTCAGTAAATTATTTTTCCGTAACTTAGCATGGACGGAGCCCTCAGGCAAAGCCTTTCCATCCCCGCAGGGTGGAGAGCTGTTTTGCACACTGTTACATGAATTACCCTCTGCAAGGAAAATGAAACCAAACACCAGATGTTCAACACCTTCAGGATTGGACTTCGGGACGTGCCAGGATGCAACGGTGCTGGAGAAAAGGGAGAAGCACCCACCTCACACAAGCCCTGGAGCCCACCTCCAAGTTTACTGAGCATTGCCATCCTGAATGGCATCTTTGCAGATGGACAGGCTCGGGAGACGCTCCAGATCCCCTCCTCACCGAAGAGAGCTCCATGAGCAGAAGATTGATTTAAGGATAGGACATGAGCTGGGCGGCGGGTCACGCCTCACCATAACTCTTCCAGCTATCTCGTCTGCAAGGAGCACTCTCATCTCCTGCTTTTTGAGGTAATGCCGCTTATTTCAAACTACATTCAGCAAGGCGTGACCTCTTCCCTTTGAAAATGTTACCAGGGCAGGAGGCTTTTTGCTTACAGAGTTAGGGACAATATATTGGACACAGAATACGGCATGATAGTCCCTGCTGCTGTTGAGGTCTCCTGATGCTTTCCAAATGGCAGAGCCTGGCAAAACTACGGAGCTGACCTGCTCTCTGGTCCCACCTCATCTGTATTTCACCCTCACTCTTCCCCTCTAAGCTTCCACCAAGGGCGGTGCACTTCACCTGCAGGAAGGGCGTGCAGGAGTGCAGAACACGCAGCTGGAGTCTGGAGGTATGAGTGCAAACACGGCTGCTGATCCGCGCATGGTGTTTGTACCTGCCCGTATCCAGTGGTGAATGCGGCTCTTTTCAGAAAGGAAAAAAAAATCACCATTGAAGAGATTGAAGAGAAATGCTTGGAGCACTCCCAGGGGATTCAGCGCTTTTTGCTTTCTGCTCCGTAACTGTGTCAAAATTGTGCTGCTAGAGCCAACCTGCTCCTCCAGCTGAAGGTGCCATCGGCTGCTACAGGCTCTGAAGCTAGAGGAACGCACACACACAGAGCCTGCAGCTGAAATCCCTTCCCTCCACTTCTCACTATTAATCAAGTTGTTTGCTATAGCAGATTTATGGAAACCAAGGGACTGCAACCGGTGCCCAGGGCACTGGAAAAAATATTGAGTGTGCGCAAGGATCTGTGGGGTTAGCTTGCTCCCCGTGCCTCATAGCCATGCAGAAAAGCACCTCCCTCGGTGTCCTTCTCTCCCGCCAGCTGGAGTTATGGGGAAAAACAACTGGGAAAAGCAGCCACAGAGGGGACTGACAGCCCAAATGCTGCGAGCTGTTAAGGGTTGAGGGCAGGGAGAGAGCTGGCACAGCTGGGAAAGGCTCAGGCACCTGCCCCTGCTGCCCCTCGGATGCAAGGGAACAAAGTGGCGCTCACCCCGTGACCCTGGATGAAAGCCGAGGGAAGGACTGAATCATTTGGCTTACAGGCTGAGCAAAATCCAAAACTGTCCCCACCCCCTCAAAACGCATTCATTTTCAGACAGTTTTCCTTACTATATTTTCTGCAATCCAAAAAAACTAATCTGGTCTGTTCCTAAAATGTTTAGATCAGTCCCTGGTTCACTTTTTTTTTTTTTTGTCTTTAGAGTGGCAGTGAAATATTCCTGAAAAAATTCAACCAGTTCCTTGAGAATCTGCGAAGGGCTTAATTCATCCTAAATCTGCATGAGCTGCTACAAAGAACCGTGCCTCCAGGGACCATTCCTCCCAGCTCTGCCCTCTGCATTTTAATGTCTCTAGATGCGTGGCTTTCCCCTATTCTCCTACTTTCCCTGCTAAGCTGCTGAAAGGTCTACACGGGCTGTCCCTGCATGGGCAACCCTCCCTCGGGATGCAGTGAGCGATGGAGAACCGACAGGTTTCCAATGCTGCGGAAATGTCCCTGGGCACCAGCAGTCCCACGGGGCACAGAAACGCCCCGGGGCTGGCAGGGAACAGAGGCTGCCTATCTTACAAACCACTCGTGTGCCTGCTCTGCAGGATGTGCTGCTGAAAGCAGGGAGATGCAAGACATTCCTCCACAACCAGCACGGGGACTCGCGTCACGCCGTGGCTGTGCTGGTTAGCACCTCCCATCCCCACCCCGCGCATCGCGCAGAACTGCTGCCAGCTTCCTCGGCTGCACAGCGACACACGCTAGAAATGTGTGCGCTTGGACTGGATCGCGTGTTTTAAAATGTATCACAACTAATTATTTGCGCAGCACAAACCGTATAGCTTCTGCTTCCGAGCAGATGGGAATTTGCAACAAACTTTGGCAAAGCAGGGACCCCTCGTGTGCCGTCACCTCAGCTGCACCACGCGAGCCTGAGCGGGCCCTGTGGAGCTGCCCCATCCCCTGCACGTCCCCGTCCTGCCCTGTCCCCTGTGTGTCCCCGTGCCAAAGGCTGCAGGTGACTGGGGAATGGCACAAACCTGCCTGGTTGCAGGGCCAGTTCTCAGAGCCCATCTCACTGAGATAATCATCCTGGACAAAGTTCAGCTAAATAACTGGACTGTTTCAGCTCTGTGCTCAGCACATATGTTGATGTATTCACACAGGTGTCCAAAACCTGCCCAGCACTCGTGGCTCATGAGACCGAGCACAAAATGTACAACTAGCACCTTCCAGCACAACCTCCTGTATGCCGCTAGAAAACAGCCTATGGTTGTAATGTCAGGGCCATCCCCTCCATTCAAACGTGAGCTTATCTGCTAGAAAAACATACGGTGTGTGCTTCAGGAGAGGGGAACACAGGACTGACCCCGTCTCCAGCTCACCTGTGCCCACCTGCGCCCTCCAGGAGAGGCAGATGGGGTTTGGGATTTCTTCACATTAAGACATCCAAGGGCAGCTGGAGAAGTTCTCCCCACGGATCAGTGCTATCAGACCAGAGGGAATGGCTTTTGGTCAGTCTCAAGGCAGGAGTGTAGGAAGCATTACACTCCTAGACTGCTTTCCAGCAGCCAGCTCATGTCGTTTTTGAAAAGCAATCTTCTCATTTCACGCTGAACCTTTTTTGCTCGGTGAACTTCTCTGAGCCCTGCCCTTGCATTTGCTGCTGCCTGCTGCAGGAGCACTGCTGCTGCCTGCTGCAGGGAGAGTGCAGGGCACAAGCCAATTCCCATCCAGTAGAGATTACAATCACAATCACAGAACAGCTCAGGTTGGAAGGGACCTCAAAGATCACCTAGTTCCAACCCCCTGCCAGAGAGTTTGTCTCTGATGGTTTCCAGTTACATCTGATTTAATGCTATCTGTGGGTTTATTTTTCCTCTGCTCACCCTGCTAGCAGCCCTACATAACCCTTCTGAGCAGCCTCCTCGAGTCTGCCCAGGACTTGACCCACACCAACAGTTTTATCATTAACGATTCTTATGAACTCTCCATCTCTGAACAGCAGTGATTTACTTCTGATTCATGTCTGCCATCCAGCAATTTCATGCAACAGTGGAGAGAGATCCCCTTCTGCTGCGGCAGGCCGGTACAGCACGAAGCCTGTCGGAGACAGTCGTGCTTGCCCAGCTGCCCTTGCATCCCGTGCCACCCTGCCCTGAGCCAGCGGGTGCCTCTGTCGCTACCCCGGCTCCCCAAGATCACTCACTGGAGGGCTACAGCCTCACTTGGGCCTGTACATTACAATTACGATGTTTTTGCTGGTATATTTGGGATAAAAATAGTTTTTTTGTTGTTGTTGCTCATTGATGCTGCTTCTGGTTTTTGACATCCAAGGGATGAAACTGCGACTGGCATTACAATAGGGAAGTTTAATGATCCCAATTATCTCCTTCAATGTATCTTTGGCTCTTCGCAGCCACAGAAATAAAATTTCTACCAGCTGCCAGGCACTCCCGGCTGTTTTGCAATCGCCATACATGACGGCGGAACAGACTGACCAGGCAGTGACCCCGAACAGCCGCCGATGTCAGTGCTAAGGAAGAAGACCGGGAGGCGCAGGGCTCCGGGAGGCGCAGGGCTGGGAAGGGGCAAGGCTGCGTGCTGGCAGGCAGCAGCAGGCTCCAGTGGTGCCTCCAGCAGCCAAGCCGCCTCCTCTCCCTTTCTAGGACCACGCTGCCAGCGGGACTTCCCGAGGGAAGCCGTGGTACCCACCTCGATGAGACTGCGCAGGCCTCCTCGTGATACTGCAGGTGTTAACGGGACCAGATGCTGCTGTGTACTTGCAAGCCATCACCATCATTTATTATGGATCTTTGCTAGCGTATAACCCCGTATTTATAAGGTTTTGCTCTTCTGCTAATCTAACCTGTATTGCCCTCTCCAGCTCCATGGGCCCTCAGCAGATCCTAAACATGCTGCTCTCCCCTGCCCCGACAGCCGCTCTCCTCCACGAAGTTATTCTGGATCCATTCAGGCAGGGGCAGGCTCAGCTCCTTCAGCTAATTTACACTCGGTTGCTATTTAACCATCTGAGCACGACTGTCCCCAGCCAAAATCTACTGCTAGGAAGGAAAAGGCCAATGGAAGAGAAAATACACAAGCAGGAAGGTGAATGAAGAACTGAGTTACAAAGTGACAGAAAAGGCCACTTCATTTTTGGCATTTTTGAGAACCTGGATATGCACCAAGAGGAAACGTAGGGAACGAGACTCCGAGCCACGGGGAGAGAGCAGGTACGGTGATGAAGAAGTGTTGCCGATATGCTCCACATATCAGAAATAAAGAAGACCGGGTTTTAAAGTGATTTTAAAACACAATAAAATGCCGTGATTGGCAAATAATATCCTCATCCAACAGCCCTCACCAATTTCATTAACGTGTCAATAGTTTCTCCATGAAACTGCATCTCAGTTTTGCAGCTATTTTTCATCAGTTCTGGTCTCAGCTCTGCACACAGGCATGCAAGACTCCTGGAAATGGAAGTCAAGCTCACTGCTTGCAGTTATTTCACCAATGCTACAAAGCGTGAGCCTGCCAGCATTCGGCAGAAATACCAGCAGGATAAATGACTGGTGTCAAGAACAAACAAGAGACCATTTCATTGCTCCACTGCTACAACTTTGTATGTTAAACCATGCACGAGACTTTCTCACTGCCGGCTCTGAACTTAGCGAGGTCACTAATGAAGCCGGTTAGGTTTGAAAAAACTTCCCCAAAAGCCAGCGGCTCACGGTCCTTAGCCTGGGAACGAGGAACCTCTTCACTGATGTTCCCCTGCAGTGGAACAACAGCCGAGGCACACACACAGCCTGCGGTTAATGCCTCCCTCCGGCAGCCTGCCAGCAAGCCGCTACCTGCCAAGATCCCCCAGCCTTGCTCGTGACCCTGTGTTTTGCTTTCTGTGCCCTGTGTTTTACCTTTTTCATGTTGATGCTCTGAGCAAAATACTGACATTGTAACATTTTGCCTGGTTTCCTTTCCTAAGGACTAATGATGACTGGAGACCGCCGGTCTGCAGAATTGCTGCTGTTCTCAGCACAGCTGCAAGCAAGGCGGTAGTCGGTCAGGATGCAGAAAAGAGCATGGGACGCGCTCAGCACACGCCAGAACAAGCAGGCACATTTAACCAGACTTTGTGGTGGGAGCTCGGTCACCCAGAGGCACCGGGGGGTCTGACACAAGGTGTCCCACCGTGCTCTTCTGTGCCACCAATGCTTAGGGCTCATGGACAGCCACGCTGGAAAACTCAGCTTGCTTCCCTGCCTAGCATCCACAGCCCCCGGATTTACAGCATCCGTGGCACGGACAAAACACACAGGCCTCCGAAGTCCAGCTTTAGGCTGGCTGCTTAACCCCCAGAGATGCACACATCTCTCTCTTGCCTTCTGACTCTTCTTGCATTGCACAAACGCCAGCTCAGTGCTGCCTCTAACAGCACAGCGCTCTGGGAGGAGCAGATGCTGTGCCATCATACCTCTGTGACATGCGGGATGCAAGAGCTTTCCCTCTTCCACTGCTGACTGCAGTGATATTCGTACAAAGGCTTCACAGCTGAATGACGAAGAAGATTGTGCCGTCACCACTGCCCTCCCCGTCCCCTTATTACCACCTGTTTCCGAGATGAAAGAACTGGACCAAGGCTGCAGCACACCAAAACCCCACGATCGTGCTGGCTAGGAGGCATCGCTGCCCTGCATTATGCAGCAAAGTCTGCGCCATGGAGGCTTGCAGAGTTTTATAGGGCATCATTAGGGCCATGTTTTCAAGGCACGAGAAGCTGTATTTTAATGTCTCGCATCCAATTCCCCATTGAGCTCGCACTCTATTTTCTCACAAAATGAGCAGAATCAGATGTTCCAGAAAAACATAGTATATTGAGTTTGAAAACTCAGCACTGAAAGAGAGGTAAAGAAAAGCTTACATAAGTTGCATTCCCTGTGGGTAGGGATATTGACAGTGAGCCTTTGAAATGCATGAAATCTAGTTTGTTGATCATTTCCCAATTTGTAGTCAGCTCAGTGGGAACAAATGTAAGCCTATTTAGCTATCTTTTTGAAGAAATCCTTGGCATCTCATTTCTCTTAACCAATATACCTATCATCTATTTTTAACTCGCTCCTTTTGTTGGATGCAGAGGGGCAGATTAACCTGCAGTGCTTTATTTTCACGCAGTTCTTTCTGTGGCCGGATCCGTCTGATTTCCAAAGTTTCCTTTGCATTAAAATGACATTGTCCATCACAACCCAAGTTGTGTCGTCAAGTGTTTGCCAAGCAGCACGGACGCACTGGTAGTCTGAAGACCGAAATACAGAGAGGGGAGGAAAGGACTGGTGATTAACTGGTTTTTAATAGTCCTCTTGTCTGGCACACTGAACACAATATGGATTGCAAAGTGGAAGAGGCAGCCATGGAGAAACTATTTCTTTTAGAAATGAGGATTAGGGAAAACTCAGTAAAATATTAATACAGAACTTTCAAAATATTCACTTAGGAGATGATGTATGTCACAAGAATGATCGCTCTATTTCAGACAATAAAAAGAGAATTAAGAGTAGCGTGTGACATTAGGCTAGCGCAGCTCGGAGAAAACCAGGCTTGAATCTCAGGAAAGGTATTCCTGGTGGAAACAAAGACCCGGCAGTTGTGGTGCCAGCCTCCAAGGCGGCCATGTAGAGCCATTGCTACACATCACTCCTGCTCAAGAGAAGGGCATGGAAAGTTCCCTGTGAAAGGAACGGGATTTCAGTGATAAAAATACACATGTGAGGGCTGAAAGAGCTGCAAAGCACTCAGGTTTTCATGGGGAATTCAAATTAAAGTCCTGTGAGCAAAATTAAATTCCAGCCGCTGCATTGTGTTTCAGTTCAGGAAGAGAAAGAGGCATTAACACGGGGCAGGGTCGTGCTCCAGTTATGTCTTATTAAGTATTCCTGCCTTCCTCGAGATAAGCATCACATATGGGTTCTTTTGCAGTTAGCAGTTAGTTGTTTCAAGAGAGATAGGTCTGGATAACACCCCTTCTGTCTCCAAGGGCCTCCTGGGCTGATTGACAGCAACACGTACTGCAGGGAACAAACACTGCTAAAATAAAAAACAAGATTGCTTTCTCTGAAGGGGGTCACTGGGGTCACTTCTTTGTCATGTCTTCTGCTCGCCATCTCTGGTGGAGGGAAAGACAAAGAGGAGGGGTGACGTTTTCCTTTCCTAATAAAACACAGGACTTGCTGAGGAACTGGATTTTATTTCTGATGGCTTGCACTGAAGGCAAAGTTAGGGCAAGAAGAGATTGCTTGAAATAAACATGGTATTTTGAGAGTTGAATCCCACCTCCGGGAACCACATGGAAGCCTAGCTCAGAATCTGCCCTACAGCTCCTCTCAGTTAAAGTTTAGGCTGTTTTCTGAGAGATCAGCAATAAAATCTCTACTTTTTACTCATCACCTTTGGCTACCCTACCCCAGCGATGGACAGCACTTGGCTTGGCTTCACTGTGGGCAGACCCACCAGGTGTTTTGAGGCTGTGCAGTAGCAATATGTCCCGTGAGATCGCTGGGTTTTTCAGTGCAAAGAGCCTTCCCTGAATTCAGCAATTTCTCCATTTCTCCACTTCTCATCAGTAGTTTCCTCTCTGCCTATACAAAGGGAACACCTCTGCAATTTCTATTTTGTGCCATCCCAAATCTCCTCTCCAATGAAATGCTTTCAAGCTATATTTCCCTTACATTGCCGCATTTAATGATGCTCAAGAACTTTTCTTATTTCATTAGCTCCTGCAAAACATTCCCCAGTGCTTCAGCATCGCCGTCTGCCCAGCTGTGCCAGGGATGGTCCATCTTACTGACCGCTGGCGGGCTCTGATCTGCCCCCGTAACAAAGCTGAGCGGAAGCAGCCAGGCACCAGCAGAGGCAGAAGACACCAGAACAGCTCTCCCAGTTAAAAATCTGAGGACAAATGTTTGCTTTCCCAGAGACCTCTGCTAGCCTGCCAACGCCAGCATCAGCAGATCAGCACACCGGCAGCTGCCAGGTGCTCTCGGTTCTGCCCTTTGGGCTTTTTCCCAGTTGGTCCTACCTGGTGCCAGGAATCTGCCGCTCAGCTTACTCCTTCCCAAGTGCAAGGTGATGGCAGGGAATCAGGATCCTATTAACAAATATCCATGTGAAATGAGGCTCCTGATCCGACGAGATAAATAAATCTGGCTGAGAAGCAGGAAAGTCATGCCAACAACTAGATTTTCCATGAAAGAAGAGAATTAGCAGTGCCCAAATAGAGGGGTTAAGGTAGATTGATAATGTCAAGTCATTGATATTTTATAAGGTAACCATGGTTATTTTATACTCATTCCTTTGCAGCATGAATGCAGATGATGAAAAGTATTCTTGGGCCAACTGAAAGAAAAAACTGAAGAGAGATCCTGATGGTAATTTAAACTTTAAAATGCAGAAATTAATCAGTCCACAAAGACAATGGAGAGCACTCAGCTGACATTGCACCACAAAACCCCCCTCACTGAACAGAAGAATAAGAACCATTTCACAAAGGATGAACATCTTGAAAATCATCCTGGCTTTAGCCCTAACATACCTGCAAGGATCAATGTTGCTGAGCAAGATAGATCTGGTCTGATGCGTGAAGTTGCCCGCGCAGCCCTCTGGATGAAGCACAACAGTTTGTAATTTAATTTGTAGAGGCTGCAGGAAATGCAGAGCACCACTGGTCGTGGCCTGCTGCAGCCCCTCGGTGGGAGGAATGGGAAATGGCAAGGATGCCCAATTAACTGAGTGCTCTATTAAGCAAACCTAAAGAGAACTTGGGCTCGGATGAGTCCCCATGGGTTTCTTCAGCAAATCAGGAATTAAATTCATCTCCAGAACCCCACAGTGGAGGGGCTCCCAGCAGCCAAAACATTTTGCATGACAGCAGAGAGCAGAAACGAGAGACTGTTCCTCCAGCCCAGAACCTGCCTGGGTGCTGAAACCTTTCCCTTCCCTTATGCAATATGCCCTAGCAAGCCACCCCTGACTGCTGCTGTTTCAGTGGAACAAGTGACATTGGCTAAGCTGCAGAGAGGCATCTTATCCCCGAAGCTTGGAGGGATGGCTGGCAGGAGGTAGCGTGGGAAGGACAGGGTGCAGGAGTGAGTCTCCAGTCCCATACACATCTCTGGTCAGTGTTAGAAGCGAGTGACTTAATCCTCGTCTGCCTGTCTTCTCTGTTGTTGCATGACGTGATAATTTCTCCGCTAAATGTCTGCGCTTTGGATGCACACTCGAGTCTGGCTTCTGTAAAGGGGCTGTAAAACCAGAAGATGTCCGTAGTAGGGCCAGAACTTGAAGTTCCTAATGCACGAAAACATACATTCCCAACTGGCAGCTAACAGGGTTAAAACACCCTCTGATTAAATGAAAGCATCTTTAATTAGTTTAATTGACCATGCCTCAGCCAAGACCATCTGCTCAGCAGCATTTGCCTGCTCTTTGCAGGAGCGATTGATCAGCCATAGCTACAGAATCCAGCATTCGGCTGCATCAGATTTATTTTGTTTAATAGAAGAGCTAATTTGCTTTAAATTTAATTACAGGGGCCAAGATTGCTCTCTAAGTCCATACCAGCACAGCACATAAGCTGGTCCTACAGCCAGCGCACACAAGCATCCCTACATGTCCTGCACAAACCCGATACCCGGTGCCGAAAGCTCGGCAGCGTGGTTCCACCCTGACAAAGGCTCATTCCTGCATTTTCCTCCCCAAAACACAGGAGCAACGTGGCACACACCAGCGAGCTGGCAGCGCTGCCCCTGCTGCCTCCCACAGCCGGCATTACCCCTTCCTCCCAGCATCGTTTCTCTCCTGTGCAAACGTAGCTCAAAATACCACTGAGCCGATGGGGAAGGGCAATTCCCCTCTCCCTGAATCTCTGAGTTTATCTGCACGGTGTTACTGTGAAGGGGGGAAATAGCACTCACTTCCCAGCCCTTTTCCCTTCCTCAATTTCCCACCCGGCGCTAAATCACGGCCGTCTTTAGGAGACACTCGAGCGCTGACACTCATGCTGCGGCTGCCACGGGCTGCTACAAGAGTAATTACAACCCTGCAGAAGGCTCCGGGCTGCCATTTCCGTTTCCATGGAAATAAATACTGAATTACTGAAAACAGAGTATGATGCTTTATGGATTTGGAGGCTTGTGATCATCCCGAAACCACCTCAGCCCGTTTCTGTTGGCGGTGGCTTCGTTCCAGGGGAGGGGTGGGTAACGTTCTCAGCGTGGAACGTGGTGGAGAGACCAAAAGGTGTTTTGGAGAGAAAGGGTGGGAAATAAAAAAGCAAGGAGCTGGGGACGATGCTCTGGGGCTGGCAGAGAGCATGGTGGTGCTGGATAAAGCCTCCCTTCACTCACAGCACCCAGGTCCCCAGCCCGGGCAGCCCTCGGGGGCTGGTGGCCGGCAGGGTCCTTGCATTAGCAATTAAATGCCCACACCTGCCGGTGGCCATTTCACTGGCTTGGAGCTTCAGGATGAAGCTGGAATCAAACAGAATCGCTCTTTGTTCTTCAAAAATGATACACAGGATGAAAAAGAGAATGATCTGATTCTAAAAATCCCCGGACTAAAGAGGCAGCTGCGCGGGGACAGGTAACTCCATGCTGGGTGCGGTGACCTGGGCTCGGTTCTCATCGCAAGGCGCAGCTGGGAATTCTTCATCAGAGGAAAAAAACCTCAACCTTGGTTTGGGGAGGATCCACGCAAACCAAACTTTGATTCTGAGGTCAGCTTAACCTTCATCCCGCTGTCTGAGCCGTTACGGTGCCTCACAGGAGTTTCTGTCCTTCCTTGTCCCAGCCCTGGACCAAACCGGACCACGTCCCCCAGGTACCACCAGAGCATCTCTGCAAACAATTACAGCCTCCGGGTCTCAACACCCCACAGCAAATCGGGTTCAGGAAAGCCACCTGAACTGCAGAGATGAGAGAGGGGCAGCAGGTGAGATACCACACATCGAATTACCTTTAATACTGAACTGAGCTAAAATCAAACACTTGATTCAGGGCAAAAATTGTAAATATCTTTTCTATTAGCAGCTCTGAAACCTTTTCTTTTTTTTTTTTTTTGCAAGGCAGCTTTCCCCTTTGTGAGAAATGTCAGCCTTCAGACACAGCATCCTCAGTCAGCTGCAAAAATAAATGTCAATACAATACAGTGAACTCCAGTTTTAAACCAGCTCTGGTTGGTGAGATTTGGGTTGAAAAGTTCCCTAGCTAAAACCACAGGTCCTCAAAACTTTAAAAAACAATCGCAGTGATCAGTGGCTTTGATCCCTCTGGGTGACATAGGGCCTTGGTCTGTACCACACCCCTGTCTACATTTTGGATGTGTTACCTGCAGCCCAGGTGGACAGGAATAGATGCTGTAAAACGTGACCTTCAACCATGTGTTACTGTGTCCTATCCAGCAGGTTTGACACACTTAGCTGTAAAAACGAGTAGCTAAATCTAAGGGAATTAGATGGAATTGGGAGTTTAGCACAGACATTTTTCACACTTAGCAGGATCGCCACAGTACGTGGGACACTTCAGGCCCAGGAAGAGAGAAAGCTGAATTTGCAGGCTGTGAATTGAGACAATCCTGCAGGGACAGCCTCGGGGTGCAGCGCTTCCTCCCGGGTGGGAGGGCGGCCACAACTGCTGCAGCTGGGTCAGCTACACTGCTCCTTCCCTCACAGCATGCCTAAATGTGACTTTCAAACACGGTATGAGATAGAAAAGTACATCCCTGCCACACAGATGGGCAATAATGAGACCACAGCCTGACTTTAAGAGATGCTGCTGCAATTCAGCCGTCAGTGGGAAATAGAGGGCTGTGCCCAGGGAAAAGCTGGCTGCAAGGACTCCAGTCAGGAATCGCCCAGCACCTTAAAAAGACAAAAATGTCTCCTGTATGACTCTTCCACGGTCACTGGCTCATTGAGGAGTGGAAGAGCTAAACCCGAGCCTTGCCAATGGGTTCTGGGACCAGAAACCCAAGACTGAACACCCTTCCGAGGCAGCTCTCGCCCAGCAGAGGGGCTGGCGGGCGCAGCCAGGGATGCTCAGCTCCATCGCTGCCTCCAGCGGGGCGGAAACACCCATCCACACGGCGTGTATTATGCACAAGTCAACAACACAACAACAACTGAAACCACGTTAGTATCTCTGCATTATTTAAAATTCTCCAGTCATAGGCTGTGCTTAACAGCACCGTAATCTCCCACACCATCCTAGTGCAGCACCAGTCCCATCTTTGTTTCCTAAAGGCCTTTCTAGGCACATCAATCCCTTCTGCTATCTCAGATCCTGCTGCATCACCACTATCGCATTAACAACACACTTATCTCATTCCACCTGAGGATATTGTATTAAAAAAAAATCCCTTTATAGATCATCATCCTCCTGCACAAGTAAAATATTATTTCAGAAGGGAATGAGAACACAGCCCCGGTGATGCAACTGTTATGCAATTACTGGGTGTGATGTAACGAGAGGGAGAAAAGCTCCCTCCTCCAGGCTGCAGAAGTTCAAGCAAGTGCTCAGGACTCCATTCGTGCCCGTGCTTTGCAGGAAAAATAACTGGGCGAGGTATTCTTACCCCTTCCCTTCTTGCTCAGCCCCTGGGGCAGTCTCACTGCACACCACAACAAGGGAGAGGCACCCAGCCAGCCGGTGCCTGCTTCCACCTTTCTCTGGTGCTGCCAAGGGGGCTCCAGGACCATCCAGGGCACCCTTTGTATGGCACAGTCTGGGGAAAACGTACTTTTCCACATCCCTTTAAAAGCTGCACCCCAACAGCCAGCAATCTGGAGCCCACGCCCAAAGAAGCTGCTGGATGGTGTGCGCTGGGGCTCATCCTTGGCAGCTCCTGCCTGGGAGCTGGGCTCTGCACGGCCCCAAAGCCAGCACCCATCTGCAGGATAATGGCACAGAGCAGGGGTTTTGCTGAGCCTCAAACCCAACAGCGAGGGGCTCTGGCTGCGGCCGCTCTGCTCCCAGATAGCCAGAGCAACACGAGGCTGATCCTCTTTGCTTTCCAGGCCCGGGATTGATAAACTGCACTCACAGCGCCACGCCAACGCCTACGACGAGCAGCAGCGCTCAGACAGCCTGTCAGGGGAAACAAGCCCTCTCCTAATTCTTCCTGTAGACAGCAGACAAGCAGAGGTCAAAAAGAAGCACAGCTTACACTGCACTGAACCACTGCAGAAAAGGTTGTTCTTGCCCCCAGATTCGTTTGCAAAGTTTGCTCAGCCTGGGTGCAAAGCCTGTGGCTGGCAGGGGCTGCAGCGGAGGCTGCTGGTGCCCTGCTCAGGGGAGGAAAGCAAACGCATCCATCCTGAGGTGTGTGCAGTGTGCCGCATGGCTGGGGACGTTATAATGCCTGCATGTCCAGGGAAACACCAGCCTATGTCTTCCTTTTACTTACAGCTTATCCACCAACAGAACATACGACACATTTTGTTCTTAGGGAACAGGTGACGGAAGCATCAATCAAATTATTAAGACAAGGATTCAAGTTTTACTTCTAATTAACTCTGATGAGACAAGAGTCAGACCACAGTAATTTCACTCATTAGCCCAACAGTTTTACCCAGCCCGTGTCAGTGTGTCTTACGGGGAAGCAAATGAACACTGTCGGGCTGAAGCACAACATCACGCTGGAAATCGACGCCGTTTTCAGGTGGTGTGGGCCAGTGCCACGAGGGGCAAAGCGTGGGCTCTGTGCTGCAGGTACTGCTGTAAACTCAGGCTGAGAGGAGTTTGCAAACCCACCTGGAAAGGGAGCTCGCTGCTGATTTTCAGGACAGGCTGACAGGCTGGCAGAGGTGCTTACAGAAGAGTGCTTGTCACACAGATGTGGCAAATGAAAATTTATGAAAATTCGAAGCTGGTGGGGAGACAGAGAGAAGCTGCAAGGGAGCCATGCAGAAGCATTCCCCAGTCATACCACAGACACAGCACACACGGTGCAAAACCTGGACCCATTCCTCTGCTCAGGAGGAAGGGCATTTTACAACACCAGGATCTTCCCCTGATGGGTATAGCTGGCCCAGATGACATGGCCACAGGTAGCACTGAAATAAAGGTCCCTATGGCAGAGCCTGCAGTTTCCCTGGGTGCTCACTGCTCCTGCATTCGCTTTTATTTCACCAAAAGGAAATGCCTCGGTTCTCCCCAGGCTGAACAACTGTGCAAACCAGCCTGGCCTCCAAAAAGGCTCTGTATGAGGTTTTGAAGGACTTTTCTCCCTGGTGATGCATGCAGAGGTTGAACACCCCATTCCCACACAGAGAGCAGGATGAGGTCCAAGCTGTGCGTGGGGAGCAAGGTTCCGGGGGCCCCCACCCCAAAAAACGCCTCCTCCATCTGCCAGCACTGCCTCCCCTGCAGCCTTACAGAGAGCAGGGGGGAGGTGTGCTGAGCCCTGCCTTGTGCAAAGAGCTTCCCCTTGTGCATAGCTAATCCTGCTAGCCAGGTATTGAAAACAGAGCGACTTCCGTGCTAATACTCACTCCCAACAGAAATTATGTCATTCTCCAGAAGCTTAAATTACAGGTTTGCTGCCTCTAAGCATAAGAAAAGCCCCAGAATTAAATCCTTTGCTACCGGAGTACAACTAGGACCTACGGCAGGGAACATGTTGCTTGATGCAACAGGGCAATCTGCGGGGAGCAGCCAGTACAAATTGCCACTGGCTTCAGGGTGGCAGCCAGAAAGGCTTTCATAAGCAGAGATCATCCACAGAGCAGCACAGCAATGATTAAACACTAGTTTCTGCATCCCTGGGAACCATAAAGCGAGAGGGTAGGATCACAAGGGCTCATACAAAACCGCCTGAGTTCCTTAGCTGAGCGTAGGTCAAGGGAGGATGACAGACCGAGGGCTGAGGTGGGTATCAGTTAAAAGGAAACAGCAACTGCAGAACTGACTCAGCCCTCGATCCATGCTTTGGGTTTTAAAGAAGTCCCCCATGATGGGGTGGAGGCACTGGTTTGTAAACAGAATTTATGAGGACTGATGCAGTCCTCGCTGTCGCTTTTGCCATGAAGACGGCTTAGTCAGGGACGTCTATTATCCTCTCCCCACTCTGCCATAAAGGACTGCCATGACGAAGAACAAACACAAGATAATGAAGCTCTTTACAGGATAAAAAACAAATCCAACGTAATTTTGTATCTCTTGAAAAAAAATGGAAACGTCTAGACAGAAGAAAGACAGAATTGGTCTCGAATGTATTAATTCCAATAAGAAGCTGAACCCCTTAATTAAGGGGAAGAGATTGAAGGCTGCTCCTCCTCAGAAGACTTTCCCCAGCGTTACCTCACGCTCCCTGTGACTCTGGCATCCTTTATCCTGCGTGCGATATTTATAACCGAGAGCAGGGGACTGAGATCTGGGTCACGGGCAGCCACGGGCAGCCTCGGCCAGAGCTGCTGGCACCGCAAGGTGCCCCAGCCCAGTGCCCCTGGGGAACTGGGTCTCACCAGAGGAAAAGAAGAGAGGAACGGGAGAGGTTTTCATCAGTCTGAGAGCTCTGCAACCAGAGCAGAACTGAGGCGGTGGGGATTTGAGATTCTCTCTGCTTTGAGAAGTGACAGCCATGGGAACCAAGGTGCCGGCCTGCAGTCTCTCTCTGCTTCCCCTCTCCCCTAAATAAGCAAGTTTGCATAAGACATTCACCGTCAGGGCATCTGGGCTTGGAACACTCATGAGGTTATTGGAGGCTGCAATAAAGTGCTTCTGTCCTTTAGATAGGCGATGTGATGGCGTGAAGGCAAGCAAGGCACAACAAAATGACACTCCTCGGCACCTGCTCGACCAGATGCAGAGCTAAGGGAATGAAACTCTCCCATCACAACAACTCTATGGGATTTCAGAAAAAGAAAACTGTCTGAAATAGCTACTGAAAACCTGAAGCAGCCAACCAAGAGCACAACACGTGAGAAGGAAGCTCGCTTGGGTAGCCAGAACAGAACTGACAGTGCACAAAAATCCCACTGTGACCCAAACCCTCTTCTCCTTGATAGAGCTTGAGAAAGTTCTTACAAAAAACACCAGGTCAGACCCAGAGTTTCCAGTCTGTACCAGCACTATTTTCTAGCAGCAATGGGCCCATTCCCACCCAGCCTGGGGGAGGACCTTACCTGACAAGCATTGTAGAGCAGCTGATGCTCGAATTTCTTGATCCCCAGAATGTTCTGGAACATCTCGTAGAGCTGCTCCTTGCTGAGGATGAGTTCGGAGGCCGCGCTCGCTGTCATCCTGGCCTGCTGCTTGCGGGGATCCTCCTCGCCACGGTAAATGGCGTCAAACTTGGCCATCCAGGAGCTCAGGACCGTCTCCTTGCTGAGGCCATCGATTTCGGGCAGGCTGCGCACTCTCTTCTCGATGTGCTTCTTGAAGACCTCTCGGGAGTCATTCGCTGAGCACCCTCCGCTCTGCACCATCCTGGCAACGCGGTCGCTTTTCAAGAACACCTGCGACAAAAAGGTGACTTAAAATGGTGTCACTTAAAAAAAATACACCCCCCTCCTCACTCCAGAAGCAGCACAAACAGGGTTTCACTGCTGGGAAAAGCACTACCTCATCGCCAGTGCGCTTTCCCAGTCAGCAACCAGATGTTGCCAGGCTGGCAGAGGTTTCGTCTGCACTTTGGGAAGCGTAATGAAATCAGGTGAAGCTTCTGCTTTGTGTCTGCTAAAATGGACACGCTGTGATGCAATTAAGACTTCACACAACGTTACGGTCACACTTTGCCAGATACATAAATGCCCTTTGGGAAAGCAGGATTATATTTTGTTCTATCAAATGTTTTAATAAGAAAGTTACTGTATAACAACATCCACCTGGCCAAAGGCTGCCTTGTCAGAGGGAGCCCCGTCATCCTACTCAAGCTAACAGCATCGCATTGATCCATGTAGCCAGGCACTGGAGAGACCTCTGACAGAAGGACCAGACTTCTAATAAACTACCGAGCTGGAGGAGACCTTTGCAGACTGCCTGGCTGCTACGAGATGAGAGGAATAAATTAGTCTAATGCCAATGTTACCTTCAGGTAAATAACGTGTGTCCCACAGCTTCTCTCATTCCCTGGTCCTTCCAAGCCAGGCAATCAGCACTGGAAGAGCACCAACAAAGCCACAGAAGGACGGGGATGAACTGCCCGATCTCTGCACGCTGCAGGTGAACATCAAGACAACTCAGATCATCACAAGGCACACAGCATGTGGCACGGCCACAGGCGGAGGCCAAATCCATCCCAGCACTGCTGAAGCTGCACAGGGTGGGTCAGGGCAGCTGCAGGCTCCCTGGGGAGGCTGTGCAGAGCAAACAGCCTGTGAAGCACAGGATGCTGACAGCAGGAGGGAGAAGGCATTTGATGGAGGTGCTCTTTCTGCTGCGAGAACAGCAGAAGGGTCGAGACATAAAAGGGCCCTGCAGAGCAGGTGATCCCACAGGAACAACAGAGCCAAAGGATGAGAGAGGGACAGGGGGATATTGTGTTGGCTCTTCTCTCCCAAGGCCTGAACAGAGAAGAGCAATCAATGCCTAGCAAGAAGCCCTGTTTTATTAATGATGCTGAGAACTGATGAATGCGGCCGGCTGGAAGAAGCTGTGCCAGCACAGGGGTGGATCTGTCGGCTCTCAATAATTAAAGAGTTCAAGGATGACCTAAGGACATGGTAGATTTTATACCACTCAGCAACATGGCACTCCGTGTTCCCAGATGCTTTCTGGGAACTCGTCTAAGACCAGCAATCCCCCTTGACAAGGGACTTAACCGGGGAACATGGCCACGCAAACATGTTCAGGGCAAGAGTGTCAAACACATCCCTGACCTAGCATGTCACCTTTACTTCTTTCTTTCTCAAAAAAAAAAAGAAAAAAAAAAAAAAGAATTCCCTAGGCAATATTTGAAGAGAAGAAATCCTATTCTGCACTGATATCCTGAACAGAGATGTTCAGTTTCAGTTGAGAAAAAAACAAAACCAAGTCCTAGTATTTTCCAAGCCCAAGGCTCATCATGCAGCTTTGTAAGTCTGTACCTAAATGCAGATTTCTAGACAGTGTCAATCCAAGGGACAGGTACTTGCACAGAGCCCTGAGACTTGCAGGAGTTAAGATGAAGCAGGATCTGCTCTGACTGTGCCATGGCTTGATCAAGGGTGGGCACCTTTGCATGCAAGGGAGGAAGGAGGGCAGCATCAGGAAACGCTGCTCCTGCATCCAGAGAGGGCAAAGGCTTTCTGCTGCCAGGCTTTCCTTGTGCCACCGCAGATGGTGCTGAGGAAGACATATGCAGCCATGCTACAACTGCACGGAAGCTGGAAGTAAACTGCTGTAAATGACAGGAAACTGACAATTAAAAACAAGTAAAAGAAAGTTGCACTAAGGGACAGTGACGCACCATGCTTTTTGTGGCCTGCATTAAGTAGGACAATGCCAGTGAAGTGTCCAGTTGAGCTGAAAATGGACAGTTTGCAGACATCTAGTTTTGATCAGCTGTTCTATTTAAGTTTGATTATGTGATGCAATTACATAGCATAGGACTTCTGGAGCTGGTCAGGACATGCTTTTAGCCAGAGCCACCAGGGAAATGGAACGTATTTTGTCTGTTTTTAAGCAGTTTCATTTTCCTGCCCAATAATCTTATCTAAACAGATTATGCTGCTCTTATATCCTTAAAGTGCAGCTCACGCCATCTTGAAAACTTTCTCTAAGAGCATCTGCTCAGTGAAGCCGTGATAAACTGATGATCCCTTGGCAATTTATTTTCTGATAAGAGATGTAAATTACTCGCAGCTTCCTTCCTGTACAGAGAATGATGGAGCAGTAACTATTAGGCCAGTTTAATAGAGTTAATCCAGGGATAATTTGTGCTTTCCTAACACAGAAGCAGCTGTTACCATTTTTTTAATTTGTTTTACAGAGTTAAAATTCTCTTCAGTTTCAGTATCTGTATTTGGTCCTCTTTTAGATCTCACTTCCACGGAAATATTTTATGTAGACAATTCAAAATCTTCACCTTTTATGACAGAATAGCTCTAGGGAGAAAGTAAAATGGTTTGCAGAAAGGCTAGCAAAAAAAATAAGTGGCGCTTCTCATACAAATTGCAAGCACTGATTTCCTTCAAAAACAGAAGCTCTTTCCTTCTGAGAAAAGATATGAAAGGCAGCATTAAGGGCTGCACACAAAGAGGTGAAAAAAGAAAGACATACATAATTATTCTTTTGCACAATTATGAAGGATGTTTCACATTATTTAGTACCATCTAGTTTTTGTAGATGTACATCCCTTTTCTCCTGCTTTGCTTCAGAGCACTTGTACATGCATGCAAAGACTTACTAAAAGAAAAGACTTTTGCTGAAGATCCCAAAATCTATTAGATACAACACAAAAGCTTCAGCAAGAACTGAATACGCTGCCCATTTTTAATTGGTGTTTTTCACAGAGAGCACACAACATTTATTTCATATTGTGCTATCTTTCCTGTTTTAAAATTGGCTGTTTAAAACATCAGGAAGGTATTTCTCAGCTTAAAGGAAGGACATTCTTCTTCATAATCATGCTATGGGATACAACACAGAGAATGGGGTTGCTGCTGTTGCCTTATGGATGACACATCTCCAAACACTGAACCTTACAAACCTTGTGATGCATCAGACATCAAACAGGAGAAGCCTTGCACTTGCCTTTTATTTGTGTTTTGTTGACAAAGAATCCATTAGTTCAACATTTGACCCAGTCTGTGAGTAGGGGCGAGAACAGTGATTCAAATGAATAGTGAAATCATCTCTCCTTACCTCATAGTAGCTCTGGACAGCATTTATAAATGCTTCATCTGCCACAATCTGGGTTTCTCCATTGAGAAAGGCCTGGAAACGATCTTTGATTGTCTGGAGCTGCTGCTTACTTATCTGCAAAACATGCCAAAAGGACAAAATTAGTCGAGAAAGGTTTATGTATGAGGAAACAACAAATTAGTTCTTCTACAATATCTTATCAGCATGCTTATGATGCGCATTTTTGCTCTCCTTTGAGGATAGCAGCAAAAGTGTGGAATCACCCGTGTGTCCATACACGCGTGTACTCTTCATCCTGTTCATTTAAGAATCATGAGCACCAAAATTGTCCTGAACATCCTTTCTAAACAACTCTGCCACCACAAAACACATCCAAGACTTTTACTGCTTCAGGTACTCCGAAGACAAAAGCAGATCGCTGTGTGTGTGTGTCTGGAAAAGCATAAATATTTCAGTGCACTATTTTCCCCAGTTACCATCTTCTCCCCTTTCAGATGAGGTTTAATCTCTGACCTGGAAGCCCTGCGATTTGGCTGCAAAAGACAGCATTCTTCAGCACTCTGGGGTCTTGGCCTTTACTCTTGTTTTTTTTGTTTGCTCGTTTTATTGGCTTGTCATGTAGGAAACCTCATTCAAAACCAATGGTGAAAGAATTTAATGCCTTTGAATGCCAGTTCAAGGGCAAACCTGTTCTCCTTACCCAAGCAAGGACTTTCTCTGCTGCTCAGAACAGTTTCTGTCCAGCACGCAGCTGGTGCAACTTACAAGACAGTTCTAATTTTGGCACAACGACACCAACAGAAGGTTTACAGAGGTTTTTTTTTCCAGCCTTGTAAGATAACATGCTATTATTTTGCCAATTTATCTGTCGGTTTAAAAACAGATATAGCTTTTTTTTAAAAAAAAAAGAAAGAAAAAAAAGCCTTTTCAGCTTGTTGCACAGACAAAGCCACAGCAGGTATGTACGCCATGTAGCAGCATTCCCAGTACAACATCTTGAGATGCAGCTTGTGCTGAAGGGCTGCAGGGATTTAGCTGTAGTTGCATCAGCTTTACTACATGGCTACTTCAGATTTGACAATAAGAATTAATTTAGACAAAAGAGAAGGAACCAAACAAGATGTATATATGACAACTTCAAGCTGAAAGGAAAAAGAGAGCTGTTAAAGTCAGAACAATTATTTACTAATGACCAGAAGGTCTAGAGAAGGGTAAAAGGAGTGTTTTTTTCCTCACTTGTATGCCAGCAGAGGAAATAAGCCCATTAAAATGAAAGAAAAAAAATAATAATGGCTTTAAGTGTCCAAATGGCTTTGAATAAAGTATTAAAAACTACAGAGCTCTAAATGACTAAAGCATAATGAAGCCTGCTAAACACCGCTAGTGATGAAAAGCAGGAGAGGGACCACTTGGCAAACGCAACGATAAATATCACTAGATGTAGACGATGCGCCATGCGGGGCATTTAGGGACCGTGGTAACGAACACCACAAATGCTGATAATTAATTCTGCAACACCACGCTGAGGAGGGTTAGTGAGCAATGGCAATTTGATGTGATAATCTGGGATTAGTTTATCCTGGTGCTTATGGAGAGGTGTTCATCAAAGTGACATAAAACAAGACTCGCTATGCTCTGCTGCAGAAAACATGGGACAGCCTTTGCTGCCCTGTAGGAGCTGGTACTAAGGGTCATTCCTACCCATAAAACAGCAGCCCAGGAAGCACCTGGACTTCATCAGGTCCGACACACGCAACAAGGCTCAGCTGCACTAGGGCTTGGGCAAGCATCATCCCTCTAAACCAACCCACCTCGGTCTTGGTCATGGCCTGCCACAAGCCCTGCAGAAAAAAGCTGCCAAAAGCCTCTGGCTTTAAGGCTGGCAGGATTTAACTTCCGTATATAAGAGCATACCTACCATGCCAGGCATCTAAAACCCTTTGTGGTGTTTGCCAGGAGCACGATAGACACCACGAGCTCTTGAGCAATACACACAGCGTCAGATGTAAAACAGGCTCCAAACCCGTCTGAGCTGATGGAATTGAAAAGAAATTGGGCCAGCAATAAGACAAGCCATAAACAATGTAGTGATCAAGTGGGAGATACCTGTGGGAAGGAGTTAGGTCTGTTTTTATTAAGCATTTAATTATCTAGAAGAGGAGAAAATCAGAATGTTAATTAAATGTATTGACGATATTGCATTAGCAACTGTTGTGAATGTCAAGCAGAAAGGATGAAAGAAGAGAGGCCATAAGAAACTAAGAAAAATAGGAAAACTGCAGGTAACATTGAAGTTGGTGTGTTGAGGCACAAGGGAAGACGTACTAAGAGCTAAGATTTCCTGAGCTAGGGCTTTTCATAAGAGATTTTTTGATGATGTCCATGACATTTTTATTATTTTTTCCAGGTTATTTCTCAGGACAACCTCCACAAGACCTTGAGTGTTCAGTTCCTATAATAATATGCAGCAGCAATACTTTCTGCTCCTTCCCCAGTACTGAATGGGTACCTTCAAAACAAATGATGCTTCTTGAAATTCCTAGAAGCTCCCAATAATCATCTCGCACATGAACTCCCGGGGGTGTGGAAATGAATCACCGGGTTTTTCTCTATCACTGTCATTTGCCTCCTCCTCATCCCAAGCTCTAGGCAGATATTTTCCACATCCGTGGCAAAGAAAACCCTCTCTGATCACACCTTGCACGCAGCACGGACCAGTCCATGGCTACTGGGACCCTCAGACGTCCATCCCTGCCAGACTCTGAAACAGCACTCGTGCATCGATCTGTGTCCGCGTCACTGTTAGGGATGTTAGTGAGAAAGTCAATTTCAGCCAGAATTAAATTGCTTTCATGCTAAATTTAGTTTCTGCAGCACTTTCTGTTGCAGAAAGTCAGCAGAGGAGT
Organism: Heteronetta atricapilla; assembly: GCA_011075105.1. NCBI lineage: Eukaryota > Metazoa > Chordata > Aves > Anseriformes > Anatidae > Heteronetta > Heteronetta atricapilla. The sequence continues at coordinate 14,365,745 of CM021742.1, forward strand.
GGATGGGGGTGAGACCTGCAGGAAAATGAGCCCTGTCTAACATGCTCCATGTTCAATTTTCTGCCCACGCTCCCCAGATCCTCCTGCGTGGGCTGGCAGATTCTCTGTGCAAGAGTTGGTGGAAACCCTTGAACAGCCCTCCAGATGTGCCCCCTGCCTGGACCATGCATCTGGTGCTCTGCGGCTGGAGGCTCCCCTGCATGGGCACGGCCCCAGCACCACGCCAAAAGCCCTCGAGCAGGGCCTTTAGGCACGAGCTGCGCCACCAGCCCATCTGCAGACTTACAAGGGCACATCCCTTGAACACTCACCTTGAGGCTTAACTGCTTTTCAGAAGGGTATTATTTTAATTCTTACTATTAGAGGCAACAACAAACAGATAGAAGTCCATATAATGGATGCCAGCAGCTTCCACAGACCCAGTAAGACCACGAAGGGGCCACTACAACCTCCTTCTCACCTGGTTACTTGCCATAGTGTGCTTGCAAATAGCAGAAAGAAACAGAACAACATTCCCATCGAGGAACAACAATACAACATCGCAGCCGTCTGCACCACCTGAGCCACGAGGTCAAATGCTGCTTGGCTGCAGCCTCAACACGTCTGAGGCTGGTGGGGACAGAGCCTCCCTGCAGCTGAAGCAAATGCAAACCCACGTGCCTTCACCCAGGAGAGACAGAGCCAGCAGTGTAGTGGCCAGCAGAGATTTATTCTAATCGCCCTCCCTCTCTTTCCCAGCCCTCGCTGCTTTCCCCACACATGTGACAGCCATCGAAGAAGAAATACCAGTCATCTCTGCACATGTCAGAAATTGCAGGATGCCCTGCTTGCATCTATTGACTCCGGACCCAAGCGAACTCCCCCAGGTTACGCCGCAGCGTGTTTGTGCAGTGCAGGATCTCACAGCCCTTATCTGTCTGAAGCACACGAGGACTTCGGTTGCCAGCCACACACGTGCATATTAAAAATGCAACGAGTTGAGACAGTGATGGTGAACTCCTGGTGCTGCTATCCAGCAGGGCACCCATGGAGCTCTGGCATCAGCAAGCAATTGAAGGGTTTTACGAAAACACTCAGCAGAGATGTCCCCTGTAACAGCATCCGTTCTTGGGAAGAGCTCATCAGAGACCAGATGATCAGGGCACCCAAATGCTTCCGACCTTCTTGGTCTGACTTTAAAGAACGAGACAACGTGTGCCCAGCACAACCTGGTGACCTCTGACGTGGGGTGGAACAAATTCTGACACGGGGTGGAACAAATTCTGACACATGCCGTGTCCCCACCATGGTCTCACGCAAATCATGGAGACAATCTGAGACCTCAGCAAATGGCACACCAGCTCCTAAGGACAAGCGATGAGCAGCAGCTTGCTTTCTACGTGTTATTTTTGCACATACTCCATCTGACTCAGAGCTGAGCACAAACCTGAGCGCAGGGAGCCAGGGCACCTTCTCCAGAGCTGTGACTGCCAGCTGTTCGCTGGCTGGAATCGCCACACGTTGTCTCCAGCCTCCTTCGCCTACACCGTGGGAGAGCAAGCGTTGCAAAGAGGAGCTGTTTGCAACAGAAAAGTTCCCTGACAAGGAAGTTGCACATGGCAACATGCCTGGTGAGTGCACACTCCCTCCAAAAGGCTTTGCAGTTCGAGCGCACACGAATGGCACGCAGCGGTACAGCTCACCAAAAGTCTACAAAGCACAGTAATACATTACACTTGGATTTTGGTTTTGTACCTCACACTGTGTCAAGGATGGGTTCGAATCAGTCTGAGAGTTGCAGACCTTTGAGCTTTGAAAAGGCTATGCGCTACAACAAGCTCTGCGCATTCTCAGTTTTTTAAAGTGGATTTCCAAATCTGCATGTGCACAGAAACAGTGACTTGCACTCAGCGGACAGTTGTCTTGCCAGGCTTTGCATGATAAACGGTATAAAACATCCAAGAACCACACACAGCACGCCTTGTAAGCTAACGTAAAGGAGAGTTTAATAAGGATTCATAAACATTCACCAGAACTGTACGCCGTGAGCTAGGCACCTACCTGATGAACTCAGTGCCTTTGTGCAAGCACCTCTGAAACAAGCGTGCCACAGCCCCTGCTGCTGCCCTGCTGCACAGCAAGGAGCCCTCAGCTCACCACAACGGCTGGGGTAAGCACCAAACCACGCGATAGAACTCCACACTAATGTCGGTGAAGTGAGATCTGGCTGGTCCAAATCACCCTGAGGTGAACTGGCCCCTGTGGACCTGGGAGCTCCTGCATTTACCCGCAGGGTTTTACAGCCCGGAGCCTGGGAGCCCTGTGTGCTGCAGGCAGTGTCAGGGTTGGCATCACCCGTGCCTCGCGAGAAGCAGCTCAGCCGAAGACTGCAGGTAATTCCCACTGGAAGCATCTCTGCCTTTTGTCTCAGAGAGAGCAGCTTGCAGCACACGACCACGAGCAGCACAAAACTCTTTCTCCTTAGGACGCCTGCTGTTTGGGTACCACTGCATGGAGGAATAGTTAGCTGCTCAGTGTGCTGTTGTTCCGGGTTTGGTTTTGTAACATCTAATAAATATTTTATTACTCCTCAGCACCAGGTAATTTAGGAAAGAGCTAAAGCAAGCTTTTGAATGAGCATCCCTCAGCATTTCTGTTTCCACAGTCAGAGAACTGGCCATGGCTTGAACTCCAAGCAAGGAAGGAAGGTGCTGGGGGAACCTATTTGAGGACAGCCCTGCCCTTCTCACAGGGCACCCCCTGAAGGGGCCAGACCAACCACTTACCTGGCTGAGCAGAAGGAAGATGCTCAAGAACACATCTGCTGCTGCTCTTTTATCACATTTACACATGCCACTAAATCTCCCAACGCCTCCACTGACACGTTGCCTCCAGCCTCTCCACCTGCCCTGCACTGATGGTGCCAGCACATCCACACAGCCCAGGAGAGCAACGTCTGAGCCTTGCTTCTGTGCCCCGTTCCTCCTCAGAGGGCCATTTCGACATGCTGTATTGTCACTTCAGTCCTGATCCCTTTGTAATTAGTTCACTATTAGGAGCAACACATTCTCTAAACGATTTCTGCTTGCACACCGATGAGAAGCATCACTCTGAGCTGTAGGTGCTTTACAGTTTTGCCAAGCTCTGCACAGCCAACTCCAAATCCCCAAAGGCACCCCAAAAGGCACCCGGGGGCCCAGCAATGGGCACGACAATGCAGGAACAACCCCAGCAGGCTGCTCTGCAGCACGTTCTCCTGGCGCCGGTGCTGCTCCCCCTCCAACGGGGACCCAAGGGGTGACTCACGTCCCCAGCATCTGTCTCCTTAATTGCAAACCCTCCTGGGCAGCTGCGGCTGCTCTGCACAGTGCTGAACATCACCGGCTTCCTGCTGGCACCGTAAGTGAGCAGTATGAACTGTCAGTCTTGGGGAACTTTTCCCAGCTGCCCTACAATGTATTTTCCCATTGTTTCAGAGAAGTTTAATATTTGTTACCGGAGAGCTCGCTGTGCTTTGCCTCTTGAAAGCCACAATACATCTTCCCAGGGACGCCAGGCTGGCACGTCCCCTTTCCTTGCAGGCTGGCTGTGCGTGGATCGCCATGCATACACCTGGCTGGCTGTACAATTCCCTGCTCGCGATTGCTTGATTTATTGGCTCCCCAGCACCATGGCATACAGATGCTCTGCAGCACCGTCCCCAGGTGACACCCACTTACTTCTCTGGGCCCTTTCCCTTCTCTGAGATGAGCACCTGGAGCTGGCTGTGGGGCAGGGGTGCTATGGGAGGGCACTGCATCAGTTCCCTTGGTGCCCATGCGATGCTGCTCATTGCACTTCAAACAGCCCAAAACATTCCTCTGCAGGGGTATGAATGCTCCCATTTGCACGTGTCTGCTCCAATCACTCTGATATGCCTCTAGGAGCATCCCAGGAGACCACTTCAGCCTCTCAGCAAGCCACAAGTGGACTAACCCTTGGTCTCCAGAGCAGACAGGGCTCACCCAGCTGCTGCATCCCTCCTTGTCACAGCCTCGGAGGCACAGGAGCAGGCAGGACCCCAGGAGGCTACCGTGTGCTTGTGCCCCCTCCTGCCCCAGGAACCCACCCTGGCTCCATCCACGCTGCCTGCCCCCTCTCCATCCCTCCAGGTGGATACACCAGCCAGAGATTGGAGCAACCCCTTACTTAGGCAGCCCAGCAATATAAAAATCTTACTTCCCAGCCCAGCCATACATGTCTGCTTCAGCTACACGAGGAAATCCACCAGCTGCCCCACGCAGCGACCACCCAGCCGCTGCCCCAGCACAGCATCAGCTTTGATCCTTGCCCTGAACCTCTCACCGCCTCCTGTTACAGGCAAACTCCAGCAGCTTTTCAGCACAAGCAAAGAGAGCTAAATGATTTCTGCCCCTGCTGGAACATTCTGTTTTTGGAAGAGGCATTGCTGGGTAAGCAGTGGGCAGGCAAAAGACCCATCCCTTCAGCTGGGCCAGCTGCAGACAGAGCCAGCAGTGCCCGTCCCCTTTCCATCACACCAGACTACACCCAGCAGCAGTGCCCCCCCTGCCCAGGGCAGCCACGGCTTACAAAGGCTTATCACAGAGATAAAGCACGGGCTCTGAGCAGCTCTTTGAAACGTGTGGACACTTTTTCATTCTCTCAAAGCCATTTCTTTTCTGTGATTCACCGTGCCAACTAGGCATGCTCCTCAGACCCGTGTGAATGACACAAAACATTATCACAGATGCTCCTACTTCCTGAAGCACAGCAATGTGCAATGTTGTAAGGGGAAAGCAACGCCGGCATTTGGGGCTTGCCCCAGTGACCTTGTCCCTGACGCTTTCCAAGCTACGCCTTCCATCTGCAGCCTGCCGCCACAGGGAAGGCTGGATGCAGACAGGCCAGAAGATGCCTGCAGCCCCTTGCCACTGCCTGCTTCACTTCCTACCTCTGTTTCCATCAGGTGTGTCCATCCAACACTCACAGCACACCCTAAAACGACCCCCTGAGGGTTCCCTTTTCCATTAAGGCTCATCGGGCAAAGCAGCTCTGGCAGCTTCAGGAGCTCCTGCCTCCAAGTCTCCTTCCCTTGCTGCCTCCCCCTCTGGCCTGCTGTGCTGATGCCTCCTCTGTGCCCGGTGTGCGAGTAACCCCGAGCTGGAGCCATCCAGAGCATGGAGAACCTGGATCCTCTCCCAGTCGGACCGTGTTTTACCTCAGCAAGCCATTAGCAGAGCGGGCCTGCAGCGGATCCAGCAGATCACGCTAGCCCTGCCGGGTATTTTCCTTTATATGATCAAACAGATACATGCCCCTGTTTTTTCACTGATTAAGAAAAATATGACTTTGATCTCAGAAGAATTGAGAAGCCAGGGCAAAATACAAGCAAGAAATAGCGAAGATAAAGCACTCGGCAGTGACTGAGCGCAGGCTGAGGAGCTGCTCCAGCGAACCCCTGCGGCAACTCCTGTTGCGACAGGGCCTCGCCTGGTGAGCTCCGCAGGGTGAAACACATCATCGCGGAGTCAGTCCTCAGCAGAAAGCCCAGCTTCATCCTGCTCGTGGTAAAAATGTAGCTGCCCTGTTAATAAATCAGGAAAAATAACAGAAATAGGGCTGGCAAATAAAACTGGGAGGCAAAGAGAACAGAGGGTATCTAGGATGGGCAGAGACGTACAAAGGCTCCCCATGCTGGCTCCTCTGGGTGACCCAAAGGCAGAAGGCAAATCCCTTTATTCCCATGAGGTCTCTTCCAGGTTGGACCCTGCAGCCGGCTTCTCTCCTCCCCTCTCCTGCCCCAAGTCCTTCCTCGCTCCGTCCCAAGCCCCATTCTCTCTGGTTAACCCCAAGTTTAAGGGATGTTTATGCAGCATCCTCTGGAAAATCCTACCAGAAAGGACCCTGGTCAGAGGTGCCGGGCAAGCCATGGTTGTTTTGGCTGGTGTAGGAGCTCTCCACAAAGGCAGAGCTGACTCAGCCTGCACTTTTACTCCTACAGCACAGAGCATGGCAGGCATGGCCCACTGCTGCTCCGAGACCTCAGCAAAACAAAACCCCTTAGACCAGGAAGGGAAGATCTTTGCTCTCCTCTGGAGCCTTCCAGGTAGCCTTGCCAAGCACCATTTTCACTCCTTCTCTTTCTCCTCTGGATGCAGAGCAACACACTGCCTTTCGCAGCTTGTGAGTGCTGACACGACACAGCTCCCGAGACAGGGCATTGCATTTTTGTGCCTAGAGACCACGGCGTGCTGCACGCTGAACGGGGACGGTGTGGATCTGGAGAACATCACGGTCACCTCCCCTCGGCTACCCGTGCTGCAACCCTCGAAAAAATCCGGGACAGGCTGCTGAGCCACAGAGCTGCTGGAATTTGTACTTCTTTCTGAATACGCTGAGGACAACTTGCAGAACTTGGATGCTTTACAGCCTTATTGACAAAGAAAGTGAAAAAAGTCAGTTTGGATGGATGCTGCGCTTTATCGCCCAATGGTCACACAATCCCAGCAGCCATTCGCTGAGAAAGGCGTTTCATCTTTCAGTCCAATCACTTGCAATAGATAGATTCTCTATTTATTTTATAGAGTTTTGTGCAAAATAACCTACAAGCTCTACAAAGGTACTCACAAATGATGCCCGGGTGCCCATTGAGAAGAACTGTGTAAAAATGAATGGTTTTACTCAGCTGATGAACATGGCCGGAGTCCCTTTGCCCAGGACACCCTTCCAGCCCCTCCTGATGGGTAACGAACACGGGACCATCTCTTCCCCCATCTGGGCAGTGTTACATGGGCAGCACAGCGCGCAGGAGATCAGTAACCCATACCACTTAACCATCTCACTTCTTGGACTGCTTTAGTGACTAGGCAAGGTTCGGTACAACCAGTGTTCGGACTGAGGACCACCAGCAGATCCAGGATAGCTCAATACCCATAAATTACAGGAGTCCAGAAACAGGGGGAAGGATGGGGTGGGAACACAGCCTGGCCCATGCTGGCAGGTCCCTCGGAGCGAGCAGCATCCCAGAACTCAGGCGAGTCCTTGCTCTCCAACAGCCCAACTGTGTCTTTTGTGCCTTGTCTCCCGTCTGTGAAAGGGGAACAGCAGCACTTCACTTTCCTCCAGAAGTGGCTACACGCATGAGAAGACTGAGAGCCTCTCGCAGACTAGGTATGGCTATGCAAGAAGAAAAGCCGGCTACTTTTAGACAGATGCTTTCAAATCACTATTTGAACTATTTTCATCTCAATGTTCCCACTCCAGGCAGCCCTCACGTACGGCAGAAGCTAATCATCCTTCCTGGTTAATGCACACAGCAGCTCGCGCTGACTTGAAAACGTTAAACAACGTGAGCTAAAGATTTCCCACTGGCACTTCAGATCTGCAAACAAAAAACATTCTTGTCCCTTAAAAAAAAAAATAAAATGTCCATCCACCATCACTGGAGTTATTTTCGTACCATTTTCATCATTAAGCTTTGACTCCTCCGTGTCACAAGCTATTTTAAACCCACTTCTCGCCGACCAGAAGAGACAGACAAATGAATGGAGGCTGAAGGACTCCTGGCGCGTCCCAGCCTCTGTGGAAGTGCCGTTTTCAGCCCGGCACAGCTAGCAGGGGAGGCGATGCCTTTATGCGACTGAACAATACAGCAAGAAACGGCGAGAAGCTTCCAGGCACACAAGGCTGAAGTGCTGAGAGCTGCCTGCGATCCCACAGAGAGGTAGGAAACTACCAACCCCCAAATCGGAGTGGTGCCACCTAGAGCAGCCTGGGGCTGAGCTGCTGGGGTGGAAGGGGAAGCACAAGCAGGACCGACCAAAGCTTCTTTCCCAAAGGCAGTTTTCAAAGCACATCATCAAGAGACGTGACATACTACACACTGGGGCTCTGGCTAAATACAACTTGTTGTGCTTGAAATCTTCCCTTATTCCGTGCATGTGCTGTGATTTCCTGGAAGCAAACACAAAGAAAGAAAACATCCCCGGTTTTATGAAAATCTACGAGCCAAACAACATCTCTGATCCAGCAAAAAGAAAACTTGTCTCCTTCAGACAACACTTGAAAAAGGTTCAATCAATCACTCAAGCCAGAACAGAACTTGTTTCTAGATGAAAAAAGAGAAAAGGTGTGAAACTGGAGCATACCTCCTCCTCCTCCTCACATTTCCTGCTAAAGTGAGTAATCTCAGACTTTACAAGGGCATGTTGTTTGGAGCTGGAAGAAAAAGTTTGGTAAAAGCTAGTTTGTTCTGAGGCAGCAAGCTGCTGCTCGAAAACAGAGCGCTTCAACTTCGCGTCCTCATCCCTGTGCAGGGACACGGGGCACGGGAACGTACACTCGCATGGCTGCTGCTGTACCCAAATAGCTGAGCAAACGTCTGCGCCTCCAAAGACATCAGGATACATTATCTGCAATAATAATCACTTCCACTGGGAAGATTTATTATAATAACTGTTATTTACTTTAAGGAAAGGCATTGTCAAAATTACCCAATTTTTCCAAGCCCTGGCCTTTGGCAGTTTGTAACAGGCTGGGAAATGAAAGGAAACAGTTTTGTGACTCTTCCCAGAGACAGACCAAGAGTCCCACAGGGATATATCCCCACGCCTAGTTTGCCTCGAACAAGTTCCCAGCTTTCCAGGCTCGGAGCATACCCACCCAAGATGGGAGGCTGGAGGAAGCAGTGGCTGCTCCTCAGTTTTGTGCTGTAAATAAGAACGAAATGCAGCTGTGGCAAATGGCACTGCGGTGCACACCAAGCGCGCGTGCAGCTCATGTGGGACCTGCGTAGGTGCTTGCAAAGAGGGCAATTAGCTGCCTGCATGCAATCAGGCGTGGAGCTTGATAATGGTGTTTAAGATAAGAGAAAGGCCATTTGCTGCCTGACTGGCTTTGCAGCAACGGTCTGAGCCCTGCCTGAACCACCCCTGGGGGCATCTGGTAGGGACTAGAGGGACGTCACAGCTCCCTGAGTGAACATCCCTCTTCCTTTGGTGCCTCTAGCTGGCACACTGGCTTCCTTCTGCCTTTCGTCTCCTGCCCAGCACAATTAGAGCTAAATAACACCCCCCAGCACAGCTTTCCATGACCCAGAACCAGAAATCCAGCCTCATGTGGCAAGACCCAGCTGCAAAAATACTTCACGCTGGCCCCATGGCACAAAGACCTACACGAGTAAACGCATCCTAAGCTGGTCTGGTGGAATCAGCATCCCCCATCCATAGCTCAGCCTCGAGACAAACAATCCTGGTAAGCTGGAAGCCAAAAACCATAAACAGAGCCTTTTGGGGTGACTTTGGTGGCGTGCAGTGCCTTTTCAGGCCACAGGTGAGATACCAGATGGAAAATCCCAGCTTTCCCAACAAACCCAGCAAAAAGCAAGTTTGGTATAATTGTTATTCATTAAATACCTTAAGTCTGGCAATTTTCAGCCTAACAGTTGTTCATAGAGATCCTTTACAAAAACACAGCCAGGCATTGAAGACTTTCAGTTAAGGCAGCAAAAGCTGTTTTAAGGATTCCTCTGCAGTGGAGTACAATGAGGGCCTCCTAAAAACGAGAAGAGACTCCTTTTTCTCCTTTGGGCTTGAGGTGGGCTATTTCTAAGGGCTTTGAGCTCTGGTCACCTCTCCCGGGAGGTTACTGTCCCCTGCTACCACCTCGTTGCTGGCTGGAAGAGCCCAGGAAGAGGAATGAGAGCGGGCTGCACGCGGAGCTGACGGAGCACGGCCCTGCAGGGCTGGAGGAAGAAGTGCCTGTCGTTACATCTGGTAACGAGCGTGTCTGAATTGCCAGAGTACGAGCTGAAACCCCCACAAAAAGCAACAGAGCTGCTGCGGGTTTGAAGCATATAATTTCAGAGGAGTGATGGTAGGAGCAGAAAACACGTGGGCATAGAGGAGGAAAAAAACAAAATCGGATTATTCCTCGTGAAAGGCAGCTGTGCTAGAATTTGCCTACGGCGTTCTCCATCCTTGAGCTGCCCTTCTGCTCCCAGGTTCCCTGCAAGAGGTGTTGGAAATCTTAAGAGTGAAAATCATGACAAAGGGGGAAAACAAAACCTAAAAAATGAACGTAACACATCGAATCGCTGCTCTCTTGCTTTCCTCCTCCCAGGAAGCACGAGGCAGGGCTATGCCTTGGAAGCAGGCTGGGGCAGGCAGCAGGTCCCCGAGCATGGTGGCATCTCCTGGACAGGACCGTGTGTGCCGTGACCCCGCTGCCAGCAGAACAGATCCCACGTTGTGTGTGCGTGGTTCCCAGCAGCTCAGCTCACCTCACCTCACTCTGTGCTTGAACACTCCTAATAGAAGGCTCAGCCCACGCCAAACAATTAGAGATAACTGTTACCTGTGGAAACTGGGAGGGAAAACACTAACCTTAAACGTTGCTCAGATGACTGAGCTGAGAGTGGGGCCGCTCACCTGAGAGTGCCCTTTCCGGACGAGCTGGGAGCCCGGCTGCGGGCGCTGAGCGCCGCGGTGCGCAGCCAGCATCGCCTGTGCCATATTGCAGGAGTGGCCCACACAGGCGCCGCGTGAGGAGGCGGCGCTGATTGACGGCTGTCTCCAAGACAAATGCCTCCTCGGCCGGCTCGGGTGGCAGTGCCAGGCTCCCCTGGCAGCTGGGAGAGGACCCAGCACGGCCGTGACCCAGCGGTTTGGGCACAGAGCGGCACAACGGGGCCGTGCCTCCTCCACCGAGGCCAGCCCCGCTGTGCTGCTCAGCCCCTCCTCGCCCGCAGCCCCAAACCTCAGGGAACGGCACAAGATGGCGAGGTGAGTGGGCAAGCATCCTGCCCACGCTGACGGGAAGGACAAACTGGTGCGAAACTTTTGTTTTGTTCCACCTCCGAGTTGTTCCCTACCAGCCTTCAGTGCCTGGCTTGACACGCGCGGGAGAGGGAAAGCTGTCGGCTCCAGCCCAAACCCTGGCTGCAGGCTGTCTGCAGGGAGAAAAGCAGGGCGGGTGGCAGCGCAAGGCACCCGCAACCTCGGTCCCACTGCCAGGCAGGAAAAAAACACCCAGTCCTGGTGCAGAAACTTGTTCCTTTCCTGGGGCAAAAGAGAAAATCTTCGCTGGCCAGGCTCAGACGCAGAGCTCCTGGGCACGCTTCACTTTCAGGAGTGACAGGCATCAGTCTCCTAAACCTTGCTGTTTCACCTCTCTCCTCCATGCTAGCTTCCAGGACATGCCTAAGCTCCTCCGAAACTTAGTGGGCAGAGAGAATTTCTCATCTCCCCTTCTACGCTATGACCGTTCCTTTTCAAGCCTTGTACTACTTCATTAAGCTTTGTGATTGATTTCTAAGAGTTTTCACAGAAATGTGATTTTAATGAGCAAAACTAGTCCCAGCTCATCCAGATGCACCTGGGAACTAAGAAACTGAAGATGGCATCAGGAAAATAAAACCAAACCAAACGATGTGGGATCAGAAAGACAGCCTGCAACGTGGCAAAGGCATCTAACACCTAACAGATACATGCAGGAAACGCAGGAGAGAATAAAGACGTTTATCTTGAGCAACCCAGAGTGTGAGAGGAGTCAGTGGGAGCAAGGCACAGCAATCCAACAGCAATAAGACTTCCCTTCCTTTATTCTTGGTGCCTGAAGAACAAGGATCGACCCCTACCACGCTCTTTAATTTTGTGGGCTCTTCCTGAGCCTGGGAATAGCAGAATATTAGGGCAGCACAGTGAGCACGGCGTGACAGCGAGACCCCTGGCAATGAAACCTCAGCGTGATGCCTGAGGAATTACCTCCGTGCCCGCGGGTCCTGCAGCCTCACAAGCAGGGGGCACCGTGCTGCCGGTGCCAGGTACAAAACAACAGTCCTACAAGAGTGGATAAACCAGGTGTCGAAGTTATTTTATTCAAAAAAGTTCACCAAGCGGGCGTTGAGCCTGCAGTGGCTGTTTATCGGATGTGCCACACGAGGCGAGTCGCTGGCACACCCTCGGCCCGTGCAATTTGCAGCCAAATATCAGGTCTTGCAGTGGGTCCCTGCTAGCTGCGAGCATCTCCTCACCACCCCCAGCACTCATTTCTCATCCGACATTTCTCATCAGTCGGCAGCAGATCATTTCATCCTGCTACCTGTGCCTTCGAACTTCAGACTGGAGGAAAAATAGGTGAAACAGCATCACGTCGCTTCAGCAGCCGGCGGAGCTGACTGCATCCAGCTCTGCCTCAGCTGCCGGCAGCTCAGACAAAGCAGCAGACCTTTCATCAATCTCAGGAGCCCTGGGCCAGAAGAACTTTCTCAATCCCAATTCATTCGGTACCAGGAGACAGCGCTGAGACCACTTACGTGAGGCAAAGCACCACCGAACACCCCCTGCAGCTCCCCCCGCTTCCAATACCCCCGCCTCCTCCTAGGCCAGCTCTGGGGTTTGCTCCTTGAAGCCGTTTGATTTCGCTGTCGATAACGGGACTGTCACGGCTTCCCTGACCAAAAAGCAGCCCCTCCAGCACAAATCCCCACCAGCTCATGCCCCAGGGTGGCTGCAGCTCAGGTAATTTCCTGTGGCAGTCTGTGGGGGCCCAGCACCGTGCAGCCCCTGCACAAGCACTGTCCTCGCCCACCGCGCGGGATCTTTTACTACACGCTTAACCCGGCTGCCTTTTTTACTGCCCTTTTTTTCCCCCTCTCTCTCTCCTCCTAGAAAGGAGCTAATTAGAGTGGAAAAGGCTCTCTGTGACTCTCACACGTATGACTTCTGCACTTGAGAGATTTTTATTTGTGTTATGCGGCTGCCACGCACACGCAGTATGTGGAATTACAGAGCCCACAACCCCAATCAAACCCCATTAACAACGGCAGGTAGTTAAATCACGCTGTGATAAGCAAGGAAAATGACTTTGTGTAGGCATGGCAAATTCTCCCTCGTACCTGGGTCAGAGTGGCATCTAGTACCAATTATCGGGTTGGCGCAAACTCCCCATTAGTAAGGGTAATGGCTTAACTCCACACTCGCAGCGCGTAGCTGGGGATGCATTAAGCCATTTGCACGGCGTTACTCAGCTGTCAGGAGGGTGGAGTACAAGCTGAACACAACCCAGCTCAGCTGTGCTGTGTCGTAAGGGGGAAAAGGAGAAGCATCAGATAGATGGGTAGACGGGAGCAGGCAGAGGGGCCACTGCCCACCCCAGGGCAGGGAAGGGACACTGGGACGGGGAGGGGGAGCAGCATGAGAAATGTGGGCACTGGGAAGGGCTGGGGAGCTGCAGAAGATGGGGGAGCCTGAGAACACCCACAGAAGTCCTCCAAGCACAGGGAAATCTGCTGCAAAGAAGAGAATAATGTATCCCCTGTGCTCACAGCAAGAAATTAAAGACGTCCATGAGAGCAAAGAGGGCAGGAGCGACCTGGGTGCTCCCCAGTCCTGTGCTGAGCAGGAGGAGGATGATCAGGCAGCCCTGAGTCCCTCCAACCCTACTTTTGTAGGGCTCCTACCCTGGACCCCAGGCCAGCCACGTCAGGGCAACTCAGGCCACGCTCTCAGCTTCAAAACTGCTTCCTACTCCATGTATCCGAGCAGTCTCCATGTGTCTCCATGTCTCCATGTGTTCCTGCTCCAAGCGAGCTGACAACTTCACTGGCTTGCAAGGGGTTGCCCTGCCAGCACGCTCCTTGGGCAAGCAAGAAGCCAGTGCCACGGTGAGCTCGTGCTGCAGATGCTCCTGCTTTTAAAAAGCCCAGCACATCAGAAAACGTTGTCCAATACTGAATTATTTTGCATTCCCGGTCCTGTGGCATATTGCAAACTGCCCAGCAAACCTCTAGCCCGGTGACCACGTCGTGACATTGCCTGACATCGCGGGGTCAGCCGCGGCGTGCAGCCAGCACCACTTCTCCTGCCGAGGCCATGCTGCAGCCGGGCGCTGCAGCAGGCCCCGCGAGAGGCACAGACTGTATTTATTCTGGTACATTTCAGTGGGAAGCTTTAATCTGCGTAATCGCCTCAGAGAAGATTTCATTCAGCGAGGGGAAAGCAATTACCATGTCATCTGCAACCCGTTGGCTTCCCGGGGTCTTCATCCGTCAGAGCTGGAGGGTCCGGGCAGCCCCCGTGCACCTGCCTGGACATTTCTGCGAGACAGGTTCATGCCTCTGCCAAACGCATCTGCAGATGCTCGAGGTTTTTCAGCCGCTGTTCAAAGACATTTTTCTCCTCCCAGCTGCTTTTGCTTTTATCTGACGGTCTGCATCCCGCATGAAGAAAACAACTGGATATAATCCTAGATTAAAGGGATTGTAACGCAGAATTAAATACAAGCCATACCCTTGATAGAGCCTGCTGGCGTCATTCACCGAGCGCAGGGCTCGGACGGCTGGGAGGTGTGCAGATGGTGGCATTTCGGATACTCCCTGCAGCTGCCGATTTTCCTAGACAGGCATTTATGTCTCCCCACATAGGTGACTGGGAAAAAAAAAAAATCAATCCTTCCTGTTTTCATGTGATGCTACATTGTAATCCCACAGGGATTTCATTCTGAAAACTGGAAATTAAAATGCTGGTAGCTCCGAACTCTCGGCAGCACCCTGCCTGTGCCAGCCCCGCACCTCGGTGCAAGGAGGGTCCCCAGCCCCAGGCAGCGCTGCAGCAAGGTGCCCGGGCCTTGTAACAGCCAAGCAGAGAGTCCCCAGGACAAGACACATTGTCTGCTGCAGCAAGGACCACAGGAGCCGAGCAATGGCAAAAGCCCACCAGGAAACCTTTGTGACTTGATCTCACCTCAGGAAAGCCACAATATTCTTACAGGCACAGCTGTGCATCTTCAAAAAGTAAAAAGCACTTTAATCTTCTGCTCTTTCCAGCCTGGCAGCCAAAGCAGCTTGACTTGATAAAGAAACTTGAGAGCTATGAAAACTACTTATTAAAGGAGAAAATTTCCAACCATCTCTCTCTCATAAATTGTGGCAGCCAAAAAATCCAACCCTAAAATAAAGATGTGCCTGAAGGTAGCAATTTTACAATCAGCAACATAATGATTTATATCACTGCTGTCATCTTTGTTGGGGAAAAGTAAGCCAGGTATTGTGATCATTAGCTTTTTGATACAGATGATCATTTTAAATGAGGAAAAACACATGCATTTTAATAAGGAGCTGAAGGAAATAGCCCCAAAATACTGATGGCGGAATCCGCAGCTGGTGCCAAGATCGAGGAACACGGGGGATGGCTGCGATGCCAGCTCCTCGCCGCGCGTCTCGCCAGCGGCACACGCATGGTGTGGGGGGAGCCCAGCCCCACGGCACGGACCTGCACTGCCCCACACGAGTCTTTGTGGGAGGGCTGAGGCTGCCCTCCCTCTTTCCTCTTTTTTTTTCCCCCAAAAATCCCAGAGGCAAAGCCCAGCCTTGCTGATGTCGGATCTCCCGGCTCCTGCCCGCTTCTTGGTGGAGACACATGCGGGAGCACGAGATGGGAGGCTGCTGCTGCTGTCAAAGGATTAAAAATCAGCGGAACTTGACCTTTAATGCTAAAATTTAAAGCAATGACCTGGCTTCTCATGCTTCCATTCCCTAATGTAACCATAATCAGATTTGCGGCTGAGATCAGAAAACTGTTTCCAGCGACCAATTTACATGCAGCCTTCCGCGGGGCTGGGTGACACAACGGAAAGGACACGAGCACAGGCTTCTCCGAGCCCCTGACCGAGCAGGTTTGAAGCTGGGATGCATTTTAAGGTCAGGGAACAGGATCTTCTGCAGGTGACAGCAGCAGTACATCACCCTGCTGAACGCTCGCAGAGAAAAATAGCACAGGAGTCAGCAAGGGCTCGGCTGGGACGGGCAGCCTGGTACGAGAACTCCAACCAAACAGCACATCTCAGCTCGCTAAGCAGCCAAAAACATCCAGCCCTCAAAACGGGTAAGGTGACGAGGGTAGGGATCAAGACTAAAAGGCTGCATCCCCTCTGTATTTTCATGGGATGAAGGGAGAGCTCAGACCACGGTGGAGTAAGTGGTTTGTAAATCCTGGGAGATGCAAAGACCCCTCCTACAGAGAGCCGCGCTGCCTCCCAGAGCATGGCTCGCATCGATGGCCATGAAATAAACGCCCTGTTTCTTTCCTTGCAGGTCTGCAATGCCTGCTGAGAGGACAAAGCCTGGACGCACAAGGACGAGTACCACCCGTGTCCCCTTTCTGAGGCTGCTGCGGGAAGCCGGGGGTGAGCAAAGCAGAGTCAGGGCTAGAGCATCCCAGCGGCAGCGCCTTCCCCAGCAGGTTACCGACACCTTCCCTGCTTTGCTATTCCAACAACAGCACCCCACAGATCTCAGGTATTCACCCGGGAGCCCATCCTGCTCTGCACAGGGTTGCTAATGACCAGAGCTAGCAGCAAAACCTCCAGCGAGGCAACGAGAACCACAACACAGCCCCAAAACATTCGTCACCGCAACCGCTCCGTGTAACCTCCACCTGAGCACACTCGGGGCGTGTTTCAGTTTACCTTTAGTTATAAACAATGTGGTTTTATCTGGCATTTGTCCCAGAACAACAAATAGAGGCAAAATTATAAATCCCCCCCAAAGGGACATCTCCAGCAGACACCCACCTTACGAGCAACCACTGCGGCTGGCTCAAGCAAGACGAGAGACTTTTGGAGGCCAGGGGCTGACACATTTCATGCATCAAAAGGGGACTTGCCTAACGTGACATCCTTATGTGCTACCGTGTGAACTGCCGGGAGATGCCCACACACATCACCTTCATTCACTTACTCTTTTGTGCAATGTATTTATTAAACCAGAGGATGGAAAGAAGGAAAAGGAAAAAGCTGTGCTGGAGGGGTGCAGCAACAGAGCAGAGCACTCACGGCTCTCCAGAAGATGACCCGAAGTGCCCGCTCTAACAGGAGATCACTTTTTCCTGCTCACACCGGACAGAAGGGCAAACGCTATCAATAAAGCCCACATTGCATCTCCAAAGTCCTCGGAGGGAAGGGAAAGTGGTACTTCATATTTCTATAAAACAATTAGTATTGACAGAACGGACTGTAAGCCAGCACTCAGCCCAGAAGAGTAATTAACTATCGCTGCTGCTTGCTCGCTGGATGCAGATAGGAGGCAGGGAGGAGGCAATTAGAGGCTGAGGAGGCAGGCCAGATGCATGGATCTGCTCTAACTGGGTATTGACCCGCGAGCTCTCCGGGCAGGTGTCTGACGCAGCATCAGCACCGAGCCCCAGGGAGAAGGGAGAAGGGCAGCGGCCACACTGGGTCCCAGCATCGCCTCCCAGGCACGGCGGGGACACACGGCCCTGTCCCCGTCCCCAGCAGGGACGGCTGCAGTGCAGCACTGCCTCAGCAGCACGTCCCCCGTGCGGGTTGTGCCCGCCTGCCTTGGTCCCTGTGCCTTAAATAAGAGGATGGCTGGAAGCCAAGCCGAGCCACCAAGAGCATCGGCAGTGGAAAAATACCCCACACGAGCTGTGTAAGGTAGCATCTGGGAAGTTGTCTGCAGCATACTATGCACCATCAAATGCTTCTTCACTGAAGCTCAAAGCAACTGGTTTCAGCACCCTTCGAATTCACACATCTCCAGCTCACCCTGGAGAGAAAAGCTTCGGAGCGAGGTACCCAGGGCTCCCTGCACACAGCCTCACAATGCTTGGCTTTAAATAGCCTTTGAGAGAGATCTCCATCTCAGTTTGGGGTCCAGAAAATAAGGACATGAAGTGCCCAAACCTTCAGTATTTCTTCCCAGAGTACATACAGGTACTGAGAATCCATCTCTAAGAGGCTTAGAGAAACCCACCTCGCAAATAGGCTTTTCAACACAAACTTGGTAATAGCCTGTTCCTCCGAGGAGGCATTAAGATCACTGGTGCTCTCTAAGAAAGGAGGGCAGACAATTACGGTGCTGTTTTCAGTGTGGACTGAAGAACACTTCCTTTCCTGACTGGTTTCTCTCCGAGATAAAAGCCAAACCCCCAAACCCACAGGGACAACGTGGCACAAGGGCTCTCCAGAGAGGAGACCCGGGTGCTGATGCTGAGCTCCTGGGCAGCCTCGGCAGAAGCTCAGGGCCCTCTACCAGACCAAACTAGAGGGGCTTGCTCACCAGCATTGTGCCCTCAGTGATGTTTTTACTGCCAGACCAAGGCCACAGCAGCCTCCCATTCCCAACACACATCCTTCCATGCCAGCGTTGCAGCACAGGAACATCGAGGACAAGACACCGCTCCCCAGCACCATCCCCATCCATGGGATGTGCTGGTCCCTCACCATCCCCATCTCTGACTGAGCAGACTGAGTGGGGCTGATCCCTCGACACTCCCACGTCTCCGTGGCTCCCCCAGTCCCCTTCTCCCCATTCCTGCTCTACCTACAGGCACCTCACCATTTTCCAGCCCCTGCCCCTCCACAGGGCAGCCCTCGGCTCAGGGAAACCAGCCCGTGGAAAGCTGCTGCGTTCAGACCCACGTGTGCACTGCTGGCACGCTGCTCACGGGCTGTGCTGGCAAACACGACAGCGTACGAGAAACAAAGCTCTTTCCTGCTGTGAAGTTTCAAAACAATCCGGCAGGCTTTCTGCATGCCCTGGATGATACGAGGAAAGAGCCCGCGCTACGTGAGCTGCAAGGGATGAACAAGCACGGCTCCACGCAGCGCCCGTGGCAGGAAACCATATCCTGCAGGGACACGAGGACTGTCTCCTTTGAGATATCCCTGTTGGGAGGGCAAAGGGAGAAGCTCACCTAGTGAGGCTTTCATAAGGACGCAGCGCTCACCTGGATGTGCCAGTGCACCATGGTGGCAAAGGAAGCCAGAAGACATCAGGCACCACTTGGCCAGAATGACTGAGTTGTCCTCTCTGGCGAGCCCCAACTCTTCCAGCACAGTTAGTGGTTATTTGGGAAGCAGGCTGGGTGAGGCAAGGTGACAGAAGTTACTGTGAAGGGGAGCTGTGAGGTGAGGGAAGCAGGACAGACGCAGGTCTGCTGGGGGGTGGCAGCTCAGCCACGAGGCTGCCCAGAAATTGAGGCTTCACAGACCTCTCCTCCAGGATCCTGTAAGACACAGACCCATGTGTTCAAAGCATGGGCTCCTAGACCATTTCTGCCTGCAGGAGGCTTCCCTCTCTCTGAGGACTTCTGACCCCAAGGACTTCTTACCTGATGGCACCCCAAGCCTCCACAACCCTCTTCCTCCTTTCTGCTGCACGTGTGACGCTACCCAGGAGAGCGCCAGCAGAGCTGGGGATGAAGGGCTGCGTGCACTGCCCCTTCACGTGGACATCCCACCCAAATGGTGCAAATCTGACCAGGACTGCATGGGAATTTAACACCAGAAGCCTAGGAAGGTGAGGCAGCCTCCAAGGAGCAGTGGGGCTGAATGTGGTTGCACCACGTGCCAGCCCCTCGGCAGAGCAGCGCCTGCTTTCACAGCACCATCAGCTGCAGCAGTGGGCAACAGCCAACACACAGCTCCTGCCAAAACCAAGGTGCTAGCTTCACCTCGGGACCTATTCCTTCGCTGATATTGCTTGACACAGCTCTACCAGCATCGATGCACGAGACAGACGAGGGTGATGGCAGACCAGCCCGAGCTGCCAGCACCAAAGCAGAGCTACGAGGCACCACGGTCCTGCCGCAGCGGCTGCTCAGGTCATGCCTGGGTAGCACATCGGCTCTGAAGGGGAAGGCAAAAGAAGGCAGCGGGACACAGAATAAAGCCTGGCAGCTGCGATTCTGGTGCAGCAGGGGCGGGATTTCTGTCGGGCTGGGGGCAGCTCAGGCACTCAGCTCCTCACCGCTTTACTCCCGCGCCCTGCTCCTCACCACGCTCCTCACCCAGGTGACGCTCACAAGCACAAACACTGTGCCACAGCTCTGGAATACTTCCCCCATGCAGACAAGGAACTACTGCCATCACAGAAAGCCTAATTTCAGTGTGTGTGTG
The DNA here is from genome assembly GCA_011075105.1 of Heteronetta atricapilla. Taxonomy (NCBI): domain Eukaryota; kingdom Metazoa; phylum Chordata; class Aves; order Anseriformes; family Anatidae; genus Heteronetta; species Heteronetta atricapilla. Next base: position 14,385,641 of record CM021742.1, read on the forward strand.
TATGAATGCACAAGGTAAGGACTATAAATAGAAGGATCCTATTTTCATGCATCCAGTCAGCAGGTACAGAACCGGCGTAAACAGTGATTCAGCAGCAGCCCGCGTGATGCACAACGTTGGCCCTGGCTCTGCCTCCCTCCTTGCAGCCCTGCCCTCCCCAGCTTGCTCCTGAACTTCAGCAGCTGTGGTGCCAGCCCCACGGTGACACCCTGACCTCAGGGGAGGATGATGCGGGATGCTGAGCACCCTCCAGAGAACGGGACATTTACAGGGCATCTCCGCGTACAGCTGTCAGCGCAGCGCTGAGCCCATACGTGACCCTAATTAAGTGTTTTGCTATGAAAATAGCTGCATAATTCCCATTTTTGCTATTTTTTCTTTCAGCTTGTGAGCCTCGTATCTACAAATCTTAGTCATCCATGCTGGGGGAAAAAAAGGAGGCATGATGTATAATCACAGCGTATGCTTGCCATCCCTGGTGCAAAGCAGTGCTGCGACTCCACAAACACCATTGACAAATTGCACAGGACGACACCAAGGACATTTTTCAAGTCCTGTGAGATTTGCTACATAAACAGCTATGACCTTGTACACATGGTTTCAACAAAGAAGAGTTGTTGTGTTTTTTTTTTTTTCTGGTTCACACCCCCAACTTTTTCCTTAATGTTTGCTGAGCAGCAGACACATGAAACAGAGAAAGACCAAAGAGCACAAATGCCATCTTTCATTTACCTTACGTTTTCTAAAACTAACTTAGCTCCACGAGCAGAGGGTGAGGAAACGTTTCACAGCCTTCCCACCACTTGAGCTCTTTCATTCAACCTTTCAAAGCCAAAGGGAAGAGCAGCTTCTGAAGCACAAACCCACTCCGCATGAGCGATTCCTCGCTGCAGCTCCCCAAGCCTCAGGACTAACACACTCCTTTCCTTCTCAGCGAGCTGTGCTCTGGCTCCAGGCTCTGCCTCCCAAGGGCACGAGGGGCAGTGGGAAAACCCCCAGCCCCACTATTTAGCAATGCTCAGCCGCCTGTGGCCGTGCCTTGCTCAGTGCAGCATCGCTGCCCCATCCCAGCCCCTGGCTCACCCTACCCGGGCACCCACGGGATGGGAACGCTACAAGTGCACGACCTCCTTGGTGGTCAGCCCCAGGCTGGTGCCGTGCACCCCAATCCCCCAGCCCAAAACCTGAGGCTCCCTGGGAAGGGATGAAGGGCAGAGCATGCCTCTCCTGGGCCAGCATCCCCACATCGCATCAACTCACAGCGACTTACCTGCTAACACCCCCGCAAACACAAATTCAATCAAGCCATTAAAATCAGGGGGCTGTCACTGTGACTGCAAGTCTCCGAGTCTCTTCTGTTTGAGGGGTGAGAGCCCTCAGCACGAACAGGTCCTACACGGGGACATGAGCTACAAGCCTTTGAACACACAATAAAAGCATCGGAAGGCTTTCCTGTACAACTTTGACTAGCCACCACGCAATTCCTAGTGAGCTTAATTGACTGGGAATAATTAAAGCACCCGAGGATTTCAACTTAATCTCACAGTGGATCGAAGTCCCCTCTAGCCTCACCTTGACATGCTCTGAAGTCTGAATGATTTGCATTCTGACATCTAATTGCAACGTGCGTCGCTGTCTGACAGGCCTTGATCTTCTCAAAAGCACGGCCGTGCCTCCCTTCCCCAAGCAAGTATTTATTGGAAGGTTCACCTTGGATATAGGTCACAGCATTGCAACGCGAGCCATCGGAGCTGTGAAAAAATAAATAAAAGGAGATTCTGCCTAGGTGAATAATAAAAAATAATCCCAAAGCCACATCTGTTCTCCTGAGCCAGAGCAAGGAAAGATTATGACCATTAGCGCGAGGGTTACGCAGCAAATGAAACAAGTGCTTAAAGGAGAAACAAATCACTTAGAGCGTCATCTTTCATCATTAAATTTTCATGGAAAAAAACACTGCGATTTGCTTAGTCTGAACATATACAAAATGTAAGGAGACCATCTGACATCACCGAGGCATAACAGCACAAGACAAATGGAGATGATTTGCCACACTACTGGAGCAGCTGTAACTCCCTCCCAGACCCGCAGTAATAAAACCAAAGGACACAGAAATAGCAAGCCATCTGCTTCTGGCTGGACACTGAGTCTCAGCCGATGGGTTCTTGCTCTTCTCCTGCTCACAGGGGTTTAAATCGCCTTTCGGAGCAGGAGCCTTGCTTTTTGCAGCCTCCCAGCGATGCAAAAGCAGGCTGAGTGCTCCGCAGGCTGGCTGGGAGCAGGGAGAGGTGTGTGGGACAGCTTGGATATCACCCCCAGGACACGCAGAGCACCCCCAAGTCGAGGGACTGGGGTTCCAGGACCCGTCCTTTGCACCTCGCTGCCGTCTCCCCTCCCGCTGCCTTTCATCTCAGCCACGGCCCGTGTAGCTGCAAGGTCTACACAAAGCCCCACGTGTGTAAATTAAACATTGGCTTCTTTTATCATCAAGCGTGTACAACTTGTCAGCATGAATTATGTAGGACTATTAACTGCCTTTGTAATAAGCAGCAGTGGAGGCTGCTGGAGGGACAGACACCGGTCAGACGGACACAGGAGGGGCAGCCCACGGATGTTCGGTGCCTGAACCATGGCTCTGGGTGACCCACGCACCCTGCACTAAAGAATTTACACAGCAGCTCATGAGCCCTCACCATCTTCCAGTGCTCGACACAGGAGAAAAATGTTTTCATCACCTTTTTACTGATGGCAGCCTGAGAAGGATCCAGAGAACTGGGCAGGCTTGCGAAGGAGCTGGCAAGGAGCAGAACCCAGAATCAAGCCCAGATGCAGGTCCCCAGCCTGCAGGGCTCCTGTCTGTGATCCATGGTGCACAGCAAGCCCTTCAGCAGGGCTGGTGCCAGGACTGGACCCACCAGCCTGTTATTGCAAGGATTACAGCTTCGCACGCCCCGTGAAACACAGAAAACCCTCTCAAAACGCTGCAGACACAGCTAAGTGCTGCAGGGGCTGCTGGAGCCCATGGTACGGCCAGCCCCGTGTGTTCCCAGTTGTGTCATCACCCGTGCTGGTGCCCAACTGGTGCCGAATGCTGCCAGCCGGGCAGCTCAGGGGTGCTGTGCAGGGGCTCAGCGAGGGTCCGCATCCCCGCCGAGCCAGAAGGAGATGCAGGCTGGTGACCCAAGGCCAGCCCTCGAGCCTTCGCCGAGCTGGCATCACGCTTAATAGATGTGCTGGACGTGAAGTACCCATAGGCTGCGGGAGCTGGTGATACAATTCCGTATGAAATATTAATCTCTCTAGTCAATATGAATGCTATTAGGATGGAGCGGCTGGGCTGAACGCAGCTAGGAAGCGTTTAGGAACAAAACAGGTGCCTACCGGGGAGGCACGGAGTGGTATTAGGGCCGGTTTCATTTATTGTATATCTCATGGACTTGGAAGAGCAAACATCAAACACGGTGATTACATTTACTGATGATTCAGAGTTGTGTGGGCTCCTCAATACACAAGAGGAGGGCAATGAAGTCCCGGACAACTGTGAGCAAGCAAGCACCTCGGGGGATAATTAAATTAATTCAAGCTATGGAAATGCCACACAACAAGGCTGAAACATAAAGCAAATAACATTGGAAAGGACTTCATACTCACGGACCACACGAGACAAAGCCAGGCCGCTGCCTGCTCCCCGTTACACAAAGCGTGCCCCGTGCTGCACAAGCACAAAGCCCACCCTGTCGTGGCCTTTTGGGGGAGAAACGTTAGGGACGTCCCACGGCAGCCAGGGCAGGCAAGGGTTTGTGCCATGCACGGGGCCTCTTCCAGGAGACAGCCCCGATGGCGTGCCGGGGAGAGGCCGGGAGCACGGAGCATCTGGAGCTGCAGCACGAGAAAGGACACGGGGGAACGAGAGAGAAGTGGCAGAGCTGCACGAGGCCCCGCAGGCAAGGAGAAGATGCTAAATGTGATGAGGCTGAGGAAGGGAGCCAAAGGAGGAATAAATAGAGCTAATGAGAAAACAAGGCACGAGCATTTGGGAACCTTTAACACGCTGCTCCACGGCAATAAAAAGGCAATTAGAGTTCCGAGCTGCAGGGAGGGTAATTGCACGCACTAAAAATAGGCGGTGGGAAGACTGTCCCACTCAGCAGGGTCTGATTCACATTTGGGGTGACTTCTGCACAGACAGGAATATTCTGGTGTGAGACACTCTGAGAGAAGAGAGTTTACAGGGAAATGTGATTACAGAAGGAATTTCTATCACACATCTCTGTGTGAAACAAGCACCAAGTGTGAGCTTTGCAACGGGGGCTCCGGAGGTCTGAGCCTGAGGAACTCCAAATAAAAGTTCAGCAGCAGAGATGTAAAAAAAAATTAGAAAAAAGACCATCCATTTTATGCCAGCCAGCAACCTGCAAGCCTCCAGAGTCCAGGCAGCAGCTGCCGCATGGAGAGATAAATGTCCTGAGCACGCCACCCTCCAGCACCCCAGTAGAGCTGAGCTGGAACAAAGGCACCGCTGCGCCCAGCCTGCCCCACATGCTGTGTGGGGTGCTGGGGAAGAGGGAGTACCCCACGAGAGCCCCACTGAAGGTAGCAGCAGCCTCCTCGCAGCATCGTGACTGACACCTCTAGGAGCAGAAGGCACCACTGAAGGCCAGGGAACGTGCCAACGCACAGACGCTGTGCTGGGAAGAACCCTGGCCAATGTAAACCATGATCGATCTGGGTGTTTGTAGGACAGCAGTTCAGCCTGGGGGAGGGGAGAGGCGCGTAATCCGCTCCTTTTCTCTCTGGAGACAGCCGGAGGCCAGAAGAGGACAATCCAGGAGCGCAAGGCTCAGCTGTGACCCCAGGTTATTTCCCAGCCCCTCTAACATCGGAGCCCCCCTCCATCCCAGGTCACCTCCATCTCCCACACCTGAGTGCCCAGGGCAGAAGCCTGCCCCGTGGCAGGGAGGGAGGGAGGCAGGCTGCCATGTCCCAGCCCTCTCCAGCTCCCCTCTCCTTCCCGCGGAGCGCAGGCATCGATTCCCACCCGAGAGCCTCACGAACACGAAGTCTCCGCAGTCCTAACTCCAGCTAGGTCTTGGCTGAGCACCAACACGAGCCCTTGCAGCTCTGACAGCTGCACGTCCCCAGATAACAGCAGCAGATGGTCCCTGCCCCGGGGTCTTGCTGGCAAAGGGTGGGTGGGCTGGGGGCTCAGCGTCGCCTTTTGTGCCACGGAGCACACGCCACCGGCGGGTCACGCAGCCCGGCCCGTGGCTGGAGCAGCGCTCGCTGTGTCCTTCCTTCATCCTTGCATCGTCACCGTGCAGGTAGCGAGGCAGCTGGCTCTGCTGCATCACCCCATTAGCTTCCTTCCGAGGCAGTGATGAGTCTGTAATCTCTGATTACAAGGGTGGGAGCAGGCAGCTAAGATGGAAGGTAAAGCTCGAGGTCTAGACAATAAATGCGAGCTCCATGCTTGCGATACACAAAACGTTTGTGCCCTCTTGCCATGCCAGGAAAGGACATTTAGCATCTTAGAGAAATTTCAGACTAGCATCACCTGGTCTTGTAATGCGGTAAATTCCCGGGGTAGGGAGATTCCTACAGGAACCAGCACACCTTACACACCTCGTCGATTGCAAACCAAATAGATATCTGCACTTAGTAGCAGCTTACAGAATCTGCAGGCTCCCAGTGCCATACTTTCCAGCCCAGTGCACACTTGGGATCGAATTGTGAAGCTACAGCTGCCAAAACAAATGCAGTTCACAAGGCAACAGTACAGACAGCCAGAGACTGGGTGTATTTCAATAAGCCATTTCTTAACTAATAGCTTTGCGGGCTGCTTCTTTACTGCCAAGAATTTAACCAAGTTCTGCCCCGAGATCCTCCCCCAGGCAGAAGGAAAACAGCCTGGGACAGGCTTGCAGGGACGGGGTCGCTCTGTTCCATGCCTGTTCAGGACCAGATCCAGGTCATACTCAGTGACAGGAGATGCCTGCCCTAAATCATCAAGTAAATCTCACACGAAAAGGGAGTGGAGGTAGAAACAGGGGTCTAACTACTGCAGGCTGCAGTTTCATATGATAAACTCTGCAAAATATATATATATATATATAAAAGCAACAGCCTTTGGGCTAGGCAACAATAATCCCCAAACACAACTGAATCCAGGTTTCATTCAGTTCCCCCACCAACATCTGGGTGTGCCAGACAAATGACACAGCTGAGGTGCAGCCTGTGACGATGGGTCACGACTGCCTGAGCTGATGCCCTCTTGCAGGGATCGTTGTATTCATCACAATCCTGGAAGTCCAGGCTCTCACCCTCACTCTGAGATGGGCAGGTTTTGAACGATGATGCCTGAATGCCGCGCAGCTTACCCCAAGCTGAATAAACATCTACATGACATTTTGACTCAGGTGTTTAAGTTCTAGAAAAGGTCTAACAGTTTATCAGCCTGAATCACAGGCAAATTATGTAAAATATTGTCACTTAAAGCACCTTTTCAAACAGTAAGTGCACACATGTCAAGCCCATAGACTGTGCTTGCACCCAGCTTTAAGAGTTATGGCCACCCAACCCGGAAGAAAAGGCAGTGAGAGCAGCCTGAGCATCCCATACCCACAAACAGCTCTATTGATTATTACACTATATTGATCGGACTTGGCATATTAATTACGTTTACATAATTAAGCGGGATGTTTACCTTGTGCCCCCCGGACTAAAGCACTGGCAGGAGCTAGCAGGGGTTTGTGTACATTGCATGTACCAGCGTGGCGATGGCTGGGTTCCTACTGCTCCACCGCACCGCAAAACAAATTAAATACTTCTTCAGCTAACAAAAAATTACCCAGGGAAATGACTTGCTGACCGCTTCCCACTTAGGTGAACTGCAAGCGAGTGACTCATAACTCATCAGAAAGAATCAGAAGTTGTGCAAAAGGCAAAGTGCTCCGGGGAGAGCGTCTAGACTACGTAAAGTGAGGCCATAAATAATACTTTTTGCAAGCGACGGGCTTTAGCAGAGGTTGCATCTGCATGATCCGATGAGTCTTCCCCACTGTTAGTTCGTAACAACTCTGGCCTGAGAGGTGCCACCTACAATAACTGAATCATTGGTACAGATCAGGAGCTGCAAAGTTTTACAACAGCCAAAGACCAAGCTCACAGCCTATTTAATTACCTGCTTCCCAATTCAATAAGCTGCAAGCACATAAATAGCCCAACTATAACAAATATTTAATATCTACAGGAATTAAATTAAGATAAGGCACTGGCAAAATAAATGATAAGTGTTTTAACTGAAAATAACCATTTTCTGTGGATTCCAGGCAACTCACTGAACACGACGCTCCTGTTCTGTCCTCCGCACTTCATCTTGGACGTGCCGTACTTCCTTCCCCAGGGAAAAGGTCCCCAGGCAGCACGGAAAGGCTTGTTCCCACCGCAGGGCCAGCACAGCTCTGCCCCAGGACCAGCCCTCTGCCAGCCCAGCCACTCATCCAGCTCTCACTGCTGGTGGCCGTGGCCGCACTGAGCCAGCAGAGCAGAGCCAGCAGAGCAGAATTTGCCCATAAAACCACAGGTCCTCCAAAAAAGTCCCACTGCCACCTGAGTCACAGTCAGTCCCAGAAGAACTTGCCAGTCGTTTTAAGAGAGAACTTGTGGAAATACAGTTTGAGAGTAGCAGCTCAGCCCTGGGTAGCGAAGAAATACATGACCATTTGGAAGGCTGTGCTAGCTTTGCTATGTTCCTAACTGTTGCAGCATCTGCATGCATGGCAAAATGGCAGAAATACTGCATTTCAAGACACATTGTAACTGATTTAACAGTTTCTGATCCCACACACCTGGTCTGCATTAAGCATGGTGATTAATCAATCACCATTCAGCAAAGCACAGGCTTAAGCCCTTCGCTGAATTTGACCAAGAATTTTGCTAACGCACCTGACGTCACCCCACAGGCGTACACGAGGGCCCAAATCCCAAGCCTCTCCTCCCAGGACTGGCTCCAGCAACCCTGGACGTTCCCCTCCAGAAGTAGAGAGGAGACCAAAACACACCCCGGGCATGCAATTACCGAGCTAAGCACCGTCTGCGGCATTCAGCCACGACACTCTGAGTGCACGGAGCCAACCAGGCCTGCTTCCCTCGTCATCCACATCACAATTTATCGGAGCACCTGGGGCCAGAGCCTCCAGGGCCCTGCCCTCGATGGGGCCTGTGCCCAGGTTCTCCAGCGCCTGGTAGGGCTGCCTGCCCGCCGGCAAACCCTCCCCGCTGGGGTACTTCTTTGCCCGTCTCCCTGCTTTCACCCAGCCTCAGGGACTGGCATCTTGCAGACCACTGTCTGCCTGCCAAGCGTGCTCGGAATTCGTAAGTGGCTTAAAAAAGAAATCCAGGAGGGAAGCAAGACAGCAGAGGCAGGTATCTAACAAGCCTTTTTCCTCAGGAAGCAAGGCGAGTAAGATGTAAATAACAAAACGTACAGGTAGACATCACAGATGTGCAGTTACTCAAGTGAAGCCTTACCACCCAAACACCACAGTAAAGCTGTACAGAGGTGTAAGCTTGAACATGCTGATCTAAAGAACACTTTTTACTGAATTTCTCAAATTTCTGGCGTGTCAGGATCAGGAAAAATACCAGCTCCGAGCGGCAAGAGCTTGAATTGTTCTTGAAATTTGAAACAGAGTTTGACATGAATATGCAGTGCTATTGTGCCCAGGTGCAGCACCCCCAGCTAAGCTGCCCATTCACACATTTCCACTCTTCTCCTCACTCTCACATATGTTAAAACTTATCAGATGGCACGCAATTACCTCTCTGCTGTGACCCTGCACCGAGTGCACACCTCCCTTCATCCCAAGGCACTGATGAGTGCGGGGGAACAGCAGGCTCCTGCTCCAGCCACCGCGCAGCAGCTGCGGCACAACCCAGCGCCCTCCTCTCCATCGCTGTGGCACTCAGAGAATCCAACGAGGCTACAGAAGCAGACTTGGCAGGGTGTGCTTCTCAGGCCTCACATTCCTCCCGGCAGGTTTATCACACCCCCCTGCCACGGGGAAACTGAGGCAAGAGCTCCCACCAGGGCACGGTCAAAGCTCTGCTTTCTCACATGTTCTGTCTGAGAACCAAAACGCATTTGCTCCACCCTGATGGGTCTTGAAGCATCTGGTATTTTCATCACTACAGAAAAGGCACCAATACGTGGAGTTCCCCTAAAGAGTATTAAATCCAGCAGAGCCTTGGTGACAACATCTTCGTGCCCCTGATGGAGCAAAACCCACAGGCACCACACGTGGGTCTCCCACAAGCCAGGAAAGGAGGGGTGGGTTTTTTCCCAGTGATCCGACAGGAAAGCAGCGATCATGTGCAGTCCAACAAGTTTTGGCAGGGCTTTAATTGACTTTAATAGGAGCCTAGGCTGAGGAAAACGGGCAAGGATTTACTCCCGGGAACCTCTGTGGCAACTGAGTATGGGAATATACAGATGAAGAAAACCCACAGTGAATTCACCTTTAAAAGGGTGAATTCACTTTGACACGTTGTCAGGTTAAATTTAGCTTTCCAAATTCCATTTCACTGCTAACTTTGTGGGGAGACGCCAAGCCCCGAGAGACACCTATTTTAGCTATTTGGATAAACAAGCCAGGCATATTTCCCAACATTACTCATTTCACACAGAAGGGATTATTTTCTCCCCAGGTCCTGTGTAACTTCCCCATTCCCCCGAGTACTGCTGCCAGTTTATCGCTGTTCTCTTTACTCTCCGTTTCTTTGTTTCATTGCAGCTCGCTGCCTCCTTTCCTTGTCCTCCCCCCATCTCGTCACGGGGCAGAACCTGGATCACAGACCATAAATCGCCGTTCCTCCCAGCCACCCATCTCCAGACCACGCAGATGCTGCCTGCGCCTTTGGAAAAACTCCCTTCTGTTCTGTTTGCTTGAATTCCTTTAAAACAAGGAATTATGTAAATTCCATTAGCTTTTCCTAACACCAAGAAGTTAGGGAAGCAACAAAAGCCAAGATGACTTTGAAAGCCCACAGTCTGCTGAAAAGGTTTGTAGGTGAACAATATATTAAAAAAAAAAAAACCTCTCCAAACCCTCAGCCATGAACTTCACTCACACAAAAGCAGACTGTTCAACCTTCCAGCAACAGCAGATTGTCCTACATTGCCTTTAAACTGCGCGCAGGATTGATGCACTTTCCTACCTCCGTCTGTTGCAATGACTAATAATAGTCCCGTGGTGTAGCAGAACTGAATGAACGCCGTTTGCAGCAGTACATCCAGAAGCCTTCCTGGTTTATAAAGGTCATTTGTGAGCAACGAACAGCACGAAGGCTAAACCCGCCATCTGCAAAACTCAACTAAAACCAGGGGAAAACAGCAGCCGGCCATCCCAGACAGCCACGTCCCACCACGGACCTACTCGGAGTGCCACAGGGAGTGAGTTGGCTGCGTTTGGCTGGCGCGTGCCTGCATCCCCATGCTGAAGGGACTGGATTTCTGCTCCGGGCCGCCAGCTCACGCCTTGGCTGAGGGCAGAGGGCCCAGTGCCGGACCCAGCATCGCTGTGGCACCCCGACAAGGTGCCTCCCGCCAGCCCGTGTCCAGAGCGGCTTGCTGCTTTGCCCTGGTGACGCATTTGGGAGGAAGAGACAGGAGCGTGTCAGCCACTTCATGGCAAAGCGCCGCTGCCACGTTCTGCAGAGGAACTGGGGGAGCTCGCTGCATGCTAACGTTTGGGAGAAGTTGGAAGGAGGCTCAGCAACTCCCTAAGCCAGCGCTGGCACTCCCGGCGAAGCGAACTTTGCAGCGAGCGTGAAGTTGCAAACTCCCTTAGCAGGAGGACAGAGCGCACGCCTGCCGCTTCCCAGCAGCACAACCCATCTCCCTTCCTTCAGACGGCCAAAATCCCAAACTTCCCCAACGCCGACCTTGCATCACCAGGAGCGACGAAGCCCCACGCCTGCACCGGCTCCCTTTGGGCAGCAGCACGGCGAGGAGCGAGGCCGGCGGCGGGGCCGTGCACCGGGACGGGGCCGCTGCTGCGACCCCTGCGGTGCGGGGCCAAGGTGCCCTGCGCCCAGGTTGCCCTTGGGGTGCCCAGCGAGCGGCGACTGGGCAGGAGGAGAGGCTGGGGAGCGGGCGGGCGAGTGTGCGAGCGAGAGGGCAGTTCGGGGAGATAGCAGGGGAGCAGGAGGGCAGGTTGGCAGGGTGCTGGAAGGCGATGGGGCCGCGGGGGCAGGCATGGGGGCACCAGGGGAAGGTGACGGGGTAGCGGCGGTACCTTCTGCTGCCGGCGGGCCATGTCGGTGGGCTGCTTGGCGTTGAAGGGGTAGGCGATGCAGCGCATGACGAAGACGTAGAGCTGCAGCTTCCTCTTCCTCTCCTCCTCCTCGCGCTGCAGCCGCTCCAGCTCGTCCTTCTCCTTCTCGCTGGCCACCGAGGGGCTGGGGCTGGCGGGCCGAGCCGCACCGCCAGCTCGCCCGCCCGGCTGCAGCCCACCGCTGCCGCTGCTTCCTCCTCCACCACCTCCTCCTCCACCTCCACCTCCTCCTCCTCCGCCGCCGCCACCTCCTCCGCCGCCGCCACCGCCGCCGCCACCACCGGGGCCGGGGCCCTCTCCGGGGCGGCTGGGCGAGAGCCGGGCGGCGGCGGCGGCGGGCGCCAGCGCCTCCTTGCCGCTCTCCTCCTCCACCAGCTCCTCCGACTCCTCCTCGCTGGAAGACGGGTCCAGCATCGCGGCGGCCGGGCTGGGCTCGGCCGGGGCTGAGCCGCTGCTGGGGCTGCCTGGGCTGGGCTCGGCTCCGCTCGGCTCTGCCCGGCTCCGCTCGCCGCCGCGCCCGCGCGCGCCCCCGCGCCGCCCCGCCCTCGCCCCG
>CM021742.1:14397926-14490637 GCA_011075105.1 Heteronetta atricapilla
CCCCCGGCCGGGCGCTGGCCGCGGTGCTGCACGGCGGGAAGCGGGCGCGCCCCCGGCCCCGCTGCGCATGCCCGCTGGGGGCAGCCGCCATGGCCGGCGCCTCAGGAGGGTTGTGGGGGGGGTGGAGAGGACGGGCCGCGTCCAACCGGCGGTGTCCCTGAACACCCTCGGTGCTGCTGAAAATCTGCATGTCGCTAATAAATATTTCACCTGAGTCACTAATGAGTGCGTGTGTAATGAGGCTGTGGGAGGACCTAGACCAAGCAGTGTGTGGCGATACGAGCCGCGTCTTCATGAGCTGCGCTGAGGGGCGAATCGCCACGTGTGTGGTGTGCCGATTTTGGGGTATTTCCAGGTCGGATCGAGGCTTCGTTCGTGTGTACGTGGTGTATTTGTGGTGGGTGGCTGGCTGTTTGCAAGGTTTCTTTCTGCTTAATTAGTAGTGCTGCAGTTGTAAACGTCAAAATACCATCGCCTGTTTGGTGTGTTGACAAACTTTTTTTTTTCTTTTTGCCATTTTTTGGAGGGGGCGAGCGCCGATTCCTGGCAGTGGGGCACAAGGCAAGGTTTAGGTGCTTCCACAGGCCACCCTTCAGGATTTTCACATCATCTGAGCTCCCACAGCACCCTGATGATGAGCCCGGCACAGCACAAAAGTCTGCAGCTCTTTTAGGGCCCTGTGCTCCCAAAAGAGGCTGATAAATGGATGCAGATGGAAAAATGGGAAAAAGTGGCCAAGTTCCTACACTCCAAGTTGTTGCCGCACTGTCGGTAATCCTTCCCAAGGCTTCCCAAGGCCTCTCGGCTCTTCCCAAGGATTCGGAGCCTGGTGCCACCAGCCCAACGCCACATCTAGCCCTCCCCAATCCACGTGGCACGCCACGTCGTTGTGCTGCGTCCCCTTTGGAGGGGACAGGTCACAGAGCACCTCCCGGTGCCGTTTTGCCAGGCCCAAGGGCTCTCACATGACTAACGCAACGATGGCTGCCGCACGGGTGATGGGAACACCTCGAGGATCTCCTCCTCAGCAAAGTTTCCTCTCCCTCTCTCCCTTTTTAAAATTATGCTGTTTTTATATTATTCATTGAAAAACCTCATTGCTCTGAGTCCACTTGTGCCGGCTGTGAAGGCAGAAAAAATAGAATTAGTTACACCAGTGTCTGTAATGGTATTATCTATACATAATCCCCCAACAAGCCTCCAGGATTTTCTAGAAAGAAATGCTGTTTATCGTATTGGAGAATGGAGACATTTCTTTCTGCGGGTGCTCTCTCCCATAGATATCTGAAGGCTACATCTCTCTGTCCTCCCTGTCCCAGACATGGCAGCAATAAAACTCTCTGAGATGATCAGAGGAAAATTGAGTCATTTTTTCATGAAAGGTTTTCTTTCAGTGGTGATTGCTCCGAACTGGTTCAGTGGTTGGAAGTGCTACAGATAACTCCGCAGAGGTGGATTTGCTGGGAAAAAAAAATAATTAAAAAAAGCAGCTGGGGATGACAGAAGCAACTTTTGCTGGTAGGAACATCACAGACATCGTGTGTCTATCTATAGAGACAGATTGACTTCTCTGACAGATTGTCAGAAAAGATTTCTTAAATTAATTGATGCAAAATAGATACACACTATCACCAAAAAAAAAAAAAAAAAAAAAAGTGTTCTTCTTTAGGAGCTTTCAGAAATATATTTATCCTTCAGTGGGTGAGACTTTGCTCACTGGAGAATGTTGAAATTGGATGTGCTTGATAGGGCCTGACTAGACGTTCAGGCAAGGATTACGCAGGGTTTGTTGGGAAGTGCAGCTGGTCCAGAGAAGCAGGGACACCTCCTCCTCAGAGCAAGACGCCTTCTCCCTCCTGATGTCACGCAGCCACCTTCTCCTGGTTATGTCTGAACATACAGCTACAACAGCAGTGATTTTTCCTGAATAAAGGAAAGAGCAGTCAGAAACTCTCAGGCCTCTTGCTTTCCGTTTCCAAATGCACACTTTAGGAAATGTTAAAAACACAATTGTCATGCAAACCCTGAATTTTTCATTGATAAACACAGCCCAAAAGGTGGCTGGGTGAGCCAGCCCAGCAGCCACACAGCAGCACGACTGCCCTGCATGATGTGGGAAGGGAAGCAGCACGAGTGGAGCCGTGCAAATTGTGTGTGTGCAACTTCCAGCGCTCATATTTCATCGTGGGTAATTCTGTAATCACCTATAATGAGAGGGTAAATGTAGACAAATGGAAGCATTAGCTAAGTCATTTTTGATAGTATATCGGTGTGCATTTCTGTTTGCCTGGGATACTGTTTGTGTTAAAAGGATGCAGAATGCTGGGCAGTTCCTTTTCAAGGTGCGACAGAGCTGCAGAACCCACGGCCCTTTCTGGCTTAGCACTTTGGAGCAGCCTCCAGGAAGCTTCAAGATCTGCCCCTACCTATTTGTTCCCAGCATCACGAATTAATTGCTTCTTCTAAAACACTTTCCAGAATAATTACCCAATGAGTTCCAAAGTGTCTGCATTTCCAACTCTCGCATGTTCCAGTAAGGGGAAAGGCAGGCTGTGTGGCATTACTTGGCCTCCGTGCCTGCTTGTATGTACACGGCAAACAAGGAGCAGCAAATACACGTGCTTGGGAGCACTTGCACCGTCCCTCTCACATCTCCTGGCTGGACGTAGCGAGACAGAGATCTCAGGTGGCTTCTGATGTTGGAAGCAGCGCAGGTTGAGGAATATTCGATGTATTTCATGAAATGTTTCAAATTTATTTCCATTTCGTACAGTGTCAAATGGAAGAGCCTGCTGCTATTAGAAGAAATCGCTGCTGTAATGTTTGTATCCCTCTCAATTATTCCCATTAGACTGGGGAAATCAGTGTAAGTAATGATTTGTGGAAATGACTGTAAAGAAAAGCAGAGCTGAAGCTGAGGCCACAGCTTTGGAAACGAAGTGCCCGCGTATGAGGCACCAGAGCAGCACTGCCTCTGCAAGCAGGCTGGCAGGACCGAGTGGTGTGGAAGAAACCCTCAGAAAGAGTAAACTCCATTTATAGCAGCCATTTGGGAGAGCTTAACTGAATAGCTCCCACAGGGAGGCTCACATTTGCATGAAAAACAAACAAACCCGCGCTCCTTTTATTAATCCTGGTTGAAGGCCTAAACCGGAATATTTATGGCAGCTGGGAGCAGTTAGCGCCTTTGTAAAATCTGCACATGGCAGTGACAGCGAGACACGGAGATGGCCTGCAAGGGAAAAGAGAGGAGAGTGAATGTGCTGGTTAGCCTCACCTGAGCTCCCCCTTGGCCACGTGGAGTCCCTTGCTCATCGCCGTGGGGTCGGGAAGGCGAGGTGGGCTGCTTGTGCTGGGAGTGCTCGTCGCTTCTCCCAGCCCTGTCACTTAATGCACCGCTGACTCCTGCCCTCAGCCCGGCTCTGGTTTGGGGTAAACCCAGAGGAAGCTTTGCCTTATGCCTGCAGTGCTCCGGCAGCTGATCTGAAAGTGCTGGAGCGTGCACAGGGCCCTCAGCTGGGATTCACCCTCGTCTGGAGACGGGCTGGGGGTGCTGCCCGGTGCCAGCCGCCGAGCAAGCAGCCGTTGCCTGCTGGCTGCTGCTCCCGGCACGAAGAGAAGTCAAACATCTGCGAGCATTTGTTCTTCTGGCTGTTACCACAACCCCGGACCTTTGGCACCGTGCCGCCGAAATGTGAAATAAATGTTTGCTCAGCTGTGCCTCTCATCTTGGAACTGCAACTTTGCAATACAAGTCTGGGTTTTGTACAGTAGCAGGCGACACGGGAAGGCAAACAAAGAGCCAAAATAGGTGGCAAGGAATCTACTTAAAACCAGAAAGATCTTCCAGGTCGTACAAAGGAGAAATTTCAGCAGTGACTGAAAGAAGGGCTGCTGAGGACCAGCCTTGCTTTCGCTGTGCAACAAGTACTAAATGATGCCTCCTGCCCAGGACTCGCTGTAATCTCCTTGGGCACACGTGGCGAGGGACCAGACGGTTTGCACCTTGCAGCCAGATAGATTAAAGAGCAGGTATCACGGCAGTGAATAACGGGCAGGTTCGAGCAGCACATCCATGCTTTTAGGAATAACCAGAGCCTGGTCTGTGGCTGCAGAGTGCCGCTGTGAAACGGTGCTGCTTGGCAATAACCCTAATTTACCGGAGGGAAATAGAAATCCCAGTGTGTCCGAGGCTCCGTGCAACGTTGCACGGTCTCCTAAAATAGAGCAGCAAACAATCCCCGTCTCTTGGTAACACCGGGATGTAGATTGCTGCGTCTTCCGAACAGAAGGGCTTAAAGCCCTTCCCGCCCATCCACGCGCGCTCAGCCAATATTTGCACTGGGCTGCTGGCTGCCTCAGGAGCAAGCGAGGAGCAGGGAGGGCTGCTGGCCTTGCTCAACCCCTCAGCAATGTGGTGGGGGACGTGGGACAGGGAAGGTGGCAGAGGAGACCCAGCTGCAGCAGTGGCACCCCCGGCTCTTGCCCCGGGCGCAGCTGTGGCTCAGCGTTTCTCCTGCTGCTGCGTTTGCTCAGCTCCCTCCCTGCACGGATAGCTACAGCCAAGGGCTCGCTGATTTACAGCTCAGGCAATAAATGTTTCTTCCTTCAGCAAGCTGCCGTCTCAAAGGTCGGCCTCCGGTCTCCTTCCTGGTGTGCCCAGGTGGCCAGCGGTGGAGCAGGGCAGTGACACCTCCTTCACCGCAGCCAGCCCCCCGGCCCCCTGTGCTGGAGGGGGACCTCGGGGACAGAGCTCGTGGCCCTAGGTGGCCAGGGAGCAGCCACCACAAGCCACCTGCCCTTTATGTGAGACCGATTTCTGGTCTAGCTGATGCCAAACGCCGTCAATATGCTGCAACACGCCTGCAGCCCGAAAGCACTTGAGCGACATCATAAATTTTCCTTGCAAAGCCTCTGGATGCGAGGCCAGGCAGCAGCACGGCTTGGGGATGCTATTTGCTACGATGAGGAGGCAGGAGAGGTTATCTGCAGCCTGCTCCGCCGGGGAGGAGAGGTGGCGTGCCCCACGCCGCACGCTGCCAGAAATCTGGGGCTTGCAATGAGGTCACCTCCTAATCTATTTCTGGGTAGCGTGTTCAAAGATGCTTTGGGAAAGCATGTCAGTCTCTCCAAAATGCCTGCTGAGCTGCTGTTTTCCCTTGCCTCTCCCCGCTGAGACCTCCCCCTTGGTGGGTGCTGTGTGCTCTGCTCTGTAGACCCGAGAAGCATCTGCAAGGGAATGAGAGCTCCCGCAGCAGCCAGAGGCAGAAGCAGCCGCGTGTGCCGAGGTAGGAGCGCTTGTTCCACCGTGGGACTGGGTTTGGAGCCGCCGCAGCTGCTGCTGTGCGGGGTGCTGGTGGCTGCTCCCCGGAGGCAGCGATGCTGTTGCCCGGTCCTCTGCCTTCCGCTGGCCTGCACATCCTCACACGAGGAATAAAAAAGGTGATGGCTTTGGTTCCTCCTGCGCCTGCAGGCAGGTGCTCGCGAGGATCCACCCGCTGGGTTTCTCCCAGGCACCTGGTTTTGCTCCAAGGTGCAGGGAGAGAGGGGATGGAGCACGAGGAGAGACACGTCAGGGCCGAGGAGAAGAGGTTCTCTGATAGCACGAGGCACGAGGTAGGGAAGTTTGGCCATTGCACGGTGGGAAGTGTGCTGCATGCCCTGGCCCCCTGCCCCGCTGCTGCCCCGCCGGGATGCAGCGGACCCGAGGTGCGTAGCCCTGGCACTGGCTCGGGTCTCTGCAGCCTCTCCATGGGGTTTGTTACAGCAGGTGTTAAAATAAATAACACCGAATTAGCCTCACCCAGCAGGCTCTGGGCAAGGGCAGACCCGCTGTCTGCGGCTACTCGGCAGAACCCACAAACGAGCTGTACACCTCCGCTCCCTGGCCAGGCTGGCAGCATCACCTCCGTGGCAGGTTCAGCACCCAAATCCTTCCCAAACACCAGCGAGAGGATCGCAGCGAGATTTTGCTGCCCAATCAGCGCTGGCTCCCAGCTTCCCAGTCGGCTGTAATTAAAAATGACTGAGTCTTGTTGCAGCAGGAGGAACAAGGAGCTCTATTAAGTGCACCCTACTCTGCTAGCCCAGAGCCTGGAAATAATTGCTGCTGAGCGATTCCAGCGTGCTCAGGGCTCCTACAAAACCCGGGCTGGATCGCTGCTGCTGTGCGGTGCCTGACTGTGGTCCCCAGGGTCACTGCACGTCAAGGTGTGTTTACCATTTTTTAACTTTCTTGGGGTAGTTTTGCCGCTGCTCCTCACATTTCAGGAGAGCACCTGGAGAAGGCAGTCATCAATTTGGAGCAACGATGCTCCGGCTGAGTGAGTGCTTCTCTGAACATACATCCTCCCACTGCTAGGGAAATAACTCGTCACTTCTGCTAGGCTTTGAAGTGCCTTTATTCTGGAAAGGATGATTTCACTGCTCTGCAATGGATCACTAAAAACTTCCCGCTAGTGCTTCCCCCACCTCCCCCTGCCCAGTAATTACAAACCCTTGAATTTCCCTTTGCACAAGCCACTTCCTCGGGTGTGCAGAACTGACGGGATGGGGTTCCTCTGGGGACGTGAATCTCGCTTCTTATCAGACAGCACAACCGTAATGAATGCCTCGGAGTCACCGCTTTTAAATAAACGCATTATCAGCTCGGCAAAATCTACGTGAATTAATATGTAATATCAGTAAGTAGGGCGCTCGGGCGGTATTTTAGGCTCACAATAAATATTTAATGCTTTCTGTTCCAAATTTAGTGTGAAAGTGATGTAAATGTACGCCACGCTCCCTGCTTACACGTCGGCAATCGGATACAACCACCAGCCAGCTGCTCACGTGCGGCACGGGGACACCGCCGGTGCTGCCGAGCATCCTGGCCGCTGGCACGGCTGCGGCTCGCAGCACTTGGAAATTTCTCCGCTGTTCGTTCAGCAAGGGCTCGGGCTCGGCAAGCAGACTCGGCGCTGTTCACAAGGGCTTTGCTGTTGCCATCAGGCAGGGTGCGAGTAACATCCAGCCTCTTCACGCCCCATCCAGGAGCTCGGCTGGGGCTGAGCCAAGGAGATTGTAGAGGGGAGTTCTTCCAGCTGCAAGTCCACGCAGCCTGAGAGGGGCTGTTTCTCCTCTCCTCTGCTTATTTTGGACGTGCTGGTGAACATCTTGACCCACCGATGCACACTGAGAGGAGAGCCCGTGGGTCCCCTCTGGAACTGTTCAGCAATTGCTTGGTGTGGCTGAGTTTTCCCGCAGGACTTCCCCGGTGACCTCTCCAGGGGATCATTCTTCGGTTATTCACGCGTGGACAGCCCGCCTCGGGGAGCCCCCCTCCGTCTCGCTGGGGCTGAGCACAGGCCCCGCAGCCCCTGCTCAGGCCTCCAGCCCACACATCTCCGCGACAAGTCCCAGCCACGGGCACATTTTTATGGATGAGTTCGGAAAGGCAGCGCTGGGGAATGGCAGTCTGAACAAGCCCACAGCAGTGGTGGCACCGGTAGGGGCTGCAGCATGCGGGGGCCCTGGGGCGACGTTGGAAATTCAGTGTCGAGCCACGTTTGGCTTTTTCCTCGCTGTTTGCTGCAGGCAGACAGCTGTGATGGGGGCTGCCACCTCCAGCTCAGCCTCTCCTAAAGCCCAGCTCTCTTTCAACACTTCACCCACCCTGCTGAGGGCTCTGGCTTCCCAGACAGGGAAAAGGAGAAAGCTCTGTCCGATCAAATATCCCTTTGCAGCCCCCCGCCCTGAGCTGGGGATGTGCTCAGCGGGATAAGAAGCCGCTGATCCAGGCTCGTGGAGAGACACAGCCCGAGGCAGAGCCCTGGTGACATTACAGAGTGATAGCTGCTGAAGTTGGCACAGAGAAACTGGGTATTGTGAGCAACGAGGTGCAGGTCTTCACAGCCTATGTGCTGGCTGTGCTTGCTCTGCAAATTTTACAGGCTGGTAAAACACATGCTGGATGAATTTGTCTCTTAAAAGCATATTAATAGGGAGAAATATTTCACTTTATGCCGTGAAAATCTTCTTTAAGTGTTTGATTCCACTTTGATTCTCTAATTTACTGACAAAAACGGTGCTGAGCTGCGCGGATTTCAGCCTTCTGAGTAATTTGACATCTCCGTACGTGATACCACACAGCAGCAGCAACAGGACTGCGAGCTCTGGTCTAAGTTTTTAAAGCATTGGCTTGGATCTCTTCCAAGTGTTATTGCAGTGTGAGCACTTCCCATTACTCCCCAGCTTTTCTTGTTGTGAGCTGTGCCTTTCAGGTTAGGTGCAGAATTTTCTCCTGAGAAATAAGAAAAGTGATGCTAAGATGAAGTCAAGCACTGTGTATCTACACGTACACATGTACATAAATGACTAATTTCTACATGTAAGTGGTGGTTAAGAGGGTAAAAATGGGAAGTGAACCTAGGAGACTACTAATTTTAAATAACTTTTTAACATCCCACTTCTAAGTAATGTGAACGGTCAGATCGCTTAACCGAAGCCGTTCTCCTGGGCATTGGTTTCTGGGGTTCACGGGAGCATCTTGCTGCCGTGCTCGTGGGTGGTGCTCTGGACTGCACGCTGCCTGCAGGGGTATTACATGGAATCAGAAAAGATCACATTTACCAGCAAATAAAGCTGCAATAGCCAGTCAAAACCATAGGCCATTTTTGTTTTTTTCATATTGCAGACATTCTGAGTTGCTTCCACCACCATCCGTGGCCAGGGCACGGCGTGTCCTACACAAAAATCCCATTTCAGCAGGTGGCACGCAGCAGCTGGTCTGTGATACTAGCAAAAAAAAAAAAAAGCCTTGGCATCAAACAGATGTAGCAGCTCTGCTCTCCCAGGAATCATGCATTTCTCCCCATCTGGTATTGCCCCGGGGACCACACAGTTTGGGTGCGGGGTCACCCAGCTCACAGCCGCGTGAGTGCTGGGTCCCCATCAGTGGGAGTTTCCCCACCTGGACCCTCTTTGCCCTCTGCATATCGATCACTCAGTCACAGCTTTAGGACACGTCCTGAATTTCAGAAGCAGTTTTGCAGAGCCAGGCTTCGTTTCTCCAGCAGGATCATGCCCACCGAGACAGAGCTTATTTCCTTTGAACAGCGGGTTTCAGAGAGCGGGGCTGCAAGGCTGTTTGAACACTCCTTGCTTTATTGGCCTCTCCGGCATAATCTCTGGCAAGCTGATTTACTGCAACCATTTTACCACGTGTAGAGCAGAGGGACCGGGCCTGTATGCCTCCCTCGGCAGCTCTTCAGGCTGCACAGGTAGCAGAGAACGGCTCCGCGTTATCCCAGTGCAGCTGGGGGGTAAGGAGGAACTGGGAACTTGGTCCTGGGTGGGTTGGGAGCAAGGTGGAGACACCCCAGCACCCTGAGCAGCCTGGCTCCACCAGCACCGAGTCTGCTGGGGACTTCTGCTCCTCCAGAGCCCCTCTGGTGCCTCCTCACCATGCTCTCAAGGTGGCCGATGGAGGCTGGGGACCTTGGGGACTGTGCTCTGCGTGCTCCATGCAGGGTGTGCTCGGTGCTGTCTGTGCACCGTGCGGTACGGGTAGCACGCTGGATGTGCAAGGCGCTGCCTGCACCCTGTCGTCCATGAGCTTTATTTTAACACCCGGGGCTGTATGTGCACCGTGCTCACGCACACACACCGTGCTGTACAGGTCCCACGCTGTGCCCGCGCGGAGCAGCTCGCGCCGTGCGCAGTTACACGCACAGCAGCACACGCTGGGTGCCCAGGCGGTGCGCCGCGGGCCAGCGAGCCTCTGGGAGCATTCATGGAAGCAGGGCTGGCTAAACACAATGTGAAAAACACAAGCAGCTCCCCATCCTAATGAGGACCAGCCACGGGAGGGTTAGCACCGCTGGGGAGGACAGGGCAGTGTTTGGTTGGCAGTACACGGAGATGGAAATAGCTGTGAAGCCCAGTGGCTTCCATGGTGTTTGCAAGGAGACTAAAAGAGTGAATTTGCTCCCTGGGTTCATCCAGATTTCCAAACACATCTTCAGATGTAAAAGCAGCCAAAATGTTCCCCCTAAGGAGCTCAGCAATGGCAGGGAGGAGAAGCAAACAGCATTGCTTGCTGGATTTCAAATGGCTGAGGAAAAAAAAGAAAAAAAAAAAAAAGAAAAAAAAAAGGCTAATATCAGCTAAAGCCTTTTGGCTCCAAGTGCAGTGGGAGGCAAGGAGCTCTTCCCTGGAAAAAAAAAAAAAAAAACATAACTGCAGAAATTTGCCAGTGGATTCCCCAGTCCCCACAGGAGCCAGCACTCATGTCACCAAGGCAAGCTGTCCTCGAGCAGGCTTTGCTCTGTGCCTTTTCCCCGCAGGATCCCAGTGATGCTTGGCATGTTCTGTGTGTGCAGGACTGTGGCAGTCACCACACAGAAGGGATGAGCTGCAGAAGGCTTCATGGTTCTGCAGGATGTGCCAGGCTGGTACACACTCCTGTGTGGTCAGACAAGCAGGGCAGGTAGGCAGCCCCCTGCAGAGGAAAAGGAAGCTGCCTGACCTCTCCTGCCCTGTGCCGGCACTGCCCAAGCTGAAAACGAAGGATGCAATCAGGTATTTTTTGGCCACAAGCGATGGGAATGGATTTTCGAGGCTGACTGCAGCTTATTGCTGAATCTCGCCCAATAACTGACTAAAACATGCCTGGGCTTCAGGATCCCCAGTCCTGATGCAAAGCTCTCCAGAGGGGGAAGCTGGTGTATGCACATAGCTCATTAAATATTGTCTCTATTTAACATTTGTGCTGTCGTTTCAGCCTTCTGTCTGCACTCAGCTCCCATTTCACTGCACCTTTTCCTGCTGGGTGACAGCATTGTATACTCCCCCTGCACAGACTCAGGTAGGCTTTGCCTGAGCCTCCTCTTAAGAAGCAATAAATTATTCCAAGGTACCAAAGGAGCTAAGCTCAGGATTGTTCATTGAATGCTTGCAGAGCTTCCTTGCACTGTTTTATGTGAAGCTCTACAGCAGTGCCAGTGCACCTTTCTTTTATATAATTCTTCCCATATCCGAGATAGCATGTTTCTCTGTCTAAAAATATATAAGCCAATAAAGGTGTCATGTTTATTTCCAGCCTTCCTACTGTCCCTCGTCTCTTAAAATTCCTGCAGTTGTGGAGGAGTGAGAGAAAGAAAGCTCTCACAGGACCACTTCGCTTAATACTTGCTGCCCTTTTTCCCTCTGAAATAGAAAGCGGGTGACTAGGTAAATACTGCTGCAGTTTAGCAAGTCCTCTCTGAGAGCGTATGTCACAGCATCCATAAGCCGACTGCCTCTTGCTGTCCAACATCCCATGATAATCCATGGCGGAGGAGCTGCTGCCCCTGCTCCTGGTGGCAGAGCATTGTCCCCTTGCAGTGTCACTGCCACAAGGAGGGTTGGGCTGGGGGAAGGCTCCAAAACGTCACCATCCCTGGCATTTACTGGGATTTACTGCCTTGTGTTCATGCATGTATTCTGGCTAATTGACTTATGAAAAGCTGGTACTAAAAAGGTATGAGATACAAGTTTAATAACGCTACAAACATAAATCTCCCCCTAGTGATATACTGAACTTGTTCAATATTTTTAAAGCATTTTCAAGCATAATTTAATCTGATAGGGATGAGTACAAGTAAAGAAAACGTGAAATGTTGGGAGCAGTTGCCAGTCACACAAACACACGTGCTAGTAGCTGCATGTTGTGTCACCGCTTCCAGCAGGGGCTTGAGCTGTCTGGGGGCTGCACTGACTTGGGTTCACACTGCCTGGGTGATGCTGGGCCATGAGAGGACAGGACCACTCAAACACTCACTTTTTCCCTTTAATTTCCATCTTATTCCGTGACACCCTGATATTTGAAGCGGTGCGTTTGAATGTGTGGATTATCCTTAGTATACTGCACTGCAAGTATGGCGCACAAGCAAAACCTCGGGAGTTTTTTTTTCAGGTTTTTGGGTATGCAAGTCAAGCCCGTAGGTTGTTTTGGGGCACCAAAGCACAGCAGAAGAAATCCCTGAGCTTTCACGGTTTCAGATCTCCAGCCCACGTGTGCGTGATGGAAAACCACAGTGACAGCGATCCTGGCACAGGGCACATTTTGGAGCAGGGAAGCGAAGGAGGAAGCGGGGGACTGACCTGCGAACATGAGTCTGCAAAGGGAGAAAGAGTGGAAGGGCTCACAGGCCACGGGCACGCCTCTACACTGCAGCAAGCAGCCTCTGAGCCATCAATCACCAAAACAGCTGAATCCTTACGAACAAGGACCATCTTTTGTAGAGATCGCAGCCTGACAGGCACTTTCAGGTTACGGTCCACCCCATTTTATGTTAGGTGTCTTAAACGCATCTGCCATCTTGTGCCCTGGCAGTATTGAGCGGTCTCCTGAGCTACAGAAAGGAACCCGTGCGCCTAATGGAGATGGAGATGTTTATAATAATGTCTCTAATGTCAGCGGAGATGGATGGCATCCCAACAGCCACTGCATTTCACTCGCTTCTGTGTTGTGCTCAGACACTTTATCTGACACAACATTTCTGCTAATCACTCAGCACATCCTGTATTGCATCCCTGGCTTGAGGTGCCTTGGGAGGAATATCAATGGCAAAGAGCTTCGTAAAGCCACAAGATATGATCCATTTATGTTTGACTTCTCCAGTGACTCTAGATTTTTGGACTGCAGCCATGCTGACATTTATTTCTGTAAGAAATCTCCAGTAAAATAGAGTATCTGATATTAATGTGATTGACCCGCTGGCCTTGCTGAAGCTGCAGGGAAGTAGGTGTACATTTAATCAATTTTGCTGTCTATTGTAGAGGTCATCGCTGTGAGTGGGCTCCTAGAGACGCTATTCAGTTACTTCTTTATAGAAAAGCAGATTTTAGATCCCAAGATCATCTGAAGAATGTAAAATGTCCAGGCAACTTGATGCTGCAGTGCCCTGCGCTTTGGAAACATGGCTGCTTCCCTGCCCCTGCGTACCACGAGCATCCCTTCCTCTGGCAGTCGGTCACTGGAGAGAGCACACTCAATGCTGCTGGCTGCAGAGCAAGCCATGGCTGGCCATAGCAGTGCTTTGGTCTAAATAAAGAAGAGCAGAATTCCCAAGAAGCTCAAAGGTTGGGAAATGCATGGACTGGTGTTAAAGCAGAGGAAGATGCTAGCAAGATTTTACTTTAATAGAACACTTCTGTATTTTGCAATAAAGTAACGCTAACACCATGTTTTTTTTTCCCCTTAATTAAATGTGACACTCTGTAGCAACTTTAATGTGAGAGCTGATATGAAGTAATTTTATCTAATATCAGTCTGATCTGACAGCTAACTATGAATAGATAAGGCTCACCATCGTCCTCTGGTCGTTCATATGGCACTGCTTTCTGTGTCATTCGAGCTGAAAGTTCCTAGCACAGGGGCTATTTTTATGTTCTGTATTTATACAGAGCCTCACACAAGAGAATTACTAGAAACTAATTACAACCCAGTGATGCAAATTAGCAGAGAACTACTTATTTGGTGGCTGTGCAGAACATGAAGTTATTAAAGTGGGTAGCCAGATCCTGGAAGACTGAAGCTTCTCAGGAAGATATAACAATTTATTCTCCATTTATTCATACCTCAGTGTGCTAGTTTTTAAGATTCAGACTGCACGGTGTGCAGGAAATTGATACAATTTGTTTTAAACAATCTGATCAAAATGCAAAGAAAGACATCTCCATCAGAGATGCATCTCCATCAGAGAGATGCTGTCTTCACAGCTTGCTGGACTTAATCTTCCCAAGAAATCATCCACAGGGTGTGCAACCAACCTGTGTGCCTCCCAGGTGTGCTGGATTTTGCTTTGGGAGCTCATTATTTGAGGAATGCACGCTAACTTGACATACCTACATTTAGGGAGGTGGTTAAAAGGGAGATCCCTCAAGGCAGGCACCTCATTGAACACACGTCCCTGGAGTGGGGCTGAGATGTGCAGCACCTACTGAGGCTCTAGAGCTTATTTCAGTCCAACTACTGCAAAAGCAAGCAGCATCCAACAGGCTTAACCTTTGCTGTCAGACCTCATCCCGACAGGCAGAGAGGAATCAATTCCAGGACAGAGCAGGAGCCGTTCCTCTGGGAGCACAAGATCAAGTGGTGGTGGTAACTCATGGAAATCCAGAGAAAATCTCAGCTAGCCATACGTCCATTGGGTTTCACAACGTGAAACAATTATGTAGCAGGGCAAAATGTGAAACAGAACTCAGAAATTCCAGAAAAGCCTTCGTAGGACATTACACAAACACCTCTGAAAGCCCCAGTCTCTCAGTTGGTGAAGGCTCGCTAAAATGGTTACAGAAGTCAGATGTGTCTCAGAGGAACAATGAAAGAAGCAGTGTTTGCATCCAAAGAGAAAACAAACAGAAAAGGGGAAAGTTGCAATTAATGTAATTTGGAAATCAGAAATTGGATAAATTAGATAAGGGAAGCAAAAAAAAAATACAAGAGCCAGACTACAGCTACGGAGAAAAGAGCAATAAGAAAAGGTCTTTAAAATATATTAGGAATGAAGAGAAGCCAAACAATGTCTCTGGACTATTACCAAATTGAAATTATAGAAATGGCAATAATTATGCAGAAAGGCAAATTTTTTTTAATGAACAAATATTCCTGTTCTGAACCTGTGGAGAAAAACAACCACAAATGATGCATTCCCATCAGATGATGATGATACAACAATTTGCATAACAGCAGAAGTTCAGGGGGGCAGTAAGCAATAGTTATAACAGCTTAAGCATCTTCAAATTAGCAGGCTAAGTAATTTGCATACAAGGGTTTTTAAGGGAACTTGCTGGATGGCTAATGCTGTTTTTACAAGGATCATGGTGCACAGGCGAAATTACAGCAGGAGAAGAAAAGCTGCTATTTAGGGGAAAGTTGAATGATTTGGCCTGCTGAGCTTTGATCCCAGGGAGATAATGGATCCTAGGCAATGAGAAACAACTGCAGAAATTAAAAAATAGTAAGCGATAATATCATTAGTCCCATCAACAGGGGCTGATGAGGAATAGATCTTCTAAAACTAACTGGATTTTTTTTGTAATGAGATTACAATTTTGCTTAATAAAGGAAATAATGTTGATTTAAGCTTCTGTAAAATATTTGACTTGGTATCCCACAATGTAATGTTCAAGCAGCAAGATCAGTGCAAAATCAACATAGCACACAAAGTGAATTAAAGGCGAGCTAAAAGGAGTGGCTGCCAAAGATTAGGTGATGTGGGTATGCTTCAGGTGGGACCTCCACAGAAATCGCTCCTAGGACCCGCTCCAGGTGATGTTTTGCTGGTCACTTGGAGAACAAAAAAAAAATGAAATCCCATCTGATCTGGCCTGCTGCTGACCCACATGGGGGCCTGACGCAGGGCGAGCATCCTGCTGAGCTGAACACGATGAAACAGCGCACGTTTTCTTTTAGTTACAGGCAAGGTCACACGCTGAAAGAGATTGTGGCATTGCAATTGCAAGAGCGGAGACATGGTGGGGCTGTGACCTGGGGCTCAGCCTCTGAGAGAGATTTGGTGGGTAATTAGGTATAAAATGGCTAAAGGGCAAATGCAGGGGGGGGTCCTGATGCAATTATTTCTGAAAGACTGTGAGGTGGGGGGGCCCTGGCCACAGCAGTGCGCTCATAAGTGCTGAGGTGGATCCCCTCGTAGTGGGAAAGGGGAAATCAGGCTTTGCAGTGAAAAATGGTAACTGTTAATAGAGTGATGGCACAGCTGGAAACTGCAGTCGCTGCTGTCAGGACTCTACCTATTGAACCAAGACCTCTATTTCTCAAAAGATCGAGTTCAATGATTTTCAGCCTTTCCCGATTCACCCAGCTGAGTACATTTGCTTGTTGGGGTGCAAATTAAGGCAGAGCACACAGAAACCTACTGATCAGAGGTTGGCTTTTCCTTGCCACTGCCTGGGGACTCACAAGAAGAGCCCTGAGGACAGACAGACCCTCTTAGCTTGATATGACACTCTAAGAGCTGTGCACACCCTCTCGTTTCTGCAGTCACAAGCGTTCAGAGGCCCAAGCAGGTGCTGAGTTGGTGGTCCCTGAAACCCCAGCCTGCTCAGCAGATGCTGCAGGTTGCCAGACCACATGGAGCTGCTTTGGCTTCACGAAACAGATTTCGCTGTTATCCTTAGTCATGGGGATTTGTGGAGGTCTGAGGATGGTTTAGCAGCTCCTTCAGTGTAACAAAACTGATGTCTCATCCCTTGGAGAGGGCTCAGTTTGGCTCCTTGGTGTGGGCAGATTCTTCCATCTTCCCCCTTTCCCTCTGTTTTCCATAGGACAGCTTCAGCTCTCACATGATGGATTTCTGACTTTTTCTTTTTAGTAGCTGATGATGGCTGAAGTGCTTTAGGGTGTATTTACCTCCAAGCAGCTCATTTCGATTCACTAACCATTGTTGCAGATGAGACAAACAGCCTGCTCTCCACACCCATTGGGCACTCCACTCCTTTGGGAGCATGAAATATTTGTACCCCCTGGATCTGTGGCTCCATATATGAACATATTTAAGTCTTTTCTCTTAAGCTATCAAGAGCTGTGAAGAGCTAGTAAAAATCAAATGTTCTGAGCTCAAATCTCATAAAGGTTTGGCTGTCACAGACCTATCCTGAAGCCAGAGGGATCATCTGCCGTGTAACTGAGGTTATGCTGGCTACCTGTTTTCTCATCTGAACATGTTAAATGTAGGGTGAAAGTATTCTCCAGCCTTTTTCTCCCATCCTTTTGCCACTCGTCCAACAAAGCCACACCAACACACCGAGGTGGTCTCTGTGTTCACGTCTGGCAGCAGCTTTGAGGTGCCTGTTTTCACCCTTATTTGCTGGGGTGGTGGCAGGAGCAAGCATTTGTGCTCTGGCAGATTGAACCACCCCATAAAGTCTGCTGGACCTCCAGATTTAAAACCAGCAAGGGAAGCAGCAGTCCTGGTCTTTTTCTGTGAGAGAAGCAGTGCTGGAGCTGTCTCAACCAAGCTGGCTGCACTCTGCACATTTGGCTTCTTCATTCAGGAGCCCAAATGTCCAAGTACAAGTGTTTATTACTTTTCTCACGCATACAGACAGCCTTAATAACAGCATTGAGATTTTTGGGGTGAGGGCCTGTTAACTAAAATTAAAGAATGAGTGAACAGACACTGTCGCTGACAAATAAACCACCTCGGAGCTCAGCACCGACCCAGAGCTCTGAATTACACCAGGGTGCTCCTCTCCTCTGGCAAGGGGACAAGCCAGCTGCTCTGGTGTCAGATCCACACAGCTGCCTCTGCCAGCAGGAGGGTGGAGGAGTAGAAAGGCAATTAGAGCCATTATTAATTACTTGTGGACTGACTGATTACACAGCATTAATAAGGAGGGAGTAGCGGTGGGAAATGTGCTGCTGCCATCACCCCACCATGCTCCATGCTCAGCAGGGCTGGTGGGGAGCAGCTCAGGGGCATGGGACAGCAGCACATCCCAAATACACGGACCTCCACACATCTGGGGAATTAGGGCTGTAGTAAAGGAAAGCAAGGATGCCACCAAGCTCCCAAAGCGAAAAATCTCCTTGGAGAGATGAAAAATGGCTGTCTCAAATGTTTATTCCCAGCTGAAGGTAGCAGAGATGAGAGCCTAAAAGAGGAGAGAACTCTTAAACAGCAGATCTCCCGATGACAGGGAGGGCTGCACGCGTGTTTGATAGTTGTTGTGACTGAAGATTAAAGCTTCACATTGCTGAGCCACACGGGAGGCCACGATCCTGTGATGGAAATGGTTACTTTAGAAAGGAGGAAAACCTAAATAATTGATATTGTCACTTGGAAGTAATGATCAGAGACTTTATTTATATTTTTAAAGATGCTGAATTATTTACTTTGCAATAAATACTGCTTAAAAAAAATTGGCAAAACAAATGACTTCAAGATCCCCAAAAGCTTTCCTGTACAGCTATTATTTTAAATAGTTTTCTCATCACAAAGAGGATATAAAGTTTCCATTTATGACAGCATTTAGGCAATTTTATCTGAGCACGTGATGCATTTCTTAGCATAGTCTGTCAGCGGCTGCCACCAAAATCAAAGGCTTTACCAGGGGGCCCAACCTGTTGTGCTGCCGCACGCCGCATTAGTCATCCCCAGCTCCCTCCAGCAGCTGGAGATCACAGTGTGACTTGTCCCCAGCGCTGTACGGCTCCTCCCACGCCTTGCCAAAGGGGGATTTCCTTTCAATTAGGTATTAGCTGAAAGCAGCTTGTCTGTGGGCTCCTCCTCAACAGGAGTGTGCACAGCACAGGGTCTGCAAGAGCATCCCAGACCTCACAAGGTGGTGTCTGATGCATGGTAATGTATCAAGTCCCCAGCCAGCCTGGTGCTGTCTGATCTCTTAAGGTGTTCATCTCAAAACTCATTTCTGCTTCTGATCTTGCTCTTCTTTCTTGTAGGAAGCTTTCTGCTGCTGAGCTTTTGTACAGGGCCATGTCCCCAGGGCAGGCAGCACTGTCACCTCAAGGTGGAAGCACACAGGATGCCACCTCGACCTTGGAGCTTCACTCCTCCAGTATATCAGTTAACGCAAATCCATTTTATTACCCTGCACAACTACAAGCATCACAGGAGACCACCTCCCACTCCTCCTCCTCACCCACAGAGAAGGGCCAAAACCACCGCACCCCTGAGCTGGTGTGGAGGTGTTTCTGCTCTCCTCTACCCCAAGGATAAGCATCCTGACCATGGAGGTGGGGAAAATGCTTTGTGGAAGAAACTGCACAAATACCTAGTACCTACAGACATGATGGGAACAGATCAAACCTCAGCCTCTTCAGGACACTCTGCCACTGAGGAGTGAGCAACACTAAAACAGTCTCACTGGCCCTGTTCCCACACTCCTTGGACACAGCCTGAAGATAACCTCAGGTGCTTATCAACTTTCTTTTCATGTGGGGTTTATTAAAATATTTATCACAATCTCAGTGCCATTTTCAGGGATGAGGCTTACTGCCAACCCAAGCGGAACTCTGAAATGTTTGTGCTCACAGGCAGTGCCCAGCAGCCCCAGAGGAACCCAGCTATCAGATACTGCACTGACAGGGCAGCAGCACTGACCTCCTTGAGAAGTTAATGGTCATCAGTAACAAGGAAACAGCATTGCAGATGCCCACCTGCATCCAAAATTTGTCATAAACAGGAGTACACAAAGACACTTTCTGGTTGCCTTTGTATATTAAGCTTTTTTGAAGTTGGTCCTTTATTTTAAGGATTTGGGTTGTTCTAGGACTTCTTAGAATGTGTATTTCATTTTCTAGTGTGCTGAAAATGCCCCTACTCTGTTTGTTGCACTGCAAGGAAAAATATGAAAGCAAAAAAAATATATATATATATTCTGAACCCACATTTTTGGAGCTATTCAAAGTAATTGTAACACTTCAGATTTTCAAGAGTGCTTTGGGTTTCTCAGCTTGTCCAGTTCTGAGCAATTTAAAATTAATGGAGTACTTAAAGTTTTTAAGAGCTCTTCAATTTGTGAGTGATCAGAGTTCAGGGATGCAGAGAATAAAGCAATTTAAAATAACTGGAAGTGCTTTTCAGAATGTTTATCGTAAGTCTGGTGTAAGTGGCACCATGTTCCCAGGCTGCCAGCAGTTCCATTGTGTCCTGCCTGCCACGGAGTTTTATCACAACCAGCTCATCAGTAAAAAGTCACCTGGCTGATCATGATCTCAAGAAAAGCATCAGCTTTTAGACAGCCAATGGGTACCACTTGGCTATAAATCCTACACTGAAGTCTTCTTTCCACTTGGTGGAAAGGACAGCTGTATAAAATTAGGGAAAGCCTCAAGGTCCAAACTGAAATCTGCACTACCACAGAAATACAGCAGGAAATGCCACTTCTCCTTTTAATAAGTGTCTCAATGGTTAGTCTATAGAGAAGCCTAAAGGCATGCAGATACAGACTAAAAAAAACAAACCTTTCTAAACACAGTAATTTAACCTAAAAAGAAAAAAAAAGAGTGAAGCAAACTCTACAGTACTGAAACAAAACGAGATCCTTTGAGCTTTCCTGGAAAAGCATGTTTGTGCAGGCACCATTTCATGCTATGAAGGTAGACAGACTATTGAGAGCACTTCCACAAATTATGTGTAATGCAGCTCCTCAATGGACTATCACAGCATTTCCTCATGTACCTATTGAAACTTGTGACTAAGAAATTACTTCTCAGTTGTTCCATTCATCTGCAATAAATCTCATGACTGTAAAGGGAGAGATGCCATCCTGAAATTACAGCTTTCCTGTCAATGTGCTTGAACAGGTTACCCAGGAATTGTCATTTTTCATTTGAAAGCAGACAGAGTTCCTTTTTCAAAGCATTATTTGAAGTAGTAAATGATGTGGAGAAGAGAGCTGACAGCAGAAAGGAAAATAACATTTGCACATCTTGCACAGCACTCAGACACCGCGGGTGCCAGAGGAGGAGCTGAGCTGCAGGGAGGTTTGGAGGTTTTGCCAAGCTGCAGAAGGGGAGTTACCCAGGCTTGAACCCCAACTTGACATCCCTCTAAAGGTTCAGAGCTCTTGCTGTTTGCTTTCTTTAAGCAGGCACTTAACAAATCTTGTCAAGAAGAGCCAATAAGCTCATTAGTCTCAGAAATAACTCAGACCACAGAAAGCACCCATGAAGCTCAACACAGCTGGTCCTTCTGCCCATGGCTGTGGTTTCTGAGCACTGCAAGAAGAGAGGAGGAGGATTTCCCTAGTAAGAAAGCACTGGGGTTCCAGAAGGGATCAGCTAGTAAAAGTAAAGTGTTGAGCAGATTTGCCTGATCTTGGAAATGGGGAAGGAGAAAGATAAAGAGAGATAAAAATTTCAGTGAGAAATGTTACAGTTCCTCATCACCAAACCATACATGGACTAGCTCTTAAAACAAAGCATAGCAAATAATGCAGAGAGAACCTCCAGGACCAAGACATATTATTGCAGGTCTTCCACTCCTCCAGATCAACACTACAGTTCTATCATTACACTCTGCCTTTGAGATGGAGCCTGGTTTATAGGAAAGCAACTACCTCAGTTATTCTGAGCCACTTGATTCAGCAAGGCAAGCATAAGTGGAAATTTGCTTCCTCAGGAGGTATTCAAGAAACCACCAAAGACATACAAACAACTGGATTAAAACCAATGATTTCCCTCTTCAGCAGCTAATACAACCCTCCCACAAGTGATTTCCCATATAGAAAAAGCAACTAGGTTGGAGTAGAGCCTCCCACCAGCTTGCACCAGGAACCCTGCCATCAGGTTCTACCTGCATGGACCCAGACCCCTTGTGGAGCACATACCTGAGAGGTGCTAGCCTTCGGGAGCAAGCAAAAAACACATCTCAAGAGCTGAGAGAATTAATACCTCGGCATTCAGCTTGGGAAAGGAGACTTCACCTGTGCGAGCCATACCTTGTGACTGCTGCAGCCCAACACGAGGGGAACACCAAGCAGACTCAGAAGAGACGGTTCCTCTACAACTGCTGTTCCCGTGCCCTGCCTTATCCAGTCTCCAAATGTACAGAATGGGCAGCCACATGAAAGGACCACTCATTAGGGCACCCACCTCTGGGAAAAAGACTAGAAGAGGAGATCATCTAACCTTTTAATGATTCCTACATCCCAGTTCCACCCATTCCTAATTTGCACCTGATTATCAAGCTGTTAAAAGTTAATCACTCATTGCAAAACTCTGTGCAGTATCAGGTAGCTAATGTGTCTTCTGTTAATTAGTGTTCTTCATAGACAGATGATACGTGTATGCTTGTAGGAAACTGCTGTCTGCTGGAAGAAAAGTTATAATCAGGCCTGTTTATTTCCCCTGAGCTTAGGAAATAGTTTAAATTCAGTAGTGCTCTTTCTAGAGAGCTAGGTAACTGCAATCTAACTTACCTAGCCCATGGCCTGAGTTATGAAAACAGTGGAACCTAGATACTGGGCCTAACAATGTGAGATACAAAGGGTGTTAGTTATGGTGCATGATCCATAAATCTACACATCCACTGTTAAGATATTTGTAGTTATGTTTTATTAAAAAAAAAAAAAAGTGCCTGAGATGCAGATAGCCAATTTGCAGGATTTCACAGATTGCCCCCCTATCTGGAAACTGAGCAAGAAAGGACGATGCAAATGACTGCTTTGTACATGGGCTGTAGTTACAATTAAGAAGTGCCTTCAGCTTTAAATAACTCAATGGAAAGCCTCTATAGGATAAACAATGCAATTACGTGTGGAAAAAAAGCAATCGTATCTGCAGAATGATTTACAAGGATATTAACTCAATAGGCAAATCATAATTAAGAAGCTTAATGTGTTGACTTTTTAATGTTTAATTATACCTCTATTTATATCACTTACAGGTAAGAGTGGAAGAGGAGGCAGAATGCTTTGTAAAGAGTTTTCCATGTTAAAAGACACACACAAAAAACAAACAATAACAAAACAAAATAAAATAATAATAATTAAAAAAAACACAACAAAAGTATTTCTCAGAGGAATGTGAGATGAAAGCTAGAATATATGAAAGGGAAAAAAGAAATGAGTTGGTGGTGAAGCAAGATCCTCATAAATCAAAATTTAAGTATATTATGTAATAAAATGTCTTTATCATTCAATTTTTTGAGTGTAAACTTAACTTCCCTATTGAAATAAAGGATGAAGCTCTCTGCCTTTCCAAACACAAACATCAAGCAATTTTGTTTTAAATTTAAAATAGTTCTTGTGTGATAGACTTGGGCTTTCTGCTCCTCAAGATGATGCATGAAGACAGCGCGTATCAGTCAGAAATGCTGCTGTCTTTTTCTACCACAAACTCTGATGGAGACGAAAACTGTTGTGGAGATTATTATTTTTATTATTATTTATTTTTAGTTTCAATCTCCAGTGAAAGTATCCCTTGGGGTTTTCCCAGCCTTGCCAGGACGGGAGGGAGGAGGGCGGTGGTGTTTCCCAGGGACAGCAAAGGGGGGCAGGTGTCCTCTTCTCCGTCCCTCCCTTCTTCCCACATGCTCCACCTGAGCGGGTGACCTGTGCCCAGCACTCGTCCTCCTAGGGGCTGAGTGTGCTCCACATCTTGCTACCAGCGATGAGCAGAAGACCTGAGGCCTGGATGGGTCAGGTCTCAGTGACAGACCGGTCTACTGGGCGATAGCTCAAGCTTAGACTTTTGGTCAGCACAGAGCTTTGGTCCCATGCTACAGACTTTCTAGTGACCACCCACGGAGACAGAACTATGCACCGCACACATTCGATGAGCTTTGCCACGTTTCATCTCAGCTCCTCACCTTTCTGCATGGTTTTAAAGCCCTCTGAGCAACCCGTTAGTTGGCTCTCAGGCTGCGCAGAGATCAGGTGCTGCCTGGGACCTGCCCGAAGAGAAGGCAGCTGGCATGAGCCTGCAGTGCGCTGCCTGCAAGTATAAAACCTCTGCACGCAGCTGGATCAGAGCCAAGTGCTTCTCCTTCCCCTCCCTGCGCCCCGGTCCTGCAGCATCCAGCACAGCAGCACCAGGGGTGGCACGTCCCTGCTGCCACCCAGAGCTCAGCACGGCCGGGCTGGCCTCCTGCTCCCTAATTAACATCCGAGTCCAGCACATCCCCGCTGGGTCCTCAGTGCCAGGACCACAGCGTGCTGGTTTTAAGTACATGCTGTCGTGTCCTGTGTGCATGTGGATCCGGCTAGCTACCCGTTGTATAGAAAAAATGCAACTATGAAGAGTAATTTCCATAAAGCCTACTAAACAATGTTTGTTTGTATGTATGTTTTTTTTCCACTGGCTGCAATTTCCTAATTGCAGCGGATTTTTACATCCGTTTTATTTCGTGGCCCACAGATTCATAAAGCTGCTTGTCATTATAAACCAGTACAAAGCACAGAATATGAACCTTTATGTTCAGGGTAAAAAAAAAAAAATGCAAATTTTAAGAAGAGGTTTTTCTTTTTCTCTTTTCTTTTTTCTTTTTTCTTTTTTCTTTTTTCTTTTTCCTTTTTTCTTTTTTCTTTTTCTTTTTTTCCCAAAAAGCAGGGTTTTATATCTATTTAATGATGTACAACATAGAACAGGAAAGAGGAAGGAAAGCAGAGAGAGAAGAGTGAAAATATGAAGAAGGAAATTAAAGAAATAAGAGAGAAAATATGACTTGCAGAAGAGAATATTTGTTTTGCTTCCTTGCCTGCTTGCTTTCCCCATCAGGGGCCGGTGTCCCACCTCCAGTTTTAATTTTGGGCTAATGTGCAGGACTTCCCATGGCAAGAGGAGAGGGAGCCACAGATGCGCTCGCCACATCCCAGCTCTCTTGTGATTTTCCTCCAGGGTTTAAATCACCAACCTGCTCTGGTTCACAAACCCTGCTGAATTTAACCGTGGCTGCCAGCTTGAAGCTCTCTGCCCTGCCACATCCCTCCAGGTCCCCCCCTCTTCACCACCACGGGCAGAAGATTTAGGCTGGCTTCAGGATACACAGCCCTGTCTGCTGAAATATATCACCCCCGGTTTCAATATGCATAATTTCTCTGGATATTATTAATTCTCCGCTTTCCCAAGGACAGGACTGCTCTGGAGTCTGCGCTATAAATCGGAGGTCTTCTTCATAAATTCTTTTTGTCGTCTGTGGGAAGCACTGATTGAAGTTCACTTTTGCAGACCTGATGTGATGTCTCTTGTAGCTCAAGTTCTCCATGTCCTCAGCATCGGTAGAAATGACAACAATACAAATGCTTCCCAGAAAACCATAAAACAGAGCACCCTCGACAAATTCAGCTGAAGCCTTTGCCGGCAGGAGTCTTGCCGGCTTCCCCCTTTCCCCTGCTTGTGGAGGAGGTGATTCATAGCGACACAAATAATGCTAAGTGCAAAATGGAGGAATGTGAACAGTTTTATCATCACTCCCACCAAGATATTTTTCAGAGAATGAGTAAGTCTTCATCTATTAAACTACGTGTGTTTTATTAGTTCTAGTAAGAATGTATTAGACTGACAAGGATCTCAGAGGTATTTGTCTTTTTTTAATACCCACGCTGCTATTGTAATGAGAGCTCCAGAGCCAGGCAGGCCAGAAACCATTGTGCTTCATCTGGTTAGGAAATTAAGTGATCGACGCAGGGTGCATTCAAATGAGGAGTGCCGCAGTAGGCCCGGAGACCTGAGGGAAGATTAGCTATAGCTTACTCTCATCTGAGAGCCTTATCCGTCCAGTCAAACATGGAAAAGAGTCTCATGAAAGAAGGCTTCCCTTAAAATTATTGCTGGACTCTGACACTGGTAAGAGCAAAGAGAGCGCATTAACAGCAGCATCCCTTTGTATCCTGAGGTATGTTTACTGGGGACAGCTTATCGTGCAAACATCACGCTCTGAAGCCGGCACCACGATGCTGCGGGAGGTGGCAGCAGCTCCACGGATGTGGGGTGGCACAGGTGAGAATCTGCCGGAGAAGAAAAGGCCAAGCAGACTGGAGGGGTGAGAAAATTCAGGATGTTCCAGGACAGGCAGGTTTTCTCTCTGAGGAAAGGGACGGTATAATAGTAAAGTTGGTTGTTTCCAGTAAAGTCACCTAAGCAAATGACTTTAGTTTAGTCAAAATGAAGGTCTGGGAAGGATTTTGTTCACTGCTTTAAAAGTTTTCTCTTAATTGACGACTCCTGAAAGGTATCTGCAAGCCAGTCACAGACGGTGTTTTCACAGCTGGCGATGTGGCTAAAGCACTCAGCAGCTTGTTTTCCTCACTGCCGAGAGGTATCCTTCATGCATATGAATTCCCTGTGTTTGAAGAAAGCCAGTTAGAATAAATGGACTTAATTATCAAGCAGAATGAACCAGAACAAAAATGATTAATTAGGTGAACCCAGAGACCTTGATGAAGGGAAAAAACCTATAAAATGTGTGGAGGTGGGCCAGGTTTGTCAGTAGTGGTGCATGGGTTTGGAAGTCCCCAACAATGGTACTCTTACAAAGAGAGGAGGAGGACAAAATATTTGCTCAGCCAAGCCTGTGAGGAACAAAAATTACTGAACGGCAAGCCAGCCTGTGCTGCTTCTACACGGCCATCCATTTCCAAGGAAAACTTTCAGCAACCAATAGGTTGCGATGAGCCGCCTGTTAATGAAGATCTCCAGTTAATGAAGACCTCCGGTTAAAGACGATCCTAATGTTGGATGAAAGCTGGCTCCCTGGGCATGTAACTCACCCATACCTGGAAGCTAAATCCTGTTGCTGAAAGGACAGCTGGGCTGTGGTGTGTAATCGATGGCTATTAGAACCCATTGATAGGATGTAATATCGGGAACTAGTAACTATGATTTTAGAAAAAGTTTGGGAGCTGTTAAACTCTGTCAGTTTGCAAAATTGGCTGATTAACCATTTATAAAGTAGCAGCTGGTTCTTTATACTTTATAGTCCCCCTGCACTCATCTCTCACGAGGAAAATATTTCTGAGTAGCACCTTTCAAATCCTGCCATGCTGAGAAGCATTGTGTCTGATGCTCCAACCTACAGCCAGGAGCTGCTTACGTTGCTGCCACAAACACTATTTGTCCCCATTGACTGAAGATGCATCACGGAATTTAGCTTATTTTCCAAAAGCAATCCCACTAATTATTCATGTAGAGTGAAAACCAGAGACCTCTTAAATTTTTTACTGCCTCTCTGTAGCTGGCAAATTGGTTACTGGTTCAGCTCCATTGAAAGCACCAGCCAAGGACAGCCAAATTACTTTTACAGCATGAAAAGCAGAAAACAAAAAGTCCCTGTTAATTTAATTGGGTCCTTTCAAGTGCTTCAGAGATTTTGTTAGCAGAGGTGCTAACATTATCATCTTGTGCTACTTAAAACCCAACACATTTCTCACTATGTTTTCAAACATAACACTCTATTTTATTTTTAAATATTGATGTGGCCTGCAAAAAATTCTTAGAAATCTTTTATGGAAAGGGCAATTCTGTGCAATTTTGGGTTTAACTTTAAGGGACCTTTCAGGCACTGTGTCTGTTTTCCTCTTCTTGGGAGAATGATAGGCAAACACTTTTCTTAATTAGCAAATGCTTATATAACTTGCCTAAATATAAAATTATACTTTATTTTCAAGCTGCTGACCTACTAGATTTCTTTGTGTCATGCGGAGCTCTGGCACAATAGTAGCTGTGAAAATACAGCTAAAATTGGAGCTGCAAAAAAATCGGCTGCTTTATTTTTTGCTTTCCTATGTACACAACAAACGGAGGGTCTAGCGACGCCGACAGCACAGGGGAAAGCGAAGTGGGATGTATCGAGCAGGGAGCAGGAGGGTTTTGGCCCTCTCTGAACAGACTGAAATCTGTCTCCATTACAGCAAGGAGCTGTTTTGCACCACGTTGTCGGGGCGGGGGATAAAGTCTGTTTTAATTTTCAGCAGGGCTGAGCATCTGCTGCTTTTAACTCCAGTTCTCATTACTCCTGCAAGTTCTGAGGGACTGCTAGCACACAAGGCACTATCTGGGAGATTTTATTCAGCCAACCCCCATCCAGATCTAGCGTCTGCATCCTTGCATGTGGCAGGCCTACCCCTTGTTGTATGCTCTCTGGGAATATCCCAATCCCAGCTTCCCAGCAGGTCCCTGTCCTGCACGGGCTCTGAGGCCCTTAGCACTGAACTCTGGGGACATCTGGTCCAGAAGATCCCAAGCTGCAGCTCTCCAGAGCCTGAGCCACAGTCCATGAAAATGACAGTTTAACCAGGACTTGCGAGAGGCTACATTAACTGCAATTCAAGCTTTCCTTTGAATAATTTGCTGCCCTGTGAAGTATGTGACTAGGCTATCCAATTTAATATCTCAGTCAAGGAAATCAAATGAAACAACCCCATGTATCCGTCCCAACCTCACTCAGAACGCGCTGTTATTTTAATTTGTCTTCTAACCTTAAGCACTGAGCGAAAATAATACACCTTCACTGTTCTAACAGCCTTAAGGAAGGAAAGAAGCTGGAACAAAATGTTTTCCACTCTGAAATTAAATGAAGGATCTATTTATTCTTCTGTGTATTGATCACAGAAAAGATACAATTATGGTACAAGTGGCACACACGCGTCTGAGCATATGCTGTAGATAAACAACCTCACTAGTGCATGCCTCATGGGTGACAGACAATGGCCATCCCAAAGACGGGTCAAACATCCCCAAAGAGCCAGCAAAGAGCCCCAACCAAATCCTGCCCATCTGATAAGGAAGAGGGGAAAATGTCAGAGCTCAATTCTGTCACTCTCCTCATCAGGAAATTCAATTTGCTGGTCTAATATGTTTTGCTTGACTTAGCTTTTAATAGTTTGAGTGACACTGTCAAGATCATTTACTGCAGTGAAGACCGGAAAATCATTATAGTTGAAAGCTATCAAACATTCTATTTTTTTATTTTTTAAATTTTTGTAACTTCAGACCAGGAAGTGCTTTTCTCCTTTCCTCTTGTAAGGAGAACTTTCCCTGGCTTTGGTGGGTTGTAATAAAGACTCAGCATTTACCAGAACATCTCCCTGTCAGCTTTTCCTGTAGGACAACTGTGAGTAAAGATATTTCTAATTTTTTATAAGACACAGATATATGAGGTAATAAGGAATTGTCTTTATGGTGTTGCCTTGATAATTTACAACAGGATATATCAATATAATTTTAACTCCAGATATTGAAGTAGCTCTATGCAAGTGAGGGACCTTGTTGCCTAAGCCACAAATGAACATGGTGAATGCTTTCACCCATTTCCTAAGCACATTCTCTATCTCCCTTGCCCTCCCCTGCACCCTGTCCTCCTCCCCAGTTTGTTTTAGGCTCTGAACCTGTGCAAGGGTTCAGAAGCAGCCCAAGATGCTCAGGAATGGGGCCGAGAAGAGCTGATAGCTGCTTCTCCTGCTGATCTGCAGCCAGGCTTCTTCAGCAGCATCTAGAAACACCTTTTTGATTACTTTTCAAATGAACGTGCACCAGGGAAGTGGTATCTCGACAAGCATGCAGAGACTTCCCAGCAAATATGAGCAGCAGGTGTTTAAAACAAAATAATTTAAAATCAAATTTTCTGTTAAGAATAATTGCAAAGTAAGGCCCCTGTTCGGCTGGGTCTGTTGGGGCTGCCACGTGTCACGGGCTCTGCAGCAGGCTGGGCTCAAGCAGCAGCGAACGAAGAGCCAAGAATCAATTACAGAGCGCTAATTGATCAGCAGCCCGGATGCGAGGAGTTCCAGTTCAGTTGTCTGTGGGCAGGTGGGGACTGAAGCTGCTCTGAATAATGTGGGCACGGACGGGCAGCTGCGTGCTGCTTTTCTGGGTGAATGCTGGCGAGCTTTGAAAGGAGCCTGATCCCGGGGACAGTCTGAGGGCACCCTCTGCCCACCCCGGGGCTCAACATCTGTGCAAAATGGGGTACTTTGCCCTCTGGACAGGCAGCTTTTAGAAAACCTGCTGCTCACAGTCATTTCATGCTAGACCTTGCCAGGTCCTACCACAGATGCTAATGTACTAAAGTTCATGATACACAAACAGGACAATATACATAACCATTAGAATGATAATAAGCACAGCAATAACAGTAAATATTAATCCAGAGCAGTACCTAATAAGTGACAGCGTTGCAAAGATATCGGGTAACCTAATCCACAACTAATGGCTTCTCGTGGTAACACAATTACAAATAAATTACAACCGATTAGAGCCCTATCTGTTCTTTCCTATCTTGATGGAGCTGGAAGCTTTGGGAGCTGCTCTCTGGGCAGTGTGGGGCCACCACGGTCCCTGCCTGAGCCACCCCAGGCCCTGCACACCCTGGTGGGATCCCCAAATTCATGTACCCATACCCTGCTCGCCCAGCTTCTGCTCCCTATAGCCAAGTTCCCCAATTTTGCCACACCAGATGCTTGCAGACACTCATGGCTGTAGGTTCTGATCCATTTTTTTTGTCATGTGTACGTTTAGCACAAAATTTATTAAACCAAATAACTGTGTTATAAACCAGTCACTGCAAATGAGAGAAACACGAGCCCAGACTCATGGAGCTGTACGTGGACAAGAGCATGGGGAGATGCTC
Organism: Heteronetta atricapilla; assembly: GCA_011075105.1. Classification (NCBI taxonomy): domain Eukaryota; kingdom Metazoa; phylum Chordata; class Aves; order Anseriformes; family Anatidae; genus Heteronetta; species Heteronetta atricapilla. Next base: position 14,428,004 of record CM021742.1, read on the forward strand.
CCATCGCAGCAGGTTGGGGAATGTTGTCGCAGCTCTCTGGAGAGAAGGCTGGGATTAGGCAGATTAAAACAGGCAGGCTGGCAGAACAAAGGCCTCCGCTCCGCTTCCCACCTAGAACAAAACACCACTTGAAGCAATCGGATGTTAACGAAGGAGCAGCAACAACAGCCTGATTCATATGCTTCCAGTTTGTAAATGTTTACAATGTAATTAAATAGCTGAAATATGCTGCTTAGCCCAGACATAAGCAATGCCTCAAAAAGTTAAAGCAAACACGAATTATGCATTACATTACTTAAATTTCCCATTTTCATCAGCAATTTTCATTTTCTAATTTCAGCATGTGGAGAGTACTTAGGAGTCTTGCGGCAAAAATGCTTCACTGGTTGCTCAAGATTGCCTTCTGGATCCAATATTGAAAGGGAAACAAAATCCCTCCCCCGTTAGGGCTACTCAGGCAGGGATGAACTGGGGTGTACTTTGAGAGATTTTCCTTTAAGGGCCCAGCCACAAATAAATTAAGTTTTAAACCTACATATTGAACCCTGTGTCGTTTAAGAGCTCTACGTTATTTAAGATATTTCAGCTGGCTTAGGTCTGCAATTTCTTTCAAAGCATTTTCTTTTGGATACAATGATATCTGAAGATGGACGTAAAGGTTAAAATGCAAAATACTAATCTGCTGAGCAGGAGGAAATTGCATGGTCTACAGGTGCCAAAACTAAAATAATTCCTCCATGGATTTATCAATCACTCTGCTTTTTCCATGGAAGTAATTTCAAGCACATTGCAGCAGTGTCAAGACAACGCATTAGCAAGGCAGCACAAATAAAGTAGCTACTGAACTTCCCATGTGGCTGCAGATCCATCACGGACCTGGTGTACAGCAGAGCAGGCGTGCGGCCAGAGGAGCCTTTCTCTTTTCTGTAAGTGATGGAGATGTGCAGAACTTTGCCGTAGCCATTAGCTGTCCCCAGAGGACTTCAGTCCCACCAGCCACCTGGTGAACACAAGGTTACCTAACAGAAGCTCCTCAGGGAAAATGGGAAGGAAGAATGTGAAAGACTCCATAAAATCCATATAGACTTTAAAGGCTTCCCATGGGGTTGAAGTTGCAGGAATGGAGATTAAGTATCTCAGTGTAAAAAGAAAAAAAGAAGAAAAAAAAAGAAAAGAAAAAAAAAAGTAGGTTCAATGAGACTGCAATAAGCCACAAATTTTCTCATTTTGAAAGTCAAACAGTGCTACCATCTCCTTTCACTCACATAGTACTGGTCATAAAACTAGAATTAAAGCTGATATTTAGTCCCTTCACATCCTCAGATGCCCTAAGCACACCGCCTGTTTCGTTGGATGGACTGGCTGTGCAGTCACTCGCAGGGTGCGTTGTAAAGCTGTAAGTAATGGTAATAATTTCAGTAATTGAATGCAAGATTATTCTCTTGCTAATGAGGGATACTCAAATGGTTATCTTTTGATGAAAAACAAGGAAAAAAGATTTATTGCTATGTTTCCACCCCAAGCCTGGAGCAATGATTGATTAAGCTGCAAGGAAGTCTAATTAATACACCAGCTTTCCTTGAACTCCCCTGTGACATGATGAAACACAATATTGCAGCTTTTCAAGGACTAAAAAAAAGAGTCCTTCAGACCTGACTGTGCAGAGTGAAAGGGACATAACTGAATTATTGCCAGGGAGTGTCAGATAATGTTTCACAAACATGTCTGGCTGATTTTCTGATTCCTGGAGTTTCTGGACGGAGTCCTAGACTTGGTGCAGAGGCTGGAGAGCCCCTTGCAGCTCCTGTGCTGGCTGGCATCCTGCCACCCCGATGAGTTATTGCCCTGGTCCAAGGTCTTGCTGGGACCTACACCACTGGCCACCCTCTGCCAGGGGCACTCACGTCCTGCCCCGCTGCCCTCCCCTCTTCTCCAGCCACAGAGCATGAGCCCTGTGCAAGGATGTTGATGTCTTTTGGTGGCTGTCAGCTTGCATTTCTGCAAAGAGGCATCTCATTTCCAAAGCCACTTTCTCTATAGGCAAATACATGATCCAGCTGTTTTGTCTTCATGCGGTACGGCTGGTCAGCTGGGTCCCTGTAATTTTTCACACAGACAAACGTCAGACCAAAGGTATAATCTGCACATAACCTTTGTGCCCGGTGGCTTCAGAGCTTTCTTCTCCTCCCTGTCAACTGGTGTCCCCTTGCCTTTATCCACAGGAAACAGAGTGAGCAAGAAGACTATGGCTTTATATATATATATATATATTCATAATTATTTTTTATAAATTTTTTATTTAAATTAAATATTTTTTTTGATTTTTTTTTTGCATGGGAATAAATCTCAAGCCATGTCTAAAGATCTGCTGCTTACAGGCAGATTGAGAAGCTCAAGGAACTTTTTCAATTCAAGAAACTGAATGAAATTGAAAGTGTTTCTATGCATACAAATTCACAGTGACACCATTTATTATGATATTGGAAAACAAGAAGATTAAAGAATATATTTTCCAGTAATGCAATTATGCAAAAAGCATAATTGCCAGTCATCCTTATCCGCAGTGCTAATGTCACTAGCTAAGAGACCTGAATGTGACCTGAGCAGTAGTACAATATATGGTCATTTAAACTGGAAGTGTTTGTTGTGCATGTAGAGATTGCCTTTCCACATAGCAGAACCAGACCTTGTGTATTTATCTATGTCTAAGAAGATCTGTCCTAAGGGTATGGACTGTCTGTTATACTCTTAAGATAACAGGATCAGAAGTCATTACTTAGGATGAGAAATAACTTACAATGAGATGAGGAACTGGAGCTGGTGATAACGTAATTTCCTTAAAAATAATTTGTACCTTTGTAGCTATGCCAGAGACTTTACAAACAGCAAAAATACTTGTTTGCATTATGCAGTGGCATGGGGGAGTTAATCATGGCAGGATAATTTCCGTCTGGATTTATATTTCTTCTAATATTCTCATTAGCAGACTTATTCTGATATCCATCAGACTTGCCACAGAGGTTCATTTATGCCTGTTTCAAAGCCTATCCAGTGAATCAGTAAGAAGACTCATTGATTACAAGTAAGCTCTGGGCTGACTTGCAATTTTATTGGCTCGTGTGGCAGCTTATTCTAACATTTCTTCTGCTTATGCATTACACTTCAAAGATTATTTCTTCCTGGCTCATTCATTGTACTGTACATCTAATGCCTGAATTGCCAAATGCCTTGGGATACGTATGTCAGAACTGCTGGTATTTTCTTACTGTTATTTCAAGTTTGCTTTGGACACAAGGATTGGTTTGCGTTCTTGGTGGCACAAGCAGAATCCTCCCTCATATGTGAAAAGGAGCGAGCCCTGTGAGCGCTTTGATGAGGACTTTGTGGGGAGAGCCCGACTGTCACCATTTTAAATCGATGACTGAGCAATTTTCCTGACTGAATCCCAGCGACTGTCTCTGCAGGGTAATGCCTTCGGTCATTGAAGTGCTGCAGTTTTCAACTTTCTTCTTAATTACACAAATACCGTTTGCGAAGCAGCATGACACAGCAACAGGAATTCTTTCCCCTTGCCAGCTCGGAGCTCTGTGCAGGGATTGCTCGGAGTTCCCCTCTTAGCACGGAGCTGGCGGGGCTTTGTAAGAAGTAAGCAAAAGCATTTCCGACTGTCATCAGCACAACTTCTCCTTTCATGTGACACATCTGGGTTACGGTGAGCCTTCCCGAGGCATATGGCTGCTGGTGGTTGTGTAACGTTGCATTTTGACAGCCTGGTGCCAGGCACAAAGGAGCAAAGGAAGAAAAATACATAGGAAAAAAAAAAAAGAAAAAAGAAATCGTTTAGCAATTAAAAAATAATGATGCCAGGGATAGGGAGGATGAAGGGCGGTGTTCATCCTGCAGTGGGTCTCATTACCAGAGGAAATTTCTCTTGTTGCTGTTTTTCTGAGCTGAGGCATTATTCTTGGCAGGGCTGGGGCTGCCGAGCTGCTGCGGGGATGTGCAGTGCTGGGGGGTTTGCTCGGAGCCACAGCACCCAGCCTGCTGCCCCAGGGCTCTCCTGGCCGGAGGGGAGGAAGCAGGGAGCAGAGGCTGAGATCTGCCTGAGGCTTTTCAGGTTCAGGGCAGCAACACGGGAAGGGAAGTAACTGTGGCTGCCTCCCCCTTGCAGCCCTTGGGAAAAAAATCTGCTCTTTTTGAGTGTTTATATTCACTTTCACTGGGCAATTCCCTGTTACCCAGACCTCTGCTCTCAGTCCAGGGTAAGCAGCACATCACCCTACAAAAACATTGCAGAAAACACAGCTTTTCACATTTCTAAATTAAGATAAAACAAAGCCATCAAGCAAGAAGCTGTACCAGGAGCTGGGCATTCAGAGAGGCATCCCTGCCTCTGCATCTCCACCTTCCCCGCAGGGCTCAACTCGTGCCTGGCACCAGTGCCACTGCAGGCCCCCTTCCCCATACAGACCAGACACCAAAGAGCAGTGTGTGTTAGCCAAGTGGCCCTTGTGGCCATGAAATGTTGGGCTATGGCCATCCCGAGCTGGCAGCTGCAGCCTTCCTGCGACAGCGGCAAACCACAAGGATTGTTATTCACTGCTCAGAAATGTCATCCCCTAATAATGCGCTTGCTTTCTGTGCTTGGGTTCCTTTAATGCTTTTATCTTAGCAAAGAAAGAACATGAGTTACTTTTCAGTTTAAATAGCCTCCTCTGGTAACTCTATTAAAATGCAAACTGAGGAACGATGGAGTGGACAAATGCTAAATAGGACTGGAAATGCCAGTTAGCTTGGAAGCAGTCATAGCTTTCGAGAAAAGCAAAATTAAATAGAAAAATCATTCTGGCTATGCTTATGATTTTACAGAAAACAACATGCAGAAAATACATGGTCATTTCTGACATTGAGGCTCCCCTGGCCCGTAACTTAATTAACTTAAACATCAAATCTTTCACTGCAATAGTATCTATATAGTCTTGAGAAGGGAACAACCTTTCAGTTGCCGAAGCCTGAGAAATGAAACTGCAGACATGGATTAGCAATTCTCCGCAAGATCCCTTACAGCCTCCCATCCTAGCCTGGTAGTGCCGTTGCTATTTTTAACCGATTCTTGAAGAATTGCCACCAAACGTCCTCGTCTGTAACCATTAGAAATATCAATAAAAGCGCTATCATTAGATAACCTTGTGGAAGGACAGGTGACAAACGGCATCACCGGGACGTGGGACGCGATGGCTGACTGCAAAGCAACCTCTACAGTCCTTTTGGAGGATACGAAACTCTGCTTGGGCCCAGCAACCCCCAGCAGCTTCCCCTCCATCCTCTGTGTCCCTCAGCACAGGGTTGTTCCCATCACTCAGGCATCCGCTTCTCAGCATATCAGTAATAAATATGCAACACTCCAACAGAAACAGCCATACATGGCTGGGATCACTAGAGTGAACACAAAAATATTTACACTTCAGAGCCAGAAAAGCAATTTCAGTGCTATAGGACATCATCTGTATGAATTTATTCATATTATGACTTTCCAGAGAGATAAAATGCCTCTGAGGCTTCCCTGCTACTAAAAAATACTGTAGATTGCTTGCCATCAACTTTCCATGTGCTTCTAGACTATTTCCCTTTATTTTCACTGATTTCTACAAAGCAAGCAAGTTATCTGATGTTTTAAGTGCTATGGTGAAGTTTTTGGGTATGTTCTACCTAAAACCTTGATCTGTACTTTGGAGAGGGAGGTACACAGACAGGAGAACTGGGAGATATTCTCTGTCTGGCTGGAAGAAAGAGCTGGTCATGGTTTTGTAACCAGACAGTAAAAAAGTAAAAACACAAGAAAAATGCCAGTGGGTCCTTGGGACAGGCAGGGACAGGGAGAACCTCCACAAACACAGTTCCTCCCCATGCTCATCGCTGCATCGAATTTCCCATGCAGCTCCGAGGCTGCAGGTGCTGTGTTTCGGATGACTTATTTTAATGCAAATTGATCATTCAAATGCTTTTTGCAGTATAAAAATTACAGCCAAGATTAAAGTGCCTTTTAATGATGACTGCTCTGGTTTACAACCCTGAGACAGCCAGGAGCCGGGGCTTTGGAGAGCGTGTCTGGGATCTGCAGAAAGTCTGCTGGTGTGCTGGTAGGGGTACAGGACCGAAAGATGTTTCAGGGATAGGGCTTTTTGCTGCCTGTGCACCCCAATAGTTTCTGTGGCATCTGAGAGCACAGGAGGATGCCTGCTGTTGGGGGAAAACAATTTTCTTGAGCTTTCCTTTCATCTCACCAACATCACATCACTAAGAGAAATCAGAAAAGAAAGGGATCTGGAAGTTGTGCCCTTTCTTACCCCCAACAGGAGGCACTTGACTTATTCTGCTTCACATGGGAGGTTTAGATGTCAAGCTTTTTACCCTATCAAGGTGTGTGTTTGCTGATGAAAACCTAGGAAAAGGATTAAATGGGAATTCTGCCCGGCTGGGCATGGCCCGTGCAGATGAGATCCCTGCAGGCCATTTGTCTCCTTCTCTAGAGCATTAACCCCGTGGTCCTACAGCCCTCTGTCATTTCTTTCACCTTTGATCATTCCCATCAGCATCAGCTGGTGCTGACAGCAGACAAGTGTGTGAGCACAGCTCTGCCTACCTTTCCTTCTAATCCTTTGCGTTTTCTTCTGGCTCTCCTTAGCCAGAGCTAATTCTGATCCTCCCTTCCTACTACTGGGAAATGACATAGCTATTTATTGGTTATCTCCTTTCATATTTTAATGAAAGCTAATGGCTGAATTTGTGCAGCGGCAGAAGAAAGGGTTGGTAGATGATGCTATTGTCTGCAGACACGCTGGGTCTCTATAAATACGGAAAGTCTGTAATTATCATCAGAAGGTTTGTTAAAATTGAAAAGTAGAGGAATGCCAGTTATCCATTAATGAAAATATCTCCCTTCCCCTGTTACCCTCAGAGGAAGCTGGCAAGCTGCTCCCTATTCTGAACATTGTTCCCCTACCGCCATCCTTTTTCCTCCCTTCCTCTCATTTCCATTCCTGTCAAAGCCTGCAATGCCTTCAGCATGACAAACACGCTGCTCCAGCTCCTCCGCTCCTATCTCACAGAAAAAGATGAGGCTCATTAAACGTTAGCACTTTTATTTAACACAGTCCTGTTGTTTCGGTACCGTTTGCTTTCCTGTGCTTACCCCAGTGACTGGGTACTGGGAGGTAAATGTCTGAGGACAGGGCACGACCTTGTCCCCACTGCTGCACCCCCGCTGTCTGCATCCAGGTGTGCATCCCCGTGTTTCTCCAGCAGACTGCATCTGCTCACAGAGCACTTTCTATCCGCATATACACATAAACAGCTCCACACGTATATAAAGTTATATATAACAAAAAATAGCTAAATGCTAAATAAAGCTAAATGTCAAATCCTGGACACAATTATGGGTGAAACTGGGCAAATTATTTTGGTCAGTAATTTAGATTATTGAAAGCACTCCTTGTCAGTATCAACTACTTGAACATTTTTTATTTCTAGAACCAGCTTCACAGCCGACATTAATATTGCTCGGAAGATGAAGAGTGGGATTTTGTACTATGTGATAAACATCAGTGCCAAAACATTCAGACAGTTTCGGAGACTTTTCCCTCTATTTTTGAGCTAAAAAATGCAGCAAAATGAGCCTACTCCCATGAAGAGTTTCATTTGTGAAGACCTGCTATTTCCAGTGAATATACACTTAATCAAAACCCATAATTCATGCTCTGCTCTAGCTTTAATCTGAAGTTTGAAACATCAGACATAAAAACTCGAACCAGTTTTCCCCCACGCTTGTCAGTAGGACATCTGCAAAGCAAAAACTTCTCTCCTTGTGTTTCTCTAGCCTCCTCCTGACCCAGGAGTGAAGAAGTGAGCAAATATATGCAGACCCATCACTGCCTACGGAGGAGCATTGCTGGGCCACGATCCCAGTGCTGGGAGCAGAATTCCTCGTGCTGCTGCCCCCTCTGCCTCGTCAATGGGGTGGTACAGGTCACGGGGAGGTAATTTCCCTAAGGTTTAGCCATTATTCAATAACGCTGTTTATCCGATTCTGAATAAGTGCCTGCTCTGTTTTGGGGCACTTAGCTGAAGCATGACAAGACTTTCAAAAACATGCAATTTAAAATGCAATTTTGGTGAGTCAGTGTTAGACCTCTTCCACGGAGGCTACAATAATGCCTCTTATCTCACATTTTCCTTGTGCTGTGACCACACCAGCAATTACCGTGGCTCAGAAGCCGGGGGAAAACACGTGGTGTGACAAGGTCCCAAACACAGAGGGAATAACACAACACAATGCAACATACACACAAACTCCCCATTTCATTTATACTGTGTGTGTATTTAAAGCACCTTGTGTGTATATTTAAAGCACCTTGTCTTTAACAACCTTGACTTATGCATTGTGGATGACACACAAATGCCCCAGATCTGTCTGACATTTAGACTGGAGCCACAGACCACAGACAATCACGTAGCCACATGCAAAAATATCTGCAACGTTGAATATACAGCATTTATGCTCGCTGATCTTTGGGGCCGCAATCAGTCAGCTGGGGACAATCTGCTCTGCTTGTTGCTATTTGCATCCCCTGCTGTCATTTAGCATCCAGACCAGGAGCTGCAGAGGTGCACGAGGCTCATGTGGCTTCTGGTGGCTGCAAGTGTGTCACCTCCGCCAGTGCAGCCCATTCTGCCTTGGGGTCCGCGTTGTGCCCCCGCTGCCTGGGGAATGCAGCACCAAGGGTGGCAGAAGCAGAGGCAAAAGCTGCTGAGATCTAGTAGGCAGCACTGAGAAGGAATGTGTACAGCACTTGTATTTGTTCTCATCCAAACTCTTAGCTGGATGCCTATATTTCTGTTAAGGAACTAAAATGTAGATATCATTTTTTAAAAATATCCTTCTAACTCCTCGCATGGAAAGGTCACCAGGCTGCTTGGTGTGTCACCAGCTCTGAGGATGCCAAAGCTGCTGGACAAGGCAGCAGCCTCACTTGCAGACTTGGACAGAGAGCATTTGCACTGCTGGGCTTAATTTCTCATTGTCCTTGTATTTATGGAGAGTGTATTTTTTTCTTTCATCTGAACTGGGACGTTTATCTTCAGGGTTTTCCAGGAAATGCAATATATTCATGAGCTGCTGTGTCTCAAAAATAAAGTAGAAAGGATAAAAGTCAGAGAAATATTGGTAATGCAATAATTCATACATATATATATGTAGTTTTTTTTTTCTCTTAACACTTGCTGTTGGTATCTGTAATAAAGCTGTTGGTTCTTTCTTTTTTCCTTTCAATATACAATTCATTTGAGATAATGTGATTATACGGAATTAAAATAAATATAATTCCAGCTCTGAAGCATATTTAGCATTACAGAGGTGAATCTGATTTGGGTATTGTTACGCATTGCATTTCATCTGAAGCTTTGCTGCCCAAGGCCAGAAACGTTTAAATAGGTCAGGGATCACTGCCCTTATCACACTGCATTTAGACACTCCCTTTATAAGAGAGCACTTGTTTCACTTTGATCACCAACTTGTCCCAATGTGCATTTCAATATTTGATTTATCCCCTAGAATTAACCCGTAATCCCCCCTTTTAAAAAATCCTGCTTGTGAGGGGTGAGGAGATCCAGAGGCAGCAGAATGACTTAGCAATCCTTACCCTTCCCAAACCTGATTTCTCTATCCTGACTTTTTTGTAACGAGGAGGTTTTAGTGGAAGGGGAGTAAGGGATTGCTCTTGGTGCCAAGCTGCAGACAAGCATAGCTTCTTACTACCTCAGGATGCAAAGCTTCAAAGGTGTTGCTTAAAACTGAATATATTTACTGAAAAACTAATAATTAATAATAATAATAGTAATAATAATAATAATAATAGTGAGCTCCCCATCACCAAATCCTGCCCAGCACCTCACCAGCCTGGCAGGGCCCCACACCCCCCAGAACACAGCAGGAAGCCCTTCCACGTTCCTTGTTTTGCAGGGGCAGGTTTGTCCTTGTCATTGCTTGTGCAGTACTCGTATCACTGCACTCGGGTGTGCGTGGCAGCAATCGGATCCTCTGGTGCTCATCCAGAACTGGTTCAAGTCAACCAAAAGACTTTCTCTGACAGCACTGGGAGCTGACTTGGCCCAGAATGGCTCTAATGTGCTTCCAACATGCAGGTATAAGACTTAATTTTAGGAGATATATGCCCGTAGTTACTTACACAGATGCTCATTTCTGTAAGCATTACAAACTTTTCTTACTACTTTCCAAGACAAGGCACCTTTGGATTTATGTTATTAACCAGAGGTAGAAGAAACTCGAGATCATTCTGGGTTAGGCTGGAAATGCAAAGAATTCCCCAAAGATCTGGAGGAGCTGTGGGAGGGGTCCCGGGGGGGCACCTGGGAGGTCAGGTGCTGCCTGTAAAGGTTAACCTGCCCGTTGTCCAAAATAGCCACTTCCAGACAAAAACAGGAGGGTGAGATTTCCGTGAAAACAGGTGGGGAGTTACCAAAGGACCACCGCAGAAATCTACATTGAAAGGAAATGTTTCTTGGAAAAGTCTTGAAATTCAATACTGGAGAAATGGAATCAAATCAAAATCGACCACTGGAGCAGCCCCATCTCTGCTTATCTCCTGCCCTGCTCTGTGGCTGGCAAAGCACGGTTGCTTGTAAAAGTAAGGCTCCTGAAGGCTGGTGCTAGCAGCAGGACGTGGTCCAGCAGCACATCACACTGAAGAAGGATGTTTGCATCCCTTCGGTTGTAATGGGCTAGCAAAAGATAACACCAGAAGCCAGATCAAAACATTGAGGATATATTCAAAATTAACACTACGTGTTACCTCATATTTATCTCATTTAGCTGTTCATGTCTGCAGACTTTCAGCTCCCTGTGGACCTGTTACCCATGTTTTTGCAAGCACGGAGTGGTTTATGACCAGACACCCCACGAGCTCTCTCTGACAGCAATGGGCCTCTGCCAGCAACATGCAGGCATGTCCGATCTGCATTGTTTGTCTCATCCAGCATCTGTGGACACATGAATTTTTAACCTCTTTTAAATTGAGTTACAAGACCACAGCTGTTTTACAGCAAATAACCCTGAAGTGAGTGGCTGCTGTGGATGATGTGTGATATACTCCACTAGCTCCTGCAACTGTGCTGGGGAAGCTGGTGTGCAGCTGACCTTTTCTGCAATAATTTGGGGAATGACTCAGCTGACATAACATTCCCAGGGACAAAATGCCCAGTGCAGCTTCAGCAGGAGGAGACGGAAACACTGGGAGGTTGGAGGTCTGACAGCCATCACACTGACTGCTTCATTGCTGGGTGATGCAGTCACTGATGGGGCAGTGGCGGGGGCCACAGAAGCAAAGGATGAAATCTTTCCTCCTTTCCTAAGCTGTAGGCAAGGCCTGAACTCTTTTCTCCTTCTCCATGTGAATACTCCCCTTCCTAAAATTTTCATTTCATTATCCGACTCGGCAAAAACCAGGTGTGTGCCTTTCTTCTAAGTGATCGTTTTGGTTCTGGTAGTTCACCACAAATTTGCACAATCCATTCAGTTTAACAGTGCTCTTGATACTCACCTTTGCTTCATGGTGGAGGCAGCCAAAGCCATTACGCGCAGTAAGTATTCCCTTTTGCAGTTGGATTTAAAGGAACTTGCAGCACAAGATGCAATCATTACTTTTACAAGTAAATCTGAACTTTCACGGCATCCCTGTAAATACATGTGGAATTGTCCAGAAATTGTCTGTAAGGGTCTTTTCCTAGGTGACAGCAACTCCTTTTGTCCCAAGAGTCCAAAGCGTATAATAAGCAAGAGCTTGTACCAGCTGCACACAGCCTCTGAGAGTTACCCACTCCTCCCTTTCTGATTAATTAGAAAATAAAAATCATTTGCTTACTCTCTACCATTCCTTGTCTGTCATACTGTCATGCACTTGCAAAGTTAGAATGAAATAATACTTTTCATGAAAGCGAAACAATTTATTGGCTATCTAGATAATAATCCTCTAAAATCTTGAGCTTCTCTGAAGCCAGTTGACACGTTTGAGTAGTGCAGTGTACATCTCAGCAGTTTGATTTCTGCACAAAGCTTTACCTTGCTCATGGGATCCTACTGGCCTCTTGTTCTGAGGCTTAAAATAGAGCTGTCAATACCAGTTTTCTTGGAAGAATGCGGTGCTGCAAAGCCGTTACTCAGTATAAAAGGAGTAGAGACTCCAAAGAAAACTTTTTGTTTAATACAGAAAAAAATAACACAAAAAGTAGTGAATCAACAACTGTACATCTCTCCTCAGTCTGGACTCCTGCTATGAGATATCCTGAGGGAATCAAAGGTTTTCCAAAGTCAAATAAAAAAAAAAGAAGAAGAAGAAGAAAATAAATGTTATTCTTCTTGCTCATTTCCCCCCTCCTTGACCTCACCAGGCAAAGATGATTTTATATGAAATTTGTTTGGTGGATAAGACAAACACCCTACTCAAATATCCCTGAAATCAGTGTTGTTAAAGCATATGAGTACCTTTAGATATTTTGCCATCAAACAAGACTCAGGCTTGGGCCATGCTACTAGATTATTTCTGAGGTTTCTGTAGATGTAAGTAGGCAAAAAGGACTTAAAAAAAGCAGTCCTTTCTCCTTTCCCCTGCTCTCCCATGTCCTCTTTTGGGTGAACTGCCTACCTTCATTGAGTGTTAGGGGTGCATTTCATTCCCCTATGGAAATCTTATATAATCTATTTGGAAAAGTGAAATATAATCCTTTAGAAGACTTCTTTAATAACTATATTCATGGGGAACAGACATGTATAACTTTTATGATGTTACTAGGAATTTGTCAAGAGATAAGTGATTAGCATAAGTGATTAGCAAATGATTAGTCATGTCCATATTAAATTTTTCAGTGCTTTCCAAACACAAAGAAAATAGGACCTACCATTAAGGTGCTTATGATTTACGCCACAAGATAAAGGGGAATTAAAGGCTTTTATAAATATTGCTCTTAACAAATTTAATATCACTAAGACCTTAAATACCAGCCCATTTCTCTGTCAAAAAAAAGAAACAATTTTTTGGCTATGTCCTTTGAGATTTTAGGCATGACCTTGAAGGTTTCTCATGAGCAACAGAAAAAGAGCTAAAAACCTACCATTTCTTCCCAGTTTCCAGAATCTGAACAAGGTTTTTAGGACATCTTCCATTTGTCTTCCCTCTGGTACCAGGGGTAACACCGGCAAATAATGATCATTTCCCCAGCAGAAACGAGGAGGTCAAAAGAGCAAGTGATATGCTCAAATTCAAGGAGGAGAGGAAGGAGATGACACTTTGCTCTGGCCAAATTCCCCTCCCCTTCAGCCTCCAGTACTTTCCCCTCTTGTATCTCATTAGTAGTATGTCTGATTTTGCCAGATAAGAGGGATTTTAAGCTGATATTGATGTCTCTACCTTTCCACTCCTTGAGGCATATTGCTTAATTGACACGAGCAGTGGCACAGCCAGCAAACCCAACTGTGTCTGTTCTCCTGCACGTCTGTGCCTCCCTGAAGCTCTCCCATGTGCCGTCCCTGCTCTGCCACAGCTTGGTGGTCAGGAAAAGCCTTTCCTGAGTGCAGGCATAATTCCTCCAATTGCCTCCAGGAATTACCAGGGGATTGGAGGAGATGATCTAGCAGAAGAGGAGCATGCACACAGTGCACGTGCCTCCAGCACACAGTGCTCACACCCACACCACCACTCATGAAAATCTAAGGAGGTCTTAAATAACACTTCTGTACAAACAGTATTATTGACTGAAATAGGTTCAGAAGGCTTTTTTGCTGCCTCGGAAAGCCCATCCACATGGGTGTTTTAGATAGAGAATTACAAATCAGATTTCTTGAGCCAAGATATTAAATTCAGCCACAGCTGCCCCACTGGCATCTCATGACTTTGTTTAAATTTTTATGAGCTGTTCAATGGTTATTAAACTCGGCGTACTTCCTATTCAGTGCAAAATTATCCTAATATGCCACAAGGAGAGAGTACTTGAGAAGAATAGACTTCTGCAAGGTTTGGGGAGGAAGGAGCCATGCAGGGTCTTTGCAGCACCCGTTGTGCCAGGGAACTGGTGCCACCCTGAGGGTCACCACCTGCAAGGGGACAGCCATGGCAGTGCTGTGGTGGCACAGCTGAATCAGGGCAGCAGAAACCAAGTCAGTTTTCTGCAAAACTGCATTTTATTTTGAGCCAAAAATGCCATGGCTAAGTCACACACTTCTTGTCTTACCTCTCCTTGACAAGGTTTTTGAGATTTCTGCTGAACAAATAGAAACATCAAGGTGACCCATAGACTCACAAACCCATTCAAACTACCCTAACCCCGAGCCCAATCCTGGCAATCTGGGATTCTTCAATTTAATTGACTTTAAGTGCATTAATTCCTCATGTATTCACTTTTAAGGAAATATTTTCAGACTACTTTGAAAACAGACTTTCTACATTTCACATCCCAAGTTTATTTTAATTGTTTGTGAGTTTCTGTATAGATTTCTTCTGTAACAAGTCAGCTCTGCCATTAATTTTGTGCCTGAATGTTCACTTTATTCCAGTGTCTTGCTTAGCTCAGCTCTTCTGCCCCATCAGTATCTTCAAAGTCTTCCTCACCACTGCCTTCCTCAGTTGTTATGTGGCCATTAGAAAATCACCAGCTGGGATTTTTCTTAGAGGATTTGTGTTTGATTTTCAGAAGGTTGGGATGAGGTGACAGGAATTGGGATGTCACCAAAATGTCTCTTCAGGCCTTTGATCCAGAGGTGGGACAATATCACTTTGCATACAACAAGCTGCTGACTTTAAATGAATATGAGTTTTGTAAGCTTTAACAAATTTATGGAAAGAAATGTCCTCTGACAAGGAGGAGGTAAATAACTTTCTACATAAGCAGTTAAATGTCCTATTTTAAAATCCCACACCCAAATGTCTTCAGTAAGAGCCTGCTTGAGCCAACAAGTGATTTTGAAATCCCAGTCTCAGTATTGCTCTGGACATTGGTTAAAGAACATATTATTTCCTAATACTGCTTTTTCAGTGTAGTAAACACTTGAGACAGACACCAGAGAAAAAGAAATCAATCCAACATGGACAAATGAGAAGATGAAACCTTCCCACTGCAACTAGTAAAAGGTTGGAGATGAGTTTGGTCTTGCTGGTGGGTCCCACGAAGTTCTGTGCTTTATTTATAGCAACTTTCCATGGACCCAAATATGTTGGTAGCGATAGACACAGCATGGGGAGCCTATTCAGATATTCTCTTCCATGTATCCTTTGCTGACATCCATCATCATTTAGCAGAGAGAAGATTAAAATTCCCATTAGACCTCTTTGTTTAATTGCTCTTATTGCTTCTGTCACTCGACACGAGCTTGAGCGGTGTGTGCGCTGATCCAAGCCGTGCGGGATCCATCCAGCTGTGCTCCTCCTCTCCCCCCCAGCCCTCGACACAGCCTGCCCGTGCCCTGGGACAGCTTGCTGAGGACTTAGGGTGGCTATGGGGTGATGGATAGTCGTGGTGCAGTCTGCAGGGTGGTAAAGGAAGCAAAAGCCCTAGGTACAGTGAGGGGCTGCTGGGGGTCCTGCTTGTGGCAAGATGGAGCTAAAATGGGAATATTTATGGGGAGGGAGTACGAAGTGCAGAGCTGTTCCTTGGTGATCAGCCAGTTTAATGCAGAGGATCAACCAGCATTTATTTATTGGGTCAAGAGCCTGTTTGTGAGACTACTGATGCAGAGACAAAGCTCACCATTTGTTTACCATTAAAATTCAATTTGTAATCTGTCATTAAAGTACTCTTCCGCTCCCGAAACAACTGTTCCCAGGAGCTATGTGAAGGCACCCATTCCATACATTAATTTGTGTGCCATGGTGGATGTCTGCAAGGTCTGCAGGCAAGGCTGTGTGTCAGGGGCAGCAAAGAAGTGGCGGTGTCTGAGCCACGGGGACACAACTGCCTTCCTGAGGGTGGGCAGGGAGCAGAGCATCCATCCCTGTGCCACCCACGGGATGCTGCTCTCATGCTGGTCCCCACGCAAGCCAATCTCAGCCACATCTCATTTTCTTCAATGTCTGGATGGTGACTTCCAGGCAAAATGTACTTAAAAAATAATAGGTACCTTGGAGGCCGGGCAGTCCCACGTATACCTGATCTATGTCTGATTCTCTTTTAGGTGTGCTGTGCTGCATGCTAAGAGCTTCTTTTGGAAGTCACCGTAGGCACCGTGAATGCTGGCAGAGTATCTATTCCAGCAGGATGGAGGGCCCCGTTATATATCTATTTGCTTGACAGGCAGTCGGTGTGGTCTGTGTTATCATATGTCTCTTCTGCCTTGTGTTTGCTGGAGGCAAAGATCAGATGGGTGAAAACCCCTTCTTTTTTCGGCAGGGATACCCAGGAGCTCTTTCTGGTGGAGCCACCAAAAGCAGTCCTGAAGGACACATCTCTGAGTGGAGATGTCTGCACTGTGCCCTCCTGCCACAGCTGGGAGGGAAGGCACTGCCATTCCCCCCTCTGGAGGATTAAAGGACATCTTTTCTCCTGCTAAGCACCAGCTGAGGTTTCCAGGGAAGCTACAATGAATATGTGGCTTGGACCTCATTCTACCTAATCAGCTAACCCAACCTGCTGAAGAAATGAAGGTGGGCCTGGCAGGTAGGAGAAGGGGCACTGACTGTTATTTTTAAGTATAATCTGGGATTTGGATCCATATTATGATTTCTGAGAGTGGGTTGTCTCCTTCCTCTGGGAGGGAAAAGGAACAGAAAAACACCATGAGGCTGAATGTCTACCCAGATTTCCAGAACAGCTTAGGTAAGCATTTCTGGGGAGTGACAAAGACCTAAGTGACACAGGTAGCTGCATGTGGGACAGACTCTGACAAGGGTCTGTTGTCACACGAGGACACAGACGGCACTGCTACTGTCTGCAGTGTCTTCTACGTGCAAGTGCATCATCACTCACAGCGTAACCTACCCAGCCGTATGAGGAGACAACATATGCCAGCCTACATATTGCAGGGCTTTTGAGGCTTTCCAGCCCCTCTGTTTGTCAGATTAGAGCTTCTCCCTCTTAACTCCTTCCCTGCTGGTCTCCTACGAGCTCAGCATCAGGATCGCCTGGCAGGCTGAGGTCCAGACCAGAGCACTGTGGGGACTCATCCAAACAAAGATGTGCCTTCTCACCCCAAACTGATGGCATTTCCTAGGTGTTACACACTTTCTGGGGAACACATTGCCTCTAGTACGCATGAGATGTTCAGGTACTGTTCTTCTAGGTGAAAAAGACAGTTTGGGAGACAGAAATGATAGTTTGTCTATGCTGGAAATAAGAAAAAAAGCAGTGTTTGACACCCAAGAGCTTGTCCTTGTTTCCTTTTTAAAGAATCCTGTCCTTCTGTGTACGTCTCCCTGTTTGATTCCTCACTGTCTGAGAAATGGAGCCCGATGGAAAGATACATAACAGACACCAGGAACAGGGCGGGTTTGCAGCAGAATTGATGTCTTCCAAGCCTGGAGCAGATATCACCAGGACCTGCTGAGTGACTGCTGCATTCATGTGGGAAGGCTTGTGCCTGACAAATGTGTTTGAATTCTCTGAGTACATCAGGGCATTGCTAGATAAGTATGTAATAGAGGACATCATCTATCATGATTTCAGGGAAGCGTTTGACAGTATGCCACAAAGGGAATATGATTTACAAAGTAAGACAAAAATGGTATAAGGAAACTATTGATATCACTTACAAATCAGATTGGCAGTTCGAGGGAGAGGACAGGGATGGGACATGGCATAGCAGCAGAAGGCTGGGCGAAGGCTGGATTTCTCTGAATAATCCTCAAAGTAACCCTAATCTAATCATCCTGAGTACTTGGGACAGGGAGGAAAGAGAAAGAAAATGCACAGAAGCCAAGCATGCTGGCCTGAAATGAAATTGTGTTCCAATGTTCAACAAGGCAAGGGAACAGGAGGCAAAAGCAGCTGGGAACCATACCCCACACACCACCAGTAAAAGCTAATTTGAGGGCGACTCAGCACAGCAGACTGCACCAGGACTCTTCAATCTCTGCACATCCGAGGCAGGATGCTCTTACCCTGCTGGGAGCAGGCTGACTAGCAGCTCTGAGCAGGGAGGGTGCATCCTGATGGCAAAATAACCTACCGCTGCATTACTCAGAGGTACACACGAAAACCTCATTACAAGTGGGCTTTGCCAAAGTATCTGACTGTCAGCATCATGTCCATGCTGGTCCTTTTTTTTTTTTTTTTTTTTTTTATCAGGATCACTGGGAAGAGGGAGGCAGAGAACTGCCCATTTCCTAGGACACTGTCTATCAGGGCAGGATGCTCTTTGGAGTGGGACCAGCTCCTTCTGGGGGGGAGTGCAGCAGTTTTGCAAGTGGTCCTCATTGCCCTTGTGGCTACTGAGCTGCTACCAGGTAATGCCCTCCCTGATGGCCTTGGGAAGGTCCCTGCTTGGGCAGATAGCAAATGTCACCTGTACCAGCAGCACGCAGCCCAGAATGGCAGAGGGAAAGAAGCAAATGAAAAGAAAAAAATCTCATTTTCACTCCTGCAAGGATGGGGGTGCAAAGCCTACAATTTGTGCTTGTTTTCTGTTTTTTTCCACTGTCTGATTATTGCCAAGTATTTCATATAGACACAGCAATTTAGTTAGATTGATGGCCCTTGTCTCCCTAGTGACAAATGCAATGCCTGCCAGACGCTTGGCTCAAAACTGTCTTTACAATCATTCTGCTTTTTTAAAAGTTTAAATGCCCACTAGAGAAAAACTTAGTTTGTCATTTAGATTGGCCTTGGCTAAATTAGTTCATTCCTGATCAACCATAAGACTCAAAACGAGTACAGTACTCCTAGAACCAAGGGGGCTCCTCATAAAAAAGCAGCGACAGGGTGGATTTAAATTTCCATCAGGGAGAGCCATTAGAGAAGTATGTGTGGCAGGAAGATAATATTGAGATGCAGATATATATCCCACAGGTGTATCACAGGAGCACAGGCTGCATCACAAGGACAGGAGAGACAAAGGCTGGTGCCAGTGCACCAGGGAGGGATGAAACCTTGGTTTCGCTGCAGTCACCGAGAGCAGTGTCACAGTGTCACAGTGCCACAGTGCCACAGTGTCTCACCGAGGTGCTGCATTAGCATCACACTCCTGTGGAGCTGCACAGTTTGCAGAAGAACTATCTCCTTGGTTTAGGGTATGGCTCATCTGCAGTGATGAGCTGGTTTTGGTCAAGCCCTTGGGGAGTGAGAACAATGTCTCTGCCTTAAATAAAAACAACACCAGAAAGCTCCCTAGGGGGACCCTGAAAATATTTATTACTTGGAAAAGTATCCCAGTCCATCAACTTTCAATTCCCTTTACTTTTGTGCAACTTTTTTTTTAAAAAAAAAAAAACAACAGCCATGCACATTCAGAAATACACTTCAGGAATTAATTTCTTCTCAGCTGACGCTTTAAATGTCAGCCCTGAGCCCGGAGTAAATTTTCACAGGCAAGTTATAAAACTCTGAAAGCAGGATTTAATAATGGTAATGCTGACAAAGCCTGAAGCACAGCAAACCTAGTAGGTGCCTCTGTGTGTACCTCCCAGCCAGATGGGCTGAAAAACAGATAGGGTGGGAGCTAATTCATTAGTACCTTGGTGCACTTCTGAAAGTGCTATAATCTGAAGATCTTCCTTTTCAGACTGGTGAAAGACTGGATCTAGAGGCAGATTAATATTTCTAATTTCTCCACCTGCATTATTTTATTTGACCCTGTATGGTGAACTAGCGTTGTCATTGCTGATGGGTCCTGCAAGCCTATTTCTTTATGCAAGACATGCAGAACATGTTCCATTGTGTCCATCCAAATAACTTCGTTAGAGATACAGAGGCTGAGCCTGCTGTGCCTGTTAGTGGAGCTGAAATGAAAAATATCTGGCAGGAATGGAGTCTGGAGCAAACAAGAATTTACTTAGACTGAGGAAGAAAGTACGTTCTGATTTAGCGCTCAGCTCGGGTGCATGTTTTATGCATGTGCATATAGAAAGGGAAAATTCATTGATTTGCTTCAGAGGTAGTTTATGTCTTGATGGAACAAAGCGTGTAAGTGCCTGCTTAAGTCTGTTCCTGTTCAATAAAGTGTTTAAGCAGCTGCCTCTATCCCACTGATATTAATGTAAGATTTAAGCGTCTGCTTAGAGTGCAATGTTCCCTGATGCTTCGCTGTATTGGGGCTGATGTAGGCTGCTGTATTCTGGACATAGGCTGAGGATGCAGAGATGGAGGACAGGGTGGCAGTTACTGCATCGCCACCGGTGGCTTCTTCAGATATTCTCCAGATGCAGCTCTGGAGATGTATTTTAGTGTTATCAGCACCCATACACAGGGATTTATTTTTAGATGTGTCACAAGTTCTCCCTCATGTGAGTAGTTCATACTCATGTGGGCAGCAGAAATGTGCAGGATCAAGACTGGTGTGGGATCTCGTCCCATCGCAGGGATATGCATGAGAAAGCTGGCACCAACCCCCCAGATGCAAAAAACAGTAATTTGGACTTTTAATTCTGAGGTTGAAAGTCATGTAATAATTTTCCTTGCAATGTCTATTAATGAAAACTTCATCAACCACTGTTTCTATGTTGAGTTCACTTTTGCAGTTTAGATGGGGGCATTTGGGGTTCAGTCCTGCTGAGGGCACCTCACAGTGGGTACTGTCCCCCCTGTTTCTTGGTGACTCCAGGAAATACCCCCAGGAACTGGCAGCTCAGCAGAAGCTGCAGCTCTCAGGATCGGATCCACACACTGATCTATAAGGTACAAAACCTGGAATCGATGAGCACACCTAGCTGCTTTTCCAGGCTTTGTAACAGCTTTGGGAAGGTTCTTATTTTTGCTTTCTCCCATGCAATCAGCTCAGAGATTAAAATTCACTGTTGCTGCTATTTCCAGAGGGGAGTTGGGAGCTGAGCTAAGGTTTCCTTTCTTCAGGAGGTTTTTAGTGTTGATAGTGCAGAAGAGTCATCTGTGACAATTATTTTGTTCTGTCAATGTAGCTTCCTACGTGGGATTTATTTTTACAGACAGGATCCTTCAGATTTTTTTTTCTTTTTTTTTTTTTTTTTCAAAATTTTCAATTTTCATTTAGCAAAGTAGCTTCTGTGGGTTATCCTTACACAGACACTTTTATACACCCTAGAGTTGCTTTGCTTATTCTGGATATGAATTGCCACCTTCTGTGGAATTATTTTAAATCCATAGTAGTGTTGTGGATTTCAATAGGAATTTTGCCTTGGACATTGCCAATGTCAGTCTATACAGAGGTCTGAGTCTCACACAACAGTGATTTTTTTTTCCTGAGTCATGAGATCCATGGATTACCTGACCACAGAATTCTTTATCAGATAAAACATCATTGGTGCTTCTCTTCTTTCTGGTCTTTTTTCTTCTTTACTTTTTTCTTTTTTCTTGCTCATTTTCAATATCTCATCTTACGTTAAAATTGTAGATAAGTTGCAGCAAAGATCATGTTTTATTAGAAATATCACAAGTCAAATTGATTAGAGTTTATGTAAAAATGTAAATCGTTACATTTTAGGGAAAGGGATATCCATGTAACAGCCACTTTAAACATTCAGCTGTCCACAGATGGCTCATTAGTCTTCCCCTGTGCTTCCCTAGAGTCAAATTAAATGCCGATCACTACTCAGCCCTTACATCACACAACAAAGCTTTCCACAGGGCATGGGATTACACAACCACAGTGCCATTTATAACACCAACCCTCTGGTGTGGATATTGCCATGTCTGCCATTATATTTCAGATACCAAGCAAACAAAAACAAGTATTTCCATAGAAACTGTAATGTGCTGCAGAGTACTGCCCTTCAGCATGCAAATATCTCTTGTAGTAGACTCAAGCAAGGCTGTTACTATATTCTAAAGAAGAATTGGGTGCCATATGCTGATATGTATGCCAATCAGTCACATATATCCCAGTGTCTGTACTGCAGCTCTCATTTCCACCTTAGCATGGTGCTTGACGACTTCTGCACTACGAGGAAGACTTGATGAGCACAGGTCTAACACGGCTCCGGTCCCATGGGAACCATGAGGAACCTGGGCTGCTTAAAAGTGAAGATGTAAAAAGGGATGTCAGTGCAGAACCTCTAGAAGCCACAGGATTAAACGCCTCATGTAAGAAAAGCAGAGTGCCTAGTAATATCTGCTGTAGTTTCTTGTCTCTGTCATTCCCAGTCAGATCTCTAACTTCAAATGATTGCCACGTCTTTTTATTTTCCCTCATAGAGCAAGTGCAACTGCCATGTGCTATGCCTGAAGCCTTACAGGTGGAACCAGGACACTCCGTGCGTACTTCATCCCAAGGGCAAAGACACTCAGGTTTAACCAAAATTGCTTGTGTACAACTGACAATTTTTGTTTGGCTTAGAATTAAAAGATCTGATTCACTGTAAACAATTTAATGATTTTCTTTTGTCAGTCAAATCAGATTTTAAAAGAAAACAGCTATTCTTTCAAATGAAGCATCCAAAAGCAGTTTGAAAGCTTTGAGACAAAATGCTTCACGTTTCCAAAAACTTTGTATTTTAAATACTAGACAAAATGCATTATTTTCCCCCATTTTATTCCCTTCCAGTTCTCTTCAGCTGCAGGTTTTACACTTTAGGAATAGTTTTGTCCCTCTGAGATGCCTGTTGTGCAGAGATGTTGATAGTTATTTCAATGAGTAAGATCATTATAAAAAAAAAAAATGCAGCATGCAAAATGTTAAAATGCTAACAAAACCCACAAGGAAGCATGGCCATGGTTTTCACTTCCAGACAACAAATTCTCCATAGGCAGGAACTCCAGTCCGCTGGTCCTTGATGCTGCAGTGCTGCAGGTGGATGCTCTTTCTTAATGATTAGAATGGCATTTACAAATAATTTACCCTCAAGACTGTTGGGAACGTAATGAGGATAGAAATAAATTGCTTATTTTATGTTTGAGAACTTGCCTTTAAGAATTAAGACAAGAATTATGTTGTTTATTTGCTTCTTTCTAAAAAACATCTGTTTTGAAATGATGTTGGGCTTAAATAACTTGAATTTTTGACTTTGCTTCAGTTCCAAAACCTTTGATTTGAAGGCAGCATTAATAATTGATGACAATGAATAGGCACAGCATATGAAAATACTCACCAAAATTACACCTTTGGTCACGGTGTTTTAAAGCACCCCTGTTCACACTGCTGCATTACTTTTGGGAGACCAAAGCCAGGGAATCATCACATATCCCTCTTCTGTTACTGGAATATTGAAAAAAAATAATTAAACTCCTACAAGAAGGCTTAGAAAATGAATAGTCAGAGCCTGGACTGGGTGCCAGCTCTCGACGTGCAATTTTTCATGTCATTCTGGCTTTTATTAACTGTTATAAAATTGGTCTTTGGTAGGGGTTGGATGCTTCAGCCCTGCAGGTCCGGTGGCAGAAAGAACTGGCCTTATTCTCAGATGTAAATACTGCTGCAAGAGGCTCAGTCTAAGAAGAGTTTCACCTCCGTATCGCTCTGCAGCACGTTAAAACTGAAAAAATCAATATGCATTCTAATAGACAGGAACAAATTGGGTCTTAAAGTGTAAATAGGTCTGTGTGAAATACAATAAAGTAAATTTAACTAGTGAACTGTATTAACTGTGGTGATTATTCTGCATTCAGGAAGGATAATTTATGTAACGTTCGTCGGTGCTGCCGGAGTTTCCACCATAGATCTTGAAGGTCATCGCCTGAGCTGGGACCTGAACCTTTCCAAAGGTAAAGAAAGTGTTTTCAATTAGATTAAGCCTCATTATTATTTTCCGAGTCATCACACCTCCATCACAGAGCTGACTTCTGAGAGCAAGGCAGGATGGTGCCGAGTTGTCTGGGAGCACGCGGGGCGTTTGCTGGGTCCCTGGGGCCAGCCCCGGCGTGGGAGCTGCAGCTGCTGCTTCACCGGAGCACGGCTCCTGGGCTTCCTCGGCTCACGGCTGCTTCCTCCGAGGCAGATGTAGGAGAAGAAAGTGTCTGGGAAATGCAGCTCCCATCCTTTATGCTGTATGTGAAAAAGAAGGCTATGATTTTGTGTGAATAAATAACAAGTGAACGCATTTCCAAAGGAGTGGTGGTTTTTTGTTTTTGTTTTGCCTTAGAAATGTTCTTATAAAGGAGCCTGGCTTTGGATGAAGGTTTTGAAATCTGAAGTGAACTCATAGAGGATAGAACAGAGAAAGTCATTTCTCTATTATGTCAGAATATTTTTTTTCATAATAGCTTGAAGCTGTTTCACCTGGACTTTGATACAGTAGAATATTAGCTGTAATAACAGGATAAGTACCAGACTATGGCTGTTCTCATGTTATTGAAACAAAAGTTAGTGTTGTATCAGAACTACGTGATCCAGCATGAGTGAAAAGAAACACTCCCATGTTCCCAAACCAAATAAAAAGAAAAAAACATGTTTACAGAAAAATTCTGATACATTTTTTTTTTTTTTTCATTTAGAATGAAAATGAACCTCAGGATTTTCTCCAGAGCTGAAAACCTGACCTGACCACCATCCCCAGTGATTGCTGTATGCACAGGTTCAGCTGCTGAAGTTTTGCTAGATGAAGTCTTCAAACGCAGAGCACCTTGCCAAGCCCAGCACCAGCCTCCAGCATGAAGGCGATTTTGGGGCCTTCACCCAGCATTGAATCTGATTAGTGATTTTCATGAATTTATGGCATTCTGAATCACATCTGTCTGACTGCATGATTGATGTATAACACAAACAGAAAGTAGGCTTGCAGAGAAAAAAAACTTATTGCATTAAGGAAGATTTTTTCTGTTAGCAATATGGGTAGCATGGATAAATACTCCATTGGTTTGAAAATAATAAACATTGGGAGAGGCAGAGGGAGGAACTGTGCCTTATAAAATAAGGAAAGAAAATGAGACAGAGTCTGTGACCCCCAAGAGGAAAGGGCAAGTCTGCTCTCGTTGCATATACTGCTGGGAATGGTCCCTGGGGTTTCCAAAAAGATCCACTCACTGTTGCAAATGCAGTATGGCCTCAGCAGGTTGTTAATCTTCAAAAAAATATTTTAATAAAAATAAATTAATCAGACAATACTTCTGAAACTATCTCATTAATTTCCTTGTAGCTGAGACCCGAAGCAATGTTTGTATTTAAGTAGTGCACACTGTATGAGTAATGTTTTGTTGTTGTTTTGGAAAGGTCCTCTAGCACTACTTCTTCACAAAATAAGGACTGCCAGAGGGATTTCCAATTGATAAATCTGGCTGCATTTTAGGTATAACCATTAAACTAATTAAAATCCAGCGTGACCAGTATCTTTCAGTTGATTTTGATCATAAATATATTCAACTGAACTGTTTCCATTGCCAGCTCTGTAATATCCTGGCAAACAGTCCAGCTGGGTTTCAGTGATTTCTCCTTCTCCATATTCTTCTGTACAGCCTTACTGTATTATGGTGTTATTTAGCTGTATTTTCTTAGGATAAGAAAAATTTACTCAGGGCCATATTCTTGTCTGGTGGCATCGCTCAATTGAATCCTCTGGAGTCAATAAAAAATAAAGAAAATGGGAGCTAACAGGTGCATAAGAAATTTGGGGGTGAAATTACCCAAAGATTAAGTACTTCCCCTCTGGTAGCTTGGAGGAAGAGTTAAATTTCTATTATCAGTGTGCTCCCTAGTTCCCCCAAACTCTAACATAGTGATTAGCTGTATCTTAAAGTAATAAAATTGAGGTAAAAATACTTTTAACAGGTTTGTTTGTAATGGTTTTCCTACACAGGAAACTACATGGGAGCTTAGACTGACCCAGAAAGGTAAAGAATAACAACAGACTTATTTCCATCTAAAATGATGTGCATGTGTTTTACCAGTAATGTCTTTCTTTGGACTATTGTATTCCACAACCTGGATTGCCAGGCAAGACAAAATCAGAGAATCATTAATGTTGTAAAAACCTTATCTTCCAGATACCTGTTTTCTTGTTAAAATGTTAACTCAAATCTATCTTTTCAATCATCTTTTGCATTCCCTCAGTGTCTGAGTGCCCTTGCCAGCAACACAAGATGTGCCATGCCTCAGTGTCTTTGGGCAGCAGGACCGAGGCCCTGGCTTGGTACAAATTTCACATTATGCAATTTTTGAGTGATTTGGAATGAAAGAGGAAGGACCCAGACAGATCCAAGGAGTGAAAGTCAGCACTGTGGGGAGGCTCCAGCAGATAACTGGAGGATCTTGGCAAAACGGAGATGCTTTAATAACAGATGGCAGGGAGCAGGCTTAGCCCGTTCTCCTTCCATCCTTCTCCTGTGAGAAGATCCCTCCACATGACATCCTGCACTGTCTGCTTGGCTCTGTAATTACACAGCCTCCCAGTACCCTGGCCAGAGAAGCAACATTGGGCCTGATGTCCCTACAGCTGATAGTGTCCTGCATCCAGATGGAGCGACTTGAACAGTAGCCATGCCCTGCTTTGCCAGAGCTAAATCTGGGTCCCGGGGTTTGAAAAATCCAAGGGTTTTGTCCCAGCATATACTGAAGGAGAATTTCTTCATGATTTTTAATCTTCAGGTTTGAAACCTTGAAAGGAAATGTGCCAGCCTTGAGTTGGAAAGGACTTAATAATGCCCCGGTTGGTGAGAAATAGCCCATATATTGCTGTGAAAGTAATGCAGCCCTTTGTGAACGTCTGCAGGCAGGAAGGTGATTGAAGTGCTGCTCCACAACTGCAAGTTTCTGCAGGCAGTAAGCAGAGACTGGGCTGTGAGAGCTGTGAAATTCCACTTTCAGAGGAATCTGAGAAAAGCAGGTTTAAAAATAAGCGATCAAGCTGATTTCCTTTGTTAATGACTCAGTGATTCACCCAAGATAAAGCCTTTCAGCTTTGAAGGGTTCCACTCCTGGGAGTAGCTTTCTTTGGAGCCAATTGTTTTGAATGAAAATGGGAGCGCAGCTGAAACCAGTACTGATGAGACCGTATCCACTATGCCTAACTTCCTTACTTCAGCTTCTTTGCCCCTTTTTCTCCTCCTCCCCCTCAACTATAGACCTCCTCAATCACTAACAGCTCCCAGCCAGGGTAAATAGATGTTTTGCTCTTGGCTGACCATTTCAAATGCTGACCGTCACCACCACTATGCTGCGTGCTTCAGCTGGGAAATGCAGAGCTCCAGTGATCCCCCACCCTCGTGTCAAACAAATAAACTGGTGAAACGAACTGCAGCCAGGGAGGTTTCACGGTGGCATTTCTCCTGCAGCTAGCACAGGAGCAAGCCAGCAAGGCTGGAAGGGATGAATGTGTGACATGCCAAATTGCTGCATACGTACAAGGCTGTGGCCAAGGGAAAGTTGGTAAGGAGAAGCAGTGCCTGCCCTGGAGCAGCTGATACAGCTGGAACAATCAGGCATTTGCTCAGACACACAACCCATTCTTCTGGGCTGAAAATTTAGCTCCAAAGTCCAGTACAGAAACAATGCGGGAATAAAGGCTCATTTAAGGTAGGTTTCACTTCTACTTTCCCGTGTTCTCTTTGCAGTGCTCAACCCACACAGCCCTCCATCAGTAAGATTTTAGAGCTGAAAAAGAGCTCTTGTTCGCTCTTTTTCCAGCTATTAGATATGATGTAAGGCAAGATATCACTGCTCCCTAAAGGTCTCATCCCTTTCATGCCCTTAGACCACAAAGGTTAAAACAAAGGAGACCCAGCTACTTCACCTTGGTTACTGCGATAACCAGATAAAGGAACAAATGATAAGCTAAAACCCAGAGGATGCTGAAGACCCTCGGGTGGATCTTCTGTACCAACACCCAGGGAACCAGCAGCCTCTAGGGCTGATCCCTTTGACAAGCATCATGGTCTCACTCCGTTTCACATTCAGTTTTAAAACCGTCTCCCAAGCTTCCGCGCACAGGGATCTCACCCTGTGATAATGGAGGAAATGCAGAGTTTTGCAGAGGAACGGTGATGCACTAAATAACCCCAGCCAGTAGCAGGATACTTCACTGCCAGCTCCAGATGGGTTTTTTAATCAAGCAGAGCAATATTGATGGCCTCTGCTTGAGCTCTTTCACTAATTGCCTTCCAACATGAACTCAGCAAAAGGTATGATAAATCTGAATCCCCACCAAACATAAGGCTGGGATAAAGGTGTATTTTGCCTACATGTAGGTAGAAGTCAGCAAACAGGGAATCTTTACACTTAAGTCTTTCTTTTGAAGATGTTTTCACTGACTTCTCTGGATCTTGAAATGCATAATTTAGCATCTTATGTTTTACCTCATTTTAAAGAAGCTGCCAAGTCCTTACCTCCTTACCCGCAGCTTTCAGGCAGTCTTTAACACTTAAAAAGGAGCTGTATTAAGTATTCGATGTTCTCTGCTCATTTCCATTATGTTTACTAAGCAGTTAGTATTATTAGGTTGCTGCTATTTCTCATACTACAATATGTGCTATGCAAGTCCTCAGATCTTCAGCACTCATCTACAGAAATATCTAATGGGTTTTAGCTTCAGGAATTTCTGTTTAAATTGGTATTTAAGAGGGATTATTAGCATAAATGTGAACATAGCTCTAAACTGGTGAAATATGTTCAAACATTACAGAAGACTTGGAACCTGCCAGCAGACCTTTTCCAGCATACTTGGTGTTTCTAATAGGAAATATTCATTAAACATCGACGTGCTGGTGAAAAGGAGGAGATATTTTAGCTGATGTTTTTACAAGCTGAGTTAACCCTGCTCTTTTCTCTAACTGTACTGGAGATGATGCTGTTTTCATTTACACATTTTATTCTCTGTTCTTGAGGGTTATCACTAATCCTCTCTGTCCTTGCTGAATTTCTGGGTTTGGGCTCTGCTGCAAGTTTGGAAGAACAAAGCTAGCAAGTTTTTATACCCATTTATTCCTATTCTTTGTCATTTCCACCCAGGGACCTTTTCATGTCCTCTCTCCATTACCTTCAGCATTTCAGCCAGGAAAGAGTAAGGCCCTTTCCTTTCAGCAGTTGTAATCCCTTGCGTAATTTCAAACTAAAACTGCTCATGAATTGAAGAGTCGAAGGAACGCTTGCTCTGCAGAGAGGGGCAGTATGGGGTTGGGGTTCAGTGCTGCCTTGTGCCAGCTCCTTCCCTTTTTGAGGAAAAAAGAAAGATCATTCGGCAGGCCCAGAAACAACCCCGAATGCATTCAGGCTCAAGGAGGGTTGTGTGTGCGTTTGTCCCAAGGGGGAAGATGCCATCTCTGCCCCATGATGGAGGGGACCAGACACAACAGGGCCTCCAGGGGCTGTGCAGCGACTGTCACCTCCTCACACCTGATCATCACCCTCCTCCCACCAGACTCCATCAGACAAATGACAGGAGGCTGATCTGGTGCTTTGGATGTGTCTGTCACCTCTTAGCAGTCAATGATTCACTGGCCAACTGTGCCTGTTTGCATTGCCTCTTGAGAAGTGCTTTAACTAGTCCTGAGCATCCCCCCTTCCAAACCTCCCTGTGCTCAGGGCATCTCTGCACAGCTGCCCTGGGGCCAGGCTGCCTAACTGTATTAGGGGACAGTAATTTCCTGTTGAGACAGCCAACAATCTCCCTCATTTCAAATTTTCTGTTTAATTTCATTTTGCGCTTAAATTAATGCAGTTTTCTCTGTGCTCCTCTCAGAGCAGTCTCCCTCCCCTAGAGGCTCTCAGGGATTTCTGCCTTGGGCAGGCTGAAGGCAGGGGGTTGTGGAGGTGGTGGCACCTCCCTACCTTCCACTCCTCACCCGATCTGGAGAGCCAAGGCACCAGGCCCTTGGCTTTCACCATGCAAGAGTCTGATTTTGACACAGACCTCGGGCACACTCGAATCCTGCTGACTGCAGGCGAAGCACATGCTCCTTCCTGGCACATCTGGGTTGTGTCCTCCAAGAACAGCAGCTCTGCTCTGCCTTTTGGTTCTGCAAATCCTGGTGTGGGGAGCAGAGGCCTCAGCCCTCCCACACAACAGGAATTTTAATTTTCTTCCTGCAAGTGTGTGTTTCTTGCCCTGAAACCACGACCATGCTGCAGAGCTCCTTTGGGTGCGTTTCCCAGAGGCTCCCAGGTGCCTCTCAGGGAGCTGGCAGCATAGATGGTTCCCAAACCACCCTGGTTTGAGCTGTCCCACAGGTGAGTGCCTCAAGGTGTGTGCATGCACCCCAGCTCTCCTTGATTAAACAAGCAGCTGCCACTTCTTCCCGAGCAGAGAGGAGAGCCTGGCTCTGTACCTCTTGCCTTCCGCCTCCGATGATTTCCTCATCAAGGAGAACCTCGGTGTCAGCCCATCTCTGTACATATCCTTTGAGATGTTTGGCTACAATAAAAGCAGCTAGATGCAGGCACCAGGTGTTTTCACTAAGCACTATGTGGTGCTATAATTTTCATTATGTAGAGACTGCTTAAATGACTCTGCAAGGATGAGAATGCAGTGCCAACAGGGCTTTCGAAGAGGGACAATTTATTAATATTACTGAAAGCCTCGGAGGTCAGCCTTCCATTGCTCTTGATGTTCCATGGCACAGCTACAAATACTGTGTCTCTTGCAGGTATTTTCCATTTCAAGTTACCGGCAGAGAAAAGTGGGGAAAAAAACTTAATGCACAAAGAGTGGAATGGATTTGTGGTACCACACCATTTGCTTCAGCAATCTGAACAGAGAAATAAACTTCCCAGAAGACATTTATAAGCATTTCTTTGTGTTTTAGGACTAACAGGTTTATGTGGGATGAGTCATGGTGCCATATTCTGTTTTTAAGAACAGTGACGCATCCAGCGTAATTCTTTCTGAAGTTGCAGCTCAGGACCTGCCTCAGGAGCCCAATGCCATCTAGTGAGGCAGTCAGTGGCGGGTGTGTGTACAGGCCAAGTTCCCAGACGCCTGGGCAAGGCTCCTTCACATATACCCCCTCCTGCTCTGCCTACTTAGTCAATCTCTTGCTTAACTTAATGAGATGAAGACCAGCTAAATCAACTCTGGATGTTTTCAACTGATTAATCAAAAGGGAAACCTACAGTGAAGAGCTTTCCAACAAAAATAACGATGGTTTTGTAGGTGCTGCCATACTGCATTTGGATATTCAAACTACAACCTTGATTTTCATTTTAAAACAACTTTCATTCTGTAATTTCTCATAATTTTTCACCTCAGCCTTTCCTATGCAGAGATATTTTGTAAATGATTTCTTTTTAGAGAAAACAAATTAACTTAGTTGCTCTGAATTGATTTCTGCTTTCAGTTTGACAAGCCAAAAATGTTTTCATTTGGATGAAAACCTGAAAAACATCATGAGCCAGAGCACAACTACCTGGCTCTCCAAAATGGGAACCACTTTGTCCATCGATTTCCTCCTTAATAATTGCTGGGTGAGTCAGAGCGAGGTCCACCTCCCGCAGATGACAACTAGGAGAACAGAAGAATTGATCAAGTAAAAAGGTAGGAAAATCCCAAATGCTTCTGTATTTGCAGCAAGCACTGGCTATTCCCACATAAACATGCTCACATCCCTTAGAAGAGTTCAAAGACGTAGTAAGCATTTTTTATTAGTAGGGGGTCATCCCAGAATCTCTGCTGAGCAAATGGAAGATGTGTCTGGCCTTCCCATCACAGTCCGGTCAGGCTGGAGGTCCCAGGGGCCCCAGGTACCTGATGGTGCTGCGGGAAGCTGCAGGATGCTGGGCTGGGCCTCTCGCTGCACAGCAGGGTTTTCTCTCCCACACGCCAGCGACAATGAATCACAAAACCTATTGTTTCTTACTTGAGATTCACCTCCGGGGAATTCAGATGAATGCGGGCGTGGAGGAAAGCCGTCTCACTGCCGTGGGAGTGTGTCAGCACTTCACTGCGGCTGGCAAAGACGAGCTCCTCCAGGTTAAACCTTCC
Organism: Heteronetta atricapilla; assembly: GCA_011075105.1. Lineage (NCBI taxonomy): Eukaryota > Metazoa > Chordata > Aves > Anseriformes > Anatidae > Heteronetta > Heteronetta atricapilla. Next base: position 14,460,028 of record CM021742.1, read on the forward strand.
TTGAGATCAGCCCGTGCCCTGAGGCAGGGTATATGGAAAATACACAAACCTCGGGTTCCTTTCTTGGTAGTGGAGGCATATAAAACCTCCTTGGCATTAGCAGATGACCTGTTGCTTAAAACTAGAGTGCCCAGTCAACAAGCAGCAGGCTCAGTGGAGCCACTCCTCTCTTTTCCCCTTCAGGTATTCCTCCGTGAGGCTCAGCTCCCACAGCTGTTTCAAATGTGCCAATATGATGTCTATGCTATGAATCACCAAATTACATATGGAATCTCGTTCTGTCTGACATTCAGTCCAGTCTCTAGGCCAAAACATACGGCAGCGTATCGAATGCCTTAGCATGGTCCAAAAACCGAGCAGCGAAGGGCTTTTTGGCTGCTCAGGGAATTGCTCAGATCTAATTGCAGTGAAAACACAGCAGTTGTTTACCTCTGGATGTTTTTTACTTCTTTTCAAAAGAGCCATGGAGGCTGGCAAGTGCTGGCATTCAACTCAGAGGTGGCCAAGGAAGGTTAACATGCAATGGTCCCAGTATGTCCCGTAAGCAAGGCACTTGGTTTAGTCTAGGGCTTAGCAAGAGACCTTGAAAAGAGCCACAGTACATTTTTTTTTTTCCTCCTATTCAGGACTTAGCCATGTTCTCAAATATTTTGGAGCCAGTTGGAGCTTGGAAACACTTTCCTGGGTTTTCAACTTTTTCTTAGCTGCTTCATTGTCAAATTATCCCAAAGGACTGAAATTAAAGGAATGGTCTTGGTACCAGAAAACACTGAGCAGATGCTGTTATCCTTCCTCTAGCTGCTCATACATGAGAGGTTCTTCTGGCTAAAGGTTAGGCAGCCATTACTTCCATGTCTCTTAATCACCTCATTTTTCCAACAAAATTTAGTATTAGACTTTAAAAAAATCTGTGGGAAAACAGGCATAACATTTTTTTTTTTTTCCACATCATCTCCGTTTTTAACAGAACTGTCTCAAAATACTGCAATGAGCACCTGCCTCTCACAACCACTGTGAAGACTGCCTAAAGTTAGAGCAATGCCTTTAAGACAAATCATATGTAGGAGGGCTAACTATCATTACTGTGTTGCTAATAAGGTTATTTTAAACTCAAAGTAGGTCACTGAAGGCGTTTCATAAAAAAACAAACAAACTGCAAAACACAGTATTTAAAAACATTATCCGAGAACAAAAGACGAATAGTCTCAAGTGAAGGAAACAGACCAGGAATTGAGCAGTGTCTTTTACCAGGCAATGGTGCAGCAGCTGCCACAACCTGGGTGCTATGGACCCATGGGTGGCACAGGGTGCAGAAGGGTTTGCATGCCCACCAAGGGCATTTTGTCCCCAGCAAGCAGCTCATCCCGAGATGATTGCTGGAGTGATTAGCAAAGAGTTGGGATGAGGTACATTACTGACGTAATGATAATAAATGGAGGCTTTCACTAATCTGCAGGGTGCAGATTGTCCTTCCATAAAATGAGCCAGATGCTGATGTATGATTTAAAACGGGGAAAAGTACAGTATTTCTGTTCAGCCAGGGTTTGCAGTAGGACACACCTGCAAGATATGGAAAATTCTTCCCCCTGGTAGTAACAAATCCATGGCAGGCTGCTTGATATTTTTTTTTTCCCCACAAAAAAAATGGTTATTACTGTAACATCCTTCTCGTGGATAGCACAGAAATGCCCTTACTGAGCAAAGGTCCAGCACCCAGCCATGGCTGCAGCAGGAAAACCTCCTCCACTGGAGCAGCTTGTCCCATGTGAAGCCTTTCATCTTGGGTAATCAATGACTATTTCCTTATGAAATATCTGAAGTGGAGCACAGAGATGTCACTAACATCTTGCTGAGTTAAATCGAAGTGACAGCTAAGATGTGAGTGCTGGTCCCTCTTTTCTGTAAGGAAAGTTTGTATGTGGAGTTTGGAAGGCTTCCATCCATGTTTCACGTTGGCCTTCTAATGCTCTAATGCTCCTAGTACTTGCCTGTGAGAGTACCTACCTGCAAATAACTTAGGCTGAAATATTAGACTGCACCTGAGCCAAGTGATTTCTTTCCCGGCAGTGAGATCCTCCAGTTCCCAGCCAGTGCAATAATAACCATATTTCACAAGCTCAGCTGAGGTAGTTACTGGGACTGTTTGGTATCCACTCTTTTTTTCATTAACTTCAGTTCAGTGTCCCCCAATTTATGTCAGAAATGGGAGCCCAAAACCTCAGCAATTCCTCCTCTGAGTTCTAATTTACAGCTATTCATGCAAGAGGGAACTCATATTTCTTATTTCTATAAATATATATATTTTTACAATTTTTATTTCTATCTCCATGTATTGTTTGCAAACCAAAATACTGTGACAAGTTGGGAGCTCCTTGTTTTATGATCAGCATTAAGAAAAACAACTTGTGAAAACCTTGTAAAACCAGAAAAAGGTAGACTTCTATTTCATCCATTCCTAACAGATCTGTGCAATATAAGTTTGTTTTTAGACAATATAATTTTTAACCTAATTGTCATTTTAAGATGCAGTAATTAAGAATAAAATCACCACGGATTGGTGTGGTAGCAGCCTGGGTAAGGCACAATGAGGATGAAGTGAACATTAGGAAATGCCACAACAAATTGGACCTAAATATCACGAAGCTGCTAAAAATACAAACCTTTAGTTATTATCTCATAACACCAAGTGAGAAAAGAAATTACTGCCATAGTGACAAAGTGCAACACCAGCACATCTGCACGCGATAATCATCCTCCTTAATTATGGTGGCATGCGGTGAGTATGCATCACACAGATGGGACCTCGTTTTGTTGGTTCCGGCCCTCGCCAGCCTTCCCCACACCTGGTGGCTGCCATGCAGGCAGGTGGAGGAGACCACAGTGCCGAAATGTGCCCCGGCTCCTCTCCTGCACCGTGGGGAGGACCTGGGGACCTTGCAGAGCCACCTCCTGCAAGTTCTCCAGCGAGTGGTACCACAGGACGCTGCCTAATATATACCTGGAGAATTTCACATTTGAATTTCACCTCCTCCGTAAACTCAGATGGACATATTCCCAATTAGCTTAACTTCTGCTAAAGCTGGCAGAACCGAGACAGGAGGAAATATTATCTTTAATGTCAGTGACTTAAAATATAACCTTTTCAGAGCACGGTCAGACTCTGACCACATCTGAGGCCTCTAAACAATACTTTAAGGGAGATAAATAATATAATAATAATAGATAATAATAAATGTCAAGTTTGTCATAACTTGGAAATGCAATTTACCTTCTCAGCTGGAGGGAATATAAGCTTCTATGTTGTTCTTTGCCATTAATGTTCTGCCTGTTAATATGCTAGGTTTCTATAATTATCAACCCTCCGCTCGTTATATTGGTGGTTGATTGAATGTTTGGAGATATGCACTTGCACCTCAGCCCACATCTTGGCCCTTGATTTATCAAATCTGAGCAGCCAAGGCTCTGTCTATTTAATAAAGATGGAACGGCTCAAGGGAGCTCTGGGTATTGTTGCTGTTTGCAACAGAAAAAAAAATGAATTACTACAGCTTTGATCTGCAAGGTTACCCCTGTCCACAGCACAAACATTAATTACATCTAATGATGGGGTGCTGCAGACAGATTTTAAGAAACTCCTTAATAAAGTTTGGGAGACAAATGCTTGTAATTGCGTTATCTGTGCACAGGGCTGAGCAGCTCCGGGAAGCGTTGTGCGTGCTCCTTGGCACTGCCACAAGGTCCACAAGGTCCTGGCCCAGCCAATGGCAGCAATGGTGTGGGGGGGGACTGTGATGGCTGGGGCAGGAAGATGGGCTTTGCAGCACTTCACGTGCAGTTGTGTCTTATCTTCTGCACTGCCAAGAAATACTGTTGTAGAAAAGAACTTGGTTATCATGAGAGCTCATAAGATAATCAACTGTACAGATAAAACCAGTGAACAAATTGATCCAAGGCAAAAAGACAGGGGAGGCGTCAGCTGTCAATTAGGAAAATACCCTGCTATCTGCAGGCTTGCAGCAGTGCAGCTGCAGCGCTTTCAAAACAGGGAAAAAGGAGATAGAAAACCACTAGAGAAGCATTAAGGTGGTTCAGCTGTTAACTGCAGCATTAATAGCCCTTTGAGAAGCAGAATTTAAAATACGAGATTAAATATTTTAACTGTGAAGTCTTACAATCCATAAAGTGGGATGTAAAGGCACCTCTGAAAGGTAGGAGCCCTCATAATGCAGAAAAAGCAGTACCTAGTGAAGAAGACCTAGCAGGCGGGTCCCATCTTCAGAGGGCAGAACCCTGCCTCACAATTTTTACAAGTGATTTGAAAATGTCTATACTCAAGGATTTGCTCTGGCAAAATAAATAAATCTAATGAAGCGACTTCTCCAGAGCGTGTCAGCTGTTTGATAAAATAGTTTGCAAACTGTACATCTAAATGGAAATCGAGGCCAGCCGTCTCACAATGCTAAGTGTGACAATGAAGAGGTCTTCGTTAGCATCCAGCACGCTGCCAGAGCATCTCTTGCTCACAAGCGCAATCTAGAATATTAAAGAGAGTAGAGTTTGCATCTCACGAGGCACAGTTAACCTTATATTTCTCCTGAAATTCAGATGATGCAAGATTCCCCATCTGTTCGTATTTGCCCTGCTGAGAGACTTGCTGCATTTCCTGGAGCAGGCAGACAGGCACGTGCCCCATCGTGGGGAGAAAGGATGCCTGATGAGGGCAGGGCAAGGAGGCAGGGCAGGGCCCTGCAGCCTGGTCCTCATGCTTACCCACCCTCGTGCCCTCCTCCTGATGCTTTCCTCATCTGGAAAAATAAATTAAATATGAATTGGATCAGAGAGAATCTGAATCACAAGCACAATGTAGTTCTGCAACAAAATCCCCATTTTTCAGTATTAAAGCCCCATCCAAAGATTACTGCCAGTAGTGGCAGCACTTGCATGGGCTTCAGCAGCCTGCAGCCTGAGTGTTTGCTGCTGGAAAGAGTCTGCGGCGTCTCCCTGCTCCTCTCATGTCTCCGAGATAATTCCCAGTGCAGCCAGTTGGTCTGAGCACACGGCTTCGATGGAGAGCCAGGCACGGCGGCTGGGAGCCATCTGGGTGCACGGATATTAATAATGCCTGTAACGTCGCAGGGTGATTAAGGCAGACGAGGAGCAGCCAGCACCACTGCTCTGGGGGATGCTGCGGCTGCCAGCGGGGGGATGCAGGTTGTGCAAACCCCACAGCAGCCACCTCGTGTCCGTCCCCTTTAGGGACCCAAATTCTGACTCCCACGGGGGTGCAGACTTAGACAGAGCCAGGCAGGGAAAATCAGCCTCTGGGAGACATTTCATCTTCTCCTGCAGACTACAAGGCATCTGGTCTATTCTGGTTTTCTGAAACGCTGCTAATATTGGATATCCTAGCTGCAAATGAGGGTGATCCATCCATTAACATGAATCTTAGGCTGAGGCGGCTCCCAGGCTCTCAGGCTTTCAGATACAATTGGTTCATTTTCACCTGCAGACTTTTGAAGGGACTGCATAATCTTTCCACAAGCATCACAGGCCATTTTGGCTCTTTCAGAGACTGTGGGAAAATGGAGCACGGAGCAAGCTGAGGCCCCTGCATTTTAAGCACCTGGTGTCACCACAGAATTCTTAAAATGTCACGTACCTGATGGTGATTTTTTAAAAAACTGATTCAACGACGCTGCCCATTCATAAAACAGCAGCTATCCAGCCATGGCTGTTTCTAGGAATATGAAGTGTGAAAAGATGCATTTTGAGGAAAAAAATCAGAGATACACGTAAATAAATAAATAAATAAATAAATAAGAGTGCTTTTTATAATAACACTGCCACACATTTCCCTCCCTGATTTCGTAGCCACACAGCTGTGCTGGCAGCATGTGTGTGTGTGCAGGGACAGGGGAGGGCACAGCCTGGGTGCTTCCTAATGCCAGGCTGCCCCCAGGTCACCCACATCTCTGTAACTGCCTTATGGCCAAACCTGCAGTTTCCATGAGCTAAATCCTTCCCCCTGCACCTCCCAACACATCCTGGGCTCTGAGAGGCTTCCTGCTCTGATAATTCATGACTAGAGAGAAAGCTCTGTGCCTGCTGTCCTACCTGCTCTGTCCTTATAATGGCATTTCCTTGAGGTGAACCAAAAACCTGTAAGAACAGGAGCCTTCTAAGATGTATTTTAAGTGTAGAACACTGAGCTGGCTTACTGGCACGATTATCTTCTCTTGTCTGCGCAGATGCCATCCATGCTGAGCTCATTGTACCAGCGTTCACAGGACCCACCCAGGCTGGTGCTGTTCCACACGTGAAGCTGTCACATCCCTGTCACATCAAACACAGCCATCCAGTTAAGGGGGAACATTTCTTCTAGACACTGATGACAGGCACCAACCCCCCGCAGGTCTGAAAACGGAGGCTGTGTGTTTCTGCATTATGTAAACTTCTGCCCTGATGTGCACCCGTCATCGTCAGCTCACAGAAGTGCCAGCTCACACACCGCCCTGGTGCCAGCACCGCTGGGGAAGAGGCTTCTCTCTCCCCTCTTTCATTATCATATTCCCCTTTTTTCCCTTTCCGAGAGGCTCTTGCTGTCTCAGACATCCCCATCATTTTTCAGAGTGCCTCTCCCCACTTCTTCCTCCAGTTGTCTTTCACATGTCACAGCTCATGTGGCTGTAGCACGGTGTGTGTCTCTCCATTCCTCTTTCTAAACCTCTGCAGGTTTTAGGGGTGGTATTTCAGATTTTCTGAGTTGCCTTCTCTTTGTACTGCAGTGTTTCATAAGGAATCTTGGTGTTGAGATCTGTTGAGAGAGAGAGAGAGAGAGACAAGTGAAACAGCTTCATGTGCTCAGGAGGGCGATGACAGCACACGAGAACCAAGTGTTCAGAGAGCCTGGGGATGTGAAAAGACAGAGGCACAGAAATCTCAGGTCAGAAGTGGAGTCCCTCCTTCCCCTGCTGCGAGGGCTTTTGTAACATTATGAATTTCTCTGCAGTGTTGCAGAGCCCAAATGTATCTGAATAAGGGATTTTGGGTAACAGCCATTTCCCTAAGAAACTCCACTAATGCTTGCTGAACACCTGTATGCATCAATAAATACAAGGAAAACAAAATAAATTAAAATTTCACCAAGACGTTGTGCTCTGAGAGGAGCAAATGAGTTTCTTGGGTAAACAAAGTGCAAAGCATTTTGCTGTGGCTGAAAGTTTGTGAGCTCCCTTTGAGCAGAGGGCCCCTTTCAGACGAAGCCTTGGTGGTTCTTCTTTTCCCTCTCCTCCCCAGCTGCTCTCCTGGACTTTTTCAAATAAATTACTCCAGCATTCCTCTGATGGCCCCTCACTAATACATCATGGCTTGGATTAGTCTCTTTGCCAATATTGATGGCAGCAGCGATCGTTCTTAGGCCGTGCAAGGTAGTGAAATGATACCTTTTGCATAATGTTGGTCTAATGAAGGATCATTACTTATTACATGGGGGGAGAGAGCGGAATAGAGCCAGAAAAGTCTTCTAAGCAAAAAGGGTTTTAATTAGCTCTCCAAGCCTCTAAGCCAAAGGAGAGCTTTTAAATTGCACGCTGCATGCTGTTCCTGTAAATTATACCGGACCTTGTTTCAGCCCTGTATCAGCAGAGGGCATAATTGAACCAAATCTGAATTTCCTGAGCTTTCCTTTCGCATTTTCTCTCCAGCTAGAAAAAAAGAAGTTTGCAGATATAAGGCAGAGAGACCTTCACCTCCCACCTTCAGCCTCTTCCTGTAGCAAATCAGTGTGTTTAAAATCAATGCAGCCTCCTTACGGTCAAAAGATTTCCCCCCTTCTGCTCTTTCTGGAGAGAGGCAAATCCCAGCAACCCTTCACAAGTCCCATGGTCCTCATTCCTCTGTAACCTCTCTGTACCGAGAGGTCTTTTTCAGGGCTTTCAGGCTGTATTCTTGTGGGAAGCACACAGAAGAAGCCGTCTGGCAGCAATGCTTCCCATAGACAGCAGTCTCCTACAAGAAGCTCAGACAAAATGGAGAACTGATCTGAAACCGAGTCACCTTGTCTGAACTGAGGTATGAACCTGCCTTGGATAAGTTTTCTAGGAAATCTGTGCAAGTTTCCATGCAAAAAGGGCTTTTTTCTTTTTTTTTCTTTTTTTCTTTTTTTTTTTTCCCCTCTCTCTGAGCACAGGCAGGATCTCACTGCACTGTACTGGCAAACATAAATAGCCAAAAGAGCTCCAACTCTAAAGAGCTAGCAAGTGTCAAGAGGTGGCCTCTGACAGACGAGGGAGCAGGAGGAAACAAAACAAAAAGGAGTGGGGAAATAGGTCGTGCTGTTGCTATTTTTGTATGCATAATATTGATTAACCAAAAAACTCAAGCAGTGCTTACACTAGCTGTGTGCTCGAGCTCCCTTGACTACTCAGTGATGCTTCATTAAAACCGTCAGGAAAAAAAAAAAAAAAAAAAAAAAAGACATTCCTGTATGAAACCCTCAAAGCCCTGAAAGCCCAGACAATTTGAAGCAAGTGCTCTGTGACCTAACTTCAAGGCTAGGGGTAGGAAATTTTGCGCAAACTATACATGAAACAGTGCATTAGCCTCTTATTTTGTCAAATTCAGGACAGTAGTACTACAAAGAGTAGGACAACGTACCAAGTCACAGACCAACGGCTAGCTGGGCACCTGGCTGCTGGCCCCTGGAACAATGGGGGTGACTGCATTTACCTTTCTAAATGTCTTAATTTCCAGCTCAGCCTGGAAAATGGTACAGTGAAAAACTGTGTGTATTTTGAACTATCTAGGCAAATCCCTTGTTTACAAGACAATTTTGTAAGAGAAAACAGAAAAAAAAAAAATGATAGAGTCTTTATTTCAAAGGGGAGCCCTCTGCCTGTGCTCTCAAACCCAGGGAAAGTCAAAGCGCTTGGGGACAGGCTGAATGTGTTGGGCTGGGAGCTGTGCTATGCTGATAAGTGCCTCTGGCAGTGCTGCCCCTCCTCGTGCTGGGTCTCCCCACACCCTCCTGCTCCCAGCCACGGCGAGGAGGAGCGTGGGAGGAAGGCCAAAGCCAGCAGTACCACACACACTGCTCTCGTGGGCTGGATGCAAACATGCTCAGATGATTTCCCTCCCTGGGAAACCCCTGTGGGCTCACACAGGCTCCCAGCAGATGACAGAGCAGTTCTGTGACCCTACAATGTCCCCGTCCCGTGGGGACAGACACGGGGGGTCTGGACGAGGTGCTGGCTCTGCCGAAGCTTCAGCTGCAGCCCTCTCTCTGTCCCAGAAAGTTAATCAACCAAATATTGTTCTTTGGTAGTAAACCTCCAGCTGCTTATTTTTGACAATAACCCTATTTTTTCCGGAGCTGGCAGGCAGCCACGAGCCAACCCATGGGACACACAGCCCCGTGGCCAGCAAAGCCCTCGGGTACCCCACAGAGATGCTCCCAAGCATGCGAGGTGGGGCAGGGTAAGGCAAGGCACTGTGCCATGCTCTGCTGTGCTGTGCCACCACCTATGTTCCCTGCTGAGGCAAGGAGACCCTCTTTGAGCTGAGCAGGTCCCACAGGCACCGTCCTGCTTGTGGCTAGGGCTGCTGGGCGAGCTCAGCTTTGGTTTTGCTCAGCCGAACCTCCTGTAGAGATCCCCATCGAGATCAATGTCAGCATTAGAAGAAGCTCTCAGTGACTACACGCTTGGATTCCCATTTCCCTGATCCCAACTTCACGTCTCCCTGCCTGTTAGCAGCTGATACAACAAGCGAAATTGCTTCCAAATAACAAGCTCTCGACTTAGAGCGGTGTTGCTTGTTAAATGCATTACCTGGTGCTTCGGTTCTGTTCAATTGCATCCCACATTCATTCCCCAGCGGTCAGACCTTCTCTGCTATGAGAGTGCCTCCAGCTTTCTTTCCTTGCTGAACTTCATTAGCACACGCTGTTTGCAAAGGCTGCCAGCACATGAAGCGGGCTCAGCCCTGGCCTGTGAGGAACACCGCCTCTGCCACCCCTTGGGCCTGGTGTTCTGCCGAAAGGGTGCTGAGTTCTCACCCTTATTGAACTTTTAGAAATCGTCTCCCAGTTTTCACAAGCCCTTTCTTAGCTATGAAAACTAATAATTTCCCCTGGGGACACCACAGCAAGTCATTTGCTGATGTCTGAGCCCGCTAAACCTGCCACGCTGCCCCCGGTTCACAAAACAGCCATTTATTTGACTGACAGAGATGACAACCTCTTTAATGCCTCTTTTCCCCAGTTCCTCGGAGACTTCAGAACAATTCACTGCTGAGTAGTTCAAGGGAATAAACTTTGGTGGAAGCAATTAGAAGTGCTTGGCTGCAAGTAGCTGATCATGTAGGGAAGGGAAAAGCCTTTTGCTCCAGCCCTACGCAATCCCTTGGCCTGGTGGTGGTGGTGGTGCTGCCATCCTGCCTCGTCCTTCCCCTTGCCTGGTAATGAGCTTCATTCCCCGTGCTCATCACACAAAAATGGTTCTGGTGTTATAAAAAGAGCTCTGTGTTTCAGCTCTCATTCGGAGCTGATGCAGTTTAGCACCACACCTGGGGTTGTTCTGTTCTCCTCCTCCACATTTGACTCTCACAGCTTTTTTTTAATGGGGCACCCAAATCTGGGCAATCTGTGCCAGGTGCTTCGAGGGGAGGGGAAAATTAACTTCCCTTGGCTGCGGGCTGTGCTTGCAGGAAAGTTTTCAGATGTGCTCACCCACAGCTTAGCGAGCAAAGTCACTGCTGCCATCGTCCTTTTCCTTGGACAGAGCAGAGATGGTTAGAAAGCAATTTTATCTGCAAGCATGGATTAGTGCAGGAAGAGGCAGAGAAACTGAAAAGGGGTGACAGGCTGGGGAGCGGGGGCTCAGGCGGGCAGAGGGGGGTGAGATGTGGTCCCTGCCCTGCCTGCCAGAGCCTCCCCAGCGCCAGGGCCTCGGGAAAAGGAGGGAAGGATCCTACAAAAGGAGACGGGCGGCCCCATCAAGTGGCAGCTCGGCAAATTGCAGGGAAACGCAACTGAACGGACTGTGTGTGCTTCAGGAGGACGGCTGAACAGTGAGGTGTTTATTTTTCCCATTGCACTGAAACAATAAGAGTTATTGGTGTTATGCTCGCTTTCGAATAAAAGGCATGCTGGCTGTTTTTAGCAGCACAGATTTAAGAGGTTACACTTGCTTAAGGGGGAGCTTAGAAATGGTACATTTCTTTGCAACAAGAAATTCAGTTCATATTAAAAGTATTAAATTGCTTTTTCCAAGTGCCACCATTTATAATAGCTGCTCTTCATTAGCAGTGTCATCAGGCTTGTAAGATTTTGTATAATACGCATGCAATTATTTAGCGCAATGCTTAGAAATTTGGTTTAGATTAAAGTATGTATCTGCCTCACGCATAAGAGCCCAACTGCAGCGTGTGCTGCATAAGCAGGTTACAAATGAGACGCTTTTGGTGAAAGGCAATGTAATGCTGGGTTTTAGCTCCAGCTGGGGGTGCAAACCACCACATTCCCAGGCCCTGCAGCTGCAAACCCCCACCCAGGGAGGGCTCTGGGAGGTGTTGTACGAGTGCAACCTTGCAAACACAGTTTCCTACTATTGGAAATTGCAAAATGAAATGTGGATAATTAGATGTGTTACCCACCACACAAGCGTAGAGACCACAAGTGTGTGTTTCAGCACTCAGATATTACCACAGCAGTAAAAGGAAATGGAACGTTGCTGTTACTGGCACTGAAGCGTTGTCCAGGGTTATGAATCCTAGGGCCTGCAGTGAGCTAACAGATATTTGATTTCTAATGCTTCCTACACAGGTAGGGAAGAGCAGAGAACAGGCTCTGCTGTCAGCACAGCCATATGTCTCAGCTCAGCTCCACTTAAGAAATATTCATAGGACAGAAAGTCATGAAAAAAATTATGAAACTTGCACATGAGAAAAGTTTCTAGTGGCTCTTGCTGTGGCTCACGAGGCGTTTTCCTTCCTCCACATGCTGATGCTGATGTGCCAGTAAACAATAAAATGGCTTCTTGGCATTGCTCACAGGAGCCTGTGCAGCTGGGAAAGCTGCTCCATCTCCAGCCAGAGATCCCTGGTTTAAACTGAACCAGTCTGAGACCATTTGTGATTAACATCAGCATGCTCAAAATATTCCCATCAGTTGGGTGCTTTGCTCCTCTAGTACCTGTGAAGAGCTTTGAAAGCAATTCTGTGATTGAATCTGCTAATCATTTTCTCTCCTCCTCACCTTCTGTTATGTTCATTTAAGCAAATATCAATCTAAAAGCTACTTCTGTGCAAATGAATGCAGACACCTAAAGGAAAGACCAGCTGATTCACATCTACCTCAGCATGAGGTATCCCACAAGAAGAAACCTGCGGCTCCACCACAAAAATAAATTTAAAAAATCACAGAATCACAGAAAAAATCTCACTTTGACTTCTGGAGCAGCACTTTGCTGGTGGAGCATGCACAAGGAAAGCCACCATGCAATCTCCCAGCTATAAGGACACTTGCTGATGCCTTGGTCCCAGCCTTCCCCCAAGCAATTCAATATATTTCCAATAACCTGCTGAAAGGTCACTGCATAGTGAGTAATTCAGCACGCAGCTGATAGCGAGACGATGGTGGTGCTGGCACACGGCCCACACGCTTTTGCAGCTAACTTGCTAAGTGAGGCCATTTTCCATGAAAGACAAAACTGGGGATAGAAACACAGCCCTCGCAATGGGAGCTGGGCTCTTCGCTTTAATTTCATGACAGAGGATCTCTAACTCCCCCAAGGCACCCAGCTGGATCCTGGAAAGAGAAGACTTGCGGGTGCAGAGGCCTAGTTGGCGCGTCAGTGAGTTTCAGCATGTTGGAAATAGCAGCCAGAAAAACAATGGCATCTTTGGGGAGGTCACTTGTCTGGAGAGAGGAAGTGGAGACACTGTTTTAGGGTATGCTTCGGCAAAAAAAGGGGAAGGTGTTTTTGGGGAGCCGCCTCTGGATACCCCCTGCACCACAAGCCTGTGACAGAGAGGTGTGTGAAGTGCCCACTGGCTGCTCCCGCACCAAATCATGGCTCTGGTGCCCGATGCTCGTGGCACATGCACCTCTGGGTGCTGCACCCCTGTGTTCTCCCTGCTGGAGAGCCAGGCGCTCGTGCCTGAGCACCAGGCTCTGCACCCATGCAGAGGAAAGAGGATGTGCCCCAGCCCAGCCAACTGGCTGTATGTAAGGCATTTGGGGTCAAATTCTTGGCCAGCATGAAAGACTTCTGCTCTAGAGGTCAGTTTCTGAACAAGAACGCATTTCAGCCTGAGAAGACAGCTGAGTTTTGTGTTGAGGCAGGAGAAAATATGCCATTGCTGCTTTGCTCTAACAAACTCACTGTTTTTATGTTCCCAAGGATCTCAGACAAGACCTCTGATCTACTGCAACAAATAGAGCATGAAAATCAGGTTTGGGCTTCAATTTTATCCATGACGTTAGCTCTGCCTTCCCTTTTTTTCTCCTGCAGGGTGAAGACCTAATGAAAAAGGCAAAAGTCACTGCTACTAATCTGGATATTATTTCTCCCTTCCTTTCTTTCAACCCTGAGTGAGGTGGATTTCAGTAGGAATGGATCCGCAGTTGGGACCTCTCCAGCAAACCTTCACCCCTGTGCTGGCCAAGTCACCGCTACCTCAGCATCTCCTAACTGCAGATGTAGTTCCGCTTCCCAACGCCAGCAAGGATCTGCCTACCACCCAACTTCCCACCTCCTCCTGCAGAGAACAGGACGATAAAAAGTAAAATATTTTTTTAAAAATAATAATAATCCATGGATCAACTTCTTTCCTACCAGGAAGCCCCATTTTCTCAAAACGGTAGGATTGCACAGGAATTCTTGACTTTTTGTACCTTTTACAAGTTTCTGGGACCTGGGAGAGCACTGATGCTAGAGGCCCCAGGTCTGCATCACTCACACAGGATACAGGACATATCTCTTGCCCCTATCCCAGCAGGGCAAGGATTTTACAGTCTTATATCAAGGCCAACAGTCCCTGGGCATCCAAGGTGGGAGGCAGCTTGCAAGAGAGCTCCTGGCTTAGGGGTGCACTGGGAACATCCCCAAATGTGCTCAGCTGCTCAGGAGTTGGGTTAAAGCAGCAACCAGGCTTGTCCAAATCTGTGAAAAGCCTGGCGAACGTATCTGGCCACGCATCATGCTGTACTTGCTCGTCAAAAGCAGAGCACAGAGACATCTCGCTCTTGAAAGGGCCTGGCAGCAAGCGTGGGTGGAAGCGCAGCCGTGGCTCTGATCGGGTTATCAATCATCCCTCTGCCATGTGACGACCGGTGCCCCCCAAACGGTGCCCGCCTGGGTGCCCCGCATGTGCCAGAAAGCCACATGGCCCGGGCAGCTGCTGAGCAGTCAGCCCAGCAAATGCCGGGGGAAGCAAAGCATTCAGCTGCTTTTCCTGAAGAACTGCGTGTAAATTTGATGACAGACTGGGTTATTGCCCCCGGTTTAATTGCCTGGGTTGGATGGCTGCTGGTTGGGGCTCCATCCTGGGAGACAGCTTGGTGCTTGCTTGTGGTCCCTGTACCGTGTCCCTGGCGTGATGGGGAGCACTGCAGGGCCACAGGCGGTGTCCTAGGGAAGGGACAAGCCGAGTGTGATCCATGTTGGAAGCTCCCCGAGCTCTTCTGGGGCTGATTAAATGTGAAGTGCAGTGTGACTGTCTGTGCCAACGCAGGCAGCAGCCTGGCTTTTCCAAGAGGTTTGTTGTAGAGATCAGATTCATCTTTTAAGTGAGGAGGTGAGAATTAATCGCATTACTTAAATAATATTGCATGGTGGTGAATTAGTAGTGCCTGGACTGTAAAACACTCCCAGGCTTGGCATAAGTCTCCTCTCTGTGGTCATTTAGAGGAAAAAAATACTTTCCAGAAATTCATGAGCAGCAGCTCTTTTGCATCACAAAAGTCTCCTGTTCCTCCAGTAACATTTTCCAGAGGATTATTTTGGAACAACATGTGGGATCAAGGCCTGTGTGTGACTGCGTGGTCTGTTTGCCAGCTATAGTCCTATTAGCGCTCCTTTCAGCTCTGCTTTTTGTGGGAAATCTTGCCTGTTGCTAATGCTCCTGACCTCCCGAAAGGCTTCAAGATCTGGCACTGACAAACAGTGTGCAAGAGCAAGATGTTACCACAGTTAGCCAGACTTGTTAAGCACATCCTGGCAGGTAACGAGTACATGCCATGTGTTTGTGCAGTAATTCAGCAGCTTAAGAGTGTTGAGAAAAAAAAAATGTTTCTGTTTTCTAAATGCCTTTGGTTTTGAAGTAGGGAAGGAAGACACAGCTGCCTTTGCATGGAGGAGCCACGTGAGGGTGAGGCTGAGAGATGCTAGGGCTGTGTGAAGGACAGACGGAGCCCCGCATCCCTCTTCATCTGCAGACACTCAGCACCCTTTTCATGCAGACGACCTAACCGGGGGCTGTCACACGGTGAGCTTTGGCCCTGGAGGTAACCTTCAGGTGACAAAACTGGCTGCCTGCGGAATCTAGGATGTCACCACAGGAGGGTGGCAGAGCACCCGTGTCCTGAGCATGGCCACGAGGACTCACCCAGCACAGCGGGGCTCAAGGAGGACTCTGAAAAGCCCCAGGACAACCACGACATGAAATGCCCCCAGCTCCTGCAGCCACCACGAGCTCCCTGCTGGCCCCACACTCCCCTTGTCGATGGCAGGAAACCCTCCTCTCCTTAGCTTTCCTGTCCAGGCTGATCCCAGCAGCAAACACACAGCCTGAGTGTGAATCAACGTCGTGATTCATCCTGCCTGCAATGTATCCTTTCACTGTGATTAAACAGCTATTCCGTAAGACATGAACTTCACTTAAGACTACATGGTTTATTTGGGTTTGGGAATACAGATGCGGTCCTGTTCAAACTGCCATGCCCGGGAGCTAATGACAGAATATAAAAATAGCTTATGCTGTCAGCATGGCTTTTTCTTATTTGTATTCTGAGTATCATCACTTTGGCAGGCACAGGAAGCTCTTCTTGTTTGCATTTTATTTTGCCTGCAGAAAATTTACAGTTCAAATGACTTCTCTATGCTTCATCAGACTAATCGGATGACAAATTGCTTGAGCTACAGAGAAGAGACCTCAGACAACAGAAAACTGCAATGGAAGAAAAAATTAAATGCGTGCTTTCGGTAGGAGCAAAGATTTTGTTTCATGGCAATGTCAATTTTCATTTCTTCCTTCTGTGTGAGCGAGAAGATTCGTGAAATGGAAATCAGATTATTTAATCTGATTACAAGGATCTGCAGGCTTGACATCATCACTTTCTTCGGTGACACAAAACCTCAAAAATGCCATTCTTCCTTACTTAACCAGAAGAAACAGCTACGTTCTCTATTTATGCTGCGCCTCCTACTTCCACTGAAGCCTCATAAAGCACTGAGAGAGAGGCTTGTTTTGTGCTCATCTTCTTTATAGTTTTTGATGGCTTGCTGCTCCCCAGGAAGAATGTTTTAACAAATACCCAAAGATCTATCCCTTTTTCAGAAGGGAACAGAGAGATGGGATGGGTTTTCTCTTCCTTGTCGAGCTGGCTGCCCTTGCCTGGAGTGACACAGAGCAAAAGCAATAAAGATACATTGCCCTAGTTTTCAATAAGAGCCTTAACACAGACTAAATGTCAGTTTTGGAGCTTTGAGCTGCCCTTGAAAATAAGTTTACTCTTAAATTTCAATGAAGTATTATTTTCTGTGCAAGGACTCTCTCTGGTCTGGCATTCATTTCACAGGCAGAACTGTGGCACCATCTTCTGGATGACTCTTCAGACAATAAAAAATAACCCACCAAAAGCTATGTTTCTTTATCATCCCTAACAATGAGAACAGCTTGAATATTCATTGGCTGTGCACTCCTGATTACAGCAGACTTTAAATCATTTAATTATGCCATCCATTTTGGAAACACTAAGAGCTAGTCAAACTCTTGATTGCTGAATATTGTTGCAAGGGAATACAGATTTTGCTTCTGAAAGGAAACTTCTGCCTACATACAGGGTTGGGACGAGAAGGGTCCCATATATTAAGCACAGGGACATAACTCTCCTGTTGTGAGGTTACAAGCTCAGGTTATTCTGTAAGGTAACAGTTGTGAGTTCTTCTGCCTCAAGCTGTTGTTTATGACAAGTTTGCATTTTGTGAGAGGAAAATTGAAGTAAGAGGTGCAAAAGGAGACTTGAAAAGTAGCCTGGACTGCCTGTAAATGTAACACACAGCACAAGCTGTCAGGACCTGACGCAGGACTAAGGAATTAGAAAGTCTGTATGCTTTCCTGAGCACAGCTTTTAGACCAGTATTTACAGTTAACCCCCAAAGCATTTTACTACCTCAGGGCATAGTTCACCAGCAAGTTAAGCAAGCAGTTTTACAGGCACCGAGGAGTTTTGGAAGATGCTGAGGCACCACAGCTCCCCCTCAGGCTGCAGTGCTGTGCTCTCCCCCCAGTGCAAGAGAACTTCAAAAAGCATTTGTTACACGTGTACTTGTGGTATTTTCTTATTTATTTATTAATTTATTTGGTGGTGATCATGGAAAACTCTGCAGCAGGTGAGATTACTGGTTGGATTCCAGTTAGTGACTGTGGGGCATCTGTCAAGTTCATCCACTTTCATACTTCTTATGGCACTTTGATGTCTCTTTGACTAAAACAAAAAGCTCTTTGGATTGTGTTTTGGCAGGGCATAAAGGAAGGAGGGCTGCAGAGGCTTCTCACCCCTGCTGACTTTTCCTCTTCCCTGGGAAAGATTAAGTAGGAGGGCTGCAGCTCTCCCCTGTGCCTCCCCCAGACACCACCTCCCAGGGATCACACTGTACCAGGCATCCCATAAATCTTGTGTGAAAGGCAGACTCAAATGTTCACAACCCAGAAGCTGGCACAAGTAACCATTTTGTGGCCTGACACTCTGAAAATTATCCACAGTCCCAGACAGCATGGTGCCAGGTGAAGATCCCTGTCCCATATGCCTCGGGTGGGTATTGATGCTTTTCCTAGTGATTTAAATGCATTGGGGATATTCACTTGCAGCACTGGTCCTCATTCCTAAATCCAGAGTACAAAGGCGTCAGCCCATCCAGAGGATATATTTTTTAATTTCCTTGAAACCATGCTCTGTGCATGGGGAAGCACAAACATAGGGTACTCTTACCAGGATGACTCTCCACCTCATGGGGTCAGAGAACCTGGACTACGTGCTGTATTACCTCCTGCCTTTTGGTAGCTCCTGTAGGTTGTATATGATAAAAAGTCACGCTGTTTATCTTGGATAAGTGATAATTGGGTTGCTTTTCTTGGATCGATATATTGACAAACAAAATCATGATCAATACAAAGGAGAGCCATGACTGGTGTATGGTGTACCCTGGCATTTATGCCATCAGCCAAACCTGCTACAGTTTCCAGAACCAGTAGCATATCCCATCAGATGAGACTTCTGGGGTCAAACTGCTATATCTATAAGCACAGGAGATGATTAGGCTGTTTCCTCCAGTGGCAACTTAGAGGTTCAGTATCTTGAAAATAACACAGGAGCTCAGAGCCCAAGCCCTGCTCCCACAAGTTCACAGGATCCCTGTTGCCAGCAGCATTTCTGGGCTTGTGCTCACCCATCCTGCATGCAGCCACTCTGGCAGCATGTAACACTTTCCCACCCTTCCCATCACTGCATAAATCAACAGCTGGAACTGCCCAGCTCACCTTGGTACAGGGAGCAGGATCATGGTACATCCCCACCAAGCTCACAGCCCTGCTTCCTTCGGAGCTCAGCTCCTTGAGCTGCTCCTTGGTCCCCCTGGGTCACTGCGTGCTGCCAGCCCTGCACCGCTGTTATCCCATCAGCAGCAGCTTTCCTGTTCAGATGTCCAATAATTGAAAGCACTAGGATTTCTGACTTGCATGCTGGGTTATAGAAAAGCACTATGGCCAGGCATTACACTCGTGCTGTGAAATACGACATATGCCAGAGGATACACCAGATATTTCTGCTCCTTTCCCCTCGAGGTCGTGCATGATCAGGGTAAAGCAGGGACTGGAAGAATTTGGGTAAAGGTTGGCTCTCAGCTGGCACAATAGGTGGGAATTTTCAGGGAAAATTAATTGCTTTGGTTTCCTTTCTCTCTCCCCCAGATTAAACTCTGGAGCTGTACAAGGGAACACAGACCTCTGCTCCATTTCTCTCTCCTCAAAATTAAGCTCAAGCTATGTAACGGAGCACAGATGTCTGCTCTGTTCCTCTCTCTCCCCAGAATTAAAGTCTGCCTGCACAAAATAGCTCCAAAGAGAGGTTTGCATGCCATGCTTATAAAATGCATTAGGGAAAGCATATGCATAGTGTGATTAGGGAGTCTATACAATGAAAAATGAGGTATACTTTAGCTACTTATTATCTCTGGTGTTATTTTGATGTCTTTCTATGTCTAAACCGAAGCAAAAGGGAAGTTCATTTGACATACAAGTGCTTTGCTCTTCAAAGCCTCCAAAGAATACAGGTCCAGATGTTACACTGGTGATTAGAGCGGGACCAAGAGCATGGAAATGACATGCAAATGTTTGCAATCTCTAAATCTTGATGATATCCGGTCACGTTTATATCACCTTCTCTCATGTTTTTCTCCTAAAATATGCACGTCAGGATCTGACTGCAGAGATGCTGAGCAAGAAGCTTTTATCTATGCAGATTCAAGGGCTTGTTCACAAAAGGGTGCATTCCTCCTACAGAACCATCTCTCGTCTCAGCAACCACACAATCACCTAGGTCAAAAACAACTGAAGAAAGCCAAAAAGCAGATCTGCTAAAGTCCGCTATGTACTGGGATTTCTAGGCAAGGCCTTCAAACAAAGCATTCTTGTTCTCCATTCCTACAGCTTCTAGCACATGACCAGGGCTGTAAATTACTCTCAAGTACCAGTAATAAATCCCATCTCTGTTTCTCTCAGAGTTGAGCACAGCCAGCAGCAGCATGCAGATCCAGGCAAGGTTTTCCTTTATTCAGGAAGGAAAGATGACTCGTCCAGGCAGTGGCTTTGCTCATGTCCTCCAGGAGAGGCAGAGCGATGGTCCTGGTGGGAGCTGGGGCCTCGTTTTTTTCCCTGCTCTCGGAGGGTCTGCTCAAGGGGAGAATACAGCTTTGTGCTGCTGAGGACAGCACCAGAGCTAGTTAAAGCAGATGAACTACAGTGATCCTGTTTGGCTGAGTCAAGGGGCTGTTCTGCATACTCTGGTGCTGATGGGTCTCAGGATTTAATCACAAGCCTGGCAATATTTATTTTTGTGGTGGCTCGGGGAACAATTCAAATCAAAAATGTTGATCCCTGTGCATCCTAAATCTGACTGGGATGAAACTTAGCAAATCACATTTTAACGTACAAGAATAACAGTTACAAATAATGAAACTGAGCTCCTGGAAAATAAGGTAGAAGAACAAGAAATGACAGTGAACTCTCCTACTCTGAAGCTAAGGTAAGTGCAGTACAAAGCTGAGAAAAGGTGCGGACAAGCCATACCCCCACTGTGCAGGAGCCGTCAGCGGCTGCAGAAAATGACATCTGGCCTGGGATAATCTGCCTGCGCACACAATGGCTTTATGCGAGGGAAATGCCACTGATCTCAGAGGACTTGTTCCAGATTTAGCTCTGGGATCAGGAGAGCGGCTACAGCTCAGCCTCGCCGGGGGCAGCTGCTCCAGGCTGCCAGTCCCGAAGCCTCAAGCATCCTCCAGGCTGGCTTTGGGTACCATGGAGCAGGGCAGCCTGCTGACATCATGCCTTGTGCTGCACCAAACTGGAGGGGGCCAGGATAGGACCTTCTGTTGGCTGACTGAACCATCCCCTTCCCAGGGCAGAAATCTGACCCGCTCCAACTTCTTGACACATCCCAACCTAGTGCTGATGGCCAAATTATTACAGGTGGTCTTGCACTAAACAGTGCTGAACAGACTTTGCACTAGATGTCCTGCTTGACAGTTGTGAAAAATCTTCCTAGGAATCTACTTCCTCTTCTTGCTATGTGAACATCACTTTCAACACTATTAAGAGTTGTACCAAAAATAATTTATCCTTTAAAAACACAAAGAACAGGAATCTATTTGTACTTAGTCAGTGGCTAATTGTTTTCTTTATTTTGTTGCAATGTTATTCATGGTAGTAAGGATTTAGACGTAAAATGGAGCAAGTTGTTAACATGAAATTTTTAAAAGCATTTTAACTGCCTGAACTGTATCTTTTTGCATATATTCAAATATTTCAATTATTAGAAGTATTAATACAACAACATAAAGGCTTTCTGGTCTTAGGTATTGCCTTGCTTTTAAATCAGTATGTCCCAATAATAAGACATTTAACATTGACAGGTAGTCTGTGTTAAATTTAGGAGGATTAGGGGACCCAAGAGCCTTTTGCTTTATTTATATAGCATCCAAATCCAAACTTTAAAAAACTCTGGTGTTACATTACCTATCCAAGGATAGGTAAGGCCTCTTGGCCACGGCGCCTGGGAATAGCTGTTCCTGGCAAAGGAATCAAGCTTGTGCCCTGAACCTTCAGGACTCTTGCACAGCCGGGGCATGTGGATAGGCACAATGCTCCCTTCCAGGCCTTGTTTTGCTTGGATAAGCAGCTAATCTCTTGCACTCTCCTTTCTACACCTTTGCCTATGATTTCACTTTTCTTGTTCTTGGGTGACCATAACATCACATGACATCCCAAATTAAGTAGTGATACAAGCACTCCATTATCCCCACTGAAAATACCACCCTTAAGAGGGTTCTTAACTTCATCTGCCTTTTCATGGCCACATCACGTGGCTGGCTCATAGCTCTGCTCCGATGAATACCCAGACCTTGTCCTCCTTTTCACACTTGCTGAGCTCCTTGCTTAAGGCCAGAACAGCTGGATTTTGTTCTCTGGCTGCACATGTCCTTACAGCTTGCATCTCTATGCGGTGGCAGTGCCAAAGCCACTGTTTCTATTAAGTGCTAGGACTGTCACCCACTAAGGCATGCACACAAATATATGTGTATGCACACATGCTCACACAGGACTTCCCTACAGATCTCCAGGCTCACAAGGAAGCTCTGGTGTACACAGGTCATTGAAACATACTAAAGGGATTTCATAAAGATCAGGCTGCTCTAGAAGTTGCTTCTGCCAAGGCAGATTCTGAGAAAATCAGTACAGTGCCACTACATGACCTTTGCTGACAACAGCTTAGGGGGAAAAGCAACCCTCTATCTTCTTCTCTATCTGCCCAGTCCTCCTCAGGCCTACCAAATGCTCTCAGACCGCTGGAGCTCATCATTTTTCCTGGATAAGTTATAGCAGAAACGCAAGCCTTTGTTTTCCATTCCCCAGACTGATTCTTTGAGCTACCATAGCCCCCAGCTCCTTCTGCACCTGAAGAAAAGTTCTTGCAAGATTTCAAATACTTCTGAAAAATGTAGACAAAACCCCAAAATACAGAAGGTAGACAATAGGTGATAAAACTCAAGGAAGAAGACAACAAAGATACTGCAGAACTCTCTTCTGCTGCTCTCTTCTTGTTTTAAGGTCTCAAGATCTCTCTTATTTCTAAGAGAAATGAACTTCAGCAAGAAAAGAAGTTCTCTTAAGAAGTATGCAACTATAGAGACTGAAACAAGAGATACTCTGCAGATCTTGCCAGACTTTGGACTCACCTAGTGCTTTACCGTACTGCTGCTTCAAGACAAGCCTCACCTGCCTCTCCCCCTAAACCCCCAGCTCTATCAGGCAGAACTAGCCATTAGAGGGCTATACATAGCCTTCCTCACCCATCCCTAATTGACTTAATAATGCCTCTGGGAGGGGATAACTCAATAGAAACCCACCCTAATCACAGCTACTTGATATTCTTGCTCTGGGCTGGTTTTTTTTTTTTTTTTTGTTTTGTTTGTTTGTTTTTCCTTTTAATTGATTTTTTTTTTAAAGTTGCTTTTTTCTTTTTTTTTTTTTTCTTTTTAGTTTTGAGTTTTAATTTGTATGCTAGTTCTTTTTACTTAGCATGCCTTTACTATGGTTTTTTGGTGTTAGTGGTCGTTTTCTGCTCTCTGTACTGTAGGGTTCTCTGGCATTGCTTTTTTCCAATGAAGAATTGGTGGTGGGGTCTCTAAATACTTCAAAACAAAAGGCATATACTTTCTCTGTAGTTCCAGGAACTTGGAGCTCTAGAAGGCTATTTTTAATCAGCCTGGAGGGCTAATTTGTCCTGATGATAACTAGGTATTGTTTAGTAAGGTTCCCTCATCCATGAAGAAAGCAGGTGGCTTTCAGTGATGCTGTAGCTGGTCTCCCAGTGTAATGATAAAACCGAAGGGGAGTGAGGTAGGTGTTTTGTATGGAATCTCTTCCATCCCTGGGAGAAAAAGCAAGGAAATACTGGGAAGAAAAGTTATGGAGAAAGAAGAGCTTAAATAGTTTCCTAAAGGCTAGAAGCAGGAGCCCTGTGGCAGAACCTCAGGCTTGTTAAGCCTCAGGTTTTCCAAGTCCTGACCATGAGATGTGTCGTGCCTGTCTTAGAATAGAATAGCTCAGTTGGAAGGGACCTACAAGTAGTATTATGTTCAACATCTTTTCCTTTTTACTCCACAGCCAGGATGTAACAGGACCTGGATGCCTTTGGTGGGAAGAGGAGGCTTTGGTTCTGCCTGTCTCAGGGGCTGGGGAGAGCCAGCTCCGTGCTGGGGTGCTGCACCCTGCAAGTGTCTTGTAAGGGACAGGGCTGCAAGGAACAGTGAACTCTAACAGACCTCAAAAATCTCGAGTTTCTTGATTAGTTCCTATATGATGAAAAAAAAAATGTGAAAAAACTGGCATGGGAGGAGGGAACTGACAATGTTTTCAACAGCTCTACAGATAAGTCTTGTTGGTTGCCGGTGAACTGTAACAGCTTTAGCCACGTTGCAGATCTGAAGGGAATTCAGGTAAAGTGTTACATGAGAAAGGGATGTTGAGTTACTTTTTGGTGGTCAGATATTGTTTTAAAGAGTCTTCCTTGTGATGGATAATTCTGTTTTGGGGTGCTACAGTTAATCTGATTTTAGCATGTGAATGGAGGTTATTCATATTGTTAGCAAAAAATCCAGATAAATGTAGTAAAGCTCCTTATGAAAACCTGGAGGCTTGAAGCACTATTACTTGCTCTGCCCCAGAGCCTGAGAAGGCAGTTGGAGAAGTGTAGTCAGCACAAGGAAAGAAAAGATTTTGTGTGAACTGTCTGCAGCAATGGGTGCGACATTAAGGGGTGTTACAGGATGTTACAAAGATCTCTTGTTGAGATCTTTGGGGTTTTACTTTCCCATAATTTACACTCATCCGTATTCTGTTTCTCATGCCCAAAAGGTGGGATAGAGAACTGCTCGCTTGAGTTTCTTGAAATCCCATTGCAGGTTACAGGAATCGGCACCACACTCAACTCTTCTAGCCACCCACCAAGTACTAATGAGATTTCTCTTGCAAGAACATCCAAGTGGGTCACAGTCTTTAACGTCTGGCATGGCCAGGCTTTCACCAGTGAAATCTGCTGAGTATTTCAAGTTTATTTTGGCATATCCTGCTTGCTGCTCTGACCTTGCTGAAGCTGTAGAGCAGATGTTTTGCATCTCAGCTTGGGCTTGTCTGCAGCCCAGTGCTTGGGGCACCCTCTGGAAAGGACGATGCAAGTTTGAATTTTCCCTGTAGAAGACTGAAATTTCTCCCATGCTTTGTCAGGCAGAAGGGCAAAAGGCAAGCAGCAGCTTTTAAGGAGAAGGAGATACTGCTGCTGTATTGCTGCAGGCTTTGGGTGCACAGGGAGTTGCTTGGCATGCCTTGGAGAGCAGTGGTGTTTGAGAAATTTCCTTTTCTCGTCTTTTTCTATTAGCTATCTTACACAGACAACCATGAAAAATTCCTTCCAAATTCCAGAGCTGTTCTGGTGTGCAATTGGCGATTTTGGTGAGTTTGGTTTCCTTTTTTTTCTACTTCTTCGGGCGATTTGCACCTGCTGTGCTGCCAAACTGCAGGGCTTTAAATCCCAGAGCAAGAGAGGCAAATAGATGCTCACCTAGAGAGGGAAAAATACTTCTTGGGATACAGGTGTGCGTGCAGTATACCCACCTCATCCTTTTCTGAGGATGTAAATGGTGTGTGTCTACTTTGCACCAGTACCCAGAGAAAAAGTTTGTGATATTTGTCATTCAAGCATCAATCCTAGAGCTGGCAAGGTGGTTGCTCTTGCTCTGGAGCCCTGTGTAGGGGTGTGGGGACAGGACACGGACTCATCCCTTATGGGTCTGGGGCAGCTGAGGGCATTGTTTCCATGCAGGGCTCAGAGTGAGCCCCTTCTTCTGCAGTTACTCCAGCGCAGCTCTAGCTTCTGGAGCTGTACTGTGGAGGCAGCGCACTGACATTTTCCCTCTTTCTTTAAGAAAATGTAGCATTTAAACCTTTTCATTGGTAAAGGATGCAATGGAAAAGTAGGTCGTATTTGAAGGATCCCAGTCCTGACAGCGTCCCTTTTAGAGCTCCAGACCCACGTTTTTGGAGAGAGACAGAATCTGACTGCAGCAGTGCTCCTCACACTTGCCTCTGCTGTTTGTGTTCCTGTGTACAAATCACTCGTAAAATGCACAGGGTAAACTGCATTCCCATGCTTTTAAGGGAAGGATTTTGTTGCCAGCAAAATAATTATGAATTGAAGCTACCCCTGCTCAACTCCGCTGACACTCAGCTGGGTTTTACCAGGAAGCGGAGCTATTTTTCACTTTTAAATAGTCTAAGTTAAATTAGCTGGAACCTAATTACAGAATGCTTTTGATTAAAGTCAGACAATACACTCTGGAAGCAAGGATCAAAAATGACAAGACTTGATGTCAGTGAAGGATTAAGACAGAAAAGGAAAATGACTGATTATTTTTTTTAATCAAACCAGAATTGCTCTGTACACAGAATAAAGGTTTCAGTGCACTCAGACAAGCCTTTTGGACTCAGGAAAACTTGACTTTCAATTTCATTTCAAATTCACATAACTGAAATCCAAAAAGACACCAAAGATGATTGCTACAGCCACTCAGAGATCAGGAGAGAAATAATTGTAAGTCTTGTGTGAGATCTAAGAACTGCATTAAGATAGTCTGACTTGTAGACATTAATACTTTGGGGTCAACATCAGGCATGCAGCTAAACATCTGGTCCTTGATTTAATCATCAAACCTTTATAAGGTGCTCTGTAATTATCCGCAGCCCACACTATGAAAATAACCCTGCTACCTGCTTAAAGAAACTGTGTTACTGGAGAAACAAATGCTGACTTAACAAAAATAATTTTAAAGAAAAAGCACTTTGATATCTTTAGCTTAATAGTAAACAATTTTCTCACTGCTCCATTTGAGTCCTGTAAACTTTGTATTGCATATGGCAATGTATTTAGGCATGTCTTTTCTGAGCTATTCTGCTCTGAAATGATCACACAAGGATTTCTGTTTGTGAGGTTTTTTTTCAGGTTCTGAGGGAGGAATATTGTCCAATACCATGGCCTTTTAGTTCATTGACTTTAACATGCTGGGAGGCATTGATGTCCCCACCTGGTGCTATTCTATGGAGACATGGAAATGAAGTTCATTGGGAAACAAGGTTTCCTAGAGATGATTTATATGCAGGGGTGGACACCTAGAATTTGTAAACAGACCAAAGGGAGGCCTGAAGATGCTGGAGGATGGGCTAGAGGGAGCTGTCTAGGGCAGAGACGTCTGCAGTTTTTCCTGCTGTTCACCCATGTGTGGTTTGTGATCACTGGGAGGCAATTTTTGGCTATCCCACAGCCCCATATTTTATTGGGCCTAACTGCTACATTTTAGAGTGGAGATATCAAATGAAATAAAACCATGAAATGACTGGCAATTCCCATTAGGATGGGAGAGTGGACCCCCCATTGCCAGGAAGAGGTTAAAAGCTCCCTGGTGCAAAACACAGCCGCAGGGAAAAATACTGTAACCTGCTCCAAGTAGCTGGTAGCTTTAAAAACAACAAAGATCCAAGAGGCAACTCTCCCTTCCTGGGGATAACGTGTTGAGAACAAATTTGATGGGGACCCCGAGAGGATGAAATGACCCTCCGGAGTGCGGATCTTGGGAAGAGTGACAGGTAGAGTGTGAGACTGAGGCCTGGCTGGAGCTGAGAAATCTGGTGTGCTAAGCACCATATGGTCCTCCTCGCGCCTGTGCGAGACCTCCTTTCCACACCCAACTGCTCACAAAAAAATAGTGCTGGTGCTATCACCAGTTGCCTTCAATCCCTTCAAAAGGGGTGACCCCCACCGTCTGGCCTTCATTGCTGCAGCCTGGACGGGCCCACGGGCCATAGGCTTTGTGCTCTTTCACTTACAAGGAGAAAGGCATTTTCAGCTGGTTTTTTTTGTTTGTTTGTTTTGTTTTGTTTTTTTTTTGTAGGTTCTCATTTTTTGTAGGTGTGTGCATACACGTGTGTGTGCTTTTAATGTCCAGTCTAGCAGAACAAGAAATCATTTCCCCGTTAGCAGATGGTTATAAGATTTAAACCAAAGAAGTTCCAAGCAAAGGTAAATCCCCTCTGTCTTGCAGTGACTATCAGCCCTTTATGGCTCTTGCCACTGCCACCTGCAGCAGAGGTGGTGCCACCAGGTCCATCCCTGATGTTGGCATCCCCCCTCTCACAATGGCCACTGCTTCCAAGGTCATCAATCCTGAGCCATGTGGAAACTCTGCAAGGGAAGGGTGGGAGGCTCCTGCGCACACATGGGTCGCTATAGAATGCTTCTGCTCTCCCTGAGGCAATTTTTCATTCATGCTGATTTCTAATTGCACCTTTTATGGCATTTTTTTGATTAATGCATGCCAAGCGCAGTCATCCAGGTGTGAAAACAATGAATATAATTTACTAAAAGAAGTAGTCTTAGAGTGTAGGTTCTTGCTGTTTCTCAACTAATTGCAGACCTATCATGTCTGGTTTATTATATGGCATCAAAAAAGTGTGGATCTCTAAAAAATGTCATGTGCAGAGCAAGTTTTGTACTGTGAGGCTCAAGATCTGGCAAGGAGATGATCTTCTAGGCTAACTGGGACTGCATGCAAAGAGAGCAGCTGTGCAAGCCAGAGAGACACGTTCTGCCATATCAAAGGACAGATGCTAATAGTCATCAGGAAGTCTTACTAGAGGCTAGAAGGGGCACCGAATGCTGACTATAAAATCAGGTTACTGCCGCTGTTCTGCAAGGATTTCCAAGCGGGGGGGAGCTGAGGTGGGGATGGCTGAGCACTGAACAGCACCAAAGCGGAACTCAGCCGGATGGTGGAAAGGGGATGGAAAATGCAGCACAAGGAGCTTCTTGGCTCCTGAAGCATGTCGAGTTGGAGAACAGTGGGGAAACCATCCTGGTTGTCAGCAGAGCCCATCCTGGTGGTGCTGAGGGTCTTCAGAATATCTGCTTTTGTGTGTCCGAGGCTGACAGTTTCTGAAACCAGAAGCTCAAGTGCTCCTAAAGTGCTCCTAAAAATCTCAGTATTATAAGAAAAGGTAATTGATGAGAGAGTGGGTGAGTTAGGCTTATGGTCCTTCATGGCAGTCAGTGGAGACTGAGCTTTCATTTCTACCAATAAAATTAAGGAAAAAAAAGAAAAAGTCCACATATCCCTGGTCTACTGCTCAGTTATAACTTTACTAAATGTTTCAGTATTTTGTGTGGCTGCACTTTTTGGGCACTGGGCTGGTTTCTGCCCCAGGTGTGGGAGCTGAAGGCGGGTGGCTCACAGGGACCTGGCCCTGGTTCTCTGCACCAGTGGGGAAAGCTGTGGCCAAAAGGTGGAGGGTGGCTGGTGTATTGCTGCCTGCTTGTGCCCTCTGGAGACTTGGGGGTGCTCGGTCCCTTTGCCTCAGCTGACGAAGTCTGTCTCCCATAGCACATAGCCACCTCCACGTAGTTACTACAAATGCTGAGAGGTGTTTTGTATTTTCTGCAAATACCCCAAATTTTTGATAGGGGAAATATTAAAAAATAAAAATAAAATAATAAAAAAAAGAGCCCACTCCCTTTGCTGTCATAGGATGTGGCTGGGTTCTTAGCAATTCTGCGATTTTGACACAATCTTCTGCATCAAGCTCCACTTAAACTTTTAGAAATTCACTGTCCCCTACATGCTTCTTGTTTGCTCCTAGAGCACATACAGATTTTTTTAATTGAGCTTTATTTTGAACAATGCTAATTAACTTAAACTCCTGCAGCTGGTTGGGTGCTTACAGAGAGAAATCTTGAGGTATTTCTGAGGCAGGTAGTGCTGTCTCTGACTTTCTTCAGGCCCAAATCCTGTTAGAGCACTGGGGTCCGGTGGCAGAGCTGTTTGCTGGGGTGGTGGTGAAGGAAGTATGTAAGTGCTTGAAGAACCGGGGGCTAAATCTCGCTGGATATGTGCTGGTACACAGGGTGATGGGTTTCTGCCCTCAGTGCCATCCTGACCCCTTGCTGGGCAGGATCTGGCCCCATCACAAACCTCTCATGGTGATGTTTTAAAGCCACAAGGAACTGGACGTGCTGTCAGCACGCGAGGGCAAGGCAAGCATAGACCTATGCAGGGAACTGCTGCTCCTGCCAGGCTGTGCCACCCAGGATATATTCTAATTACTGGGGTTACGTTGGGAAACGAGGCCAGCACAATGGCAACACACATGGAAAACGCTGCTCTGCTGTCAAGGAAATGCTACAAAAGCACAAGGGAGCGCTTAGGGAGCGGGACAGCAGCGGGGCTGCCGCAGGGGGCCGAGGGCGGCAGGAGAGTTTGCCTGGGGAGATCAAGGGGGGAAAGAAGGACGCGGCAGGGCATGGCTGGCCCTGCTGCTCAGATATCAGTAGCTTCTTGGCAGTTTTTTTCCTTCTATTTTTCTTTCTTTAGTATTCTTTTACTCTCTCTTTTTTTTTTGTTTTTTTCCCCAACGTTTTCCTTCTGAAATAAAAATGTACAGATATCAAAACAACAACAAAAAAATCTTTTTATTTTCTTTAATTCTTTCCCCAACATTTTCCTTTTGAAATAAAAGTGTTTAAAATTTAAAAAGATGTAATATGTGTCCATATGTATCTTTAAAAATAATAATATGATGATAAGAACAGTGAGTGGCAAAGTGAGGGGCATCAGCCTGCAGGCGGAGGTCAGAGCAGTGCTGGGGACATGCGGAATCTTCTTTTATTTATTTTTTAACTCTTTCCCGACCTTTTCCTTGTGAAATAAAAATATTTTAAAATAATATATACATATATATATATTTTAAAAAAGATAATAAGAATAAATGAGAGGTGGAGTGAGGCCAACCGCAGCACACATCAGCATGGGCGCAGGTCGGAGCTGCGTGGAGGGCGCAGGGAATCTTCTTATATATTTTTTTAACTCTTTCCCCGACCTTTTCCTTTTCAAATAAAAATGTTTAAAATTTTAAAAATATATAGAGAGAGATTTTTATTTTAAATAATAATAATAATGAGAGATTTTTATTTTAAATAATAATAATAATACGATGATAACAATACCAATAA
>CM021742.1:14491037-14994713 GCA_011075105.1 Heteronetta atricapilla
GGTGGCAGCTTTCACATCCCCCAGCAGCCTTGCAGCCTTCAGTGCACTTGATCAGAACAGTCAAATTACACCGCTAATTGCTGAATTTACAGCTGTTTCATTTCGGGTGTTAAACGATGTGTGAGTGGGGTTTTTATGCAGAAAGTGCTGGTGACAGAGGGATTTATTAAACCTGCTCTTGTTAACTGCTGATGAGTTTCTCGGAGGTTCGCAGTAATCACCTCTCAGAAGGTGTGACCGGTGCCATGCGAGTGACGTGACAGCTGAATCATAACACAGCTTTACGTGGGGTCTGGGATTCGGGAAAGCAACAGCAAGTGATTGTAACATTGCCTTCTTCTGGCTTATTTACCATCTCAGAGGGAGGTGTTAACTCGTGCTTTTGGAAAACTTGCGCTTTTTTTTCATTTGCGTTTCCCAGAAAGCCAAGTTTTTGATTTCTAGTGTGAAATCAAGCAGGTAGGATCCGGGAGTGGGGAAAGCCCTTGCTACGGTCTAAGAAGGAGGAAAACTGGCACTTCTCTCCTGTTGTCTGTGTGCTGTAGCCCACGTGCTACTCGTGGCACCTCTGAACACCTCCCACCTGGGTCCTAGGTCGCAGCTGGAGAGAAGCAAAGCTCACAGCCCAGCTGGAGATGCACTGGTTCTGGGTGTTGGGTCGTGACATGGGGAGAGATACATGGGTGGCAGGGCTCCTTGGCTTCCTTGATGATTTCCAGGGGCTTCCTTGGAAAGGCTGGTGGTCTGTATGTGGCACTGACCAAAAATGTCCTCAGCTGGTCCAAGCAGTCCAATCTTGAACATGGGCTTTTGGGCAATTTGGGTAGGCCCATGGAGGAAGTGGCTCAGGGGTTCGTGTGTCTTGTTAATAAACCTCTCGTACACTAACTCCAACAGCACTGTTGTACAAGCAAGTGCAAATATTTGCGGGTCTGGAGACAACAGGGATGGCTGTAGGTTTCTCAGGTGTGAAAGCGTGACTGCTGCAGGAGCAATCTGTTGGTGTGCGACTTGCAGCTTCCGCGCAGTCACAAACCCGCGTCTTGAGGAGCAGGGACTCGGTCAGGCCTCTGTCAGGCTTCTGTTCTGGTTATCACCCAGAGAGAAGATGCTGAAACAGGGCTGCGCCTTCTGAATATTCATGGTACGGTGATATGTTTTTGTTTGTATTTCTCCTGTACATTGTAATCGTATTTCCAGCCGAGAAATTGCATTTAGAAGCCATGCAGAGACAATGTTGGCTCAGGCCCAGGAAAGGTTAAAAGAAAAAAAAAAGGGGGCTCGTAGCAATTAAGCCTCCGAGTTGCATTTTTTTTTTTTTTTTTTTTTTTTTGAAAATCCAGAGCTCTACCACGGTAATAGTGTACTTACAGCATCACAGTTCTGGAGCTGGAAAATTGCACACAGCTGTACAAGATAGGCTCAGGGTGTTCCCAGTTTTGAGTCAACTCTTGCTTCATGGCACGTGTTGAGGGCAGGAGAAAACAGTTTAAGAGCCAAATTTTCTCCATGAAGATCCATGGAGTAACAGACAAGGATATACTGCTGAAGTTTATTTCTCATGGTTATCTACTGTGGCACTACAGTCCTTCATGACCAGTTGCAATGCCATAGACACTGTTAAAGCTCTGCTAGAGAAATGACTCTATATGTGCACCTGACAGTAATGAGAAAGGAAAGATGAAAGAGAAGAAGTATGCTCATCTCCCTGGATTAATTTCCATCATGTAGATATCTGCATGTACTTAGATTGCTGTTATTGGGTCCATGAAAAGTAAGAAAAGCAAGTTTATCGAGTGTGTTACATTTGTCCCACAGTTGTTGCCTCTCAGGAGCCCTACAAAAGCAAATCAGCTGAAAAGCAGGGCATTGTGCATCTGCAATGTGACGTGTATATGACGTACTTCGTATAGATTCATGGGGTTACCTGCAAAAAAGTTTTTGTAAATATGGATACTTTCAATCACCAGGCTGAGGTTTTTAAGGACTTTGCTACTTCTTCACAGTGACTTGCCACAAACAGCTCCATTCCTGCAGATGCAAAACAGCCCGGCGTTTGTCCAGTGACCACATAAAATGCCAGGAGCTGCGGTGATGCCCGTAATGCATTTCCCTGTAATCCTTGATAAATAGCAGAGGTGCAGAGCCTGCACTGCTCCGCGGGTGGAGGGGCACTGGCATAGCCCTGGTGGCTCTGCAGGTGCTTTACAGCTCCTCATCATGAGCTCCTTGCTCTGAGGAGGAGCTCAGACCACCCCCAGACTGGAGCCCTGCCTGGGCATGGGCACAGCCGAGGCGGTATTTGGGGCACAAAGACCATACAAGCAGCTCTGTCCAAGCCTGTGCGGCTTTTTTGGAGCAAATGGGAGACATTGTGTTGCAGGACGAGCCTTATGGATGCATTCACAAGAGTGAGTCGTGCACACCCTCAGCTCCAGTTGCTTACAGGACTGTCCTGCTACTGTGCCCCTTTCATGTCAGTGTGTACATACCTGGGAGCAGTTTTATAGCTGTGGTTTTCATCTACCGGTGGTGCAGCAGTCTTAAAAAACACTGCTGTAGCTTTTCTTCATAGGTCAAGTTGGATGTGGACATTAAGAAGTTTAGCAAACCCGAATCTGTGCAAGGAGTTGTTTCAATTCTTGCTTTGTGCAGAAAAAAGAAATACATTCCAGTCTTTGCATGACTGTAGGTACTCACCACATGTGGTTCTTCATGGGATGCACCAAAGGTTTTCAAAGCAGTGCCTGGCATTTGGAGAACAAATCCCCATTCAGCTCCGATGGAAACCGAACAAGTGAAATGCCAATGCGGTTTCAAAATTCTGTGTACGTGGACCAAGCTGACCTGGCTTTGCTTCCTTTGCGATGTGATCACTTGACTTGGGAGATGAGAAGAAGGTCAGGCTGTTATCGTCTTGGCAAGAGTCAAGCTTGCTTTGTTTGTACGGCCTCTGAAAGGCTAGCACCCTTGCCTTGCAAACAGATGCGTACTTGGAAGGCAAAGGGTCTCTCGGTCTTGAAAGACTGATAACAAGTCTTGTCTTTTGTTCTACTGCTGATTGCTCGTCTGGCCGTGGAGCACTTTTGTTGGGTTATATTTGCATGCATACGAAT
This sequence comes from Heteronetta atricapilla, assembly GCA_011075105.1. NCBI lineage: Eukaryota > Metazoa > Chordata > Aves > Anseriformes > Anatidae > Heteronetta > Heteronetta atricapilla. Next base: position 14,494,154 of record CM021742.1, read on the forward strand.
GGACTGAAGTAGCTGCATGCTTCCAAGTGTGGCCCAGAAAAACCTAGAGATCTTGGTGATGGAAGTAAATGGGGGGAACAAGGTGACTCTTGCATGAGGCATTTTTGATGAGTAATTTGCTCTGTAAAGTGTGCTGTGGGCCAAAGGTGTATTAAAGTTCTTTGAGCCACTTCATCAAATTTGCTTGTGCTTGCTTGGTTTTTGCTCAACTTAGGCTGCTGTCTGGCATGGGCAGAGTGATCCGTAAGGAGTACGGCTGGTGATGGAGCAGGGCAATCCTGCTGGAGCCTAGTGCTTCTTATAGATGCAAGGCTGGAAGTGTTTGATCTTCCCTGCTCTTGCTTTGAGAGAAAAGACTAAATAACAATAATATCTTTTCCTGCTTGTTGATTTTGCTTATGCTCATGCAACACCAGGACCAGATTCTGCGTTCTGTGTTGGGTCTGTCCATCTCCACCTATAGGATACACAAATATATATATATATATATATATATATATAAATGTTTTTTGAAAGTCTTCCTTGAAAAGCAGGAACCTAGTTTGTTTTGTTTTGTTTTTTATACCTGGCCCAGTTACTATCCCACAGACCTTGTATGTAGAGTGTCAGATCGATAAACTGTGCTACTTAATCAAAAAACTGTAAATCCATTTCCATGGTATTTTAACGTTAGAAAGGTAATTACTGTGTAACTAACCCTTCTCTGTTAAGCTGTCATTAATTGGATGATTTCTTATAGGCAGCTTAGCATAATGCATGCAAAATACACTGCGGTTCAGCAGGACAAAACCTGCTACTTCGAAACAAGGGCGTGTGAGCGTCCGACGGCCGTGAGCCCTGCAAATGTCTGTTGGGCCCTGGAACTGGGCATACAACTTCTGGGCGTGTAACGGGGCACCGCTGATCTGCAGGCAGCAAGCCTTGTCGGATGAGTTATTTTAATTAGGAGGAACTGGGAGGTAGATCTTGCCGTTAGACATCAGGCTCTGTTGGGCGTGATATTTCACAAATGTGAAATTTGGGAAAGATCTGGGGAGTTTTTGCTGCAGACAGATGTGAGAGCGTATGTCACTGTCGGTGGGACTGGGGCAGAGGCAGCAGAAGCTCTCACAGTGTCTGCACGGTGTTTTACCTTGTGGTCCTAAAATCTCAGCTTCTGGGAGTCTTGTGATTTGGAAACCTTTGGCTCTGACAAGCCATATGCTGCCATATGGTAGCAGGAGAGAGATGGGAGCCCTAAAGACTGCAAACTCGGGAGACAAGTGGAGGAGCAGGAAATCTGTGATCCCGTGTTTGAGCAGACTGCAGAGCTGGCCCTTCTGCACGCTGCTCGCATGGATGTTTGTGTGCATAGATCCCATTGGAAACTGGGAATGGTGCTGATCGTGTATCTGGAAGTTTTTTTCAAAATGGTATGGGTGAGGAGGGAAGAAGAAAATGTCGGTAATGCCCGACCACGCTGGAAGTAAATAGTGTCTTTCATCCGAGAACATTTCCATTTGGGCTCATGTTATAATCACGGAAGTATGGATTGTAAAAGGTCACCCCAGTATTCATTTAAATCTTGATAATTCCCAGGCAGGTCGAGCCTGAGCTGAGTGGGACCGGGCACACAAGAGTTATGTTGGGTGAGCATGTGTGGTCGAGAACCTGCTCAAGGAAGTGGGAGTTTTTGGAGTTAGGAAAGAAATCCGAGTGAAACTGGTGAAATCTCCTTATGGTAAGCCACCTTCTTGATGGCAGAATCAGATGGTATTATCTGAGTGTGGCTGCTCAAAGCATTAGGAATAGAAGATGAGGAGAGAGACTCATTAATGCTAAATTTGATTATATATGCAAACCAGGTTTCTGTGAAAGGAGGAACAAAAATGATCTGACTTTCAAACTAGCAAGAAGATGCACGGAGATAGAGGGCTGTGCCATTAGACATACACAGTTAGAGGCTCCTTGCCAATTTTTATGAGGGAGATGTTTCAGTCATCACTCCTGTAAATCAGCATCTGCATAATTGGAGCCCCAGGTAAAAGCCCTGCCTGTTGCCATCTCTGGATCCAAATGTTTCAGGCAGGGAGGAATGTGCTTGTGATAAACAGCTTCCATCCCTCAGATCCATGGTCCCCACATGAACCTGAGCTCGTGGCTTCACATGTGGTCCCAAGGGGCAGGAGTCTTCCTGAAGACAGCCCAAAACCTGTACCCAGGGAACCCCCTCGTGCTGCAGGATGAGGGGCACAGAAGGGTGATGCTGAGCCCCACGAGGGCTGGCCATGAAGGGCAGAGCACCGCACCTGTACCAGCTTTCTCCTTTGGCACCAAATAAAAACAGCTACGTGTTTTATGGTCATGGGATGCCCAGTGGAGAACAGCACTGGGCCGTCTGTCTGTCTGTCCAGCATCTGGCCAGAGGGCTCTTAAAGGCTTTTATTCACAGGGGAATCCACAAGGTGCTGCAAAGAACGTCGTGGAAAGGAACATAAGGGTGGAGGTGCTGCTTTTAAGGTGTTTGTTCGAAGTGACATATGTACTGCAAAGTGTGACATAGTTGCTAAGGTGACAGCTTGCTTTCTTTTTGGCAAAGGCAAGGGAATACCGAATATAGACAAACTGCCAGCTTTTGCACTGTTTAATTTGCACAGTTTTTATCTTTTGGCAGAAACTTCTCAGGTTTGCTTTGGAAACAATGTTTTGTCCATTCAGAATACTTCACCGATCAGCTGGAAAAGCTAATATTGCAGCCTGTTCCTAAGGAAATGCTTAAGTAATGCAAAATGATGGATTTTTCAGGGCTTCTAACTGCAGCCACAAATGATGGCATTAAAAGTGTTTGGTAATGGCGTTCAGTCAATTAGGGAAGATTTCCAGAAGATAAATCCAGAAGATTTTTGCGTGTTCTACTTGTATACGTTAGCTAATTGCTCAAAGCTGAGCCCAGACACCCAGAGAGGTGAGAACTCCTGGCAGCCACGGCCGGAGCCTGTGGCTGTGATGGGAAGGAGCAATCCCACACTGGACAGCTCGGGTACTGCCAGCACCGAATGTTTCTATAATATTGTGAAGGGAGAAATCGCAGCAGAGGATTAGACTAACGTGGGCCCTCAGGAGAGGGGCTCTCCGGAGCAGCAGCCATCCACAGTGGGAGGCAGCGTTGTGGTCCTCAGAGAGCAGAAAGGGCTCAGGAGTCTAATGCCAGCTTCAGTCCCAAAGCAGCGGGGAAGACGCTTGATGCAAGGAGACTGCCTGGGAAAGGCTGCAGCACTGTGCCTATCGCCCTTTTTTGTTACACCTTTCCCTCCTCTGCCATGTTCTGACGGGTGGATAAGCGTTGCTGTGAGCAAGCTGCTCAGTCTGTGCCTCTTCCAAGATGCCGTAGCACCTGGGAGAGGGCTGCGTCGGAGGCGGCGCCTGCAGGAGCTGCGGAGCTTGTGCCGTGGGGAGCAGAGCATAAGGCAGCTGGGGGCTTGGGGTGAAAACTGGGGAGCTGTGGGGGCTGCCCAGCCTCTGTTCAGGGCTGCCATTGAACAGCAGAACTCTGTCTTGTCAGAGTCAGAGGTCACAACACCCTGTATAGAGGGACTGGGGACGCCTCTTTGCTAAGGTCCCAGCGGGCATCCTAGGCACCGAGGAGACAGTCTCCCATGCCTCTGTGTTAAGGAAGCAGGCAATAAAACTGGAGCAGGAAGATTTCAATAACGCGTTATAAATGTTCAGATGGGTGTACAGTCCCAGAGCCAGCCACTGTCAGAAATAAATCTGATTTGACTGTCCTGCAGAACTCCCGGCCTGTCAACCTGATCCTTATTCCACAAGAAGCACCCACTGCAAACGGCCTGGCTGAATATTCTCTGGAAGTGCACAGGAACCCGAAGTACCAAGGGTGAAATGCTGCCCAGAAGGTGTCTGAAAGCAGTGCTGCCTAACAGCTGTGTGGTCACTGCTACCTCAGCCGCTGACTTAGAGTAGCAGCACGTCAGCAGCTCTCTGAATTTCAGGCAGAAGTTTGTGTCTGTCCTCAGACTTCACCTTAGATGTTCGTGCTCTGCCCTCCTGTGTTACCCCTCAGGTGATGACAATGCAAAGTATCTTTGGTTTGAAGTGCTAAGCCTTGGCTCAAACCCTTTGGCACTTGCATGTTGGGTGCTGGTATTGGTGCCCCATGTGTGGCGTTGTATTTGCTGATCTTCCTAATGCTAGGGGAAAAGTCTCTCTGTCACCAGAAATAATACCATAGAAGTAGCAAACCCATCATTTCTGAGTAGCCAAAACCAAGGAGATGCCTGGCCTCTTGGTTCAGCCTGCCTTTTGGGGAAGCTGGCACCTGAGCTGTGTTAAGGTCCATGGCTGCCTTCAGCATCCGACTCAAAATACTCGAGGGTTTAAGAAAATATCTCAATTTAAGAAGCGAACTTGAGCCTTGCATGGAGTGTTTTCAGAGTGATCTCCCTGTGTGTCTGCTGGAGGTATGCTTGAAGTAAAACAAAAAGAAAAAAAAAATAACAAATCTGTGTGCAAGTTTAAAAGCAGGTAGCCACTTCCCCTGCTACTCCTCGTGCAGATGCACATGAAGAAGCACCACTGCTCTGCATCTTCCCTCCCCACCCCATTGAAACGGTTTTACTACGGAGCTGGCTCTGGGAGTATTGAACAGGGCAAGGTCACAGCTTCCTGAGGACTCTACGGGGAGTTACGGCTGGGTATGCATTATGAACTGCACAATGGGGTTAGGTTTGATCCTGGAAATTGCCTTATTACCACAGAGTGCGTTCGCTTGCATAATTACCCTTTAGAGTGGAGCAGTTTCTCTGGGTCCTTTCTCTGAAATTGTGCTTCACAACCCCTCCCCACCAAACCGCAGAGAGCGCAGGACTCCCCTCCCCACCACATCCCGTGGGCAGAAGCCCGCAGAGCTCTGCTGGTCGCCATCTCCAAGGGCAGCTGGCGTGCTGGAGTGGAATTAGGTCCCGCTTTGCAAGAACACGCCTGCCAAAAAAATTAAACAATGGATGCCTTCCTGTTTAATTTTAACATTTTAATTAAATTCTGTGCTGCTGTGTGCCTTTGATCTCAGCGAGCTGATATGCACAGTGTCTTTTGTTGTGTCCTAGAAGCATTTTATTCTAATCTTGCACGCGGACGCAGGAATGCATTTGAGCATGAATAAAAGTGCAAAAGCTGCATGCTGTCAAGTAGCAAGTGCATCCCAGACTTTGCCAGCTGGTGACCAAAGGCACATGGACCAAGAGATTATTTGGGCATGTTTTAGTGATATCTTAGTAGAGCTTCTTTTTAAACATAGTCTCTCCCTTTTTTTAATCTGCTGTGAATGGTACGGCAAGAAGAATGCCATGGCTGGAATTATCCACTGAAAGATCTGAGGCAGAGAGTGGTTTATTGCAAAACAGAATCAGCTTCAAGTGGGATAATTAATAAAAATTAATAAAGTTTGATCCCTCCATCAGAGCAGAAGCAAGGCAGCGCTTCCTTCGCTGCGCACAGGGCACATTCATTGACTCATCCCAGCCAACTGCACCATGCGAGAGGGTTTGGGTTTGGCAGGCTGCTGCTTCTCCGTACCGAAACACAAAACGTGCACACCGAGCGGCACGTGGCCGAGCAGCCCCACTGCGGCTGGTCTTCAATGCGTGGCAAAGCCCTCAAATAAAGAAATGGTTACACATTGCTTCCTCTGCGCTGGGCTTTGGGCAATGACAGGAGGTAAGTGAGGTAGGAGCACGAGGTGCTTGGGCCGTTCCTAGGTGTCAGGGAAGCACCGGCATCGCTGCATCAAAGAGCTGTTGGTCGAGCTGGTGGGAGGAAGGACCTTCATTTCATGGGGAGAAAATATTTTTTATATGTAAGTTTCTATTGGAATCCTAGGCTTTCTAGTGAGATAGCGAATTTAAAAATACTTTTGCCAGAAGCTACAATATTTCAACTCAAAGTAATTCCATTAAGAAACAGCAGCCAGGTCATGTTCTCCTCCTGTCCGCAGCCCACAGCAATGCGCCAGGCTTGCTCCTGGTGCTGCACCACATCCAGCGTGGCCTCATGTTCCCAAGCCCTTTGTACTGGGACTTGCAAAGGAGAGTTGACATTTTTGGAGCAAAGACAACAACTTTTTTGAAAAAAGGTGAGTAAATCTAAAATGCAGAAAGTGGCTTTGGTAGAAAATTTTCAGCTGGCAAGCGCTGAATTTTTTGACAGTGTGCATATTGGTGCTGTAGTTTATGCTTATGGTTTGTGCTTAGCCTCCTTTTTTTTTTTTTTGGTTAAAAAGGAAGTTTTTCAGAGCTGCACCATGTCTGACAGCCCCGCTTCTTTTGCACCTTGGCTCCCTGGGTGCGCACGCTGCCGTTGCAGCCTGTCACTCTGTGGAGGGGTGCCCGTCCCAGCACGAGACCCGTCCGTGCCTGCCCATGTTGCGAGGCCCTGGCAGGCAGCAGAGGCTGGCTTCACTGCAGCTGACATATTGACATATGCAGGGGACGCGGGGTGGGCGCAGCAGAAGGTCGCCCGCTGCTGCCGAGCTGTGAAAATTAGCTCCTTGCCTGTGGTGCTCTGCGGCTGGATCGATGCACTCCCCACTGCAGGGACCAAGTGCTGGCAGAGGTTGATATTTTTGGTTTTGCTTTTTCTCGTCCCCTCCATCATGGTTTTCATGGCAGAATGGCAGCAACAGGAGACCAAGGAGGGGCTCGGAGCAGAACTGTGCCAGCACAGCTTGTGCTGCTGAGCAGTGAAATGGAGAAGCTCTTTCTGCCACAGCATCAAAACGCTCTGCTCTTTTATACAAATGCTTTTCCATCTTTTTGTTTCTGTGCTCATTAGCACTGGCCACCGTGGATGTTGTATGGGTTGCTAATGCAGCTGAAGAGGCTCTGACAAAGCTAACAAATATTTTTTTGTGCAGCTTAGTGCCCAAAAAGTAGTGACTCAGCAATGATCCAACATCCCTCATGGGACGAACAGTTCCCAGCTCTTCCCAGCTCGCAATAAAATCTGTGTGTTACTGCGCTGCCGGGAGGCAGGGCTCCAAGTACCCCACATCTGTACCGCTCCGGCACAGAGAGATTGCTAAGCAAGTACTGGGTGTTAGGACAAGAGCACTCTCTTAAAAGAGATTTTCTGGGGATTTTTACACTCCATCCCGTGATGCGCTTTGGGATGCATTCAGCTTTCTCTTCTGAATAGGGCTCCAGATGATAGAAATAAATTATCATAAATTAGAATAGATTGCACTCTTCAGCATCTCTACATCTGTCATTATGTTTCTTTAACAGTTCAGTTTAACATTTATACACACTCTGACAGCAGCTACTGGTGTGTATGCTATAAATATTGGCTTGCAGAAGACATTAATGGAGTTTAGGTAAACGTTTGATGACGCTGAGATTCTGTTCCATATGGTGGCATGCAGCAAAATCGAATGCAATGCACCATGTACAGCGCTCCTGTGCTCCTTAGGCACCAGCCTCCTGGCATGTTATTGGTGTACCGTGCTACCAAGAAGTGCAGGTGTCCTTAAAGGGTTTCCTGCAGTCTGCTCTGTTGTTTATCAGCTGTATCGTGTGTGATGTTTGAAGCCAGCACGTGGCATGTACGGATGGGAAGGGCCCAGGGAAAAGAGATCACAGAAGCAGCAGGCAGGAATTAGGTGAGGAGCTGCAGGAGCGCTGAGCTTTGAACGTGTGGGAAGAAAACCCATGAGATTTTTCTGGCTAAGATGCTATTTTATTAGTATCCGAGCAAGTCCCAGAGGCAGGGCGAAATCTTTGCATGTTGGTTGGTCATAGTTGCTAAAACACTCTCTGAACAAACATGTCCCCAAAATCACACCTGACTGGGGAGTCCAGTTTGTATCCCACTGCCTGATGAAAAGACATAGCCGAGACCATCGTGGCAAAAATTAGGGAGAAATATATTCTGCACTCTCTGATGTTCCTTGCCATCATTCAACAGAATTAGGATGTCTCCAGCAACTTTTTTTTCCTCCTCTAATTGCACCACCTTGATTAGCGCAGCCTGATGATGTGGCTGCCTTCTCCGCAGCATTTCTCTGATTTATCCCAGTTATCCTAGCTCCAAGGGTACGACGCCTTTTGTCCGTCTCCGCGCTGCAGAGGGGCAGCTGGGGCAGAGGAGCTGGGCAGCCCAGATGTGGGGCCCTGGGCAACATCTGGCCTGGGCTGCCCCGGTGTAATGCAGTGTAAGTAATGGAGTGACCGTGATGTATGGGCTGGCTTGGAGCAGGGCAGTCTGCAGAGTGCTCTTCACACTGTAAATTGCTGAAGGTCTTCATGATGCCAGTGAATTAAAAATCCGAGGAGAAAAAACCCTGCAGTGCTGTAAGTTCAAGACACGTCTTTTAAAAGCTGCTGGTGGGGAGGGGAAGAGATAACTTATCTCAATGGAAATGTATTTAAATTGTGTCTCTTGCAGAGCACTGGGTTATTGCAAAGAAAACTGTGCTCCCTGGCACTCAGCTGCAGAGGTTCTTGTATAGGCCAAATGGGTAATGTGGTAACGTCAGCCCTTGTGATCACATCATTAGAGAATTCTTCAGGCCCTTGCAGGTTGCTTCTTTTAAAAGAAGCTGCTTCAGGTGTTTTGGCAAGGTGTTTTATTTGCACAGCCAGTATGGAGGAGCCTCATGTGCTCCTGAGCCCCGTGAGGGATGCTGCCTCTCTCCCTCCTGGCTGGGAAGAAACCCCTCTCTTAATTTCTCAAATTTCCAAGTTTTGTCACTGTTCTGACTGGCTGTGTTGTTGTTCTGCCTCAACTTTCCTGTTCTTGCTGTTTTCTGCAGAAAGAAATGTGTTCACAAAACCATTAGCAAAAAACCTCTTCCCTGACAAAGTAAAATCTTGCCTGTGGTTTTCCTCTAGGCAGCTAGTTGTGTCTGTTGGAGCTTGAGGCTTGTGTTTGTCACTTGAATGATGCTATAAAGCAACTAAATTGTGTTTAAAGAAAGGCACTGTTTACATTTGCCTGCTCTTAAAGACGTTTTATCCTGAACATGATTTCACAGTAAGCCTTGCTCCAGTGCAGACCCACTCAGCCCTCTCTGAGCTGAAGGAGAACCTGGACTCCAGGGAATATTTTCAAAGCCTTTAATCCCTCTTTTATTCCTGTTTCTCATATTTCTTGTTGGGGGTCTTTTGGCTCTTTGAGGCCAGCAGTAAGACTTACAATTTCAGACCAGAGGGTCTGGGTGCAGCTACAGCAGGCAGAGGTTTCTGTATGATGCCCTCATACAGACACGGTGAATTTGAGAAATAATGTCCAGCAACAGGATGTTCATGGGAACAAGCCCCGTGGTACATGCATCTTGAGAATATCTCCTTAGATTGGTTATTTAATTACGTTGTTTTATTTAGCTCTGATCTTGACTGTGAAGATACTCTTGTGTGGAGGGGAGAGGAAGGAATCCTTATTCTGGCTGGATTGTTTGTTTTCAAATATACGTGGTGTTCCCATAGAAAGTGGGTTGATGTGCTTCTTCAAATCTGCCAGATTTTAGCTTTCACATGTGACTGATGTTCCTAAGTGGCGATGACCCATTCCCAGCTCCTACTGTCACCCATACCTGGCCGAAAGGCCCTTTAGGGTAGGATGGGAGAAAAGTTGCACTTTTTGCACTCAATCAGTGCGAGTTCTCAGCATTTAAAAATATCACAAGTGAAAAACATGAATGTGAGTCATACAGGCAACCTCCATTTCCAAGAAAATATAAATATCAGAGAAACACATTCTTCAGATGTTTGTTCCTCCTGACAGGTAGCCACATCCAAGGCTTCTGTTGGAAGCGTTCAGTCATCAACATCGGTTCCCTGCTGTCAGAGTGACCACTGGGTACAGGAGGTGCCTATTAAATGTTAACAGCTGATGTTCTGCAGGAGCTAAATTAGTCACAAGGGTCTGAGTGAGCTTTGTGTGAAGGGAGAAGGCGGAGAAGGCTGTGACTTTCCTTCTTGTGGCAAGATGCTCCAGCGATCTCTGCAAATATACCTCACTTCTGCATGGGTTGGTCCTCGCTTTGGACCTGGCTGCTTGTACATACCTCACTTCTGCATAGGTTGGTCCTAACTTTGGACCTGAATGCTTGTACACATCTTGCACAGCTGGTGCTACACCCCAGGGCGGCACATCTGCACCCTTTTTAGGGGACAAGTCCCCAGCTTGCCTCTCAGCAGCTGGAAAACCAGGATTTTGTATCAGCGGGGCTTACTGGTATTTTGACACCAGCATGTGTTAAAATGCACATGCATTTCCCTGTGTTTTAACAGGATTAATATTTTTCAAGGCTATTTGATGAAAAATTCCAGAAAAGTATTTAAAACTGAGGCATGCTGCAGAGATCAGAGAACTCTCTTAAACTGTTGAGTTGGTAATGTCAAATTAGATATGAGAAAATCCTTTTCGGCTTAAATGGTGAATAGGCTTTTCTCAGAACTTTTTCCATGTTCAATATCTTCATTCATCCCACTAATAATTGTTACAGCTTTGGCTTTCCCTGTGTGTACGTGCAGGAGTGCACAACAGACACAGTTTGGGCCCTGATCCATTCAGCCAAACTACATGTCCCTGAGGGCATCAGGGAGCCCCAGAAAACCCATCTCAGGGGTACGTTTTCCTCCCGTGGATGCTGAGCCAGCCCTTCATGGACAATTTCATACTCGTATTTGAAAACCCTGCTTGTGCTGCTGTCTGCGAGAATGGAGCTCGTGAGTGCTCTTCAGTGCTGACATGTCAGCATTGTCTTCTAAGAATCCTACAAATTTGAACTGGAAATACCGTTTGCGTAATATTTTGCGAGAAAGCTACCGTGAGGCTTTGCAAGGGGAATTGCAAGTATTACAGTAGTACAAATACTGCATGTTTTTTTTGTTTTGTTTTGTTTTTTCTTCTTAACTTTTGGAGGCCCCCTTGGTAACAAGCTGCTGTGATAGCTCAGGAAGGCAGCGCGCGTCCTGCTCGCACCAGATGGGTCTCGTTTGTGCTGCCACTCGGAGTCAGCAGCGGCAGCAAATGGAGTGGAGCCCGAGGCAGTGCTTTGCTGCCTGAAGTTGGTGCCTGATGAACTACAGAGATAAAATAAGGTGAGAGAGTCTGCCTACAGCTCCTCTCTTTGAGCATGTGCCCAAGTGTTTGGTGGCCCGTGTTTGAAGAGACAACGTGAAACGCACTTTCAAATATTTTCTTGAAGTTCTGTTAATTATTTCATTATAATGGTGAGGAACAAAGCGGGAGAATCAATACGCCTAATTATTACATCTAAATGCAAGAGAAATTAGCCAGTGAACTCTCTCTTCTCTGGGGAGGATTAATCTTCCTATGCTCTATTTCAAATGTCTTCCTAAAAATGAAAGGCTTATCACCTAGGAAACACGTGGCCCTAAGCACCCAGGTCCGGCCCTTGGATTTACAGGCGGAGAGGGGACTCTTACTTAGTTGGTCTTCCGAAGCACAAAATTAGCTTGTTTTGCTTGCGTTTAGCCATCGTAGTTGGAGTTCTGTGGCTGGGTGATTTGAAAGACAAATGCTCACGGTGCACACACCAGGTGTTATCTGGAGATGCCTCGGCCAGCTCTGGATGCAGTGGTGGAGCTGTATGTCCCAGGGAAGGGGACGGGCTGGGCCTGGACCTGACCCTGTCAATGGGGCTTTGCTAATTAGCTGAGCTCAGCAATGAAGTGCTGTATTGATGGGTCTATACTGTGTTCAGAATGGCAGTAGATTCTGGTTCTAGCTCCTTGCCGTTGATGTGCACCAAGCCAATAACATTTTGTGGTATTTTCTACTAGGTTGGTCACAATAATTTTAAGATGTAAGGTGATTTCAAATGGAGTGTTAAATGAATAAATTGATTTTTATATGAAATGTGTTTAACCTCGCTCCCCCAGTAAGGTCAGGTTTTCTTTAGGTTTTGTTATTTGTTGTTTTGTGTTGTCCCAGTGGAAATCCAAGATGTGCTTGCCCAGAATATCATCACGTTCCTGCACGTCCAGGTCATGCCCAGGAAGAGATGGGTTAGGTTTATTCCTTGCCTGAAAACCCACCTCAATGTAAAGAAGATGCAGCAGCTAAAATATGAAATCTAAAGGAAAAAGAAAAAAAAAAGAAAAAAAAAAAAAGAAAAAAGAAAAAAAAGGTCAGTTCCTTTGCATAACACTGGGGAAATCAGCCTTACAATTCACAAACCAAGATGACAGCTTGCTGTAGGGAAATACTTCAGTCCATCAATTATTTTGCATTTTTTGGATTGCATTACTCATGGCAGTGTATTAATTAGTTTCTATTTTGCACTCGTCCTTAAAAGAAAAAAGATTTCAACTCATTATGTATCACCCAGTACCTTTCTCCCTTCCCAAATTACTCTCCGAATCACGGTCGGTTCCCATCTTTCCTGGCTGTCAAGTTGATTAACTGGGCGATGCTGACTGGAGGGCATGGGTTGGGCCACTGATACACCACCTGATTATGTGGTCATGGAAACCCCCCGAGGTAAGACCTCTGTTATCAAAATAAATTGGGATTTTCTGCCAACTAATGGTTGGCGGAGCTTGCACTAATGCTAGGTTCTGCTGGATGATGCACGATGGAAGCCAATTAGCCTTTGCTGTGATAAGCTCGGCTTTGATTAAGCTTTTCCAGGCTTTCTCAGCGCAAGAAACATGTATTGCTCATTGAACATGCAAATGCATTTGCAGTGTGTAATTACAGAATTTTCTAAAGGAGTGACCTATTTAAACCGGGCTTTTGTTGCACACTTACTCCTTAGTTGTCCTTACCAACTCGATCACGCAGTGTAATTCAGCAAACGTAATTGACTGGTTTTAGGAGTTAAAATATCCTCTTGTTGAATGTTTTATGCTTCAAATACTGAATATAATGAAGACCACTGTGGTGGGTACGTAAGCTATCTGCAGCCACTCTGACAGCCTTGCCCTTTGCAAGGAGCCTTTGGGAAGCAGTGGACTGGCAATGCTGCCACCCCCAGCTTCAGCCAATCCAGAAGTGATCTCGTCCCGATAACGCTGAGAACAAATCCTTTTTCTGTAGCTGTGGACAGGGATAACTCTTATCCTCCTGAATGTGCAGCTTGTTCCACTTGATGGGAATTCATTTATTGATCCCGACTCATTTGCAGGGTGATTGTGGATGAAACAATGTAATTAAATTTGGTTATGGCTGTATATCATGTCTTTAATCTTTGACACTTGGGATTTGCATTTTATGGTGTGCCTTCTGTAGGTGATAATGGCTTGTGAAGAGCACCAAGGAGTTAATGTATTTTCACACTCCTTAGGAATACATTTTCTGTGTTACTTTCTCATGTATCGTGCTGTTAACTGAGTGACAGTATCATGTTTCTTATCTGGTCATACATATTATGATAGCTTTAGTCACTTTGTCTTCGAGATCGTATGAGCTTGTAGATCTACATTTGTGTTCATATGATGCTGCTTTAGAAAAATATTTATGAAAATAAAATTTTGCTTCCAAACCTATCTCTGTCATAGTCATCCTGGGTAACGTAAGCCTTTCTATAGGTAGACGCACATGCTTCATATTTGTGGTGCCTTTAATTTATTGCCTGACTAATTTTTTTCCTATTCACAATTATGTACTGTGGTACTATATTTGTGTCATACCATATTGCCTGTTTAGCACTTTCTGATTGACCAGCATTGCAAAATCTCACGTCATAGCAGAAGGAAGAAACGCAGCAGCGGGCAGTGCAGTGCCCCAGTCTGTACTTTCCCAGTTTTACACCCCATCTCCTGTTGCATGGCTGCAGGCTCTGAAGTGAGTATGGCCTCGTTCCTCACTTGGTGGTGGTGTTGCTGTTGAGGGAACCAAGAGCTTGACTACTGCAGAAAAGTGTAGTTGAGAGTCATTACGAGCCCCAGTCCTGGGTGGTAAGGCCGTGTGTGAGAGGGAATTTGTCCCTTTCTGCAGACTGTGGGTGATGACTTCAGTGTCACTGGCCTTAGCAGTGGGGCTGGTGGGTTCGAGAACTGTATGGTGTGAAAGTGTAAGCACATCCTTCGCTTGTGGGGCTTTGCTATCCCAGACCGTGCTATTTTGCTAAGCAAGTTCTTTCTGATAGCATAGATGCTCCCAGGGTTCCTGCTAATAACACAGAGCAGACTTCTCTTCCTGCTCTAAAATACCATATTTGTCCTTCTCCAAATTAACAGTTTTCAAGTGTCCCATTGGACACTCAGCCTAGAATAGTCTGAGCACTTCTGCTCTTCTATTGTACTTGCCGGCTTTTATGCATGTACACAGGCTCCGGTGAGGCCACAGCCTAAGCATTACTGTGTCCTTTACTTAAATTAAATTCCATCTATGGTAGTAATTTTGCAAGGGAAGGTTCCAGGACTCAAGTTTGATTGTGATTCTCTGAATTGTGTTTTAAATTCTGCAGCGTTTGACCTTAAACAGTTTTTAAAAAAATCTTAGGAATTGTATTTTTTTTTCCATTCTATCAATAGTAACTGCAAACTGGAGCATATGCTGCAAAAAGCATGGAGGCAAAGCATTCAGTTAGAGAGAACACAAGTGCTTTTTTAATCTGAGAAAATTAGCAGAATGGATACAACTTCCAGCAAACTGTGTATTCAGATCCGCAAGCTGATAAAATCTGCATATTAGTCACAAGTTATTTTTCTAGATTTCCAGTTCATTCTGTTTTCTTAATTAAAGATGCTGCAATTCCCTTTCAGCCCTTTCAGTCTCTGTTTCATAACCAGTATGTATGCATGGTGTGTGACGGGGGGAGCCGGCATCATCACCACCACCTTTATTACAGCTCACATCTGGCAGGTTGTGATTTGTTTTTGTCTCTAAACCAACAAAGATGCCAGGCTGTCTTTTATTCAGGGGTAAATCTAAGGAAAAATACATTCTTCTCTTGGGACCTGATACTGTAAAAGTGAGATTTTGCCCCAAGGGAAGATGTTGTTTTATGACACACAAACAAAAAAACCGAGAAGTTATTAAATCCAAACCCATCATTGCGTGTTTTTTTTTGGTGGTGGTGGTTTTTATTTGTTTATTTGTTTGTTTTGCTCAGCATCTCAGCACAATCCAGTATTTGCCCACTGGATTCTTCCAAATCTGAGGTAGATCTGCACATTTTATGCAAGCGTAGAAGCTCGTAACCTTTCTGATTCTTTGCAGGGGTAGATGTGTATCTGTCTATGTCCCATGGCATCCACTGCTTTGAGAATTAATGGTACCTCACTGATTTTACCTACCTGTCAAGTGTTCTAATTGCCATGAGGTTTTCCTAAATACAAGAACAGTACCTGGCCCAGGGAAGGGGCACCATCACTTGCCTCTATGTGCAAAGGGTCAGGGAAACATTTCCCTATCAGAAATGGTCCCTTTTGGTGTACCAGTAGTGTCATCAGAGAACGAGCTTTTCTGCCAGAAATGGCACCCACCAGCTACAATGTGGGCATTGCTGCTAAGGATAACGTGGAGGAGTATTTGGGCTGAAAAGCTTAGCTTTTTGTAGCCTCACAATGACTGAGGAAACCTGCCACTCTTAGCTGCAGTCACAGCAAGTGTTTTCTGCACTAGTTTGGCATGTGGCAGTTTGCATGGAAGATGTTCGGGTGGTGCTTCTGAGCTGGAGTTTGTCCCATCGTCACCTCTGGAGAAGCGCTGATGCTGGCAGGGGTGTCCATAGAGAGTTTTGTAGCTGGCACAGTCAGCAGGTACCATAAACTCTGCTGGTTCTCATGGTTTCCTAATACTCACATGGTTTGGTGCTGCCTGTTATTGGCATATGTATATGTTATTCTCTTGTACTGTGTTTTCTATCCTAAATTCACAAGCAGAGGCTACTCACGCCCAGCACATGGAGGAATATACAGAGGGAAAAAATGTAAAGGGTGAGTGTTGGCCTACAAGCAGCGCGCAGCCTTCAGCAAGGGCCAGTACAGATGTTTGATGTACATGTGCTGCACCTATTTCCAGTTAGTTGAGCTCATCTGTAAGCAGAAAACTGTCCCACTGTATAACGTATTTCCACCCAAAGGATCATCCCTGCTTGTGCTCTCCACCGTCCATTTTTCTTCCTTGTGCCCCATTTTCACTGCTGTCAGCCTGATCACTGCCTAGAGATGTGTGTCCTTGGCCCACCACTCAAGGGGAGGACTTCTGTTGTTGGAACAAGACCCCAGAAGGACTAACAGAGAAACTTGGAGGTTTTCCAACCCATGACAGCTGATGCAAGAGTGGAATTGAGTCCACGCAGTTAGATAAAGCAGCGAAAACCTTTTTTTATCCCCGTGAAATGCTAAAATGCTGCTAAAGCAGAACAGTTATTGTAATTTTGTGTGTCTGTACATAAAGAGAAATTAACCTTTTCAGGTTGGTGGCACTCATTGTCGTAGAGCTATTTTTTTACAGGGTCCTTCTAACACATTTCCAGATCATTTTTACTTTCTCTTAAAATTTGCTCTAACATGTCTTGTATTTTGGAGGAATTTTCCCCTCCATGAGATGAAACATTGTCCTGTCATCCGCTTTTTCTTTTTCTTACTCATGAAACTCTTAAATGCTAAATGCTGAATTCATGGTGGACTATGACTGTGTTGACTTTTCTGCCTTTGTTCTGTACTGAAAATGTCCTCTTATTTTCTGTTAGGGCATACTGATCGATATGCTCCTACAAGATTTTACCTCCACAGTGTCATGTTGTTAATAAAGACAGGGTTTACTAACAGCTGTCGCATTGTGTCTTTTAAAAAATTATTATTTATTTCCAGCATGACCTTCATATTGGATTTATCTATCGTTAGATTGAACAAATAAACAATATTCTACAGTGTTGTAACGCTATCATAACAAAATATGTAACAAAAGCATTTGGGTATAAACTGACTATTGTTGCTGCACAATTATGTGGTTATTTGGAGGTAGTGGGTGATTTCTGTATTTCGAGATACTGCTCTTCTGTAAAGGCCGCTACAAGTGCTGAAGTGATGTGTCTCTTGGCTGCAAGAGGATCTGGGGGAAGAAAAAATTGCAAAGAAATGTTTCACAAGAGCAGCCTCTGCTGTAGGAGTTGGCTTAAACAAGCAGGCTCAGCTAACACCTGAGTAGATGCACCTGAGAAATCCTGGAGGAAACCCTGTTGGGGTGGCTCTAGAGGGCATCACCATAGATTGCTGTGACCATCATCTTGGCTTTGAAGCAAGTCTGTGATTCATCATGGGTAAATGTTGACTTTTCATGTTACTGAGGTGAGAGTTCTGCAGTCATCCTTCTGGATGCATGGGATAGACAGAACGAGGGACTGCGTGTGTGTGTCCAGTGCAGGGCTGGGCAGGTATCTGTCACCTGAACAGGGTAAGTGCTGCTTTCTGGAGCAATCGCAGCTGCGATACTGCTGTGCTGATGCTATAATTCTTAGATATCCAGAAAAGACAGTTGGGTGCTATGGAAGTTGGACCCTCTTCAAAAATAAGCTCAAAGTCATTTTGGAGAGTGGGAGAAACAAAGGCATGGCTCAAAGGGGAGCAGCAAAGCACCTGACATGGTGGTGTGGGTGACAACAAGCCTTTGGCAGCCTCCTTGGCCTGAATCTCCTGGAGGCAAGGAGGCTTCTGCTTGGATGCTGGGGTACAGAAAAGCCTGCAGGAAGCGCTCGGTGCACACCGCAGGAAGTACAGGGCTCATTTTAAAATTGAACTCCTGTATTTGCAATTTAAAATTCTTTTTGCCTTTTACATGCTTGAAACCTTCATTACCTGAAATGAGCAATGGAGAGCCATTCTTCAGGGCTCTGTAGGTAAGAAAGCAACACATTTCCATAGGCACACTGATTTTTTTACTTCCACAGCAGAGGCTATGATCACAGTCTGTATCCCCCCCTAGGCATATGCATAGAGCAGATAAACCCTTTAAAGATTGAATTATTAGAAACATTTTCCTCTTATTTCACTACTATTATCTTTTCTTTTTTTTTAAGTGAAAGCTTGTAAAACATGGGCAAAAATGTAGAGCTGAAAGGAAAAGAAGCCAGGAATACTAAAGAGAGAGAGAGAGCTTGCTTGAAAGTGTTGGCCAAGCAGCTGTTCGTGCCTCCTATTTAGCATGAATGGAAGACATAGCCCTGATTAAAAATGGTAGGTAGCAGCTGCACAGCCTGGGCTAAGGATTACCAGATGGTTAACTGTGATTGACTTGTCTCCATGGAGCTCGGTGGGGAGGGAGGAATGGAATATCTGAAATGTGATGAACATGCTAGGTACACATTTTATATATATATATAATGAATGTGCCAGATTTGTTTACATGCTTCTTGAATAAAATATGGCTGCTAGTTTGACTTAAGACAGACATCTTTAGTACATGCTATGTTGCAAAACCTTGCTCTTTTGATTGTAGGTGTGATGATTTCCCCCCCCCTTTCCCCCCCACCCCCCCGGTGCTGTGATACAGCATAAAATAATTGGTTGACAGAATGTTGATTCTGCAGCACGGGGAGGATTTGCACAGATGGGAGTCAAAATATGTCTCCTTGCCTTATGCTAATGCCACCACAAAGGTTAGGGAGAAGTTCAGAACTGAATGTGGAATCCTTGTGCTGCTTTAGCTGTTGCAAAGTATTTAAAGTCGGTACCTGAAGAACGAAGATCTGGATCCAACTGCTCCCGCTGCCTGCTCACTCTGCTTTACAGCAAGAGGGTAGCAGCACTTGCTGCGTATTCAGAGCACAGTGATACTAACTGGCTGCTTTTCCTTGCTGTGTGCCCATTGTGGCCAAAGCAGATTTTTTATTATTTTTTTTTAAGCCTGGGAAGGGCCAGTGCTCAGCAGAAGTGCAAGAAATCACAGATCGCTCTAAAAATACTATGGCAAGGGGATGACACATCAGCACGGCTCCAAACAGCGCCTTCTAATGGGGCTTGGCCAAATTTCTTCCAACTGCCAAACAATTGGCACTTGTGTAAGCAATATGTTCTGCAGAGGCCGTAGCCGTGTGCGTGGTGATGTGTTTATTCATCGTACAACCAGTTTGTTGGGGCGGCAGGAGAAAGGAAGGATCGGCCGGGTTGAGGGCCAGCGCATCTCTCCCAGCTCTTCTGGGCACACCCAGGAAATCAGCTGCCCCGTGACTCAGTTTCCCTTCCCTTCCCTCTGATCTCAGCTCCTTTGCAGCTCTCCTGGTGTGTTTTTGGAGGATGCCCATAGCCCCGGCACTCCTGCTGAAGGCCCCAGGGCTTGCTCAGAGCAGAGCAGGGCATCCCGCCCTGCTCCAAGCGGCCACCGCGACTTGGTTGGCAGGTGGCAGGAGGTGGGAACTGCAGCTAACCGAGAATAGAAACTGGTCATTTTGGAAGTAATACCTTGGCACATGTTTAGGAAAAAAAAAATAGTAATACCAGCAAATAATTTAGGAAGGCAAAAATAAGTACTGTTTGAGGGAATGCATTGCCTCCAGCTGAGGGGAGTGGGAGGCTTGGGCTGTGCGTTTCTTTATCCTCTGCCGTGAATGTTTTTACTTTGTCTGCATTAATTTTTTAGATCAAATTACAAATATGTCAAAAAGATGGAGCTGACAATTATGCCAACTCATTCCCTCGGATTTGAGCATGAATGAAACTGCGATACAGATTTGTCTTTGTAAGTGCTTTGTTACCTAGAAAACATTGCTATTGAGCCTGTGGCAATTAGTACGGGCATTAGTCTCACCTGAATGTCATCACTGCATATAAACACAAAGTGATAGTTGAAGTGTGGTGTGTTGAGATTGAGATGGTTTATTTCATCTTTGTTGTGGGGTGTGCAAGCGTTTTGAGAATACAATAGTCCACCTACCTTATCCTTCACTAAACATAAAAGCGAACCAAGACACCATCTGATTGATCAGAACAAGCATCGGTCCCTTGAAAGCAGATTGAAACTCTCCTTGTCCTCAAATCGTACCCGTAAGTGCCAAAGGGAGGCTGTGTCTGGGGATGGCAGCCAGGCCCTATCCATCCATGTGGGATGAAACATTTTCGTGGGTTTCATGGTACCGCTCAAGTGCCATGGCTGCAGCACCAACAGCATCTCCTGATCTCAGAGGCCTGAGAACTGGGAGGTTTGTCATGCCCTGGTGAAGGAGCGGCAGGCTCTGGATGTCGGGGTGGGGTGGATGCCCTCAGCCAATTCGGTGCCTTCTCCCCACACGCGAGAGTCATTTTTTCTTCAGTGATGCTTGGCGAAGCCATGAGAGAAGCAGACTCCACGTCTTACCCCTCCAAAAAAAAAAAAAAAAAAAAAAAAAAAAAAAAGACAAGGCTGCCAAAATTTTGTCTGCTTTGAGTCATGAAAAAATGTTGGAATCTTGAAAGTGTGCTTGCCTTGAAAAAGATACCCACACACCCAACCTCAGATCTGGTCAATTGAAGGATTTTGATTTTGATCCATTATACTTTCTTTCTTATATGTGTTAAAGTCTTGTAACACAATATTTTTCAACTGAAACTGTTCATTTTGAAAGCTTCAGAAGAAGAATTTTGACAATGTCAAAAATTTCTGTACAGAACATGTCATCCTGCCTGTCAACAGCTATTTGTGACAAATGAAAGTTTTAAAGGGGAAAATACACACTCATAAAAACAGTTCTTTGGGAAATTTCTTTCCAGCTGCATTGTTTAATGCATTCTTTCAATTTTATTGAAATAGAAAATGGTTAGTTGAGACCTTAGCATGTTGTGGGAAATGAGGGTAATTCCTCTTGAGGCTCCACCAGGAGGTCCCTTGTTGTCAGAGGGGAAGTTTCTTCTCAGCTCTGCTGGGAAGAAACATCCTTCCAAAGCTGGTCTCGGGGGAAATGCTGGGGTTTGGGGTGTAAAGGTTCACGTGGTGCCTCCTCCTGGGTCCCTCTCTTCTCCTCCAAAAGCATCAGGACCCTCTTACCAGCTACAGGGGCACCATCAAGAGTGACAGCACCACACCAAAGGTGTCTTCCCAAGTTGCAGGAGCCTCCTGTCCCTCAGGGTGAACCACACATGAGGCACTGTGTCCAGTATTAATTTTGTAATTAGAAAATGCACCTGGCCATCACCGTGGTAAAAACGAGGGGAGCTGAGCTGTCTGCCCGCACTGCTGCAGCTCAAGCTTTCCTGTTTGCCTTCAAGATGGCATGTGAATGACAACAAAGGCATGTTCATGACATGGCAGCGAAGCTTCCCATGGAGGTAAGTTCCCATGCCTTTTAGGTTGTTTACTGCTGCATGTTGTAAATACTACTACGTGTGAAAGGAAGTATTTATACCATATTACTCTTGCACAGCACTGTCTTCTGCTAGGGCAAAGATGCTTATTATAAAACATTCCCGTCTCAGTGAGCTACGCGTCAATAAGTGCTTGGTAGCAAAACAGAAAATATCCGATTGCCATAGTAAACAAAACAGATGCAAGTGATTTTTCTTCCTAGCGTTGTGTGCTGAGCTCCAGGCTTTGGAAAACACGGCATCATCCAACCCCATCTACGTTGTCTTTTGCAATTTCACTCTCAGCACAAACCCCATCGTTTCCAAGCCATTCCATCACGGACATCTCACTGCGTGACATTTTTCCTATTTCTAAGCAGACTTGCTGTCCCCGGTAGCATAAACACCACGGACCAGGATTTCTTTTTTGTAACTCAAGGCCTAGTGCTGTGCATTGAGAATAGCACCTCACTGTGAATAAAAGCTTGGTCACAAAATGTGAGGTGGCTACGGCATCCTGCCTTTCATACTGCTAAATTTGTCTCAGAAAGGGTGTGATGAATTAGTTCTTTGGCTAATTACTTGGACGTGTAGTCCGCTTTGTGGGTGCTTGGGTGGCTCACTTGTACTCACACAATATAAACCAAATGCATCTCCTGCTGGCTGAATGCTGCCTTGAATGAGATGGTTAATTCAGGAACTGCCTTTTTTACGAACTGCACTGTTTATCAGCTTAAAATTAACTTCTAAAAAGAATTATTTGTGCTGTTATAGAAAAATGTGGACAATTAATCCAATTTATTTTGCAAGTGTAAAGCAATATAAAACTGGCTTTAAAAAGATTGTGTCCATAATGTGTGATTTTGTCTTAACCAGCTTAACTAAAGAAGTAAAATCATGATGTTGATTTGCTGCAACATAGGATAGAAATATATATAAAATTCAGAAATTAGACAAATGTAATGAGAATTTATATTTTTGCACACATGTATATATATAGAAATGAGATAGTGTGTGGGTGGCTGTAGGCATCTGGATTTGAAGCATCACCTCCGTGTCTGAAATCTGTACCTGGATGGGGCAACCTGTCACTGTGCTGCGGTTTGGATTCGTGATGTGCCAAGTGCAAGCTGCATTAAGCGAGGCTGGATTAAACCTCATCTGTGCTGTAAAGGTCATTAGCAACAGGGGTCGGCCCTTTCTCCCTCTCCTTCCCCGGGTATCCAGACTTTCCTTCAGCTGGATGCTTTTGTGTAATCATGCTTAAGAGTAAGCTACGGATGGAAAATAAAAACTCTTTCTGAGCTGGCTTGTGAATATTGCTGTGGTGCAAGCCCTGCATTTGCAGTCGTGCCTGATGAACATGTGCAGACATCCCAGCACTGTTGTCCTGATGCGTGTGATCCCTAAACTTCATATTTAAAACTTGGATAGCTTGGGGAAGCCAGGCAGCAGCTTCTGCTTGCATCTGTGCCTTGCCTGCCTGCATTTTCAGCTGTGCCTGCAAGATGAGGTGGTGCTAGGCTCTAACACTGGTGCTGGAGGGGTGCTAAGCCCAGGGGAGCTCTGTGCCATTTGCATGCGGGGAGAGGTGCTTCAGGAGTGTGCCGCCCAGATACATCGTCTCCTCTCGTGGCACCCGCTGTGTTCATACAGCACAGAAATCTCATCACAGAGGATTAGGGGGTTTAGTTCTGCATTGTGCAGTTGAACTGGTTAAGCTGCACTTGGTTTATCCACGTGCCCAGATATCTTGATGAATTCATCCCGGCCTGCAGCACGTGAACCTTCTGCTGAGAATTAGATTTATACTTTTAAATTTCTGGACAAAAAAAAAAAAAAATCTAAATAAACTAACGGAGTTGAGCAATTCATCTGGATTAATGGGGACTGACTCTATTAGCCTAATACAACACTAATCTGATTCCAAACTGTTAACATATTAAAGCCGCTTAATTATATGTTTGTTTGACACAGTGTGGTAATCCTGTATGATTTAGGGTATATTGTCACAGTTCTTGACTTGCAGTGACTCACCATTGATAAAAACACAATTAAAGCCCTTCATTGTGGGTTAGGCACTCACTTCACCCTTTGCTGTGTTGAAATGTGGCTCGTAGTAAGCGCTGCCAACCATCCTCACAGCTTTTACAGGCAGGAGAGAGGGAGAAAGAGCTGCCACCTCTGTTTAATACATGGGAAGGCAAGAGGATTAACAGACTGGTTGCTTGTTCAGGAAACCAGTGTCTGAGCTGAGAAGTGAACCCAGGGTTCCTGAATCCCCTTTGCTGATTTAATAATATGACAAACTTCTTCCTCTACTGATGCTGCTAATGAACCTGGTCTTCATCATACAACAATAAATACAAAAATTCAATAAAGGAGGAGGTCTGGAATTACTTCTAGATTAAGCAGGAGGTCAAGGGATAAGAGGATATAGCACTTGGATGTATTTGGACAGTTGTCTGGTGTCATGCAGTGTTTTCTACCCAGTCTGGAGATAGCAATGCTCCAAAAAGCGAAAAGCCTCCTCACATCTGCTCACTGTGAAGAGTGGGATAATGAAATGCAAAATCAAAGCAGAACACAAGGCCTCTGCTTGTTTGAGCCAGGCTCTGTCGGAGGAGAAGATACCCACCCCAAGAAAACTGCTCAGCTGCTGGTGAGTACTGCTTACGCAAGGGGCCTGATCCTGGCTCGTGAGGAGGATGCTGCCCTGATCCACAGCAGGAGTAGGGCCAAACCTGGGACATTTCTGCTTCGCCCACCACACACCTCCATGGCGTGGTATGTTTTTCTCAGCAGAATATGCAGTGTGTTTTTTGCCATGGACTTGATTTCCATGTGCAAAATACAGCACCTCTGGGGCTCTGCAGAGAACCAGGAGAAGGCGCAAAACGTGTAACTCTTGGTGGGAAATGAGCCCAGCACACCAAGGTCACTCACCACTGACGATCCTGCCAGAACTGCTCAGCTAATACCCCTGTCCTATAACCAGATGTGGTACCTCTGCTTTTCAGTCAGGCAAAATCTCTGCTTTGCTGTCCCAGATTACAAAGATTTTTGTCCCAGATTACAAAGGTTTTTGACACCTTGTGCAATACCTTTGAGATTTTATGTTGCTAGCAGGCAAGGTAGGGCTGCAAATTTTACACAGCATCTTTGAAATCAATACAGAACAGTGGCATTTTTACCTTCAGCTTTGTATTTAATTGAAAACTTTCAGCTTTTTGACTAGAAATGACAATCTTTCATTGTTTCTTGCAGCTTGGTGGGAAGATCTTAGCTTAAGCCTGGTGTAGAGGATGTGGGGCTTTGGTGGCCCTCCAACGCTGAAGTCTTCCTGGAATGGGTCACGTATAAAGTGGTGCCTCGAAAACAAGTTAAATCATTTCTGGTCTTGTGTGTCTCTCTCAGATTCAGCATCTGCATGGCCTAATGAAGCAAATGCAAAAAAAATCAGATTCCAGGGATGGTCTTATATGAGGAAGTTGACAACAGCATCCCTGAACCTAGCAGTGCTGCCAGTGGTAATGCCTTTGTTGGACAATATGGGGACAGTCTCAAAGGGTATGGTGAAATGCAGGCCACCCAGAGCGATCCTGTAATTTCTGGGGTATTTGGCCAGGCTCCAAAGAACAGAAAGTTCTAATTTCTGTATGATTCTGATGGTTTCAAGTCTGCTGTTAAGTTTTGTCACCCTGGGAGGGTTTGCTTGCTACAACAAAAGGACCTGGGGCCCATCAACCAGTAGGGAAGGTCTGTTCCCAGTTAGAGAAATTTGTATCCATGGCAGCTCAAATCAGAACAAAAAGAGAGCTTTGAGCCCCTCTGGGAGTGCCTTTCACATGACAAGGCAGTGTCAAGATGCTGCGGGGATATTTCCTCATTGATCATCTTCACAGCGTGGCAATGCCTGTGAGCACCGAGCGCGGTGGCAGCGTGCCCGGAGTTGGTGCTGGGGGCTGCTTCTGCGTGCCCCTGCCTCCAGCCTGTGCCCACCTGGCATTGCAGTGGGGGGCTGGGGCATGGTACCTCCTATGATACCTTTTCTTTTCTTATTTTCCTTCTGTGTAGTTTTCTAACAGATGCAGAGGTATTAGTAACTCGTGTTTTGTCTCCAGTTCTCCCTCTGAGCTGACTGTGGAAATGTCACGCCAGCACACAAACATATGAGACGGTTTGGAAAGATTTTTTATTTTTTCCACCATCTGAGCTGTTTTCTTCCCATTGCTTCCACTCCTGTGTTATTTCTGATTGAAACGGGAAGTAGCTGTCCCAGCACCGTTTGCTCCAGCCATCAGGACAGCTAACTGTGCTTTTTGCAGTTACCACTTACCCTTTCCCAAGGTACTCTTTAACCCCGTTTGTTTTATACCTTTAGCCCCAACATCCTTCATGGAGATGAGTTAAATTCAATGGTTGGGTTAGGTTTTCTTTTTCTAAAAGGCATCAGGCTGCAGGTGTGGCTGCAAACATAATGCCGTTGGCAGGGGCAGCCGTAATGAAAGCTTTGGTACACGAGTGGGTCTTGTGCCATCTGATTTTGGAGGGGAAGGTGGCTGTCTTTTCTGGGTACTGGCGGTATGTGTGAAAATCGTCCCCTTGGGTAAGAAGCATCCTGATAAATGAGCGTTTTCAGATCAGATCTGCGTTAATCAAGAACTTAGTGACACCTGGTGGCAGGCTCTGAACGGCTGTGGAAAAACATGAGCTTTTCTGGTGACCCAGATTCAACAGCTGCCCGTCCAGCGTGCTCCTGCAGAATCTGCTGCAGTTTACTAACAAGGGCAAAAGGTTCCAAATTATGGTGCTTGTTTTCCAGGGTTTTGAAGAGAGAAAAACCTAGTAGGTAATTGTGTGCAGCCAGAGGAGCATCCCTACCCGGCGTTGTGCCCTGGCCATGCAGGCAGGAGCAAGTCCCCGAGATGTCCCCGAGTCCTTGCATTCAGCTGGTTCCCTCCTCTCCAGTCACCCAGAGTGTGTTTTCTGTAACAGACAAAGAAATTGGGGAAGAAGAGGCTGCAGCAGGGGCTAAGCTCAGCTGAATTCTTATCTAGTACATTTTGGATTAATTAAATGCACATTCAACAGGGTGCATAAGTTTGGTATCACTTGTATCCGTCTCATCTTACACAGACATAAGGGAATGTGTTACTGACATGACAATAGCATGCCTGCACTTACCCACACCTGCTAAACCTGCCAGTAACTAGCTTGGCAGAATGCTTTTCTCAGTTAGGGGCATTTTGGAGTCACTGACTGTTCGGGTGCAAGCATCTCTGTGCTCAAGGCATGCCGGGCTGGTGTGCTCGGGGAGCAGCAGTTTCAGATGAGCCCCAGCTGCTTTTGGGGCCAGCCCTGGGTGATGCTCCCTGCTGCAGAGCCAAAGGGATGGCCCCGGGGAGGCTGTGCTGGCTGCAGGAGGGATCCTTGCTGCCCCTCGAAAAATAGAGTGGCTCCAGTTCCAGAACTGAAAAATGAAAAAATAGTTACCATATTTATGAAGGCTTCTTGAAAGTAACATTTTATGCCTTATAAGCACATCTTCTAGCCAATGGAAGTGTAGCATCACTGTACTAGTGAGTGACATGAAAGGCTCATTCAGTAGGTATTGCTGCTGCTGTCCTTCTCCAACGGTGGTTTCACTGCAAGAGAATAACAGTCAAATGTGTTTCTTGAATGCTCTAAAACTCCCCGTGTTTTGAGATCAGAAGAACAGAGACGTTTCTGAATGCCGGTCAGTTCCGTTGTACTGAGGTGTCCTTCCAGACATCACTTAATGCCTCAGAAGCATTTTATGCTTTCTGTTTAATTAGTTTCCTCTGGATATGGTTGGATCTTGTGTGTTGACTGAGGGCTTCTTCTCCAAACCGCCTGAGGTGTCAAGTTGATCCCGACAGAAATGCTGAAGCAATCGGCATTATTTGGGAGCTGTGACCATTCAGAGCTGCGTCACTGGGGCCGAGCTGCTCCTGGCTGTGACAGCTCATTATCTCCGTGTTCCCAGGCACCGTAATGTCAAAGTCACTCTGTCTGTGTTCTTGGGAAACCTTTTTGTTTAGCCTGGTGGGCGGAAAGTACGTTTGCATGTGATTTTGCACGTATTGCTGTTTGTGCAGTAGAGCACTTCTGTTGTGGGTACTTTTATTGGTGCAGAGGCCAGTGGGGAGGCTTGTGCTGGTGTGAGTTCGTTTATGAAGTCTATGATATTATTTACATTCATATTTATGTACTATGGTATAAACATTTACATATATATTACATTTTTAACAATGTGTAAGAATGGATGAAGATGACAGCTGTTTCTAGTCCCGATGAAGTCTCTGTATAACCTCTCAGAAGCAGTCAATAAAGAGTTTTCCTTGTCTAAAATATTCAGCGATGTCTTTTTGAGTTCATCTGGCTTTTGTGATGGACAAAGATAGTAACATTAGCCACTCCAGGTGAATTTCTAAAAAACTTACACCCAAGTGTGTTTGTTGTGATCTGTGGGGTTTGTTGGGATCACTGTAAACTTTTGAAACTGTTCTCAATATGAAGTAGGTGGTTTTGTTTACTTTGTATTTATTTTTTAAGGTTTTGTTTCAATAAAGGTGAAAATATTAAACATTCAAACTCACTTTTCTACTTTTGCTCAGATGGAATATGAATATATAAAAGGCCCAGTTAACTGATCTTTCCATCTTCTCTTTTGGTTTGGAAGACAGCCTTTCACGTGCACACATCGGGAAAGTGGAGTACAGGAAAAACTGAGGTCTCCTTCTCTGGCTGGGGAGGCTGTGTTTCATTATGCTTTATTGCAGCTGGGTCATCTTAGCAGTTGAGTTTATTTTTAATTGGAGTCTCCTGGTTTTGCACAGGTGGCTCTGTTTACATTGAATCCCATAAAATGTTGTTAAAAGCAAACCAAGAAGACATATTGCTCTTTTCTTACACATTAGGGGGAACAGTGATGGAATCATAATTGCAGAGACTTTCCCACGTCAAAAATGACACGTCTGGGGACGGAGGACCCTTAGCATCTGCTCTTTCAGATGCCAGGTACAGAATATATTTTGGATATAACGTATCTCAGCTGGAGCAGCTGATACAGCATCACCAGATTGAAGAGAGTCACTAATTTTTGTTATTTTAAAGAAAATTTAAGGAAAGATGTCTATTTCTCCATGCCCTGCGACAATCTTGTGATACTGACCTTTTTGACCTTTTTTAAAGGTACTCAGAGCCTGTATTACATATGTCAGCAGACCATGGCATGTTAGAAAAACACAGATATTTGGTTTTACCTATGCAATAACCTACTTCATGCTCCCATCAAAAGTAAAGAGGGAGCCCTTTTGAAGCCTGGGGGCTTGCCTGCAGTTGTGAATTAGAAAGCTATTTTCAAAATAGCCACCAGTTGTGGCTGGTGCTGGGAGATGCCACTGCAGGGGAAGGGATGCTCTGCTCTCAAAAAAATAACATCTCACCCAAAAATCTCTGCCCTGTGCAGATCCCAGGTGCAATACGTTGAACTTTGCTGGCAGCCTGATCTTTCAAGGCTCAACTAAATGGATTAACCTCTTCCAAGGTGCTGGGCTGAGGAGCTCTGCTAACAAGATCTGCCTGGGTATCGAGTCCTCATGCTGATGTCTGTTGAAGCAGTAATGTGATTTATTTAGTCAGATAGGGAACATCGCTCTCCCAGCTCAGAGATGCACAGCTTAATGCTCCACAGATGTTTGTGGTGGTGAATCAGGGCCCTGGGAAGCTTGCAAAGAGGGAGCCTTTGCTGCCAATGCTCCTGATGAACACCAGCACGTGCCAGAGAGCAGCCCCAGCATCCTGGGTGGGGGGCTGTTGTGCAGAGGTTGGTCATTAGGAGGCTTCTCTGCTTCTCCCTAACTTTTTCTTTTCCTTTGTTTGTAATAAATCTCACCAGCGAAGGAAACAATGAATAACTTTCTGAAGGTGCTGACGGTTGTTCCAGGCTGGAATATTTTCCCTAAATTTTTCTTATTTCCTCAGAAACGCTTGCCTTTTTCTTCAGCATGATGGATTCATTGCATTATGTATGTAACTTGTTATAAAAGTGCTGACAAAAGAAGTTGCCAAAGTGGCGTTTATTTGCATAACTTTAGCATATGAGAGCCTACTTGTGATGAACTTGAATGCAGGGAAAAGCTATTTGGTATGAAGAGTAATGGTCTCCACTAGCTGTGCCATGGGTTATAACTTTGGTGTCAGAGACAGCCAAAGGTGCATGGATTAGTGCACCATTAGTGTGCTTTGAGTGATATTTTAATGGTATTTAAGATGGTTTGGAAGGAGCCTGTGCTGCTGCAGTGAGACAGCGAGATGCTGATGGTGGAAGGTTTGCATACAACTCATCCCCTCTCTGAGGTGAGCTCCAGCTCCTCGTGCTGTGATCGAGCTGAGGCTTGGCAGCAGAATGGTCACAATTTGAAAAACACACGATTTCCTGTGCTTGCCTCCTGTAACATCCAAAATGTGAGAAATCCCCACACCCCTGCCCGTTCACCTGCTGCCAGTTTATCTCACCAGTGCACGTACTGCCTCATGAGGAAAGGATATAACAAAAAAAAAGAGGAATATGGGACAGTTTGAAATAATCCTGTATGAGGAGAATCTGTTTGTCTGGGAACCACAACCACCCTCGTATTAAAGGCGAGTACAAGGATGCTCTTTGCATGGGACTCAGTGTAAAGCGCTTAGAGGCAGGAAAGGAGGCAGGCTGACCTGGCAGGGATTTATCTAACTTATTCCTACTCTGTACTGCGGTGGAGACCCATAACCTCCTGAAACACAAACCAGTGCCTCAGTACCCCCAGCTACTTATTTCCATTCAGTTCTCAGGAGCACCACGCTATGAAGACGATGGAAGCTTGCAGCAGAAGACTGTCTTAGGGCAGCGTGCTTTGACATGAACTGAGCTGAGGAGCTTTTGGTGTTGTACATAAAAAGTGCACGATAGAGTATGCCAAAAGAATTACAGTGATTCACTTACAGCCACAACCCCATAACTGCTGCACTCGTTGCTGTAGTCTGTAATGTAGAAGCCTCCAAATGATGCAGAAAACAAACATTTCTGTGTCGAAACTCAAACGTGTGACTTGGGCATTACTGGATGTATAATAGCAGGCAACGGTAATATTAATGAAACAACAGCACAAAACCCTCTTGAGCTGTAGCAATAGATGTCAATTACATGGAGGAATATATTCTTAATTAGGTAGGTGTAATTTTCAGGTACAAATTTGCACTGCTGGGACATTTCTTCCAGGACACGGGGCTGCCACCGAGGAACCGAGGCTCAGCTCTTGGCTTGGCTGCAGGCTTTCCGTGTGAGGCTGGCAAGCAATTTCTTCTTGTGCCTTGGCTGTAAATGAGAAGAGTTCCTTTTTGTCTGCCGGGAGCTCAAGGCTGCTCCTTTCAATAATGCACGGGCCTTGTTGCTGTGGTACAAATAAGGTTTTCTCTGTGCAGCAGCTGGATTCATCACTTCAAAGTTACCTCTGGATTTTTCACTCTTAGTGGCATTAGCCTGCCTCACGCTTTCATATGCATTTGCCTAATGCTATGATGAAGAGGAGAGGTGCAGAGGCAAAGTGTGGCTGCTGCTGTTCCCCTGGCAGGGGGGGCTGAGGCGAAGAGCTCATCTGCTACGAGCCTCCCCTGCTGTAATCCTGACTCGGTGCTGGAGCACACAGAGGGCTCCGAACGATGGTGGAGGCAGCGTTCGGCTCATAAATATTTGCGTTTCATCACCACATCAGCAGAAATCTGGCAGGCTGTTATACCCAGCCAGGTCTGCCTTCGCTGACAGTAATATTTTAATTGGTTTCGCTTCTTGTGCTTATTAACCCAAACGTAACGTCTGCTTTGATGTCAAGTTCAAGGGGAAATCAAATCCTCTCCAAAATTTTGGAAAGAAATTGCTTAAATAGAAGCCTGTTTTTGTGATTATTTTTTTAATAAAATCTTTTTTTTTTTTTTTTCCCTGCTCTTTGCAGAAGAAAAACCTCCCGCTGCCTTTATCTACACCCTTAGTTCAGCCAGCATGTTTACAAGGGCTGAGCTTTAAAATCAAAGCCCCAGAAGGACTCAGCTGTGACTTTGCCTGGATTATAGCAAAGACAAGATCACTAAATATCTGTATTATGTTCTTACCTGCTGTAAGCTCCGGGGAATATGCAGCCTTGGCTCTTTCCTTTGCATGCCACCTCCCCTAAAGCCCCCTGGCCGGTGCCCTGGTGAGACGTGGAGCCTCTCTGTTCATTTTTGGACACACGGGGGCATGCAGCAAGCACAGCCAGGCTGCAAGGCAGGGAGCAACTCCCCCTTGTATCTCTGCCCAGCAAGAAGCCTGGCTGAGCTCACAAAACCCTCAAAAGTGGCCTGGGCTTCAAAGTGCCTTTACTTTGGAGTGGCTCTCACATGCCTTTATCATTTTTTTATATGCTTCTACAAAGAGGATGAGGGTCTTAAGGTAGCAGAGGCACTGAGGAAAGCCACATCTGCTGAGGTTAGTGCAGGAGCAATACCGTGGAGGCTGCTCGAAGGCCCAGGTGAGTGGTGTCGCTGGAAGGATGGGGTGGTCCCATCCCAGCATCATCTCTGGTGGGGGAGCTGGATATGTGGGGGAATGGAGAGCTGGCAAAGAAACAACTTTTGGTTTTCTAAGAAAAACACTCTTCAAAGAGGGGGTTGCTGGGAACTTCGTGTTTTGTTAGCTTGTGAGATTTCTGAACAAATTCCTCTGCATCAGATGCCTCCAGGGCTGCTGCTGCTCAGTCGCGAGCAGGCACCAAAATAACCACGGCTGGCAGCAAGGCCAGCCTCGCCAGAAGGAGTCCTGGACGTGACAGTCTCAGAGCTTCTCTGCTTTCCTGGGCCCAAACCTCAAAGAGGGAGAAAGAGCAACATTGTTTCGCTATAGATCTTTAATTAGCTAAAATGCTGGAGATTCAATACAGCCACCCCAGCTTGGGATGGATCGACTGAACTCCCTTCCAGGATAATCGTGCTCCAGAGAAACAAGGAGAAAAATTAAGAGGCAGCCAAAGATTTCTTCCAGGGTGTGAATATCTGGCCCTGGGTTGGCCATGCCAGGCATCTCCTGAGGGAACTGCATCTCAGTGTCCATGCTAACATGGGAACCTAATGTCAGCAGCAGGCCCTAGGCATGGCCTCGGGAAATGTTATACTCAATTTTTAATTATACACTCTATAAATAATAGCCTGTTTCCCCTATCGCCTCCCAGCACTTTATGCATACAAAGGTGAGGGCAGAGGCTGACCTCTGTTTGATTTTGTGTCGACTAGTTTTAGCCACAAACAGTATCAATTACGTCAAAGCTGAATTAATTTAATTGTATTTTAGTAGCACTGCCTCCTTTAGGCCTGTGTGCATATGAACTTATGTACTGCACAATATTCTCAAACTTTGTCACTGACAATCCTTCTACAGGGAATATTTCTTTTTTACAAAAACAATGAAAATAAAATTTAAGAAAATAACTACAGACTGCATGACTGGCTGAAATAAACTTGAGGCTAGTGATTTTTTTTTCTTATTTCCCACTCATTCCTTCCTGAGGTACAGAGAAGTACTTGCAGTTTCAGTTAATCCGAGGCATGGGCCATGGTGTCATCTGCTGGCAGTGACCTGGATGACATTTCTAAGCCTGCCCCAAGTGGCCCGCTGCAGATGAGAAGATGTCACCTCCGAGCTGGGTGCTAAAATCACAGCTCAGGTAAGAACCAGCAGCCCATTTATGCCTGCAATTATTAATTTTAACAGAAACTGGCAGGCTGGAAATGCAAAGATCTTTCTGGCATTAAAACATCTTCAAGCGACGGTGGAACTTTGCGGAGCTCTATAAAACCTATCAGCTCTAATGAAATCACTCTCTTTGATCCCAATCTATGTGTTGGTTTTCTACAAAATTAAACAAAGCTATGCAAACATCATAAAAGAGAATCAAATTGTTACATTACAAATAAAGAGGCTTTTTTTTTTCTTTCTTATTGAACATGTTTTTATGAAATCTGAATTTAAAAATACTTGCATGATACAAGAGGAGAAAATGGGTACGTTCATTATGTGGGTTTGCAGCTACAAGGTGATTCTCAGTTTTTAAATGTCACGTTGGATATTCTTTGGTCCTTTTTTTTTTTTTTCTTTTTTCCTGACTGATAAGATAGCTCTTCAAAATATATATATATATATATATATATATATATATAAATAAATAAAAGGCAGACATATGAGACAAGAAGTGAGCTGCAGGTGCAAGGCACAGAGATCCCAGGCTGCTCAGTGTGTTCCCCAGCCCAAAGGTCTTGGCCCTGCACCTCTGAGCCCCCATGCTGGGTGCCTCTCCTGCCCACTGCAGGAGACAAAACCAGAAGAGGGAAGCTCTGCAGGCACAGGGAGCATCATGGGGGTGAGGATGGGCACAGGTTGTGTGAAACTCTCCTCTGGAATGGCACCTGCATGCCCCCTTCACAAGCTCCTCCTGGATGCCTGGATAGTACCTGAGCAGGTATCATGTCCATCACACTTGATGTGGTGATAGGCACAGCCAAGTGACAGCTATGCTCTGATCTTAAATCTGTCCAGGCCCTGGGGTTCTCTGGCTTCTTGATGCTTCTCAGGTAGCAGTTTGTATGTGTTTTATTTATCACCTGATGACAAGCCCCAGTTTTGCACTAACAAAAAGGCTGCTCTACGCTTAAATAATTAAATAGTCAAACAGCTTCTGAGCAAGCACTGAAAAACTGTCTAAGCTAATTGAGCATTTATGATTATCATGAGAATTTGCTTCTGCCGATCAGGTATTTTGCAGCACATCCACCATATGTGCTGCCACAAGCAGGTTTTGCAGGTACGTGTGGGCTACAGTCACGAGCTGCTGTACACTAAAACCTGGGGGTGGTTTGAACCAGGCTCGGTCCTGGTCATGGACATCAGGAGGTGTTAGCTTTGTAATGCTGCCCGGACCTTGTCTGGCCTTGCTTCATTTTATGTAGGGTACTAGTATTTTGTGTTCTTCTTGGTACGGGGCTAGTCCTTCTGTATGGTTTGTGAGTTTATTACTAGTAAGTCAAATGAGTAAATGTAAGTATTCTACAAAATGAGGCCCGCACAGAGCTGGAACACCACTGCCCATGCCAAGCACAGTCACAGCTAGACAACTATGCAGCCAGCCAAAGAAGTGGATCTAATGTTAGTATAATATAATGCTGCTCCTTCCAGCAGTAATTTGTTTATAATCATTTGGGGAGCAGGAACAATATCCATCTTAATGTTCTGCCTAACTCTGTTTGAAGAAGATAACTGCACGCCAAATTGTTTAACGCAGGATAAGGGGTGAGGGAAGTTCAGCTGCAACCTAAGGGCTGCTCGAGTTTTGTGCAAAGCAGAAGCAAGCAGGAGGAACCCAACCACACCTGGCAGCTTGAAATAAACCCACCAGACCTGAAGGCCTAACTCAGTGCAGGTGATTCCAGGCCAACCAGGCTGAAAGTTTAAGAGACCATCATTAATCCCACAGGCAGAGGCTTGTTGAGCTGTGGTTTTTAAGAGAGGAGGGCTGCCTCAGCAACAGTTCTATACCAAGTGGATGGAAGCTGGGCAGGCCACGTGTTTGTGTAAGTCAGACCTAAAGCTGGTCCTTGCTAGTGGCTTCTTCTTCTGCAGCATGTGAGTAAATGGAGATGTGCAGGGTAGGACTCAAAGCGTGCATGAGGCAAGCCAAAGTGGCCAGTGAGTAAGGGGATCAGGAGCTCTTAGGGTAATTAAATTGTGGTGTGTAATCTGCCTGGGCCTCTTATGTAGCCAGTGGAAAGAGGCTGGTGGCTCCTTGAGGTAATTTAAGAGTTGGCTTTGATGCAGAGAAAGTATCTGGAGCCATCTGATTTCCTGTAAGCGTCCTCTGGGGAGGTGCAGGAGCAGCATCACCAGCACAGCCTGGCTGTGACCCTGCGGGGAGCCCTGAGGCCAGGCTCTGGTTGTGACTTGCTGCTTCCCAGCCTGAAAGGAACAAGTATAGTGGTGCAAAGCAGCCAAGTAAGTGTGGGGGCACGACAGCTACTTCATGGGGAGGAGGAGCAGTCCTTCCTGCTGTGATCCATGCTGGTTAGACCTTGGGGAAACATCCTGTTTGGGGCTTTGCCCTCAAAAGAGGAGGTAACTGGGGAAGCAGAGAACATAAAGACATGCATAAAATGAGCTGAGAATAGAGGCTGGGGGGGAGGGAATAAGTTGTATGACTAAGGCTGCTTACCCTCAAGAGGAGGGAACTGCAAGGAGGTGAGATCACTGTGGGTGGGTTCTCCATGGCTGCTACAGAAAGGAAGGGAATGGGCAATTCTCTACATCCCTGGTGGTGGGGATGAGCAGGAGTGATTTTAAGGGATCTATAACTTGAATATGAGGGTTGAGAAACACCGGAATAGATTTGCCCCAGGAAGCTGGGGAGTTGCAGTTGCTGGGGGTCAGAAGTTGGACAAACATCTGCCAGAAATGGCAGGGCTGCCCCTGCCTCGGGCAGGGCAATGGGCTGCCTGGCCTCTGCTTGAGGATCCTTCCAGTCCTCTTTGCTGGGTGACACTAAGAGGAAGTTCTGCAAAAAATAATTAATGTGGTGCCCTTTCTCTGCGAGGAAAGAAATGCAGGTTGTGCCTGGGAGGAAGAGATGTGGTGCAAAGTAGCTGTGGCAAGGGGCAAAACGTGACTGAGACATGAAACCAATATAACTATAACTTCCTTCCTGCTCTGTAAGTATTAATAATAGATTTATTTCTTCAGACTATTAAGATAGCCAGCTTTAGTCTATGCTGTCACCTAAGCCATTAATGCACTGTGCTCAGAGCTGTATCTTGCAGGCCTTTCTTTTCCCTCTCAGGAGAGGTTTTCCTATGAAGTGCTATCATAGGAAGCGGGGCCAGGCACTCCAGTGCGATGTGTTATGGTTCTTCATAAGCAAGTTCCTCTGTTTCTGGAACAAACAGTGACTTTCCCACATAAGGCTCCTCCGCTTCCCTTCCTGGCAGCAGGCAGACCTGCAGGGTGACTGATTTTGGTGATAATAAAGAAAAGCACACTGTGTGTGCACTGGGGAAATAATAAGAAAATGATTTCTGTGTGCTTTGGAGTGGGGTTCTTAGGACCTGCATCCTCACCTGGGTTTTCTCAGTGCTCCTTCCCTGCTGCTCTGGCTGCCCATCAGCTGGACACCTCCCCACACAGCCGGGCCCCGGGCAGTTGGTTCCAGGAGCACATCAAAGTGCAATAAGAAAGTTAGGAGATGTTATGACAGACAAAGGCTTTGGGATGGTATACGGCGAGCAGGCAGGTTTTAGGAGTTATTGTCCCTAATGAATGAGGTGCAGTGAGCCGAGGGTGGGCAGCCATGGTGGTCACTGGTGGAGATGCTCACCGAGACTCCTGGTGTGGGTGGGTGGATGTACCCTCAAACAGCCCAGCTTCAACGTCTGGGGGGTCCTGTGGGCTCTCT
Source organism: Heteronetta atricapilla (assembly GCA_011075105.1). Lineage (NCBI taxonomy): Eukaryota > Metazoa > Chordata > Aves > Anseriformes > Anatidae > Heteronetta > Heteronetta atricapilla. Next base: position 14,530,905 of record CM021742.1, read on the forward strand.
GCTCTCAAAAGCAAAGCTAAATAAAGCCTGGAACATTGTGTCTGTTCGGAAGCATTTCTCAGCTGCTGAGAGGCTTAGCAGCAAGCCTGGCCAGGGGACTGTCGGTGTGGTGTGTGATCTCAGGGCTCTGATCAAAGCTTGCTGATTAGCAAGGTCTTTTTCCCAAAATCGGTGATGGGAAGAAAACAGGCTTTGCTGTCTGCCTGTTGTGGAGGTTATTTGGAGTTACCCTGTGTCCTCAATTGCAAGAAGCCCTGGCTGGCAGTGCTGCCAGCAAGAGGCTGCCCCGCACGTGGGGTCTTCCAGGCTTCGGGAAGGTAGTAGGAGCAAGGAGTCCCGGGCTCAATGTTGGCTTGTTAATGCCTGTATTTATGACTTCTAGATGGAAATATGCTGGGTGGCTTTTGCACATTAACAGGCTTGCATATTGGGCAGTCTTCTAGAATTCAGATGCTGCTGGAAATATATATATTTCTTTTTTTTTACCTGGTGTCAGATATGCTGTGGGTAAACAGCTCTGCCCTCTAGTGCTGCATGGCAAAGCTGTTAAAACCGAGCACATCGGTGACGCTGGGAAGGTGCCTGACCCAGAGCATCCCTTGGAGCACACAGACCCCTGGGGATGCACAGGGAGGGTGCTGTGGGAGGGCTGGGACCTGGCAGTGCCGGGTGCTGGCGTGGGGTCTGGCACACAGTGTGGCATGTGGCACACCCTCTGCACGGCACCCACGGGGTCACATCTCTATTTTCACTCAGGCAGCCCTGCAGAGCCTGATATTTGCTTTCCCATAATGTTTATTATGCCTTTGAGAGACATGCAGAGCAGCTAAATGATGAGCAGCTATTTGAGCAGCTTGGCTCTTTCGGCCCCATAAATAATGAATCCACTGGTGTGAGAAAACACACGCCCAGACACAAACCCGTGCAAAGCCTTGCAGATGAAAGGGAATAAGAGCACAGAAGCTTGAGATCTGAATGCAGAGTCCTGTGCCAGTAATTTGGGAACTGCTTCTTGGAGACAGAAACTGTCAGTGAGTTAGGAGTTAATTGCCTCAAGGGGAGACAAGCACTTAGAGGTGCTTGGGAGTGCTAGCTGAGGTTTGAAGTGATGGCTTTCTACCTGGCTTCTAGGGAGGGCAATTAGTTTGAGCAGGATTTTTGCTTTATTGTCTGTGAGTCCTGTCTTAAGCATCAGCTAAAATAACTCATCTGTGAGTCAGCTTGTGTGCATGCTGGCTCCTGGAATCTCAGCAAGGTGCAGAAATAAATTTTGAATTTGCTGGCCAGCTTCAGCACAGCTGGACTGGGTGGCATGGCTTCAAAGAGCCTGTGTTTCTGGAAGTTTTCTTTTAAGAAATAATAAATAATACCTGTGTTTCCTCTGAGAGTACATGCAGAAGTAGTGTACATGCAGCCTCTTGCTAACACCAGGGAATCCACAGGGCTTGGTTAGCCCCAGCACCAAAAACAAGTCGCTGCTCTGGAGGGATGAAGACTGCAGAGCAGTGCCTTGCATCGGGGGCACAGCAAATCCCAATGGCAGGGAAGAGCTGGCTGCTTCTGCTGCACTGGCAATAAACCAGGCAAGCACAGTGGTGAGAGAAAACCAGGTGTCTGAAAACCCCCACCACATTGCTAAGGTAGATGGGAGCTCACCTGGGCAGACTTAGCTTGCTGCCTGGAGAACAGCATCTTTGTCATAACTCAGTTAATTTATCTTCTGGAAAAGTGCAAAGAAAACCATACTGGTTTGCAATTAGTCCTTCAGACGTGAGCGCTCCTGGACAGCCAGTGGGAGCACACAGGCGGTGGTTTGATTTATGAAATGATGAGATTTCAGTTCTGTGATCTGTCTTAGCTTGATTTGTCCTGATAAGAGCTAGGGCATTTTCATAAAGTTTGATCATCAGCTCACAGCCTTGTCTCATGTGCTTCACGATTCAGCTCCCAAGATGAGATTATCATCTTGTGGAGCTGGGAATTTGTTTAGGGCGGGATGGACAATCCAATTTGTAAGCACTTTACCCCTCGATGGGTAGTGATGGTGTGGGGGAATCTCATGCAGAATTTCAAGATAATGAATTTCTGAGCTTAATGGGGGCTTGTGGCTCTCATGTTGGCATTGAAGCCAGAACTACTTGGCTGTTGCATAAATAGCCCACATGTGGGGTTGGCTGCTTTACTAGTCAGCATACAGTGTTTTTTTTAAAGCTTTTTTTTCCCCTGAAACTTATGTTTTCTGTAAGTCCTGATTGGCAGCATTTTCCAAGTTGATTTCTGAAGCAAATGAGGCCTACAAGATCATATTGTTTGAGCTCCCTCCTCCTCCCCGTGGACTTTAGCCCTGTTAGCCTGTTTAACCCAATTCGACTGTGGTTGCAGGTGTGGTGGCCCAGGTGGTTGGGTTGAGCAGAGAGCTGTCAGTGCCTCTGGAGAAGGAGAGGCTGCTGCAGAGGGTTCCTGCCAAGGGTGGCAAATGCAAGTGGGGGAGAAGGAGAGATTGGAGAAAAAGGATTAGTAATTCCAAAGCTGTTGAGAAATTCAGCCAGAGCTGCTTCCTGGTAACTGTCAGATCCCTCCTCATCCCTCTTTATCTATTCTGTGTAATGATAAAAGCTCACATGTAAATGCAAATAGAAGGTAATTTTGCAAAGCATCGTTCCTACAAGCGCTATGTTCATTACAGGATGAAATAATATAATTAGAGAGATAATAGCAGAGAGAAGGAAATGGAGAGGTGTGAGCAGAAAGAGAGCAAATAAGTTTTCAGCCAAGTTTCAGAGTGAAACAGAGAGCTAATGAGGTGGAGCTCATCTAGATGGCAGCAGCAGGCATTGCTTTTCTACCAAGAGAAGTGAGGTGCCTGGAGAATAAGAGTAAATTGCCAGGCTACTGGATGGGGTAGAAAGCTACAAAGAGCCACCAGTGGTAGCCTAAAACAGCTGGGGTACGATGGATTTGTATATACTACAGTTCATTCAGAAGGATTTCTTGATATTGGGCAGCTCACTTAAGATCCATTAACTGGAAGTGACTGGCACAGAGCTCATAGGTGAGAGCTTGCGTGCACTGCATGAGACTGGGCAAACTGGAGTGCTCCTGGGGGGTTCCTCACATCAAGAAATAATAACAAATACTTGAATTTCATATTCACAAAAATGTCAAAAAATGACAATGAGATGGCTTGCACAGACACCTTCTGATGCTTGGACAAGGACAGTCTCCTGCGCTCCACAGGGAAGTTCCACCTAGAGGACTTGTGCGGCTGCCTAACGCAGAACTTAAAAAATGCACCATTCCCCTTCGTTCACAGGGGAAATACAGTACCTCACCACCCGACCCTCCTGAAGCTGGTGTTTGGAAGACCCCTGCTGCTGCTGATTCTGGTAAGATATAGCCAGAGAAAAAAAGGATAATATTTTCTGTCATGGGCATGGCTGGTTTTACTGAGCGTTGGGATTATACAAGATGCCCTTTCAGCCTTCTGTGGTCACCGTGTCTTAGACCTGAAGAAATAGGGCAGTGCATGATCAAGAAAGTGGCCGTCTGCTTGGGCATTGCTTAGAGAGGTGAAATGTTTCACCAAATGGCCAACCCACTACTTTCTTTCAGCCTCTTTCTCCATGTGGAGATTTGTCAGTGGTCCCTGACCCTGTCCCCCAGGACCACGTACTGCTCTGGGCATGACTAGGAGAGCATCCATCGCAGGAGCAAAGTCTAAATGTCCTACAAGATGACATGGGCATGTTCAGACAGTCCCTGCCCCCAGGCACACGGGCATGTCTGCTGCATGGTGAGGACCCAAGGTAGCTGTGTCCTGCTCCTGTGATGGATATAGTTATGTGGTGGGGGATGGATCCCAGATCTGAGGGAGCTGGAGCAGTGGGATGCCACACATCTGGGAACAAGCCTTGTGCTAACAGCTGGCTGAAAAGTGTTAGTCAGCTGTGGCCTGCAGACTCACCCAGGCTTACAAGATTTGCCAAAGGAAAGGCTCCCCTCTCAGCTGCAAGCACAACAGGCCTTGCATTCCATGCAGACCTTTAATTACAGCCATCAAGGAAAGCTGATGACTTCTTTGATTGAGCTGTTAAATTAGAAGTTGGTGGCAAGGCCTACGTTTTGCTTTTACATCTAAAATCCCCCTGCTAATTAGATGCTTTTGAAGCAGAAATGCACTTTTCCTTTTCCCCTGGCTAAATCTTCAGTTGAAATGCATTTCTACCCTCTCACCTATAGTACTTGGATCCGGGAATAGTGAGACCTTGCACACTCTTTTTTGCATGCTAAAACCAGGTTGTTAATTTGAAAGTTACTCTCTAAAATTTTGATTTACTTAGTGTTAACGTGTTAACATGGCCTGTGCTTTCCTCTTCCAGGTTCCTCCCAAAGACCTGCTGGTGATTGATGGGAAGCCACCAAGACACATCCTCATGTCATGAGGAGCAGAGGACAGCCTGGGACTCTCATTTCCCCTTCTCCTTGGGGGGTGAAGAGTTGACAGAACTAACTGGACATGCCACAAGCACTGGAGTCTGGGGACATGGAGGAAGAGCAGAAGCCCCTAGCAGTGTTTGGGATGCTGAAGGACTGCTGCCCAGGGATGTACATCTGGATATCAAGGCCTTTGTTTATAAGAGTGATTGCTTTGCCATGTCTCCTTGAGGACCTGGCTGAGCATCCAAAGAGGAGACATTTGCTGTCACCTCTAGCAGAGGTGGGCTGACCTGTACTGCCCATCTGCTGTGGTGCTCTGGGGGTCTGCACGTGGTGTCCCATCACCAGCGCTTCTTCCTCTTGGGGGTCTTGCTGCCCACATATCTGGCAGCTTCACTTTTCTTTGCCTCTTCCTCTCATCCTCTACTTGGACACTGTAAGAGAAGTGTGCAGGGACAGTTCTTAGTCAGGCTAATGGGTTTGCTTCAGCTGTGGTACTTGGGCCCTTCCCTCCTTCATCCTTTCCATGGCCAGCAGGTGTGGAGGCAGGCCCCACAACGTGGGCTGTGCTCCCTGACCCCGAGGGCAGGCACTGGCAGTTCAGTGACACCACCAGCAGCACTCACCTTGGCCTATAGCACAGCTCCTCTGCATCTCTGAGGCTTACTAGGCAAGGAGGTCTGTTGGCCTGCAGGTCCGCTGGCACAAACATCACTGAGAAAACAAGCACTGCATCAGGCTGTGTTTATTCTAAATCTTGAGGGTTGCTGCCCCCTGCCCCAGGGGACACCCGTATCTCCAGGCTGGGCTGGCTGAGAGCAGCCCTGGTTTGTGTGAGAGCACTGAGGGACTGTGCAATGGCATAAATGATTTTTCCATCCTCTCATCTCAACCAGGAAAGCAAAGGTGGTGGTACTGCTGCTTGGTGGCTCTGCCAGGAGGGAAAACACTCAGCTGAAGCCATCTCCCATGGCTCCCCTGCAGGCACGGCATGCAGCTGGAGTGTTTTGTGCTGTTTTGTGCTCTGGGCTGTGCATCAGTCACAGCCAAGCAAGCAGCTGAACAGTGTGGAGGCAAATGCAGAAACTGCAGAGCTGCTCTAGGTGTGTGTGGAAGCCCTAGGAGAGGGGTTAAATATTGTTTCCTATTCTCTGCAGCTCTGAGGGCGAAGCTGGGGTCCTGGGAAGCAGCTGCTGGCCAGGCACCTGTGCTGGATATTGCATCCTTTCCCATCTGCTCCTTGCCTGCTCTCAGCAGTTTCTATGCGTGCCCACCAGAGAGCATCCCTGGCACAGGGCTGCTGTCTCCAGAGACAGAGCTGGAGATGATAGGGCTGGGTGTGAGACCAAAGCCAACTTCCTTCACCCTTTCCAGCCCTGTCACCTCCCCAAACCTGAGCTGGGTGGAGGTTATCGCTCTACTGTGTGTCCTGGGCAAGGGAAGCATCCCCCTGGCAGGAGGATGTGCCACTGCGTGAAGTCCTGCAAGAGCCTGGCTCTCCTGTAGCAAGTGGGGGTTCAGGCAGAGCCTGAACTTCCAAAATTCACGTGAATAAAGGTCCAGTGCTTTCTGGCAGTCTCCTGAGGAAGTGCACAGATGAATCTTTTTCTTTTTGATGATCTCAATGAGTTTCTTTGCTTGAATATGGAATTGGATGCCCTGGCACGATCTTGTGTGCAAGATAAATATCTAGTGCTTGGTGTCTGGGGAAGGCAGAAACCTGTGCTTCCCATGCACCTGCAGCCTTTGCAAGCATCACCTAAACTTCAGCGCAGGCCTGAAGTCTCAGGGTGGGCAGAAAGGTTGGGGCTTAGAGGTGAGGTTCAGCTGTGCGATGCTAAATATCTCACCTTGGCTCTCTTCCTCAGGAGGCAGAGATGGGCAGGAGCTCTCTGTGTGCTGTGCTCGGCTGGACAAGTTCCTGCAGGCAGCTGTGGGTCAGAGGGATGTGGCCCTGCTGAACTGCAGCCCCAGCACTTGTCAGATGGGCTTTGAAGGAAAGCTGAGGAATGAACCAACTCGGCTATTTTTATCCTTGCGCCAACCTGGGGATTTCAATTGACAGGATTAGTTATGAAGCCAATATTATGAGTTTAACTATGAGTGAAATAACACAACTTCTGTGGGAAGTGGAGTAAAAGAGGCAATTATGCAGTAGTTTAATAACAGCGCTCTGCTGGCTGGGAAGCTGAAAACTTACAGTTGACAGTAATTAGATTTTTTTCATTCTTCCTGTTAAATAGCTACAAAAATTACAATAGAAATTAATCTGATTCACTCCTATTCCATGCTGTTCTCATCATCCAGTCCATGCCCATTTGGCTTTCAGGTTATTTTTGTTCTGTGTTTTTCTAGTCCTTGATATTTTAGAAGTGCAGAAACAGTACTTAATGTTGAAAATATGGAAAGCAACATGAAAAAGGAGGCTGGGGGAGTGGGCAGTAACCCCATCAGAAATAGTGTTCATTTCTGATCCAAACACCCCATCAGAAATGCAGGAGGTGTTTGGATGGGCAGTGAGGGCTTCCCAAAGGGAGGTGCCAGGAGTAGCAGCCAGACTTCTAAGCATCCATGCTTAGAGGGGTGGGAGATGTCTGGCAAAGACCTGGGCTCGGACTAGTTTGGGCAAGGTCCTGTGTGGTCTCTAGGGTCTGCAGGGCCTCTTCTCTTCAGTCTTTGCTGCAGTGTGTGCTGGCATCTCATCTCCCTGCTCTCTCCATCCCAAGCGATGCTCACCTGTCAGCTGCCCTGTTTTTGAGCACTGTCCTCTTCTTTTTCATGTGTAGACATGGCATGAGAAAAAACTTAATGCTAAAACCTTGAATTACTTTAGCAACTGTACTTCTGAAATTGCAGGGTGGAACTTGATGAGCCAGCAAATGTGTGACATTTCAGCTGCTTATGATCGTAGCTTTAAAGTGCTATGCAGCACGAAGGAAAGAGCTCTCAGGTTTGCTGTCATCGGTGAAAGCTCAGGATGGGATATTTGCTTGGAGGCTAAAAGTATTCTTCCTCATGCTTTCGTTTCTTTTATAATGCAAAAGAGCCAGGTATGATTAATGACATCCTGGTCCTGATGTTGTGAAGTGACACGGGATTGAACGTGGGGTTGGCTCTGATGCCTGGCAGGATCTCTGACATGTGTAATAAATATTTTCTGCAGCAGCACACCCAACTTCACAGCTGAGCATCTCATTTCTTTTCCTCTGCTGTGGCGGGAGCAGCACAATTCAGCTTCACACTTGTGTTATAGCTTTAAAACACTCTGGAGATGCCCACATCCATTAGAGGGGTAAAGGCCACCTCCAGGTATGTTGCAAGCCCATTTGCTTCTGCTTCTCCGCAGAAATACGCTGTGCTTTTGGCAGATGCAAATGTTCCAGATGGTATTGTGAAAAGTGGAAATTAGAGATTTGATTCCAGCCCATCGTCTCTTTAATGAATCCTGTCCAGCTCTCTAGTAGAGCTGTTTTTAAGGTGTATTTAAAATGCATCCCATCTTCTTTCTGCTAACCCTAAATCTGCATCAGCTCATCCCTCTGTCACTGGGCAGAGCACTGCTGGGCACTGCAGCCTGCCATCCAACCTGTGTGCCTTCCAGCACGTCGTTCTGCTGCTCGGACAGCCTGCAAAGGTTGGATGCGATCCATCCATCAGGGTGTCCAGCTGTCCCAGTGCTGGGGCCAGGTGCCAGTCTGGGGACCTCACAGTAGGCTGGGTGGACGAGGTGATGAGTGGTTCGTGGGGCTGCCAAGGTATGCAAGGTCCTCTTGCAAAGCCATGGTGGAAGGTCTGGGAGGCTAAAAGGAGTCATCCTCTGACTTGTCCCCTACCTGGACCTGGATTTGCTTGGTGAGGTAGGGAGGGGAGAGCTGTCATCTCCTCCATTAGCTCCATCTGGAATGGCATGTGTGCTCCTGGCCCTGTGTTGTGCTGATGCTCACGCGGTGCCCCAGTCACCACCCTGCATTAGCTTATTCCAGCATATTTCTGTGTTACAAAATTAAATCCATTTTGCAAATTGCTGCTGCACTAGTAATTGAATTGAAGGGTGGTGTGCTTTTTTGTTTTTCCACTTTTTTTTTCACTGGAGTAAATCAGGAATAAGTCACAGAATCAAGCCCTCCATGCTTTCAGCAACATGCTCATTTAAATTGGATGCAAGAGGGTGTCTGTGTTTACATTTGGCCTGCCAAGAATCTCTGTTTCAGAAACTGGCTTACATAATATGTCAAAATTGGTTTACTCATTAGCATTGCAAACAGCGTGAAACAAGGCGCAGATTGATAAACTCGCAGCAATATTTGCATCCAGAGCCGGGCGGCGCAGGGGGAGGGGAGGTTCATTAGGAAACGTTCCATTTCCATGGGAAAAACAAACGGCTTCCAGTTAGATCTCAGGCTTTGTTAATTTTCTGCCTTCCCAAACTTAAATAGAGACTGAGAGGGAAATGTGAAGAATCTCTGTTGGCAAACGGGCAGCCCTTGTGAGTGTTTTCTGGGCTGACAGGTTATCTGCAGCGGCTGCTTCAGGTATGTTTTCAGTACAGCACAGCTGGGATGGAGGCTCTGATAGTGCTTAACAGATCCTGTGAATGTGGCATGGGCACTGATGTAGCTGCCTGCTCCTGCTTTAGTCTAGCCAGGCAGGTAAGATGCAGCCTCAGACAGAGCTGAGGACCGTGGTGCCCTATGCTGAAAACCTTCCAGCTCAGGTCCTGTGTGGTGGGATGTGCCAAACAGGGCTGCTGGGGTGGCAAGAGCAAATGTAGCAAGAGCAAAGCAGCACAGCAGTAAGAGGGTCTAAGTGTACCTGGTGCTTTTGGGCTCCCTCCTTGCCCTTCCCATCACAGCACGTGGGCTTTAGGCAGCGTGCACTGGGCTGGGGGATGTAAGGGGAGATGGCAAAGTGCAGTGGGCAGTCAGGAGAAGAGCAGCCCCATCTCATGCTGTCCTCCTGAGGGTGCCTCCCAAGTTTGCTTCTGGCCAGGAACCTTCTGCAGGCAGGGACTGAGGCTCTTTAGACCCCGCAGCAGTGCAGCAAAGCTGGCAGAAATCTGCTGGATGTGTACAGCTCTGCAGTGGTATCTAAAGGACTTTGGGGCTCAAATCCCATGAAGCATTTTAGTCTGCTCTGAAACTCCCAGCTTAATCAAAAGTGGAAAGTTCTGATACAGCACGGAGAGAGACGTGTCCTAGCAGTGCTGACACTGGCAGAGCCTGGTTTTGTGCTTGGCGATGTAAAGTGTCCAATATTTCAAATGGAGTTTTCCAAAGGGATCTAATGAAGCCAAAGCAAGCACCAGTGCTGCAGGGCCTCCCGCATCCCGATGAGAGTTTTGCCTCATCAGCAAGCACCAACGCATCTGCTGTCAGCAGTGTTAGACCTGATCCATTCATGGCGTGTCACGGTTTGGGATAAAAAAATCAAGCTTGGGTCTCCTTCCATCACAGAGTCTGTGTTGCAGCATTGTTTGAAGGAGCTGTGGGATGGGATGGGGCATCACCTGCTGCCACCCGTTGTGCTCTGGCTAAACCTGCACCCTGCTCCCTTGCGTCCTGTGCAGGTACCCAGGTGGGCACATGTTCTGGAGGGCCAAGGCCTGGCAGCTCCCAGGGGCACCTCTGCAGAGCTGTTTTAATGGATGTTTTTCAAGGTTTTCCAAGAATTCAGTGAGTTTTGAAGTAGCTGCAATTGTGTTGCCTTTGATAATGCAGAGGTGGGGTGGGGAGGGAAGATAAAATGATCCCACCAGAAAATGAGAAGGAGAGGTGTTTGTATTTCACTCGCTGTCACACCTTGCAGCAGGAGGCTGCTCCGCATGAGATTCAGCGAGGTTTCGGTGCCAGCCGTAGACCTGAGCACAACGCAGAAGACCGTGGTTGTCTGATCGGTGTGGCTGTGACTCGGGTAGGCAGCAGGCACAGCAGCAGGCAGATGCTTTCCCCTCCGTTTGAATGCACCAAGCTGTTGAGCAGCGCCTCAGCATCTCTCCCCGGAGAACTCGCTCGGCACCGTGATGTCTCCTTGCAGCGCTGGCTGGCAGCGAGCCACCTCTGGAGAGGCAGGGCCGTGGTTCCAGAAGGGACATCTGGCAGCGTGGCAGTGTGGCTCCCACTCGTGGGAAACAGTCCCAGAGCTTTGGAGCTCGTCAGGGGCTGTGTGAGCATCCTCTGTGCCTGGGCTGTGAGCATCCAGTGCTGGGAGTGCCAGCCCCAAATGGACAAATGAAATCATCAGGAATTATCAGATGCGTTCAGTCCTCTTGCTTTTTATCTTTGTTATTCCCTGTGAATTCCAGCTCTGCTGGCACAATCTGAATTCCAAACTGCTTTGAAAAAGTAAATGTGCTCAGATTTTGCTCTGCAGAGAACTGTTGTCACCCAGCAGGTGTTTCTGTATGCCAGCATGTAACTTCTGTCTCCAAATAAAAGAGAAAGTTCACATTGTGTTTCATCTATTAAGTCACATGCGTTTGTTGCAGAGTCTGGAAAAGAGGGCAGGAGGGTGATTAAACCCAGGGCTGGTTTAAATAAATAGCAGGGAGTGTGATTCACGGTCTCACACCCAACACTGCTGGGGCAATGGGCTTGTGCTGAGAGCTGGGCTCCTTGCAAAGAGAAGGAGCTGTGGGTCCGTTTTGTGCCAAGATCTGAGACTTGATGAGGGGTCTGCAGGGATGGGCTGTGGGGTGCTCGTGTCTCGGTGCCAGGGCAGCAAGTGTGGCAGCATCCCAAGGACCCGGTGTGCAGCTGCCAGGGATGAGCGCTGCTGGCAAGCGGATGCCTGCGTGTCAGAGGCAGTGAGCTAAGCTCCTGCTGTGCTCTCCTCCTCCTGGCAAACAGGGGCATGGTGAAGGTTTGGTCTGGGTAAATTAATAGCGCAGAACTTTTCCTGTTTGGTGAAGGGAACCCGTTGGTTCCCCCTAGGCTTTCTCTGACACAAAAGAAGTGGAAAAAAATCTCAAGTTAGAGGGAGATGCTCTGGAGGTCCAGCTCTGTGAGGGCACAGGAGGAGCTCAGTGCACGTTACAGTAAATGTGACCTGAAAGGTCTGATCTGCTTTCTGGGTGGGCTCCTTGCTGGAGCTGCAGGCTGCGAGAGGCACGGCAGGGAGGTCTGCAAAACACAGCAAAGAGTCCCAAAAAATAGCAACGAAGACACTCTGGGGTCTGCAACTGTCAGGTTCGGAGACTCTTTAAGCTGAGCCCAACTTCAGCCCACAAAGGGCAAGGTGCTCCTTTCCGCAGGGTGTGCACCCAGAACAAAGCTGTTCTGCATCCTCCGTGGGGAGGACAGGGCTGCATCTCGCAGCACGCCGTGGTGGTACCTGCACCGCAACAAAGCAATCAGCCTCTCGCCACGGGGAAAGTATTAGATTTCTCCACTTAGGCTGTGTGTAGTCATTGTCTAATAATATGACCATTTTGCTATCCCTCCGCAAATAAGGCTGGGGCTGCTGCCTGATTGGTATATCAGCTCACTTTCTCTCAGCATTGATTTTCTTGCTCTCCTTATTTGCTTCATAAAAAGAGAGGCAAGGAGCTGGTGCTCGCTCCCTCCCTCCCTCCCTCTCTCTCTCCCTCTCCACTGCGAGAAGCTTTTGGGAGCCTTTATTTTTAGTATGAGACAAACCTTGCTTTATTTCAGGAGACACAAGTTGGATTATAAATCCTTTTGTAAATGTGTATGGTGATATTTGCTCCGGTAAGTTATATGCATATCTATTTACTTGTGTAACTGTGCTGTTTTGGGGGAGAAGTGGGTTTTGAAAGGAATTGCAAAGCCCACCAAATTGTTTTTAGCTTTGGTTTCTTTGTACTCTCATGCTGAGCCCAACTGTTCCATGGTTTTTAGATACATTGAAATATTTTTGGTTTGTATTTTGCATGGCAGAGTGGGGGGTGTCTGCTTTGAAAACTTGTTTTGCACTTCATTTTACAGCAGAAACGTGGAGAGTGAGCATTAAAGGAATGTTAAACATAACGTTTGTCATGTTTCTTCTGGCACTTTTAACCAAAGGCTCCTCAAAAATAATGCAGCAATATTTGATATAGAAAAATCAGTAAGAGCTATTTCATGTCGATCAACCTGAAGCACGAATATCTGACTGCATATTACCTTGGAGAGATCAATCTGAAGTACAGCAGGTGGGCAGCAACGTGCTCCTCACCAAAATGTATTACTGAAATAAAGAAAATCTTTAAAGTAATTAAGAGCATAGCGTTCTTTTCAGCATGTCATGTCGTTAATGTAGGTCAGTAGACTGTTGCTCTGACTTTCTGCTCCCTGCCTCTGCTTTGTACAGCTCAGCAGCCTCATTCCTCCGCGCTCTCGGCTAAGTTGGAGACCTCTTTGTTACCTGTAAATAACAGCGAGGTGCAGTTATTTCTCTCTCCCCATCATAGCGCACCGTGTGCTTTCCAGGCAATGCCAGGCAGTGATTGCAATAGTACGGCTGAGGAAAACAAGATGTATAGCTGTAACACCTCCAGACTGCATGATAAATATTTGAATTCGCTGCTTTGTATTCATTAATTTATCGGCACTTTGATTCTTTCATACTCGAATCATATCCCTGGGAGTCGACCACGTCGGTGCTTCACAAGTCTTTAAAAACTCCACGAGCTGGAGCTGCTGTGAGAACAGGCTCGAGCATTTACCTGCTCGGAAAATTCACGCACCATACCCGGAATAATCCACCTACTCTCATGATACCAGGGCATGCTAATAGATGCTTGAAGTGTGCTCCAGTAAGGCTGTAACTGGCTTTATTAAGCCCATAAGAGAAGGTAGGGATGTGTCTGGCAGCGCAGGCTGAACTCTTCCAGAGTGAAATTTCAAATTGGCAGTAAGTGCTTCGTCATTTTAAGCTGCTTTTGGGCAAGCTTAATTGTTCCAATGTTTTTTTCTTCAAACGGAGGAGTTGCACTCGCCTTCCCACCTGTGTGCACAGCAGCTGCAGGCAGCCCTGGGGGCTGTGCCCCCTCTGCAGCCAGCTCCTGAGCCCTGCTGGGGGCTGTGTGGTGGCTGCTGGAGCAGGGAGCCCGTCCCTGGGGCTCTGTTTCCCACCCCAAAACGGGATGAATCTGTGCCCACTTCAGGGTTTTTTCCATTTTTACATGATTGCTATTTCGTAAGCACCATGTGTATTTATACTGCACAGCTTCCCATGAGCGTGTGTGCACGGCACAGTGTTAGGGGACGAGGTGCCTAACCATAATTGTTTTTTTCCCAATCTAATCTTTTTTTTTCCCCAGTCATTTAATCTCTCAGGTGTGGAGGGCATGGGCGAGCAGCACATATCTCCCACGCTTTCTAAGCATAATCCTGCCTGCCTGAGGATTGCTTTGAGCATTTCCAGCTTTGCTGAGCCTGAGGCATGTGGCTCAGCACAGTAACCTCCAGGTGAGCAGGAAGGTGGCCGAGGAGCACGTTTGGGTGTCCCTGGAGGGGAAGGGGCTGGCTGGCATGAGCTGAGGAGCGTGGTTGCTGCCTCCAGCCCTGCAGAACTGAAGGGCTGGGGTTTCTGTGCCGTCTAACTCATCGTAGCAGGGGTGCCAGACTTCCCTGAAAGCTGGGCATGCTGTGGTTAATTAAGAAGATGGTTCGGCTTGTCTTTATAGATTTGAAGCAGGAAAAGTGGCCAGGGCTGGTTGGCACGACTGCAGGCAGGGCAGGGCTCACCCTCACCAGCAGCTGAAGGAGTGGAAGGCCCTTTGTAAGCAATGTGGTTACATCCGTCGCTGCAAGGCTTTTCCTTGGCAAGAGGAGCTTGTGGCTGAGCAGAAATGATCCCTCCAACCCCCACATGCTCTCTCTACAGGATATGGCCAAGACAAACTTGGGGGGCAGCAGAGCTTGCCCTGCTCCCTATGTTGTACATACAAAACTCTTCCATGCTCACGGTTTTCTGTTGCCTTTTGCCCATCCTGGCACTGCAACGTGTGGTCCTCCTCCACCTCTTGCTCCTTGGTGGTGGCAGGTCTGGGGGTGGCTTCTCCCCATCTGAGCCCCCTGGGAGCATCCTCTGCCACCTCTTCTTGACCATACCCAAAGAGCTTCACACACCTCCAGGGCTGAAACCATGAAAGCTGTGCCAGTGGGGTGGAGGAGCGGCTGTCTCTTTCTGGCAGGTGTGTTAGGGTTTGGAAGGAGTTAGAAATGTTATTCTGGGGGACCTAAAATGTTATTCCAGGGGAGGCATCTTGGGGAGCTGCTTCTCCTCTGAGACCGGTCTCGGTGGCTGTGTGGCACCTAGCAGCTCACTCAGTTCCTAGATAAATTTCTTAAGCTCTTAAAAGATTGATTTCTTAAATATCTCCTCCTGTATGCCAGATATTCTTTTTTTAGCCAAGTCCTTGGAAGACTTAATGAATACTTTCCTCACCTCTGTTAATCCCGTTCAGATCAATAGGTGCTCTACAGGGGGAAAGGTATTTGTGTTGATATTGGATAGCAGCTGCCTGTCACTGCTGTTGATGGCAGGTGGTGCTTTATTCGTGGTGTCATTCTTGATTAAGGGTTCTTGTACAATTATATGACCGCTTTTTTCAGAAAATATTTCCCTGTATGTAGGATGGCAGATGGCAACTTGACCCAGAGGTTGGTCTTTCTTGATTTTGCCTCTGGGCTCTCTTTCCTTCAGCAAGCTGAGCACAAGTCCTTTCAGATAGCGGCGTGGTGCCCCTCATTGATGCAGCATGGTCGTGTGGGCTGGGGGGGAGGCTGGGGTCCTGCAGGGGCAGCGTGGTACAGCACTTGCTCAGTTGTTGTTTCATTCAGTGTCTGGTGCAGGTGGGAAGGGGGCTGACTCTTGCTAGTCAAACCAAACCCTTGGTTTGTGAAGTGGTGATGGTCCTTTGCCCGAGAGGATGCTCAGAGCCCTTGAGCTTGCAATGAAAATCCTCTTTGCTTTGGTGTTTGGGGTCAGAGACGTGGCAACACTGTGACAGTCTTCAGCCTTCCTCTCCTGTCATGTCCAACTGTTATTTTGGAAGGAAAAAAGGAAAATGAGAAAGATGTGCTGACCCCTTCTGTGCATACAGTGGGAGAGACACGTGATCAGCATGGGGTTCTGTATCTGCAGTGTATCCTTTCCCTTTCCCTTTCCTTTTCCCTTCCCTTTCCTTCCCTGCACAGGCTGTCTGGATGGAAGCCGTCCCACCACCTGAAGGACCATGCCGCAGCTCATCTCTCACCAAACTTCCCCAGCACCCTGGCAAAGCAAATATGCTGCAGCAGGCTCGAAAGCTGTAAACATATGGGCACTAACAACAGATTAACTGAGTGATTTAGTCTAAGGGGCCTGGTAGATTACTATAAAATGTATCTTAATTAGAAAAGCAATCAAACTTGCACAGAGTCAATGAGGACGAAACATCCCTGTTGGCAGCAGTGAGCGCTCTGTCCCCCAGGCCAGGGGATGGGGCTGTCGATGGATAAGCCTCGTGCCCACAGTGAGGGTTTTGCTGCTGTTTGCCCACTTTGGCTATGGGTGGAGGATGCCTCCGTGCTGTTTGTTCTCGGACCCATGAGAGCATCCAGCGAGCTGCTCAGAATGAGGCCAGAGGTGAACTTGGACTCCTCCAGCAGCAGCAACAAAGCAGAGGCTGCTGAAGGTGAAAGAACAGAGCATTTGCACATTTTTCTTAAAAATGTGTGCAATTACCCGGAGATATTTGAGTGTTTGCCATGTATAGCACAGCTAGTCCCAGATAAAGGACTGGGGCTTCTAAGTGCTACCATAACACAAATAATTAATAAGTCTATCTCCCTCTCTGTGCCCTCTTCTTCCTAGCGAACATGACCATAATTAGCTTTTACCTGATCCTGAATTTATAGCATGTTCAATTGTTTTTTTCATTTTCTGCTTGTGTTTTCTTTGCTTCCTTATTTATCAGCCCTGGTTTTATTCCACAGGCCTGAATCTGCAGATGTAAAAGCTGGATAATCATCTCCAGCAGTGCAGGTATAAAGACTGCTCCAGCCAAACCCATATTGATGCATTTGGGTCTTGAACAAAAGCTTGCTTTTTTCTGGGTTCTGGTAGGACTTGAAGTACATTGGGAAGTGGCACAGAAGACATACAGCAGCTGCTGGCAGTTGAGAGAAAGAAAAGCATGCCTGATTATTTCCGAATTGCAAGTATTTTGAAACACGCAGGAAATGGGGAGCTTTCAGGCAAGGGGGTTGCCATGTTTTTCTGTTATCTATTTTTGTGTGTTTAGAAAAAGTTATAGCTGCAGATTTCAGGGAACAGCAGTGAGAAGGCATGTGAAGCAAAAGAGACAGGGAAAAGGTGTGGAGGAATATGGTCTGGGTGAGGATGGAGAGGAAATGGGGACAGCTTAAGCTGGCCAGATGAAGTGTGTCAAGAGCTAGTGAGATATGGAATATTTATCTGTTTATTTTTCCAATGTAAGGGCACTGTTATTACTGTTTCCTAAACACGTTGATGTGTAGGTGTTGCTCTTTATGATCTAGTGTCAGGAAGGAGAGCAACGCCATCTCTGGGGACAGCGTAAGAGGAGTGGAGGAAAAGAAGAGGAAAGGGAGCTTTTAATGCTGAAAACGGTTCTTGCTCAAAATGTTCCCTGTGAATTCCCAGAGCTCAACAAGGCCAGCATTCATTTATAGCCCATCATTTTAATTATTAGAAAAGAAATTATTTTTACCATGAGTGCTGATAGCTAGCCAGGAGCAAATCTTCTTCCAGCCCTTTGCATAGAGGTGGGTGCTGAGGTCAGAGCTGGCACTGATGGAATTTTCCATCCAAAATTGCTCTGAGACAAGGGGATGGGTCCTGCACGGGAGCCTGGGCACAGCTTGAGCCTTCCTCTGTCACAAAGCGTGCCGTGGGGAGGTTGGGTTGGAGCAAGCAGGGCACCTCTGCGGTGGTGAGGACACCAACCGTGGGCCACCCATCGGTGGCCAGGACTGGCTGTGCACACATATTGCCTGGAAAAGCAGCCGTGATTTCCTAAAGGAGAGCCTTGTTCCCAGTGGTCCTGCTCGTGAGGGTGTTGTGAGACTGAAAGACTGAAAAAAAACCACATCCAGCCATCATTTCAGAGAGCACTGCTGGGGGTGTGAGGAGGAAGCGAGGCCTCAGTGCTTAGCAGTTTGAAAGCACTCTCAAATCCTCATGGGACAAAGCTGTTGCGCTGGGTTATTCGTCCCAAGGGTTCTCTGGATGCCTTCCCAAACGAAATAATTCTCACCCATTTCCTTAAGTCTGCTTGAGAAATGAGATGGAGCCGAGTGCAGGCATGCGTGCTGGCGGGGCGGCGGGTGGAGAGGGAACAGATGACACCAAGTGGCTTCGCAGCAGCGCGGGGAGCCGAGAGGAAGCTGCTAATGGCCTCTGATGAGCACGGCGGTGATAATAATGAGGTTAATGCCCTTTCATTCACCCAGAAACATCTCAGCAAACGTATAATCCCTGCTAGTCAATGGGCAATCATTAGGTCATAAATAATACAGCGTGATTGAAGGACAGGCGCCTTTCCTGGAGTAATCGTGTGGAGTTGCTCCTGACCCGGGGAGGGTTTCGCTGCAGCCCCCACGCTGCTCTGCACCGCGGGCACCCGGCCGGCAGCGCATTTTCTGGTCAGAGGCGAGCTCCCACCTCTCGCTGCCGCTGCCGCATGTGGCAGGCTGTAATCAGAGCGGGAAGATGCTCCTCCGGCACTCAGGTCTGCCCAGCAGCGCTGGGGCGGGTGGAAAGAACAAAGATGCAAATTGGATAACGAAGCAATTACAGCAGACAGGGAAGGTGCCTTGTCCCAGGGCAGACGGTGCAGCTACCATGTACGACACTTTCTTTACAAGCTGCATGTGTATTCCTCTGCCATCCAATGCTGCAGGAGGTATGGGACCGTCACGGCTTTTGCTGAGCCCCTAAGGGACCTCCATCAGGGGCATCAGTGACATTATGTTCTGAGGCACTTTCTCAGAGCGCTCCATGTGTGGACACTGCTCAGCCATAAGGTAAATCCCTGTGTTTATTGGAGAGAGTAAATCCGACTTAGTAATGGTTTGGATCACGCTCTGTGTGCAGTTACGTTATATGCTGGGCTGTTTTAAACCCAGATGTTTTTAAACCTAACAGGCAAGAAAGGAAACGAGCAACCGTCCAACCTTTTTAATTTTATAATTAAATGTTTACACTCATTACACAGTAAATCCCACATAATCAGACTCTAACGCCCGCAAAAAAATTCCCGTGTTTTCAACAGGGAGCAGGGGCAGAGTCGCATTCACACGTCAACTGGAGCAGCCTTGGGGGTGGCCACTTGGCGCTGGGGCAGCGTGGCAGCGAACATCCCCGCCGAGAGCATCACTGCTGCCTTCTTGTGCCAGCAGGCTGGAAAAGTCTTCAGGCCCAAAAAGGAGTGCACGTCTCCACTGAAGTGGCATATGTCACAACATGAGTTATTCAGGGATCGCATGCACAAATTAAACAAATCTGTCTTGCTTTTGCTCCCACCTCCTTGAAAGAAGAGGGTAGGGATGTGGAGTTAGGAAGGCAGCAGGGGAAGAGCTGTAACTTCCAGGCTGCCGGAGGGGGGAAGAACTGCGGGCTTTGGCTGCAGAGAGCTACAGCTCTGTGTGGTACCTCCCAGTGAAGCAGGTGCCCACCCACTGCTCAGGTACTCATAAATCTGTCGGCGGTGAGTATCGGCGCTTTTAGTTTTGTGGTTTCCTTGCTGACCTGCCACTGCCCATGTGCAAAAGGCAATTTATACAATAAGGGTACTAAGAATAGTAATAGTAATAATGAAGCAGGTCCTTGTAGATGTCTTCAATTATCTCAAACCTTTGGCCAGTGGTTGGAGGGGCTGGAAGAGCTTAACATCTCTGCCCTGCTTGCGCGAGTGGCTTTGTTCTCTGACAACTTTTCATTTCACCAGGTCCAAGAAGATGTCGGAATATGTCTTTATTTTCTGCCAGTTAACTCTTCCGTGCGAGCTGCCAACCTTAGCATTAGCTTTCAACTTTATGGCTGACCCATTAAACACTGGATGAAACATCTCATCAGCTTGCATTACATTTTGAACTTAATAAATAGGAAAGGCATTACACAGATTCTGTCTGGCCATCTGGAGGAACAATGTTCTTTACCTCAACCAATGGCTATCTAATCCTCTCATATACGGTTGGGTTTTATTCCATTAAAATATAATGAGAAAAGACTACCATACCATTATGTGGTGGGCCTAAATGGGATTTTTAGAATAATCAATGAAAGATGAGTAAAAAAGATAAAGATTTTCTTCAAAGAAAAAGAGAGAAAATTGTCTCCTTGGGATTAAAGTATTGTGGAACTGAATTATTATAACATGATCCTCACTCACTAAAAATACCCCAATTTCATTTCCATAAATCTTTCCATTAAGAATCAAATTAAGTATTTTTTTTTAATTTTAAAAACACGAGGCATTAAGTGAAATGCTGTGCTTTAAATGGAGGACGGTCTCTCCAGCTGCCACCAAATCCAACCAGGGACTTGCTGCCACAAACGGCACAGGGAAAAGCCCAGCCACATGGGGATATTTTGGAGCCCGCTGTGAGGGTCCTGTTGGCCTTGGGGATGGAGGACGGGGTGTTTTAGGTGATGGCTGTCCTCGCCACACCGTGTGAGAGAGGCCTGATTTGCTTAGCTCAGTGCAAAGCCAGGCAAAATTGTCAATGCAAGTATTTTCCTCCGACACAACTGTAGTTGCACTTCCATTCCCCTTTCAGAATGCACTGGAAATGAAGCCTGGTACCCAAGTGAGAGCTATGAGGTGCTTTGTGTGAGATCTGGACAAGCCGTGTGTGCCCAGTCCCAGTGGTGACCCCAAAAAGTCCTTTCCCAGCTGCCACCACATCCTGGAGGATGTGGGATAGCTGCTTCAGTGGTCCTTCACTGATGTGCTAAAAGTGAGGCAACGATGGGGCACACAACATTCACAACGTGGGTTTCCTGCAACCCCACACCCTCAGATGTTCCCTCATCCCCAGGCTCCTCCAAACAAGCCAGGTCTGGGCAGGCACAGGCTTGCTTTTTGCAACGCTGCTGTTTATTTCTAAGAGGGGACACTAAATCCTGGCAATTAGTGGACAATTGCTCTAGGCTTTATTTTTCAGCAGGAGGAGAATATATTTCAGCTCACTCCCTGGATAGTTGTTGGAGGAAAATGAGCCCTGCTAGTCAACGCCTCCCCCCCAGCGCTGCGTTGGCTGCAGTGCTATCCACCTCCAATTCATCAACCAGTCAAACTGATATAATTAGGAATCCCAAAGTCAATAATCTGATAATCTCCAGTGCACGAAGGCTTGTATGTAGGAGAAGTGATTCCAGGAAGTCTGCAGCTCGGATCCACGCAGGAAAAATGCCAGATTTTAAAAAAGAAACAGGCAGGCAACTGGAGGAGAGAGCGCTCCCCGATCTTTCACCAGTGACATATTTTGGGCCATCGGCTCTGCAGTAAATGTCTTCCTGTAGAGTCATTCAGTGCCTTTGAATCTCCCCTTTACAGTCTTAATGATGATGTTCAGTTGCTGGTTGTGCTCCATAAATAAATAACCCAAGTGAAGGGAGGCAGCGCGCGGGGCGATGCTGGCTGCAGGGCACGGGGGTGCTCCCTCCCCTGGCCCCAGCGAGCAGAGGAGGCACAAAGCCACGCAGCTTTGGCAGACACTTCTCAGTGTCTATATTCTGGGGAGACGGAGAAAAGGAAGTCTTGTATCCAAAAGCCCTGCCAGAAATACATGTCTTTGTGAAACGCTTTCGATGTGTAAAGTGACTAATAAAAGAGGAGGCGTTTCAAGAATTGCTTGCTGCTCTTTGCAAGCGTCAGAAGCTCCCCTCAGCTTTCCAGCACCAAGGCAAGATCCGGGGCCAGGACCTCTCCTGGTGGGTTTCCAGCAGCTTCAGTCCCCTTTTGCCCTCCTGGCCCAGCAGAAGCGTTGAGGACCTGCCAGTGAGCTGCCAAGGGCTGCTGCACGGGGCTGGCGTGCTCCCGGGCAAGGCAAGTGACTTATATAAAAGTTCCATCAATTTTAAATGACAGCGTTATCCTCCTAACAGGAAGTTTTAGCGCAACGTGCTCTACATAAGCCTTTTAGCTCGCCTCGTCGGGAGCTGCTCTGCTTTCTTCTGGTCCTCACAGCAAACCTGTTGAGGGGACTTGTCTGAAAGCCAAGCGCTGAGAAGCGATAGGAAACCATCCCATTTGTCCCTCCCATGGCAGGAGGAGCGGTGCCTGGGGTCCCATGCTGTGGCACTGCCACCTGCCTCGGCACAGCTGGGACCAGCTCCTCGGGGTGCCAGCCCCAGGCACCAAGGGGAGCAGGGCCGGAGCCTCGCTCCAGGGGCTGCTGAAATGAAAACCTGGCTGTGTGTGAGCACATAGGTGTTTCTGGTCGGGTGGCTGCAGGGGGAATCCGTTGTGGGGTGGCCAGCAGCTCCTGACCACGGAAATAAAGAAGCTGCTGGCACTGCACTGAAGCTGGAATCGAAGAGAGGGCCTCCAGCCAGCGGGCTGGTCTTCCCGTCTTTGCCTGCCCTGGATAGGTGTGAGGGGCACGTGCTCTGCTGGGAATTACACTATTTTCTTCTCGGTGTTCTAAGTGTCCAAATTCTATTTAAAACATGCTAATCTGATTCAACAGTAAAGACATTATGACTGCATAGTACCATCATAAATTTCTGTTAAGCTGGACTGTGAGATTTACCTGGCTTCTCTACAAAAATATGCCAACAGCACCGGCCAAGGCTGCAAGGTCATGGGGAGAATATCATCGTTAGAAAAGCAGGGGATTCATTAAGTATTAATACCTACATCTATGTGCCATACAGAAAGGCACTGCCATCTTCGGAGACAGGCTGCCTTGTTAGAAATGGGTCCAAAATCTTGTGGAGGGTCTTCCAGCCGTGGCTGGACCAGGGCTGGGGAACATGCACGGGCAGGGATGCAATGCCCCAAGGGCACTGTGCTTCTCCCAGCTGCTCCTCGGGGAAGGCAGGCACGGTGCTGACCCTCGGGGCAAAGGCCGTATAATAAATGCCCAGGGGTAAGCACACACTGGGAGACTGATCTGATGCGAAGGGGAAAAGCGATATGCATGCACAGTGCAGATGGAACAAGGGCTGAGCATGGATTTATAGGCAAAGAGTAAATAGGAACACAGGGAAACGCTTTCCCATTCTCCATAAACTTTTCAATTTCAGAGAGGCTAAATTCAATAAAATTATCTTGCAGATGGAGGTTTTGTTGAATCTGGCCCATAAAGCTCCCATTATGGGGTTTACAACTGCCATTTACACAAATCCTGATATAATAAAATACAGTAGTGTTTACAGCATTCCTGCGACTGCTGCAGAATTACAGCACGCACAGAACCCACCAAGTAAATCTTGGCTTAATGCACCAGGCGCTCCACTGGCAACATAAAGCAGCAAAACTTGGGGGAAAAAAAGAAAGCCACAGAGTTACTTTGGCAAGAGGAGAATTATGCCTGCTGCTTGGCCAGGACACCCTGGGGAAATACCCAGGATTTAAAGCCTTTGCCCTGCTCTCCCACGAAATAAAACTTCCATGTGCTTCCAAAAGGTGCTGCGTGGCCTCAGCGCACAGCTGCAAGCAGCATCTGACCCAGCTGCAGCTGAGAGCTGGGCTGGGGCTGGCACAGCCCTCGCTGGAACTGGGTATAAAAATCTCCAGCTGGTTCCTTTTCCCTCCCCCACCTGTTCCCATGCTCCCCCACCTGTTCCCATGCTGTGGGTGCTGCCTGGGTGCCTGTAGCATAGCGTGTGCTGAGCAAGGATAGAAACTGGTGGGCAGCCCTGGTGGGATGTGGCTGCAGGGGGAGCAGCAGGAAGGGTTTACTGAGCATGAGGAGGCATCTGAAAAGCCTCATGGCACTCAGGGTGAGTGGTGCTGGATCTGAAGGGACTGAGGTTGTGTGGATCTGAGCCTGCTGCCAAAGATACTCCCTAAGGAGAAGATCTTCCTGAGAAGGAATAGCCTGAGCAGTGGGTTTTGGGATGGACCTTTGGCCTCAGTGAATAAACATGGTGGTACACATGCTAATTTCCAATATGCCACTAAAGGAGGTGCAATGAATTGCACGCTTCTTCTACTTGTCCCCATGCTGAGAGCTGCAGGTGACGGCTCTTCATTTACGGTAGGTCTGTCCCACACTGTAGCCCTTCACTTCTCTCTTTATTTATTGCAAGCCATTAATCTTTGTGGCTCCCTGTGCATCTGCAAAACACTTGCATTTGCGGCTCCATTAATTAGGCCAGAAAGCAAGTCAGCCCTAATCTCTCCTGTTCTCCTTAATATATTGTTTTCTGACATTGCCTCACAAATTGCAGTGAGATGATTAATACTGATTTTAGTGCTGTTCCACATGTAAAGGCAGAACAACTCTTTGTATTTACAGAGGAAATGTCTGGTTTAGGATTAAGGAACACTACTCAAGTTATGGCATGAAGATTTATTTTGAATTACTTAACAAGCCAATTCATAGTAGACTTCAGCTTTCTTTTTTTATTTAGTAAGCCCAGTGTGTAAAAAATATATATATATCAAATTTCCTTATCATGAGGCACATAAATACTTTTGCAAATCTGCCCCTAAGTGACATGCAGTGGAAGCGAGTAGCAGGTGGCACCTTGCCTGATTTTTCCAGGCTTGTGCACTGCTCCCTGCACCGTTCTTTGGTTGCCCTCCTTTCTTCTCTCAAAGCATGGTCTGCTGGCTCCAACCTTAGCCATCTTAAGGAGGGTGAATGGTATGGAAGTGTACATCTGTGCTGGGGAAGCCACGTGCTGGATATTTTTCCAGATGCACGCACTTTGTTTCCTTTGGGTTTCTGGTCTCTAGTATATTTAATTGTGACTGGGATTGGGGGGTTACTTGTTACCATATCTGACCCACTGCAGACCTCAGAATGGCTCAGTTAAAGCTGATGGGCTTACTTCAGGTCTATACTGATGCCATGGGAACAAAATCTATACTGTCCTTTAATTTATGTTATAGCTGTGTAAGTGAACTGTCCCCACTTTTGCTCTGGATCTTCCAAGGCAGCCTACCCCAGTGAAGTTTCTTTGTCCTCTGTTTGAACACCTGAAATAACTATAAATGCAGATGTGTCTGTGGCTTCCCCAATCCCTCCTTCACCTTCTCCTGGAAGATTAAGATGTGTCATGGGTTTGCATCAGAACCACCTGAACTCTTTGTTCCTGCCCAGTTTGCCTGAGCAAACCATGTCTTTATTTTTCTTTGTTTTGCTGAGTTTCTTTATGGCTTCTATGTGTCCATCTTGGGTTATAGTAGTAATTTAGAAAAAATTATAAAAAAGTCATCTATTTTGTTTCCTCCCCCAGGTTTTATGTTAAATGCAATAAGGGCAGCATGACTCTGTTTCATCATGCAATGAGATGATGGCCACATGAACTGTCTCGATCTACTATTGCTATCCCTGTCTGCTCATTATAAATAGTTCTGCCCGTGTTTTATTTGTGTCAGGGCTGACTCATTATGCTCAGTCAATATTCATCCTTCTCTTCTAGTCTGAACTTGCCCATCAGCCGGGTGATTTAAATAGCTGCCTGCCTTGCGAATCCCAAGTGGGCTTTGGGACTGGAGGGAAGGGCTGAGATGCCTGACGCAGACAAACGGCGATGGTTCTGTCTATGTGAAGCAACAGAGCTTCAGTTTTTATGGTACTTTGTATTGGCTTTTGGGAAGGGTGCAGGAATAATGCATGGCAAAGCTCTGAGTGCATGGAGTGATGGATAACCTGACCAAGGGGGCAGCTGCTGCTGCACAGATCTGCTTGCGGTGGTTGCCGAAATGAAATAAAATAAAAATCTTGTTTCTTTTTTTTGACAGCTTTTTGCAATCTTTGCATTTGCAACATGCGGTGGGTACTCTGGAGGACTGCGCCTCAGTGTGGACTGTGCAAACAAGTCAGAGAGTGACCTCAACATTGACATAGCCTTCGCCTACCCGTTCAGGTACGCTTTGGGTCGGGATGGTTTATTTGCAGGTTGCTCCTGGTGAAGCGCCAGTTTGGGGCTCCTGAATTTTGCTCACAACACTGCTTAGACTCTGGGTGGGCAGGAGGAATTAATTTGGCTGGACCTGGTGTGGATGGGGCCGTAGGAACCACTGGGGAATAGAAACTCAGTAAAGAAGAGCAGCTGTGGGCATGGAGAGCCTCATAAAGGCCAGGACAGCACAGGGGGCCACGGCAGGCAAGGGAACAAAAAAAAAAAAAAGGCATACTGACCTAAAAAAGAAAAAAGGGGATAAAGTAGTCATTAACTGTGGTGTAGCTATTAACTAAGCTGCAAATGAAGGAAGTTTTAATAACCGTTCTGAAATTCTTTTGCAAATTACACTGATTGCCTCTTGGCATCTCTTGGTGCCTTAATGCTTTAAAGTTGGACCACTAGTGACTGAGGAGGAGGTTTTGTTGTTCAAGTACATCTGAAACCTATAGTGAGGTTAAAAATACGCATTAAATGCTCCTGTGTTTTAGGATCCTGCTTCAAAAGAACACCCACAGTCTTCTGTTTTTTAAAGATGTCAGGACCACTCTAGAAACCTTTCACTTCTGCATAAGTGATTTCTTTAAGGAATTGAGATGATTAAGAAAAAAAAAAAAAAAAAAAAACATAATCCAATCTCAGGCCCAGTATATTAACACTGAAATTATTTTGGTTCCTTGGGAAATCACATGCTGTTTTGCTTATGAGTATGTACAAACCAGATGTAATAGCATCTATTACTTTAACATGTTCTAAAATGTAGTGTTTTCCAAACAGTGGAAATTGAATTTGATTCCTTGAACTGTTGTTGTCACTTGACACACATTTATTACCCCAGAAGTCCTATTTCCTGGTATTACAAATGTTTACTTTTTGTCTTCAGCTTGTCTGTGTTTTCTTTCATTTCTGTGTAGTATGCAGGAGGTGGATCCTGAAAATTGAGTTACGTGAATTTGTAATGTGATTCACTTCCAAATAGGTTATTTCTTCAGCATTCATTACAGAATACACCCTACAGTAAAGTGGTTTTAATTTGCAAGATTATTAAATAGTACTTTATACAAAAAGTTAATAAAACTGAGAAAACTATTCAGCAAATATCTCCCGGTGTTTTAACAGGCACATTGATCATTGCTTTTGGAAGGAAGTGGCCAGATCTGCAATTTCCCAGTCTTGCTTATTAGGAAACTAGAGACATTGCTGAGTAATTGCAGCATATGATACAAAATCAGGTTTATTTGCAGGAGGGATCCAGCTGGGACTGAGGCTGTAGATGGCCCTCAAGCTGTTGGTGTGGCTGCCAGCTGTGGCTGGTGCTGGGACGTGAGGAGGAGCCAGCACCTGGATATATTCACATGGTGTGAATATACCTGCAGTCTGCCCACTTTGCATGCAAACATGAGGAACATGCAAAAAGCATGTGTGGTAGCAGATGTGTGCATGGAAGATCTGGCCCAGCGCTGCCTGTGGAACTTGGTTTCATTTTATTAAGTTTTATCTAAAAGTTTCTGTTTCTTTTCTTTTTTTTTTCTTCATGAATTTGATCTTTCCACTTTTTTTCTAGTGCTCCTTTCACTGCATAGAGAGGGGAAGCTCTAAAAACAGGAGTGGCCTTGCCTGGGAAAGGCAATGTCTCCTGTCAGAGCAGTTGATACCCTTGGAAAAAATCAGAGATGCTTTGAGCTCAGGCTCCCTCATCAGGTCTGTGATCCTGAAGCTGATCTGCCTGCATGGGCACGCAGGCTTTGTGTAGGTAGGATGAATTTCCCACCAATGTCCTTGCATCTGGGTCTGAGTAAGTCCGTATTCACATGGCATTTTCCTTTCCAGTGCCTTCAGTTTTCTGATTATTGGCTGACAACTGGAGCAGGTGTGGGTGGAAGAAAGGATGCTGCCGAGCATCTGACACCACAGCACTGTCACAGCTGTCAGCGATGGCACTGAAGCAGTCAAATACCTGAGCGCTGCTTTTAAAGCTGCACCTTCCAGCAGGACTTAGCATGTAGAAAAGTGTGCAGCTGCACTATCAGCTGCTTTCACTCTCATTGCCCTAAGTGTGAGGATGTTCATTTTCTTCTCCTAGAAGGTGCACAGCTAGACCATGGCTAGTTGATAAGTGTTGAGAGTTTCAAGCAAGTAAACTAAATCCAGTACAAAGTGTTTTCCAGTTTAACTCTGGGCCTGGATTTGTTTGCTCTTTGAAAAGGAAATGGGGAAATGCAAATAAGCACATTAGCCTCTGGAGAAGAGTTGTGGCAAAGTGGAACACCAATTCATGTAAGCTTCTTGCTGCCCACATCCGTGACCCTGTAGTCATGCTGTAATGTGCAAAGAAACCTGTAGTCCATCCCTACCACCCCACCAGCAGCGTGTCCTGGTGCTCTGCTGAGCTTTTCCACAATTCTGCCAGGCTTATTCATGTACAAGATGATCTGCATAAGGCTGTTTCTAATGATCACCCTAGGTTTTTTCCTTGTTTCTTCTGCTGGCTTCTGCTTTTATCACAAAGGTTTACTTCATGCTTTAAAACACAAGCCAGCCTTTCTACTGGATACCTGTATGTGCAATTCAAGTTTTACAAGTTCTTATTTTGGGGTCTGGAACATCTCTGGTCCAACACTAATAGGTTTTTCTCAGCATTAGGATTTGTGCTTGGTACAGTATCCATTGCGAATCTGGCACATATCTGGATGTTCATCAACTTAACCCTCACCCCAGTACTGATTTTTAAGAAAAAAAAAAAAGTCGTCTTGGAATTATTTGTTACAGTCGAGCAGTCTGCCACCATTTCAGATTGGACTTGTCACTCATCCAAGTGCCCTGAAGCAATAGTTTTTCTTTGGGAAAGGGTCCTGGTGAAGATCCTATAAACTTATGTGTGTTTTTCTTCTGATCTCAGCCACAATTTTGCTGCACACTTGGCTATTAATTGGTTTTGCTTTGACAGCAAGTGGTTGAGTAGTACACCTGCTGTGCACATATATTTCTTGCTGGTATTCATCTCTTTAAGGTGTTTTTTAACCAATCCTCTAAGAAACATTTTTTTTCTTGATTGCCAGCTTGGTTGACAGGCTTTATTTACTGAGTTTGTACTGAAGAATTTTTGCTACTTTATTGTTCATGTCACAGCCTAACATTTTTCTTGTAACTGGCAGAGTTGCACTGAAGTGTTTGGGCTTCAGCAGCTGATTTATATGAAACTTTGCCAAGGAGCAGTGCTCTCAGGATGTTGTGCTGTCAGGCAGAGAGGTTATCTGCTAGTATCATATCTGCTGCCTTGTGGTTAGCTCACTTCTGCAGATCCCTGTCTTGACCTGTAGATCCCTTGCTCAGACCCTGGCTGCAGCACGATGATGGGGATGAGCTCCAGGAGCGGATGGACTGGGCTGGCCAGGTCCAGGTCTGTGACCAGCTGGGCATGGAGGGTCTAGAAAACAATGGCTCAACACCACATTTCTCTGTAGTTGCTCTATCTTTCTGACTTAAAATTAAAGGCTTATACGTCAGTGGGGTAGAGCAGGGTTGCCTTCTAGGGCTAATGGGAAAGCCTGATGAGGGGAGATGTCTACGCATGCCTTTGCACTACAGCAGTGAGCAGAACAAATGCTGTTTTCCCTTTTTATTTTAAATCTCACATTATATTTCCAGTGTGCTAGTAAAACTGTCTCTTGAAGTAGTCCCTGTGTCTGAAGGAAAAGGAAATTGTATTTTACGGGAGCTTTTCACTCTTTAAGCATCTCATTTGAATAAAGATGTTTCCACTGAGTACCCTTTAAAGTGTACACCTCATCTGCATGCGATGGGTAGGCTAGTTTTTCCTTTGAAATATGACAGTCAGGCCTAAATTGCCTACTTAGAAGCTACAGATGATAATTAAGGGGAAAGTAGCGAATTCGGTGCTTTACAGCTATCTTTCTTTGGAAAAAGCCTCTGTCAATATTAGCACATTTCTGTGCCAGAATGTACCAATGTTCATTTTTTTTAACCCATTTGTAGTAAGTCTTGCTTCAGATTTCAGTGGAAAGCCTTTTCACCAAAATATTAGAAACATCTGTCATTGCTGGGAGACAAGGAGCTGCTGATAAATAGGAGGTCTTTAAACTTTAGTAGTCATCTGCAATGCTGACTTCAGGCAACTGTGGAAGTCTCTCCTCTCAGCAGTCTTTGTCAGCTTATTTTTTTTTGTATTATTTTAAAACCCTGTTGTTCTCCATGCATGTTGATGGACACTCTGTAGAAGTGACCATTGCTGAAATTACCAAAATGTCACAGACTTTGCTGCAGAAAAGGGAGAATGTTGCTCCTTAAATCTTCCTTGAGTTGTAGAAGCTTTGCTTTTGCCACTCAAAGCAATTGGATTCTCGATGAATGTGGATGGTATTGATCCACAGACTAGCTTATTTTGTTTCGTAGATGTTGTATTTTATGCTTAATGTTGCTTTGATGTAAGAAAAATTCTTTAATGCTTTAACTGTAAATTGATCTTAAAGTGGGAGTCACTCTTGGATTTCTTAATATATGCAGCTTTTACCCTATTTGAATTTTTAATATATATTCATGAATAGTCTCTACAGCATTGTATGGTGATCGTGTTTTATCTGTGCATGCCACAAAGGCTTTTTCTAAAAGTCAGGCTTTTTACCACTTCCCTTGCAGTTTTTTTTGCCTATTTTCGTGCTGCCAATACAGAAGCAACCAAAAGCAGAAACCTTTTGGCTTTGCTTGGGGTTTGATCCCATACCCCAGGTGGCAGTGATCAGACAAATCCTTCCCCTGCTCCCAAATCTGCATTTGCTGTGCAGCAGCCCTGAAGGCTTCCCCAGAACCGTAGGGTCCCTGAGAGGAGGTTCTGGCTTCTACTTTGAATGAAAACGTCTTGACTGGGAGTTTTATTGGAGTCATGCCGTAAAGCTCCACAGAGGACTGAATTTGATTGCTTCGAATGCCTTAGGACAATATACTTGGAAAAAAATATAGTTAAAATACAAAGTTAATGTGAAAATACAATGCAAAGGAGTGAATGTTGCTGTACCTTCTGTAATTGCTCTTGTATTTATGTCTGCTGGTCCTGAAGCTGAAATTGCTACTTTCAGGGTTTATAGACCTAGATTAAATTGTATGCAAACCCTGCTTCTCGCAGGGTAAAGGATTTATGGTTTTGGGTGATTCTGGCTGAACACCCAGTGATACCCCCTGAATTTGGTTGACTTTATGCAGAGTTTGTTGCCCAACAGATTGTGGGAGGCAAGGTGAGATGGAGGTGGTGTAAATGCCATGAACTGGTGAGAGCAGCCATGGAGCATGTTGGTGGGGTGCAGGAAGGGGGGCTCAGAGCTCCCACGTTGTTCCACGTGGATGCACTGCCCAGGGGCCTGGTGCATCCTCTGCCCATGAATGGTCTCATTAGATTCAGCTGTTGGTTTTTAGGAATTTGCCTTATGCTTGCTATTCCTTACAATCTAACCTTAGAAGTTGAGATCTTCATAGGTTTTTCTCCAAATGGAAGCTCTTGTTCAGCTCTGACAGGCTTGCAGCTTTGTGAGCTGGCTCCCATGGCTGGCTGGGGGAGAGGGCAGCACGTGGGGGTCGGCCGGGCTGTGGGATCCCCCAGGTCCTTGCTGTGGGACTGGGTACAGGTGGGCAGCTGCGGGTGCAGCAATGCTACCTTGTGCCTGTGACATTTCCAGGCCTCCTAATTCGCATTGTTCCATGGACTCATTGACATGGCAAAAGGACAGTACTCCTTTGGGGTTACCTCCCTTCAAAGACAGTAGCCAAACCTCCTGGTGGCTTTGAAGCAGTTCGCCCCAAGAAAATAGCTTATTGAGGGGAAATCCCACCAGCCTGTACCACAAAGCCTGATCTGAGAAAGTATTTGGGTTTGCCAAGACTGGTGGAGGATGTCTTTGACTGCTGTGCTCTGCTTGCGCAGAAAGGGAAAGTGTGCCTTTCCGAGGAGAGCTGTGAAAGTCTCTCGGGAGATAAATCTGGGTCTGGATGTGGGCTTGGAATTGGGGTTGGGATCACCCACTCAGCTTTGCAAGTGCTTGCAGCAGCATGTTCTATAATGAGCCGTTTTATTTCCTTTTTGGTGTTACGATGGGTTTCCTTTTTGGTGTTACGTTGTAGTACTAGGGCCTGGGTTGCTGTTACGGGCGCAGTCTGGGGAGGCTCACTGCTAAGAGCTGCATGTGGCTGGGACATCTTCCTGCGGGAGCATGTAGCAAGGCTGTTACTGCTTTCCAATAACTTTGTGGACACAACCACTGGTAGCAGGCCCCATGAGAGGACTCCCAGGCTGTGGACACCACCAGGGCCAGGTCTCTGTCTTAATGAGCATGTCCATGTACTAAAGCCTTTAGACTCATCCTCCAAATGGTTTTGTTTCTTCCCTTCCCACAGACCTGGCACCTTGGATGCTCTTTGTCTTGCTGTGTTAAAGAGAAGAGATAGGAGGTGAATGATGGCTCTGGGCAGGCTTTGTGGTGTGCCTGCTCCGTGCTGCTGGTGCTGGGGGAATTGCCACCTCCCTGTGCACACACTGTGCAGTGTTGAGACAGGAGCTGTGGCTGACTGTCCCACTAAAAACAGTGGCCTAACAATACAGCACTGGCCACATTTGCACTGCGAGTGGGGACTGGGAACCTGACAGTTTAAGAAAATGAAAATGTGGAGGGGGAAATATTTTCCAGTATTTTGACTTGACATAAACAAGAAGAGAACATAAGCTGGTAGGTCTTTAGGATGTTCAAATGTCTGGGACAGAAGTTAGGAATAAATGTCTGCAAGATGAAGTGCGTATGTAAGTGTGAAACTACTGATGCAGGATAATCCTAAAGAGATTGTGTTTTTGGGGGGAGAAACTGAGAGGGAAGAAATTCAATGTGAAATACTTCCAAACCCTCTTTGATCAGCAAACTGCTTGCTTGCTTTCTCTAGAAAGCAAAGAAACAAAAGATCAGGCTTGGGTTGCTGAGTCAGATGGAGAATTTCTTTTCCTATTTCCAGAGAAAAATGAACTTTGTAATGATAGATGTGGCAGAAAATAGTGTCTTGAAGTCCATCTCTGCTTCCTTAAAGAAAAGCAGAAGGGCTGCCAAGCAGCACTGCAGCTGCTCTGGAAGTGGAGAAGGCCAGAGAGGATGGTTTGAGGGCACCTTTGGACTCTGGGGAGACTGAAGTGGGGGAGGCTGCTTTTGGGGAACTGATAGAGCGAGGTATGGAAAATTGCTGGGACACCTAAAAAAAAAAATATATATATATATATATATGGGTAAGCACCTCACAGTTTTTGAATGGCTGTGGTGTGTTTGAGCAGTGCTGGGATATGTTGTGGCAGATGGGCAGTGGGAAATGTAGGGGACTGAATGCTCAAAAAAAAAAAAAATGCTAATTCTCTTATCTCAGGGAAAAAAAGCTGTCAGTGCAGCCTAGGGAAAGAAACAGTCTTGTCATCCTTAGTGAAGAAGTGGAAAACTCAGCTTTTGCCAAAACATCACAGGTGCAAAAGGGACAGGGAACAATCACCTTGGTGGTGCCTGCTGCTGGGCTGAGCCCCTCACATCCCCCTGGCTGCCCAGGGGTCTATTAACATGTCAGGTATTTGACTTTGAAAGGCTGGAGAGAACTTTTTGGTATTAACAACTTGACACAGATCAAATGTGGCATTAATGGGCTGGCTGCCTCAAAGAGAGCGACTTCAACAGCTCAGAGAGGCCTGGATGCAAAGACTCAGATCCCAGGGGAATTACTGGATAATGGTTATAATTAGAAAAAAAAAAAAAGATGTAGGACAACTGCTTAGCAGTGGCTCCCTCTGCAAGTGTTTGTGGTGTGTATGAGAGCTCACAGCATGGCTTTGCTGCAGGGTTCCCCTCTTATAGGAGTCTGTCCTCAGAGAGCAGATCTGGGGGAGGAAGAGGAGGAGGATCAGATCCAGCCACCCTCCTGAAAGCTGGAAGGAAGTCTGTTCCTTGCTGTGCAGGCAGCCTTTTGGATAGCCAAGATTTAGCACCAAAAATGTAGGGATGTCCAATGCCAGGGGAAATGTATGTGCACTGCTTCTTCCTTGAGGGCATTCTGTGCCTCCGCTGTTGTGGCTCTGGAAGAATCAGTGGACTTTGATTTCATTAAAGAGAAGGCCTTTCCTTCTCAAGCAGATTTCTGCTTTCACCTGAGTATTAAAGGTCACTTTTAAAGTGTTTTTCTTCATGCAGGGAGCATCTCCAGGGAATGATGGGCTCTGCTGTGAGAGGAAAGGGTCCCGTTTATTAGTGTTCTTCCAGTAAACCTACAGAAAATCCACATTTGGTACTTTGAGAAGGTGAATATGTCCAGGGACTGGCTGGCTGGAGATGCTGATGAGAAAGCACATCAACACAGTCCTCCAAAATGAGGGACCTGCGGTGTTTCTAGGGGTGACTAGAAAAAATGCCTTTACTTTGTTTGCCAGAGAGAGAAAAGCAAAAATTCCCATCACGTTCTTGTCTTGCCAGAACAGCTTTGTCCTGTGTATTTCAGCCTTTCACTATCGTATTTTGAAATATCACTTATCCCTTGTTTTGGAGATTACCAGCCAAGATAAACATTTTGCAACAAATTCCTCTGCAGGCGCTACCTGCAGTAACTAATTTCCAGTGGTGTATTTCTCTGATTGCTTTGCAGACAGTAAATACAATTGACAGTGTGACTACCAGAAATAAGTGAGGGGGAAAGAAAGCCGATGCAAGGATAATGGATCTTTGAGCTTTTGCAAGTGCGTGTGGGTGTTGCAGATTTTGTTCAAGCATGTCATAGACGGGTGTGGGGGGGGTGGATTACAAGATGCTATTTTCAGAAAATAGGACAATCTGCCAAAACAGATTTTTTCATGTTTTTTTTCACCACATCCTAGTAAAGAAATGGAGAAACACTAACCCCCATTGAGAATTTTCAGAGGCAGAACTTTATCTGTTATTTATTAATCCGGGCTCTGATCAGAGCCCGGGAGAGGAAATCTGTGCCTGTTCATCAATAATACTTGAGCACGCACTTGCTGTTAATTGCATGTTCTGTTGGTTTCAAGGTTTGGCCCTGAGTGCATTGCTAAAGGAGGAGATTTCCTGAAACAGAGGAGATCAGATTGCCCTGTACACGCTCCTGCTTGGGTTCTTGTCCTGTATGCTGGTAGAATGGGAAGTGGGACAAGCTGGGCTTTTGGAGCAGTTGGCTGTCTGCTTTTGTGCTCCGGGATCATCAGGTAGCCTAGGCTGCTGGAGAAAGAAAGGGGCCATAATTAAAAGCAAATTGTCTTGAATATTGCACTAAGGAAGTTCAGCAAGGAAAGGCAGCTTCACATTTACATGGAGGGAGCACAACTTCTGTTCCCCACGCACATGTAGCAGCTGTAGCTTTGTTCGGCGTGCCTGGCTTCATGTATTGTTTTCAGAGTATGAGTAATTAGTGTCTGAAAACCTAACCGCTCTTTGCTGTCGGGGAACAATGTAAAAATCCTTTTTTTCCACTGTAAAACATTCCTACCCTCTTCTGATCTTGTCAAGCCAGACAATACAGCTGTCTTGTCCTCATATTTCCCACGGCAGTGGAAAGTTTGCCAAGTGGTAGAAATCTCACAAGCCCTTAATTACTGTGACTTCATCAGCGCGACTTGACTGCCTTTGGTGGACTTTGCTTCAGATTCATGTGAATTGGAGGGAAAACAGACACAAAGCCTGACAATGGTGGCCGCTGTTAGCAAACAACCCCAGTGGGTGAAAGGGTTGATATTAGTAGCGATGAGCAGTGAGGCTGCCCCTAGCGCTGATCTGCTGAGTGCGGGCTGTAAGGTCACATTCCTGAGTCACTGTTTTTATTTCTCAATTAATAACACCTAGCACAGCACAAGGCAAAAAGCACTGTCCAGATCAGGTTTTGAGGAACTCAGGAGGAAAGGTTTCCATGACTATTTTTCCCCTAATTAGGTAAACACTGAAGTGTTTCTTATTTGTATTATCAGTCAGTGAAAATCACTTCTGCTAATGCAGCCCAGCAGCATTGCTCAGATGTTAACGAAGTGCAAAGGATGTGATTGCAAAGAGTTGCTCTCAGGGCTCCTGATTTCCTCTAGGAAATGGAGAGGTGAAGATGAAATGCAGGGGCGGTGCTGGAGATGGAAAAGCAGCATAAGGAAGACACTGGCCAAGGATGACTCGGAAGAAAAGGTGGGGTGGAAAGAATGAGAGATGAGAGGAGATGAAAGAAGAATAAGTCAAAGGAAATAGGAGGCATAACAGGTAGAATTGCACTGAAAGTGGGAGGCAGAGGTAGAGGCAATTAATTTTTTGAGTCATCACTGAGCAATCCTGCCCCCAGAAAGGCTGATTCAGCAGCACTGGTGGAAAAATTCAAGCTTCCAGATCAAAGAAGACTTGATTAGTAAAACTGGACTCTATATCACTGACCCTCCTCTGTCTTAAAGGAACTTTTCAAATGCATCTTGAAAAGCCAACATCCTCCATCAGAGCCCCAGCCACCTCCCTTCCCTGCCACTGCCTCCTCTTCCCAGCTCTGTGTCATGGACTATTTTGGGGCCATTTGCACAGCTGGGATCTCAGTTGTTTGGGCAGAGGTGTGGTGCCCCAAGAGACATCAATTACTGCACATCCTCTTAGAGGCTGGAGAAACCTAAAAGGAAAAGCTAGTGAATAAATATAACTTGATGGAAGAAGTTCTGCTGTGATCACAGGGTATTTGGTATCACTGACAGATGCTTGGCCAGAAAAGCACTGTTGGGAAGATAAGAGTAAGATGGTAGCATTGTGACTCACAACTAAGATACAGCCCAGAAAATAGGGAATAGAAAAGGAAAATGGTGCTGGTTCCTTCACTGTGTTGCAGCCAGTCTAGCAGGCTGTTGGTGACCGAGGGCAGCCCAAGGGGCGGGTCTGGGCAGCAACTCGTGGATAGGAATATTCTTCCAGTTATTTCAACTTTGGTGTGTGTAAAACATAGTGTTGCCAAATGTGGTATTTCAGGACTCCAGAGGAAAAAGAAATCAACCCTAAAGATGTTTTACATGGTAAAATATAGTCAGAATCGCCTTGTTGGTTTTTTTTGTTGTTGTTGTTCCCCAGAGCAATAGGATTGTATTTAATGTAGCTCATCCTGGTTCCATGGTGTTTGTGACAGTAACTTGAGGGCCGAAGCAATTCCCTGAAGACTCCTTGCAGCATGAGGCAGTTACACAGCACCGTGTGGCTCCATCTGCATGGCAGGGCCTGGCCTTCCATGTGGGGATGGCGAGTGCCTGCCTGCCTCAGCTAAGATGCAGCCTGTGCACCCACAGCAAGGCCCTGAAAGCACAGCAGGGATACCTGAGCATGACAGGGCAAATACAGTTAATTATTGAAGGGGCCCTGGGCCCCACACACCACTGTGGTTGTCCTTCCCCCCCCCCCAGGATTCTGGGTGGAAGGGGACAGAGTGCTTGGACCTGGCCCCACGCCCTGGAGGAAGGATGAGACCAGAGGAGGGCCGTGGGCACAGCCCTGTGCATGGTGTTGCATTCCTCTGGGACATTGGGGCTGGGGTTTTGTGCTGATCCAGGCACTGCACAGGCTTCCACTGATGTCAAGGGGTTTTGAAAACGGTTTCCATCTCCCACTCTTGTTCTGTGTCCATGCAGCATCCAAGCAGAGAAAGCTTTCCTTTCTGACCATTCACATCATGCACTTCAAAACTTCTGTAGTCCTGTCAATGGTTAAAATGAAGCCACTTTCTCTCCAGGCTGCATGGCAGGAACTAGGAAACCTTCCTTTTCCTCTTCTCCACCTTTAGGAATGAGACCAATGAGACCTAATAATAAAAAAAAAACACACATGCACTGATGCCACAAAGCTTTGCAATCACGCCAGGAAGCTGTCGGATGTGTTCAGAGGCATCAGTCTCACGTGTGCAGCTCTCATCACGCTTGGCTGCGTTCACAGGGAATATGAGGCAGCCACTGCTTGTTTCCGTGATCTAGGCACACGTTTTGTGCTTCCACCCCACGCTACTACAGCAACAGGAGCTCAGGGAGGAAAGTGCCCAAGGCAGATAACTGGCGTTATGCATCAGCCACTGATGAAAAGGTTCTGCCTACACATTTGGATACATTTAGTTTGGACCAGGGAACAAAAGTCATGCAATCCTCCAATGTCCATTTATCCATCCTCTGTGATTTCTGCTGCGGGTTCTTTGTTTTCCCCTGGGGACTAAACTTTTTATTTAGTCATACATTCACAGCTGCTGCCGCCGGTGGCTCGCTGCTGCGCACATTAATTGCCCTTGAGCAGAGGAATGTCTCCCAAAAGGCCTGATCCTTTCTCAGCACCAGATCATAACTTCTTTAATTGCTGATGTTGACTTTCTGCTGGCTTTGTCCCTTCTGCTCTCCCAGAGCAGAACTGCATGATCCCTCATCAGGCCCCATGTCCGCAATGATGCTAATCTGGGACACATGGTGGTACCAGCCAAAGCACATGATCACATACACCCAAGGGACCCCACTTCTCTTTTTGAATCAGAAATTAAAATTATTAGAGCAAAGAAGGCTCTGGCAGGAGCTGTCAGACACCCACAAATCTATTAGCTTGGTGGCTGATTGCAAACGGTGTGTGAGCACAAGCTTTGATTGCTAAAACCAAGGCATACATGCTGTTTCTTTGACTCAAATTGTGTATTTCTGCTGCACCTCGGCTTTAAAAACATTCAGCATAGAGGACTCTGTACAGCTCACAGGCCAACAGCTGCAGGTAGCTGTGCACTAGGCTGTTTTACACAAGTTTTGAGTTTCCAAACGTAGGTATCCCGTGGTACTGACAGAGAGGATAAGATCTGTTCTGTTTTTCCTTGATGGTAAGAATTCAAGACTTAAATCACTTCTCGTGTCACCCTTTTTCAGTTGTTGCCATGGCAAAGCCCCAGAGCAGGTGAGTTGTACCAAACCACTGGAACAGCAACTTTTCTCTCAGATTGATTAAAAGTCTGATGAAAACATGTGTGCAGGTTCTCGGTCTCTCCTAGAAGTAACCTCACATGTACGAGCAGTCCTGAAGAGCACAGCTCACAAGGCTGCTCGCAGGGCCATTTATTCAAACAGGAGATCCATGTGCATCAGGAATGAGACAGGGAAACAGCAAATATCAATGTATCTTTATTCAGGTAATGGTTCTCTATTTTTGTGCTTCACCTGCTGCTCTTTGGAATATTTTTCAGGTTGCATCAAGTGAATTTTGATGTTCCCACTTGTGAAGGGAAGCGCCGAGAAAAGCTCTCCTTGATAGGAGACTTCTCCTCATCTGCAGAGTTCTTCGTCACCATTGCAGTCTTTGCATTCCTCTACTCGCTGGCTGCCACTGTGGTTTACATCTTCTTCCAGAACAAGTACCGTGAAAACAACAGGGGACCTCTAATTGTAAGTGTGCAATTACTGCTGGGTGCGGCTGATTGACTTTTCTTTGGAGAATTACATGGTGGCTTTTCCACAATTGCCATGAGCACCCAGCACATTTGTCTCCATGCTGGTTTAGGAGCTTACTCACCTTCCATTTATCACTATATGCACCCATCAGCCTGTGCCTGTTTGTGCCTTTATTTTTCTTTTTACTGATTCTGAAAGGGTCATGACAAGAAGCGAGTGCTGCTATGTATTCATTTTCTTATAAATCAAGGCTGTGAAACCTATGACAGCTATTTTGTTCAAGGTGTCCCTTACCTGTTAAGTGCATCACGACCTGTGGCAGACCCCCTGGTCTTGTTTGTGCACCAATCCGCAGGTCCATCAAGTTTGGCCAGATCCCTGTATCTGCAGGTTTTAAGGACACATCACACTGCTACAGGGAATGCTCTCCTCCTTGGCCATGAGAATAAGGTTACACCAAAGGAAAGGAAATAACATGCTCAAGTGTTGGTGCGAAGAGAGCAATTCAAATGGAAGGCGAGGTTTTAGTCAGGACATAGCTAAGGAAAAAGTTGATTCTCTATTTCAGAAAATAAGAAGTTTAACACTCCCAGGAACTAAGCATTTGTGTGAGACCTGTTTCTCAAATGACTGAAAGCCACCAAAAAATAACATCAGAAAAACATCCTAGAAAGGAAAATAAATCACTGGCTCAAAAAGTCTGCACCTGATAAAGGAAATAGCTCCAGTAACAGCAGGTGAAAGATAAAACTCAAGGAAGGTAATCTTAGCAGTTTTGAGAAAAAGATTTTTCTGCTGCAAGAAAATGTGAGTAATTTAAGGTTGCGTCATTCAAAACTGAGGAACTGATACAGAAGTAAAGATTCTCGAACTGCATTAAAGGCAATGAAGCCTCTTCCTTTGGAAGTCTTCGGGAATTTCCCTCTCACCCTGAAGAGTTAAGGAGGAAGGAAGGGAAATCATCACAGTAAAAGGAGAGGTAAACTGGGCAAGATGAAGGGGTCCCTTTAGAAACAGGAAATAAATAGTGCCTTGCTTTGTTTGATTCAGTTGGTACCAAGTAATATCTCATTTCAAACTGTCTCATCAAGGGATTAGTTGCAGAGATCTGCCATTTTAACTTTCTTGTGGAAAATAATTCTTTTTTCTTCCTGACCAACCAAAAAGGAACAAGATAAATAACGCTAATGTCAGCTTATGATGTTGCCATTTGCCATTGTCTAGGACTTTCCTGACACAGCTGCTGCAGTCGTGTTTGTCACAGGATGCACAGTGCAATCCGCTACAGCATCAGCGTGGCATTGATTTAATTTGTTCTGTGTAATGGATTGTAATTGAATCTACAGGTTAAATTTAACTGGTGTCTGTTACCAAAGCTGCTGATTGCAGTTTTCCAGTCTTTAAACCAAGCCTAAATGACCTTATTTGTTCTGAATGTAAAGATGCTTCTGTGCCCTACAGCAAAAGCAGCTCCTGCTAGGGCAGGAGCTGGGCTAAGAGGTACAGGGCAGTGGCTTAGAGTTATGTCCAGTTACCTCTGCCAGGAGGGGAGTCCCATGTGCTCCAGCATCTCCTCTGCTCCGCCAGCTCTGCTTTG
Organism: Heteronetta atricapilla; assembly: GCA_011075105.1. Lineage (NCBI taxonomy): Eukaryota > Metazoa > Chordata > Aves > Anseriformes > Anatidae > Heteronetta > Heteronetta atricapilla. The sequence continues at coordinate 14,571,428 of CM021742.1, forward strand.
TTTACAAAAACAAACAAACAAACAAAAAAACTTTTTACCTGGATCACACCCCCAGTGGTCTCCTCAGAGGCTGCCCACTGCAGATTTTGCATATATCTGCCCCCTGCCTGGGACAAGGCATGAGTCCTGTTCAGTAGAGATTTAAGGAAAATGCAGGGCCTAAGGCAGAGAGAAAGAAAGCAGCTTTAGCCAGAAGGGATTCAAGGGTGAAGGGATGCTCAGAGTGCAAACCAGCTTCTCCGGGCTGCAGGGCTCACCCAAGGGATGTAACATGTTGTGCAAGGGAGGCAGGCAATGAAATCTCCCAGCTCTGGCAAGATGCTACCCTGCAGTGAAGCACCCAATGAGATCACACCTGTAACAAATCAGATATTTGATTGAGATTGTTCCTGCCAAAGACAATCTCTGCAAAGATCTGGGTTTCTTTGTGCACACTGGAGCCACACCAGCTGTCATCCAGTGCATCGGTGCAGGAGGCAGAGCTGTCCTCGCTTGTCCCTCCTTAGCAGAGCGGATCAGAGGGTCAGGCACCGCTGCCAGGCTACTAGTTTTTTGTCTCTTAGTGATGAGCCTGGAGATGGTTTTGTCTGCCCTTGCTTCTGCTGCAGAGCCTGATCACAATTTTGTATTTAAAACCCTTACCATTTTAAGCCTTCTACTTCCTCTTGGCTTGGTAGCTGCTCAGTCTGGGGTGGCATCTGCCTTTTGGCTGCGCCCTCTCAGAGCTGGCTGCCTTTCTTCCTCACAACTTCTTAGGATTTGAAAAATAAGTATGATAGAAGTAGAGAGAGGCAAAAATAAATAAAAATCAAAAAATCCCTTGCACATGCAGTAAAGCAATATCAGTGCACCCCGAATTGCAGCAGGCCTGACTGAAAGCAGACCATATGACTGTAAAGAATGAAATGACCGCTTGGTCAGAGGAAACTCATGGAGAGAATTTCAGTCACAACGGTTTTGCATTCACCTTCACAAAAACAGAGAAGAGCAACTGCCTGTGCTGAGAGCTCAGCTGAGCATCACTTTAACTGTGGAAAAATATTTTAATGTTCAGAGAGGAGAGAGACATGGCAGGGAAATATTCCCAGTACGAGGAGCCGCTAGCTCCTCCTGTGGCTGTCAGGACTCACTGTGCAGTGAGCAACATCTATAGCTTATGTGTGTGCCCTCATCTTGTCTTGCTGGCTCCACAGACAGATAATTTGGGTGTCTTCCTCCTGGATCGATAAATCTGAGAGAAGACCTTAGGTTACCAATTCCTAAAAGGTAGGAGGAGAGTTTACCTGGAATTAAAGTTGCAGAGGGAAAAATCACATTCACTCATGTGCACATGTATATCTCTTGATTATTAGTATCCCAATCAATTGATATAAAAGCATAAAGTGATTTAGCAAAAAAAAAAAAAAAAAAAAGTGACTGATGTAACCCTGGAAAGAGATACTTAGTTTTGTAGTGATTTGATAATCTCATGATTGCAGTGCATGAAGATGCTTACAGGTAAGGAGATGAGATCCTTCGCATCTGGAGCCCCATGAATAATCACATTAAGCAGAAAGCCGTTTGGTTCTTTACACATGTTGTGGACCAAGTCAGTGACGTATACCACTAATTCTCTCTTTGGAGATGTCTTTGATTAAACATGTTTAATTTCCTCTGCTTTGCTCTGCCTTCTAGAAAATAAATAGGCAAAGAATAGAGGGCCACCTGTAAAAACAAAGACTGATTCCTTTTTAGTAAAATACAGAACAAAAAGAAAAAAAAAAAAGTGAATAACCTGAATAGCTCTTTGCATTTCAAAGAGCTGTTTCAGCCCACTTCTGTCATCTCTTTCAAAGCTCCGTGACCTTGCTCCAACCACTGGTGCCTCCCAAAGAGCCCCACGTGTCTCTGCTGTCAGCGAGCTCCCAGGGCCACAGACCACAGCAAGAAGTGTGTAACCGGCTCAGAGCTGGGTTCTACAGGAAACCCAGGGTAGGGCCTTGTGCAAACCGAGGGGCAAATGATGAGCAAGGAGACCCCACCGCCCTGCCCCAGGGTGCAGCAGCATGTGCCTCACCGGTGAGCTCAGGGGCTCCTTGGGGAGAGGCACGAGTGACATCGGAAAAGATGAAGCATGTTTTGCTACTGAAAAAGAGCTGAATTGTAGGAAGGTGTTTGTCACTGCAGCCACTGGCTGCTTTCCCAGGCTGGGGCTTTTGTGTACCCCCTTTGGAGGGGTGGTTCCTGTGTGACTCTGAAAGCTAGGCTCTGGAGTGGTTTGTCCTGCCTGGTACCGCGCTGCTGGGAGGGACAGCAGGGCAGGCAGGGACGTGGGTTACAGCACCCTGGGGACTGCTGAAGGTGCTGAGCAGCTCAGAGCAGGGAAAGGCACCTGCTGCTGCATGGAGCAGTGCCTTCTGCAGGCGGGTTTGGCTGCCTGAGGGTATGCAGGGTGCTGGGGTTCAGGATCCGCACCTCAGTGCTGCCCCCAAAGCTGTGAATTTGGCAAAAGCCAAGGAGTTGATAGCAAAGAGAAACGTTTTGATTACCACGAGAGGGAAAGGCACATTCACAGTTCTATTCTAAAAGATATAATAGATAAAATTGTCCCAATTAGCCATTTTTGGCAAAGTTGGTAATAGGAAGTTTCAATGTGAATAAGACAGCAAGATTTTTTTTTTTTTTCTGTGCATACTTCAAGTGCTTAAAAATTCCCTCCTTGGATATTCTGCATATTTTAAATCTTGTTTTCTGCTTTCTCCTACGTGTTCCTATTTTGCTTTCTTCCCAAAGGCACCTGTAGGCAGACCAAAGTATCTCAGCTGAGATCTGAAAAAGAAACTTCACAATTAGATGTATAGAGTAACCATACCACAATACACACCGAAGAGATCTGTAGGCAGCATTTCAAGCCAACAACTACAAAAATTACTTTGTTCCAAAGGAGGGAAAAAAAAAAAGAAACATGCTATGGGGATATTAAACATTCAAATGCTAGATTTGTTTTAGTATGCAGGCACTCTGGCTTTAATTACCAAGGAGAAATTCCCCAGATAAACATTAAGCCACAGAACAGCTTAGCTTGAAATTCACTTTTATTTTCAGCATGTCATTATCTTGTAACTCTGTTCCACCCAGAGCTGTGAAAATGTTCAGCCAGGAATCCAAACCCACTTGAAAACAAGAAAGGTTCAAGTCCCAGCCAAAGCTTGAAGGTTAGCAAAGATTCAAAATAAATAGGAAGACACAAGTTTGCTGTCGCCATATATTTTGTTCCTTGCAGAGTGCAGAAGAGATGGAGCAAATTCTCGAGTCACAGAATCATGGAAGGGTTTGGGTTTGAAGGGGCCTTAAGGACTGCCAAATTTCAACCTCCCTGCCCCACTTGGAGCAGAAAGGTTTGTGTTAGTGGCTGAAGACCATGCTGGCTCGAGTCCCTGCAGTTTTTGAAGTGATGTGAATCCTTCAGACTGCAGCACCGACGTCAGTGTGTGCTACCTGAAGTGCTGGAGCAGCTCACAAGTGATGCTTGTGAGCAGGAGCCTGACTGAGTGTGAGCTGGAGAGGGTCTGAACCCCTCTGCTGTAGGCACCGGCTTGGAGAGCTTTGCCCAGTTTAAAACTTTCCTCTTTTGTGCAAACTTCATCTTCTATGTTACGTTAGTTTTGGTCTGTTTGTCTCTCCCTTGAATTTCTACCTGCTGTTTGTTTATGTTATTGTTAATGCACTGATTCCAGAGCTTGATTTCACTTGCAAAGTAAAACAGCGTGGTGACAGTGAGAATTCATTATTGTTTAACAAAAGCATTCCCCAAACCCCTGGTGCATCCTAGTCGATTGGGCTGATGGGATACAATAATTTCTCTTGCTGGAAAATCTCCCCAAGAGGACACACCATGGGTGACGTGCCTCTGCCTGCACCGGGTCCTGCTGGGCGTTAAGGTAGTTGTCAGCTCCCAGCCTTCGCAGCACGCCCTCCCAGGGGGCCCGTTTGGGCAGCACCAAGGGAGGTCAGAGGAACTCAAAGCGCTGTGGCAGACGCAGGCCTGCAGAGAATAAGTTGTGGCACTGCTTAAAAAAAAAGGATGTATCCTTTGGGACGCATCCAAGCACGCTTAATTTAATCCCATCTGCGTGAGCAGAGCAGTGCTTTGTTCAGGACTCGCTCGTGTGGCTGGTTCGTCGGCTGCTGCCTCTCCCATCGCAGAGGATTGCGTCCACGCTTCGTGCCATGGAGAGCCCGATCCCCAAATGTCAGGGTGTCCATAGAAATGAGACTGATTTTTCCCAGGGATCCCTTATTTCTTCGGATACAGACCCTAAATGCCGCGTTCTTAACAACCGTTTTCTCCTCCCTTCTCGCACACCTTTACTTTGTAGGGGGAAAGGGGAAGCAGCCCCCACGGGAGCTGGGGTATCAAGCCGCAGCAATGCAGTCAGCGGTATGTTAGACTTTGGCACCTCCACCATCTGCTGTGGGCTGACAGATGGGATGAGAGATGACAGCAGAAAGGCTCTTCTGTTTTAGCAAGACACAAGAAAGCTTGAAAAATCACACCTCCTCCCCCTTCTCCCCCCAAACCCACACAGCAACAGTGTCACTTGGCCACTTGTTCTGGCCAAGACAAGGAGAAGTTTATGCCTGTGCGTGCTCCTGAGAGCCTTTCGAGGGAAAAGTGAGCAGAGTGGTTCAGAGCAGAGCTGCCGGGAGTCGCTGTAGCCTGGAGGCACCGCCGCACCTTCTCTCCTCTTCTCTCATTGACGGGGATTAGGAGCAAAAGCGCTGCCGGGACAGAGGAGCTGAGCAGTCTCTGTGCTTGGCAAGGCTTTCTGTTTGTTTGCTCGTCATCATTAGTGGCTGCACAGTTCATGCAACAGGGACATTTGGCCTTACCTGTAGCTTGTGAGAAAGCTCCCCATCTGGTAGCTGAGGATTAGCCGGTTCCAGGTTCTGCCTCAGATGCTGCCGCCAATGGAGACGCTTCCCATTGGAAACCCACAGCACTCAGGAGGGCCCAGCTCCTTCCTGGGCATCTGCATTTTTAAATTGGGCAAGACATCCCAAACAGCCAGATTTCCGAGGCAGCTCAGCACCCTACATACCATCCACATGCTTGCAAGGATCTGCCCTCTGGCTGGAGATGTTGATGGCAGCCACAGGGCACGTCCAGAGCTTCTGAAAATTAGTGCTGTAGGTGATGACAATAATCATGACCTGTTGCAAAATAACCAGCTCTTATTTATTTATTTCTCTCTCCTCTGATGCAAGCTTTCAGTTTTCTGGTGATTTTATAAATTATTTTTCTTCTCAATGGACACACCAGTATAATGCTCCCAACTGATTTGTCTTTTAGGATTTCATTGTGACAGTGGTCTTCTCATTCTTGTGGCTAGTGGGTTCATCTGCTTGGGCTAAAGGACTGTCAGATGTAAAGATTGCGACCGACCCAGACGAGGTGCTATTACTGATGTCAGCCTGCAAACAGCAGTCCAACAAATGCTTGCCTGTTCGCAGTCCTGTTATGTCGAGCCTGAACACTTCGGTTGTAAGTGAATTTGATTATTTTCACCGTTACCTTGCAAATGTATTTTCATCTTTTCCACCCGTGTGTTGGCCTAAATTAGGTGATGTAAACCCATTAGCTGAAATGTCTTCACTGGAGGTAGGAGCTTGCTGTGGAGAAAGGTAGAGCCTGACTCAGAGCAGGTGCCGTGGGACAGGAGTGAAGGGTAGGAGCTTGGGGGAAGCAATGTGCCTTTCTGAGCATGTCTGTCAGGCAGCTTGCTTGTAAGCCACCCATCTTCAACAATTTGGAAAAGCAGTCTGTGCTTTCCTTAAGGAAGGAAAAGTTTTGTGCCTGATAGATTCCTTTAAAAACCCTCAAAAAGAGCAACATAAATCAGTCTTCACGTTTAAATGGCATGTTTAAATGTCATTTCAGTGCTTAGAAAATGTTTAAGGAGCAAAATAAATTATTTCAGGCCAGCTGAGCAATTAATTTCTCTCTTTTCTTCCCATTTTAACTTTCCAATGTTTCTTTAAGCTAAATTATGTTCTCAAACAACAACAAAAAATTGGCTGAAAATCCCAACCGTGTTCTCAAACAGCAGGGGAAATGTACTTAACCTAGTGAGCTAGAGCTAAGAGAGGTGAATTTAAGTGTTTGCTCCACAGCTGAGGATCCTCTCTGGCAGATTTGGGAGCAGCCCTGACTTCTCCAAGGGCCATGCAGGGTCCCAGCCATCATGCTGGGTGGTGGCACCATGGCTGCGGGATGACGAGCTCCTTTTCTCCCCATCCAGGTCTTTGGATTCTTGAACTTTATCCTGTGGGCAGGCAACATTTGGTTTGTGTTTAAGGAGACGGGCTGGCATTCCTCGGGCCAGCGGCACCCTCCGGACACCATGGAGAAGCAGTCCAGCAGCTACAACCAGGGTGGCTACAACCAAGACAGCTACGGGCCGGCCGGGGGCTACAACCAGCCGGGCTCCTACGGGCAGGTGGGTGACTACGGCCAGCCCCAGAGCTACGGGCAGAGCGGGCCAACCTCCTTCGCTAATCAAATCTAAGGTTTCACGCAGCACAAGCTCTTACATCCCTCACACACACAGAGCATTTAACAGGTCTCGAGTTTCAGCGGCATCAGGTTTTTAAGGGTTTCACACAAATTAATACTACAACACAGTGTTCAATGTTGATTGAAGATCTTGCCCTACCTTCTGAGGTGGATGGGAGGTGGCCCGTGGCTGGGGCTGGCATTTTTAGCCCCTGACTGATGTCAGGATGTGCACATTGCAAGTGGTGACCTGGAGTCCGTGTTGTAGTATGTTCTGTAGAGATAACTTTATGGTAGTTTTGTATGTGTTGAGATGGTAGAAGCATTTTGTAGCCTCAAGTCCGTAGTATTTAATATGCATAATATAACTGGATTTCCTTCTGCATTTTGGTGACAAACAGAAGTGTTTTACTGTTATTTCTACTGATTATTCTGTATATCCATGCATGTAACATTTTCAAAACTGCCTGTCTGTGACTCTTCAGAGCATTTGTTTTGACTATATCTTCCGTTTCATAAGATTTTACTATTATTTCAATTAACCGTGTCATCTGTAATTTAGTGCATGGATAAGCAGTTTCATACTACCAAATGTATGGACTGTGAAAATGGAACTTCTCAACTTCTGCCACTACACTTTGTTAAATGTCCGTTTAAAAGAAGTACGCATCTTTTATATATTTTGCAGAGTTGAATATATGGCTTACCCAAGTTCTGAATGCTTTGTAACAAAAATGTTTTTCCTTGAAATGGCATTCAGTAGTATATATGGTACCTAACCAATGTTTATTCTGTTTAACTGAGCTAAGTATTCATTCTATAAATCACTATTTCTATGGATGTTTTGTGAATCTTTTAATGTGAGCTGTGGAGAATAAGGACCAAGTAACTGTGTTATATGTTTACAAAGGTATTTATTTAACTAAGATAAAAGAGGTGCAGATATCAGTATATAAAACCACCTGAAGATGCCCTGTTGCTCAGTACAGCAAAACATGAAAAATGCGTGTACTGTTGTGACCTCACAAAACATAAATATTCCTCTCTACCCTCTTCTCGTAAGACAGTCTTTTATCTGTGCTGTTCAGAGATTGTTAGATATCCCTCTGTTCTGTTGCTGCTCTGAGCGCTAGCTTGGTGCTACTGGAGAATGTAACTGGATTGACCAAATACCCCAAGTTCAGAGGAACTCACCCTAAAATAGCCAGAGCCAAGTTCATAGTCTGTTTGGATTTTTCCCTGGAAAATTCATCCCTTCCTCACTACGGCATATGGGATGCATTGACAGAAATTAAAGCCTGAAGCACAGTATACTAATCCAAACTGATCATCTGCATTTCTAAATAAAAGTGTATCAGTATATAATCTTATTGTATGAGCTGTAATGTTGGAAGCATATTAGCTTAAAACAGCTTAGTTTCTTCTATGATTGTTGTAACCAGTTTATGGCTACTCGGTGGATGAATCTATATTGTGATATCTATTTGACCCTAATAAAGTTATTGCATACAATGCATGTTTTCAGAGTATGATAATATTAAAATGTCACTGCAAAATAGCTAAAAAGATGGATAGAATATTATCTCTGTGCTTGACCTTTCTGGTCATATTCTCACTGTTTTCCAACACCTTTATGAGGTTTGTTTTAATGTTCAGTGGAGTACAACGCTTCTACAGATACTTGTCATTGAAGGTCACTATCACAAGTTTGAACAAAGATTAAACTGTGCAATTTAATATCTGCCCACCTCTATGCCTCTCTTTCCATCTGTCAGTAGGACTAGCCCTGTGCTGTGCTAACTATACCAGTTCTGTGGATTGCTGGAAAAGCCATTTCTCAACCTGAAAAAAAGACAAACTTGAATAACTAAATGTTCTTGTATTCCAAATGGGATCAAAATCCAATTTTCTGGGTCAGTGAAAAATTGTATTTTGTCTTTCTGTTCTTTTGTTCCTTCATTTTTAAGTTTGGGAAAAAAGTTAAATATAGACAAGCAAAAAGAAATTGAAATCTGTGCTTGTGGGGAGGGATGGGAATGGACTGTAAGCTCTTCACGTGTCATCCTACTTCCCTTCATATCACTTTTTTTTTTAATCCATTTTGTATTAGTTGATTGGGAATATTGTAAATTGTGTACTTAGAGCCTCTCTCTTAGAGGTAGAAAAGTACATTTTTTGTGTGATCTAAATTTGTCTTCATCATCTTTTCCACCTAGGTGATCAGGGTCCCATTTCCAAACTTTTCTATGCTGAGTGTCAGAAACTTGAGCTTTGCTGAGGTTTGTTCCTAATGGAAGTGAGACGTAGACTTATTTTGGGTATTAATTGTGTAACTCGTAATCTAAGCAAAGATTGACTCATGAAGGTCAGAGCTAGTGCTATAGGTGACAAAAGCAGTAAAAGAGGCACATATTTTCATGAAGGACTTGTCCTTTGCTTTACTGGTTGGCCACAGGTACACTATTGCCTTTCTGCCACACAGAACAGATGAGCTGGTGGTTGTCTGATAAATCCTTCAGGGACTAGAGTCTTCACTGTGAATTAGAAGGGATGGAAAATCTCTTCATCTACAGCTTCTCAGATTAATATACTCTGGCAGTAGCACAAGTGAAAACAAAAATGATACATGTACTTGTCTGTGTTACACAAGAAAATGTTTCTGAATGCTTCCTCCGTTCATTTGGATTCAAGTCTTATCACATCCTTTGGCAATCGCTGAGGAATTGGAAGTTTATTTGAACTGGGAATAGTGACTGTACAGCACAATGTCAAGCAGCAAGACAGCAAAGACTTTATTTGAGGTATCCTGGTTTTAAGACAAATAGCTAAGTAAACTCTAGCATCCTCTGTGAAACTGCTACTGGCAGACCGATTGCTTTTCTTCTCCATCATTAGTGAGTATCTCTGCCAGTTAGTTAAATAACTAGGTCAGCCTGGGAAAAAAAAAATATATATATATATATATATATGTTACTTGAGCTTCTGTGCTGTCCCTCCTGTTTTCCCATGTGTTTCTCTTTATAGCCCATTTCTCAGTTACCCTGGATGGGAGCATATTTGCATTATCAAGTGTAGTGCTGAGGAGGAGAGGCAGGTACCTCTGTGAGCACGACAGGGAGGTGGGAGCGCAGGACTTTCTCTCCATGTGCCTCCCAGCCAAGCAAGAGGTATGCTCACTTGTTGTCTGGGGATTTCCCCATTGCACTTGATTCGGGAGGGAATGATGTTGCAGAGCTGCAGCCTTATCCCCTCCGTGGGATGAGGAGAGGGGCTGGAGAGTGTAGGGAGTGCGACTTTGGGTACCAGCTGCCTCTGCTGCCTACTTTACTCCCTTTTTGCAGATCAAAATCTGCATGTATGTGAATGGATGGGCTACTTAGTTTATGCTCTCCTTGGCTTAGCTATTCTTTTCCAGGATTACTTTCTATTCCCTCTTGCTACTAAACCCAAGAGCTTCTCCTCCTGGAATTTTCTAAGAGCAGCAATAATCTGCATTTCAATATTAATATCTGGCATTCCGTCATCCATCAATGAATGCATCCTTAGTGTGAAGATTTGGATTTTGCTAGCATTTTGCTATAAAATTTTAGTAGTTGAGCAGGGGGAGCATCCCTTTTGTCACATTTAGCAACCAGTTTTTTTCTTACTTTTTTATTGTTGTCTTTCTTTAATAAGATTTTCCATTTTTAATGAGTGTAGCTGCCTTTTTAAAGCCTAATCTTCCTTTAGTAAAATGTGTCTCAGAGGCAAGATTATTTAGTAATAATATTTTCAGGCTTCACACTGAAAATGAATGTCATACCAAAACTGTTGGGATCATGCCTTTTATCGTTTCTATGTTAGACCTTCAAAGGCAGTGAGGGAGCTGGGTGTCTGTGTGCCAGGGACCCCTGCGGCCACTGAGCTCCCTGGCAGCCCCATGGGAGGCACGAGCAGATTTTGGCCTGTGCTATGTGCCACGTCTGAAAAGTGCCTGGGCGTGCGATGACAAACGATGTTTCCCTGCAGACAGCCTGCTTCTAATAGCTTCTCTTAAATGGCATTTTACCTGCTCTGCCTCAGCAGTGGGATTCATTAACATTTTATTTGTTCATGACCCCGGAGCTCGACCCCAGGCTGAGCGCCACACGCAGCCATCTCCTGCGCGTGGTGGGCAGATGGGCTGAGGTGTCCGTGCCTCCCGGATGGGGATGGGGACCTCTCCTTGGTCACTCCTAGATTCAGGTTTTGCAGGCTTGGGCTTTGTTTTCTTCTGGATGCTTAGCAGCATGTGAGCTCAATAAAGACAATCAGGAAGCCTCAGCAGGAGGCTGGTGTCAGCTTTACCCTCCTTCTGTTGAGCTGCCTTTTTGTTTCCCTCTATAGACAAAGTGTCCCTGTCTCTAGGTGAAGGCTCCACCTGGAAATGTCCCCAAAGCAGGCTGCAGTGCAGGGGACCAGCAGGCTGCCGTGGTCCCACAGCCACCACGGTGCTGGGATTGAGCCCACAGAGCACCAGGAGGTCCTGGCTCAGCCTGCACAGTCAGAGCCGGGGGCTTCCCACTCCTCACCCTCTGGGGGGAAAATTAACATCAGGTAAGATCAAAACGACCAAGTTCTGGTCACAAAGAAATCAGGCTGTTAGCACCCCGGGTGCAAGTTAGCAACACTTCTCCTGCAGCTCCTGGGAGTTTGCTGCAGAAATGAAGGCTGGCTGGAAAATGGCACGGGAGCATCTGCAGCTTTAGGCACTCCCTTGTGCCACCGCCCCTGCCCAGCGCGGGCAAGCTCACACCTGCCTCTGGCTGCTGTTGTAGGGGCATCACTAAGGGAGCCGGGACTCTGTGCACACAAGTGTGTTGCAACTTAAGTTGTCCTGAATGGCAGGAAGTTCTTTGAAGGGATGGGAAAACTCTGGGAAAGCACCAAAAAGGAAGGGGGGCAGAGGCTTTTTGCAGCGCTTGCAAAATCTGAACTGAACCGCATGTGAGGATTGTGTAGTCGAAGCATCAGGTTGCATATTTTGTGCAGACAATACTGTTAATGTGTGAAATGTGCTAAAAGTTGCCTGATAGAAGCACCTGGGTATCTCAAACATAAATAGAGTGTATGAAAATAGATACAGAACAGATGGCCCTGCTGCCTTGCACCTTGCTGACCAGAATACTGCACCAACACACAGCCAAAATCTTGCTGTTTTCAAAGCTGATCAACGCTTGCAATAGCAAGGGTTATCCTTGTGCTACCCTGTGTCTGTAATGCACTAACACTCCTGTGTACACTAATTAATACATCCTAGAGAGATAAAGTTTCCCGGGCTTGCCTGGGCTTGCTAATGCCCCAGCAAAGGAAATCACCTGCTCTGGAGAACAGGCTCCCAAAAGCCAGTTAAATTCAAAAAAAATAAAATTGAGTTGAAACCTGATCTGTGATGGAAAGAGCCCAAAACCTGGGGAGCTGGCTCTGCTCGGCAGCTCCCAGCACTGCCTGTAGCTGACAAACATGCGACGGGGGCTGTTCCTCACTCTTGTTTTTACCTCGGATGCTGAGACCAGACACCACCATTCTGTGGATTAACCAGGGTGTAAGGCTTTTCATGCCTTCTTGTACGGTTCAACAGATGTAAAAGGGAATTATCACTTCAACGTGATATCAAGACTTTTTTTTTTTTTTAAAAAAAAGAGCTTATGGCAGATTACTAAGCCTGAATTCTTGTTTAATTTTAGTGTGTTAATTGATGGGATAATGAGCATTGATTATATGTGTTTTGGCTGCGTCATTGCAATTATAGGCTCTGTTTTATTCATGAGCCAGTCCTAAAGAACGCACTAGAGATCTAAGACAGCTTAAACCTCTCAGAAAAAGGCTCTGAATTGTTTGAGTAATGACACTCTTAGATGGAAAATTAAAGGTTCTCTTTTCCCATGCTTTTTAAGATAATTAAAATCCAGGAACAGTAAGGTGGTGAACATCCTTATTCATTAGCCTTCAGTAATTTAGCTTCTACTAAACGAGGAAAACATTTTAATTCTCTAGGCCATCTGTTGCAGTCTCTTTTGCGTGTCCTGTTACATAAAGTCTCATTCTGGGAAGTTTTGACATCGTGTTGTATCCTTTCCCCAGGAAGGAAGTGCTGGATGGGGTAGCTGAAGTCAGCACCTTTTAACAGACCCCCCAGGATGAAAATTGCTGCTCGGTCCTTTAGGTCACCATCACCCTGTCTGGACACCTCTCGGCAAAAGATGCGCGGCAAGAACGTGCCCAGAGACGGGCGGCGTGACAAGCTGCGTGTCTTCTGGTGGCGATATCCATGCCAATAAATAACAAAGTTCATCAGAGCCCTTCCAGTTCCTGCACTGTGCGGCTGCTCTGCCAGATGGCTCGGTGCTGCTTTTGGAGGCAGGCAGTGTCTGCTCGGGTAAAAACCGAAGGCAAGGCGCGGTGCTGGGTGCTGGGAGCTGGGGCACCAGCAGAGCTCTTTGTGCTGCGCTGGGGGAGCGAATGTCGTGGCAGGAGTGTGCACTCTCCTAGGATGATGCTGGGTCAGAATTTAGGAGACACCTGGTTTCCAACTCTGTCTACAGGATCAGCTCTCTTTATAGCTCGGGGCAAGTTACTTTATCCCACAGCAGGAAGGCTTCTGATTAAAATGATAATGGGTACTGCTGAATGGCTTCAGTGGCTGAGTTAGTCCTGGTGCAATTTTACATCCCCACAGACCTAAGGGGATTCGGGCCCCATCTGAGTCTGGTTTCTTTTAAGTTCTCCCAGAAAATAAAGAGCAACTATATTTGCCAACGTCACAGAGGCCATTTAGACCCACGTATTTGCTGGTCCCGTGATCAGCAGGTAGCACTTAAATTATTGATGGGGCACGGCTGCAGGCAGGCTGCTTGCACGGGGCAGAGCCTGAATCCACCTGTTTGCTGTGACTCCAGTTGCTTGGAGATCACAAACAGCCTGCCTTCGCGATGTGTGGCTGCAAGGCCAGCGTCCCCAGCACAAAGCACTACTCCGTCAATCCTGCTTCCCCCCAGAAGAGCCCTCCAGCCGCAGCAGGGATGCCCAAGCGGTAAGTGACTGCTCTGCTCTTTGCACCTCTGGTGATTTGTTCGTAAAAGGCTTTATCTGGATCTATTTATCTGCCAAAATGGTATATTTATTGTCAGTGTCTGCTCTGCTCCCAAGTGGGAGCACCCCTGGGCAGGGGATGGCTAAGCCCTCTGTGCTTCCCTGGGGACGGGCTCAAAACTGAGGAACTTCTTCAGAACATGAAAGAGCTCCAGGAAGAGACTTACCGCAGGCTGCAGTGCCTCTCTCCAGTGATCAAGTTATTTAATTATCATCTTTAATAAAAACTCCAGGCTACTTGCTTAGGTTAAGAACTGGGAGCTGTGTGATGTTGTGTGCCGCTTGTGAGGGATGTTGATATTCCTGCTGCCAAGGAAAGATGGTCTCCTTTGGGAAGCCCTGGGTTTCTGGGGGATTAAATAAAATGAAAGTGAGAAAGCTTGTTATGGAGAAACTATATGCTTGCTCAATTCACCAGGTGATAACTGTGTCTCCTTTCTCTCTCCCTACCAGCATACCTATAGCCAAGCAGCTGGCATCGATAAAAGGTAAGGGGACCCTTCACCCCCCTTGGATGCCCCAGCATTCATCCATGTCTCCTCTTCTGCTTGCCTCTCCCTTAAAATCACAGCCCAAACCAGCTCTGGTACCTGCTGCGAACTGTAGGCTGGGAACACGTGTTCTTTAGGATGTGGTTTAGGAGTGAGGGGATAAACCCAGCCAAATGTTTTAGCCAGAATCCTGAACATGTGGCAACACCAGTGTGCAGCTCTGTCGCTGATACTCAGACACGGGCACATCTGTTGGGCCTCATTTCCCCTGCTGGAGGGCCCTGGGAGTACCCACGCACCCAAGAGGTGTCTGGAGCAGCCCATCCCCATGGCACAGCAGGTCCCCAGGAGGGGACAGCTGGGCAGGTCTCACCCACAACCCTACATCCCTGTTGGTGCCCTCCCTGCCCATGTGAAACCTGCCTTCAGGTGTGTTTCCACAGGACAGGAGGTGTGTTGCTGGCCCACTCCAAATAAAATCTAGGCCAGGTCCTCTGTGGGTGCAAACAGTTTCAGGCTTATTAACTGTAACGGAACTACACTGATTTCCACCCACTCAGGATGTTTCTGACACATTCCTTTCAATTATACCTCAAACACTGCTTTTTCTGATAGGCTGGCAACATTTTTCCCCCTAGCTCTAGAGAAAGGCTCAGACCTTGAAAAAGCTGTTGCTACTGCTGCGCTGGTGTATAACAACGCTGCTGACCCCGAGGGCAAACTCAGCAAAGCTGAAACCAAAACCCTGCTGCAGACCCAGTTTGTGAGTTTCATACAGGTGAGAGTTTGGGCGAGGGGACATCTCGGGCTGTGTGCACATCCATCCATGGGGTGATCCTAGGGGAGGTAAAAACCCCTTGGGAAATTCGTTGCTCTGTGCTGAGCCGTGTCTGGTGTGGGGCTAAAGGAGGAGCATCAGCAGTAAACCACTGTTGACGTTCCTGCTTGTATTGTTGCTGATAAAGTGGGGCAATTGCAAACAAACAAACAAAAACTCATATAATGACAAGTATTTGTGTGTTTACGGGGTGAGAAACCCATTGAATTTAATTAGGGATTTGGGAGTTTGCCAGGGTGGTAACCCCCGTGCTACGGAGCCATGAGCACCTCGCCACCCATTGCCCACCCTCCAGTAAAACCAGCAGCCAGCTGCGGTGGGAAACTAGCTACGTAAGTGCTGGTGGCTGCAAACTTCTTGCTTTTTTTTTTTTTTTTCTCTCCTTTTTTAAACCAAAAAGAACAGGAGTTTTATCAAGTGGTAGTAATGCTGCAGTTACCAGCTGCACTCATCACTGCCAGATTTTGAGTCATGATTAGGGATCTTCTCGAAGATGCGTTCTGGATCCAGGCAGCTTTGGGGACTGGTTGTTTTCCTGTTAGATTACAATAATATCTCTGTTTAAGTTTCTTGGGATAGCTTTAGAAAAACTAATATGCATGTGAACATAAAATCCTGAATAGGAAGATAGGAAACAAAAAATGATGCTGCCTTTTTTTTTTTTTTTCTTTACAGATGATACAATAAAAAGGAACTTAATGGTTTTTTTTTTTTTCTCATTTAAAATTCTCCATAGGGCCAAGAAAACAAACCAAAATACCAGGAAGTAATCTCTTCTCTGGATGAGGAGACAGAGAACAAAATTGACTTTGAAGATTTCATGATCTTGCTGGTCAGTCTCACTCTAATGTCTGACCTGCTGCAGGAGATCAAAAACATGAAAACCACCAAATGACCAGTCCTTTAAAGGAAGAAATAGCTTTGCACTTTACAAGGAAAGCGGGAGTGAAACACACACTGAGATAACACCGAGTGTCTGAATCCCCTCTGCTGTCCCCTTTCATATGGAATAAAGTCTTGTCCAAAACCTCCTGACCTCGCTTCTGTGCAGAGAAAGTGCCTGTGGGCAGTGTCCTGGCAGGATCGGCTGTGAGACAGGGCAGAGGGCTTTGTGTCTGTCCCAGGGGGCTGAGCCCAGGGCTGGCTCTTGCCCCGCAGCCCCCAGGCAGGTCCATGGAGCAGCACCCCTGGTGGATTTGCCACTGCCACCCGTGGGGCAATCAGCTGCAGCCTTCAGTAAGAATTGAGTTTAGACTGTGTGCTTTTCGGCCTGCCACTAAGCCTTCTGGATGGAGCTTTATTTATTTAATTTCCTCCTCCAGCCAGCCCGTTCAGTGAGCGATCACTGCAGAAGGAATTTCTAAGTCCAACCTTTGCAACGCACCTTTGGCAGAGGCGTGCTCGTGTGACCAGAGGGGTGACTTAGTTGAAGATGTCAGTCAGCTGAGCCCATTGTTTCCTGAAAATGTGAAGAGAAGGCAGATAAGCTCAGGGATGGTCAGGACTAGGGGAGGTAGGAAAAGGGCAGCTGATGAAGTGCAGGTGTTGGAACTGGGTGGGATCCACCACCCTGCTTGGTTAGGGCCAGGGCCTCAGTGCTGAATGCTCATCATCTTCATGTTTTGATTTTTTCCTATAAGGTTCTGGCTCACAGCCAGCATTTAGCCCACTGTAATAGTCCTCTGGAGCACAAAAAGCGTTCTCACACCCCAGTAACAGAGCATCCTCAGTAAGAATTTAGCAAGCCTCTGGGTGAATAAGCAAAACAGTTCAACCCCTGTCCTTTTCTCCTCTCTCTTGCTTGAAAAGGTGACAGTGATTTAGCCTTGGTACATACAACTATATATAAAACAGGATGGGATGAAAACCTGTGCTACAAGAGGGAAATTAACATCAGCTGAGTAACCAGATTTAACTCCTTGGCATGAAAAGGTTTTTAGGGCTTCCAGAAACAAAGAGGATGTTTTGCATTGAATTTTGGTCAAGCTGCGGCAGGAGGACAGCAGCCAGCTGTTTAGAGAGGACAGGTCTGTGTCTTTCTGCAGTGTGGGATGGAGCTGAAAGAAGAGATGTGAACAGGTTTGGGAAAGAGCTCAGCAGGAAAGGGGCTGGTCTCAGGGCAAGGGCCTGGCCTGACCTGGAGGCTAAATATTAACAGATCAAAGCAAGGCCTAATTCTGGTAGCCTCATCCATGTAGGCATCGCAGCTTTGTGTGGTTAATGTGTCCCCAGTCTCTTCCCCCAGCCCCTTGCTTTTTCTGTGAAAGCTTATAGAAAAAGCAGATGCTCCTTCTCCAGGGTAGAGAGATGGATTGAATGCAAGAGTGCCTAGGAGGCTTTTCCCATTACCAAAGTAAAGAAAATGTGGTATAGCCCTGAAAAGCTTGTTTGAGAGCCACTGATGACTTTGAAAACATGAATTTATTAATATCCCTGTTACAACAAAAAGGCAAAAGGAACAATATTGTGAAGCCAATTAAGAAAGTGTTCTTTGAAATCGCTAAGGTCCTAACACAGTTTCTGTTATTGCTGAAACATTTCTTAATCTTGCGTGACTTGAATTAATGACTTCAGAGCCTTTTGTCAGATCAATTCACTCTGTCATCTCGCCATGTGCAAACCCTTCGTATTCTAACGCAGTCCCTGTTGTGCACTAGCATCCAGAGTGCCTGGCTTCCATCCAAAGCCTATTGTGCACAGCACAGCAAAAATCCAGAGTAAGAAGTAATTCCTCAACAGCAAAGATACTGGAATGGGAGGGAAAGAACCAGAGGTGCAGAGAAACCAGTGTGTGTTCGGTGCACGTAGCAGAGCTGGAACTGGGTGCCAGTCCACCCTGGGCTTCCCACACCCACCTGGCTGGAAGAGCTTCTGAAAAAAAGGGATGGGGTGCGCAAGGCTTGATCTGCACCTGCCCTTGACAGTCCTGCCTGATGCTCAAAAGCAGGGGGATGCACTTGGAAGAGCCCCAGCATCTTCTTACAGGTAGGAGTAGGCAGAAGTTTGCAACTCGGCTGTGGAAGGTGCTCTTTTATTAGCTCAGACTATTTGTGGCAGCCCCGAGCACTCTCAGCTGACGGCTTTGAAGCTGATCTGGCATAGACAGCATGTCTGCCTTCATCCTTGGGGAGCTGGCTAAAAGCTTGCTTAAAAGGCTACTGTTGTGCTTTATTTTGTTCCTAGCTCACTCCTATTGGAAGTGATGGGAGTTCATCATTGATTTCTCATAGCAGAGCCCACGCAAGTGCTCAGGAGTCGAGCAGGCAGCTAAATTGATGAAAACTACAGACTCTTCTGCAAGTGTGAACATCATATCAATACCTGATCCCGCTCCTGGAAGTGAAGGCAGTGTGAAGAGCAGCTAGTCAAAACCTGACCTCTGTGGGCCTGGGCTGGGAGTTTTACAGCTGTACTGCTCAGGTAGGCTCTGCAGGCTTCGCATCTGTGTCTCTAGTTCTGTCTGGAGAAGCCTGAGTCATCTCTGCAGGTCTGTGAGCTTTCAGATGACTGCCAGAGGAGCAGTGGGGGTCAGGAGAGCTGGGCTGAAAGTTTCAGCCTCAGATCTTCAGCTTCTGTTTCCAACTATGGTCTCAGATGTAGGTTCATTCTCATACTCTGATTAGCACACCTACAGCTACTGCTTCTCCCCAAGAGACTTACTTCATACTTCAGTCTTCGTGAGACTTAGCTCCACAGCCTTCTGGACTTGGAAGGTTGCAGGGGAGCTCTCACACTCCAGCCTGCTGACTTTTAAGGGGTGAAGCACAGCAGAGTGTTGCAAGGAGAGCTTTCTGCCAGGACCCTGAGGCCACACGCACTGTGCCCACAAATCCTCATAAATCTTTTAGGAAAGAGAAATATGTTCCCCAACTGGCTTGCTGTTATTGCACCTTCAGTAAGGCCTTCTGTCTGGGGCCTGAAACTTTGCCTGCTGAGGGACATGTTGCTCTGTCTCTTCTCCCCTCAAAGTGTTGTGTTACTTTTTCATGTAAAATAAAGCTTGTCTGGGTTGTACGCTCCCACCTTGGTCTAGCTGCATGCCCACAAAAGCACCTTGGCAGCTGCCTGCCACATGCCCTCCTGCCATGATTTCCGCAGGTCACTGCAGAGGGGGCTCAGGTTTGCACATCAGCCTACCAAGACAGCAGTTATCTCCTCTTCAGGAGCGCTGCCCTGACTCAGAGAGATGCTAGGTGGTGCATGCCCTCGGGAGCTCACTTCAGAGTGGATGAAAAGCTTTGTCTCAGAATTACGTTCCTTCCGAAGTGCTATAGTTTGTGAGCCACAAAGGAGCACTCTGAAACGCCTTCTGGAAAAAAGAAAAGCTCTTTGTTTCAGGCTCAGTCAGGGAAGCTAGATAAAGAAGAAATGGTGTGTTTTTTATGGCTTGCTGAACTGACAGCTTTTAATTCCTGCGCTGACTTTTACTGCAGCCAGTGCTTTACAAGGTTTCCAGCGGAGCAACATCTCCTCTCCTCTCCTTGCTCATCTGCTGCTCCCTCACCCTCCGAGTGTTTATAGCCCTGGTCCCGAGTCCTCCTACAGCAAAGGTAAACAGCAAATGATGTTCAGCAGCCAGATATACTGGGCTGTCTCTCCAATCCCCAGCTGCACAAATCAGCCATTAGACTTAGATAGATTCAAAGCCATGGGACTTATCTTTTATTCATTATTATTGTAGGAGTGAGTTTGTTATGTGTGGCCATAACAAGAGCCAGCCTCAGCCTCCCAGGCATACCGAGGGGGTGAAACCATGCTCCCCCAAACTGAACCAAGCCCAGAGTTGGGTGTCTGTAGCAGAGGCTGGTTGTGCACAGCTGGAGCAGTGCCTTGTTCATTGTTCTTCCCATTCAAAGGCCCTGAAAATGCCACTTTGAAAAGGTCTTCCTTTGTCAAGGTGGTGTTCACTTACTCTGGGGTTTTGGAGTGAATAAGCCTGAAATAGCTTGCCAAAGAGCCAGTGAGCCTCAAAAAGGGCCTGGAGCAGCAAGGGGCTGGGCGCAGGCAGGGACCCCAGCTGGCCAAGCTGTCCCCAGGCGATGGCAGCATGAGATGCAGCCCCTTGCAGGGAGGGGTGGCTCCCGCAGGTCCCTGACACCCATACTGCAGTCCCTGGGGCCAAGGAGCCAATTTACACTTGTGATTTCCTTCCTTTCCCCTTCCCCCATGATCTGGCTTTCTCAGTTGCTCTTTGCTAGATTTTGATGGCCAGAGCTACACAAGGCACAGCACACGCTCCCATGAAGCTGCTGCTGAAATTGATGAGGCCAGGACCTCTTGTTGGAGGAAAGCAGCTCCTCAGGTGGGATGGTTTCCAACCCTCCAGTGAAAATAGCAGCTGAATAAATGCAGAAGTTCATCTGTGGGCAAAAACAAGCCTGTGTTTGTCCTGAAATGATCAATAAATGACATCCCAGGACCTCAGGAACTTCCCTACGCTTGGAACTCAATGAAATCAAGTAGCCTCTGGGCACTCTGCTGTCACCGGAGCAAAAGAGAAAAAGTGTCATGGTAAATGAGCCTTAGCAAAAGTCTTGCCTTACTGCATATGATTACTGGGAGGCTCAATAAGTGTTAGTCAGTGTTACAAAATGAACTATGAGCTCTTTGAAAAGGCAGCTAAAGCCAGCCTAACGTTTTTGTCTGGATAGATTGAAGTACACCAGCCCTTTGCTTGAGTTTGAAAAACAAAGCTGGGTACTGTTGGAGATGAACCAAATATTCCTTCAGTGGGTACAAGTAAAAAGATCTCCAGCCCATCCCTGAGACCTTTCATTCTCCTCCAGCAGTGTCCCGGAGCCCTCCAGTCATTTCTCTGGTTCCTTTTTTCCAGGAGTACAAGCTTGGTTTGTTTTGATTTCTGGGGCTGTTGGGGGAAATCTGTGCCCAAAGCTGACCCGTTTCCCGCATCTGCTGGTGGATTATTCTTGATCTTGGTCTGTGCTTGGGCCCAGCCTCCACCTGATGCTCTTTTGGGGTTTGTTTGGAAACCACGTGCACTTACAGAGACACACAGTTTAGGCTTTAGATGAGAGAGTTTGCTTCTTGAGAGCTGCAAATACTGCTGTGTTTGACAGGTATGAAAACCACATCAGGAACAGACCACCAGAGGTGAAACATCCCCTTTCCTCAGACACTGCAGTTGGTGTCACCATTTCCTTGGGTTTGTGCCTGACTACGAGGATTTTTATAGGGTTTTGTCTAATTAATTAAAGAAAACAAATTGCAAAATTACCTTCTTATTAAACTGCTCTCACTACGGAAATAAGGCTGATTACTTCCTTGACAAACTTTAATTAGGCAGATACAACAAGCTGTAATAAAGACCACAAATTAAAAATAGATCATATTGAAGGCGGCTTTGTCAAATCCTGTATTAATGCTGGGCAACACACACAGTGATTAAATGATATGGAGAAGCTCTTCTTTCCTACTTGGGTAAAAATCTATCATATTCCTGGAGGAAGAACAGTTTATATAAAAACATCACATTAATAGCCAAAACGTCAATGGGTGTTTAGCAGCAGTTTCTTTCCATCAGCAGCTCTTAACTTGTATTTTTTTTGAGACTCAGCCTTTACAATGTTCTTTATCTTTTCTCTAAATTTATGCTTGTACTACACATGACCCAAGGGTACTGCAAAGCCTCTGAGAAATAGAGAAGCTTTATTACCTGCACATTTATTCCCCAATTTGTCTTTCCTCTTCTGGTATTTTAGTGCTTGGATTCAGCTCAGCTGAAAACAGAACACAATTTGAGAGCAATTTGCATAAGAATTGTAAGCAGAGGCCCACACAAATTAGGCATTAATTAATGAGCACCTAAAGCCTTCTGCTGAATGCACTCCGAGGAGAAGCAACGCTGAGAGTGCTCAAGTATACGTGAGGGAAAGAGCAGGTAAGGATATCAAATGAACAAGCAGCACTTAATTCTTCTCCAATATTTATTGTGGCCCTTGGGAGCACAGGGGACCTGCAGCCTCTTTGTCCCCCAGAGCATGGCAGGAGCTGCCCCTGCAGCAGAGCTGGGTCAGGAGGAAAGCTCAGTGTGTTTGCAGGGTGCAGCTGAGAAGGTGGGCTGGGCTGGATGTTGGAGGCCCATGGTATGGTGTGCAGGTGATGCCCTGGGACATTGGATGTGTGCTGGAGGAGGCAGGACTCTGCTGCCCAGTGTGGGGTCTGGGGGGGGGGGGGGAGTTACCCCCTCTGCTGCTGGTCCCTTCCTGCTGCTGCTGCTCTGTGTGACACAGCTTCCCCTGGTCTGCCAGGTGCTGAAGCCAACAGGTCTCTCTACGCCCTGGCTCCTATCCCAGAGCTCTCTTGAAATCCAGAGTTTCACTAGTCATCCCTCGTGCCTGTGGTGTTGATCTAAGTGAGAGCAGGGACGTGCATCGGCAGCAGTTGTGGCTAGCATCTCTGAAATGTATTTTTTTGTTTGTTTGTGAGCTGAGGGCTAGTTTTTTGTGATAAGAGTGTAAAGAATACAAACCCATCCGTTTTCCTAACTTAGTGTCATCTTTTCTCCTTCCCTGCTAGTTAGAATCCAAAAGACTTCAAATATTTAATGAAGGATGTTTTCTGATGTGTTGTTTGTTCAGAAACTCCTCCACCTTAGAGTCCGTTAATTTATAGGGAGAATAAAGAGGAAGGCAAGGCAACTATACTGATAACAGAGACCTGCTGTCTTTGCCGTAATACACTGCTGCATTGTAACTGCATCTCCCCGAAGGTAATTACCACAGAAGCCATCAGCTCATTCTCAAGAGATCCCCGTTCACAGGTGTGCGTGGTGGGAGCCAAGCCCTGCCTTCCACGTGATGCGCACACAAGTGAGCTCTGAGATGCTGCTCTGAAATCAGGCCTCTCAATTACTCATTAGTTAATGGCTCCTTGGGGAGGTATAGGCCTGGGCTGGGGAACCTGTCTAGCAATGCAGGACCAAAACCGTAAGGGTTTTATGTGATTTACAAGAACAGAGGCTGCTGGTCCTGGGGCTGCACTGTTAGCCCAGCCACCTCCTAGCTCCCAGTGCCCTGCTGGTAGGTGCTTGCCTGTGTTCATGGTGCAGGCTGCAAACCCTCCGCAGTGCCCACCAGCTGGGACAGCCATCCCTCAGCACGTGTACCACCCCACCTCCAAACTTCTGTGAATGCTGGAGCACAGCTCCTGGCTGCCTGTG
Organism: Heteronetta atricapilla; assembly: GCA_011075105.1. Lineage (NCBI taxonomy): Eukaryota > Metazoa > Chordata > Aves > Anseriformes > Anatidae > Heteronetta > Heteronetta atricapilla. Next base: position 14,594,581 of record CM021742.1, read on the forward strand.
GCCGTGGTGCTCGGGGAACCCTCCTGCCCCAACCTCGGCCCATCTACTCCCTTGCATGCCTGCTGGTCAAAGTAGCCAAAATAAAGCTGTGTGGAATACTTCAGCTCTTTTCCAACATTTTTTTTTTCCTCTGCTTTACTACAGGGCTCTTAATTTGATGAATTCATGTAAGACATGCTAATGTAGCAGTAAAGACAGCAGGCAAAGCTCTGTCTGCTGATCCCAGACACAACAGACTTCAGCTACACCGCTGAGCGTGGTGCATGCTGATACCGCTTAAAAACTGCCATAAAGAGAACAGCAGTGCCTGTGCTCGCCTCTGAAAGGAGACGTTCGTGGCTTTTCAGTTCTCTTCTCCCCCTGCGACAGGACTGCGAGCAGTTGTCTGTGCGACAGGAGCAGGCTGTGGGGCTCTGCTCCCAGGTGCTGAAGGCAGGCGTGTGTCCTACCCACGGGTACAGCCGCGTCCCCGGCTCAGTGCTGGGCTCTTTCATGCCTGAGGATATCACAGAGTGATGCTGTATGTCTGCAGCTCAGTGCAATACAGCTGTTGTAGTGTATACTTTGTGTGAAGTGTAGCAAAAAAAGGCTGAGACCGCTTCTGACGCCACCACAGAGTCTGTGTCAGAGGTCAGATGGATATAGAGAAATGTTGTGCCAACTATAATTATACATGTATATACTTCTTCTGTTTGACTTTTTGTAGTGTTATCGGTCCTTGAGAGGCTCGGGCTTCCCACGCTTTACCTATAGAAATAGAGGTCTGATTCTGGGCTACAGGAAACTCACTTATTGTGTTTCCAGAAGCAGCTCTCCTGTGACTGCTGTGCATGGTGATGTGTTGGTACTTTCACAGCACACAATAATTGTCATGGTTTGCATGTTGAGAGGCAAATTTAGTTTCACTGTCTGCTTGAACTTGCCCACAGCATGTTCTCATATGATGCAGATCGAAATGGAGCCACCTTGGGGTGCCTGTGCCTAGAGAGAGCAGCTCCAACCAGAGAGGGCAAGATTGCTGGGTTGCTGTTTTGAAAGCAAAACTTTGCTATTTTTTTTTTTTTTGCTTAAATTTTTGCTATATTTTGATAAATGACCTGACTGAGAATGGCTGTCTGCTCATACACAGAGCATTCAGTCATGTGGCATACAGCAGCATATCTAGAGCATTAAGGTGTGTGGTTTTGCAGTGCATAAATGAGTCACAAATTAGAGATTCTGTGTGGCTGCTCCCCCCTTGTGTGCAGCACTCCAAGTGATTACTGCTCTCCTCTTGGTCTAATCAAAGATCCTCAGCTCAGAGCAGGTTTCTAATTGAAACACTTGAGCACAACATATCTCACTAAATTAAATAACCTTTACCCAGACAAATCACTGCATAGATCTGAGTCTCATACACAACAGATTCTGCACCTACCCTATGTATGACTTGTTTTTTCCCCTTCCCACCTCTGTAAACAGCTTCTTCTGAAAGATAAATACTAATAACATAAACCTTGCAATATTGCATCTTCACACAACTCCTTTCAAGATGCCTACTAAAAATTTTAGCAAGGTCTTTAACTTTAGATGAGATGCTTGGACACACTTGTGCTGGGAAAGAGGCTGCCCCTTGCCCTCCCTGTGGATGAAGTGAATTAACTTAGCATGCTCTAACTTAGCTTGGGCTCTAATTCACATCTAAGGATGGCTTTGAGGAGCTTATGGGGTTTCTTCCTCACTCTGTCAGACGAGGGACATCTCAATCTGCTGCTGAGCTGCTGCAGCATGCAGCTGAGCATGTAGAAGCATGGCTTATGCAAGCTGGCTGGATTTACTGAGCTGGGGCTGCAGCCCCAGTAAATCAGAGCTAGCTATGCATGCATGTGAGCATTTAAAGTCACAACTGCAAGCTTATGGCTTGTGCTTGAAGATATGCAGCCATGCTCTCATGCTGCCTTGAGTCTGCTGGTGTTTTAATGCTGCAGCCAGAAGATAGGCTTTATAGGTGGAGGTCATCGGTTAAAGAGCTTATCCTAAAACGGTAGTGAAGCAGATTTCTACATGCAGGAAAATATTCAAATATGTGGCTGGAAAAGGTGCATACAATTGTGTCTCAAGAGAGATTCTCAGTGTGAGGTTGTTGCAGATGGGACCACCTGGGACCTTGTGTGGAAGGGGTCAGCCCTGTGCTTTTCTCACAAGAGGTTTCCTGGTGCCTTTTCTGAATCTGTTCTGCCTCTTACAGAGCTCAGCTGTTTGTTGTCTTGGGAAGAGCTGCTGCTTTCACTCTTTCTCTCTTGATTCCAGCATAAAAGAGAGCCAAAATGGTGTGTGGCCAGGGCTGTCTCAACTTGCAGCTCTTCCCTCCGTAACAGAGCAGAGGGAGCTGGGCTCGCTGCCCCTGCTTTGCTACCGTGGCTACTTGCCGTGCTCATGGGATGTGTCTGGGCTGAAATGGGGCCGCTGAGCCTGCAGGGCTCAGCAGTGCTCCTCTGTGCAAAGAACTCTAATGCTCTGGACAGCAGCAGCACCATTTTTTGGGGGCCAGGTTTTCCCCAGGCTCATGACAGCAGCACCACGGGCTAGAGGAGAAGTGCCATCCATCAGTAACACGGTGGCAGCTATTGATGGGAGCTGACACAGCCAGGTGATAAGCTGCAAATTAGATTTCTTTCTCAATAAGCAGTCATTTACAAGGCACTTTTGTATTTTTCTTTTTTTTTTTTTTTTTTTTAAAGTGTGATCAACAGCTCATCACTTATGGATGGGTATCCTCCAGACAAGGGACTGCTCACAGACAGTTCACTGGAATTGTTCCTGCTTTCTGGTTTTGATCTAAACCATCCGCTGATGAATTAGAAATATTTTTAAGGACAAGAGGATGGTCGATGCCATATTTCTGGTGTAAACTTTAAATAGAGAGGCATGTGTTAAAACTCATGGACAATTTGTGAGCATCTCTCAGACATGCCAATCTTTCCTTGGCATCCGAATCATCCTTAATAATGAATAAAGCTGCTGACATCCCCAAACAAATGTGAGTCTGTAGTTTGCCAAGGGAACAGATGCTGAGTTGCATCCCATTGTATGGTTAAAATCCCCAGAAAAGGCTTATTAGCAAGAACATGTAGCCATGTAAAATTGTTCTTGGGGTGAGCGTGAAGGGGACATGCAAGTATCCCCAATACACTTTGCAATGGTATAAATGAAATTAAAAACCTGCTGTGACAGCTGTGGGAAATAGCATCAAAAGGAAAAGATTGGTCATCTTTGTGCTGGCTGGTATTTTTTCATGGCTGCCTTGTGAGCTTCTGTTGGTCAGTCAGCATCCTGATATTGCCCCCAGTTCATACAGAAACGTGTCAACTCGTGGGCAGAGCTTGCTGTGTGCCCAGTGGTGATGAAGTGTCACCCCTGAAATCCAGCCAGGCTGCCTGGGGCTCTGAGTGCCCATCCTGTGTCACAGAAGGATGGGTCTATATTTCTTCCTTAAAGCAGGCTGTAAAAGATGTGGCGAGTGCCCTGATCACCACCCCAGAGGCTGCTTTTGCCTTCACCCCTTCCACTTCTAAGGAACTGCACTGCACCCACGGGCTTGGCAAAAGCCGTGCGTTTTTTAACCATGATAACCTAAGTGAAATTAACGCTGTTTATAAGCTCGTTATCTAGTCCTTTTAATAAACTCCACTAAATGGCATGAAGGACCCTGCTGTGTCAAATGTGGTGGAAGTTTACCCACAAGACGTGACCAATAGCCCCTCTCTAACTGCAGCATGCTCAGCGCAGCACCGAGCATGTTACCAGGTGCTGTCTGAGCAGGGCTGCAGAGCTGCCCAAGTTCCCCACCCAAACAGGTCAGTTCAAAACCTCTGAGGTTTGTACAGCCAGCAGCCTTACACACAGAGGGCTTGCAAAGTTGGTGCTTGTTACTGTCCCCTTCGATGTCGCTCGTAACGCGACAAGCATTGAAATAAGATGAGCTGTTGGTGCTGTAGTATTTATTTCTGCTGCCTCTTGTGCCATGCATGCCATGCATGATTTTGTTGGCTGTGTGTATCTACATAATCAATGTCCTGGGAAAAGATGTAACTCATAGGTCTGACATGGCTAAAAGATTAAACCTCATTATAGATGGTATGGAGTGCTTCTAAATGGTCAGAGCGCTGCCAGTTTCACCCGGTGTTCATCAAGACGACAGGTCGCCTTTGACATCAGAGGTACAGCCCAGGGCTGGAGCTTTCAGACAGCCCACGCCTCACGTTGCAATATGAAATGTGTTAGATGATTTTCTCAAGAATTAAACCAGGGGGTAAAAATGGTATAAACTCAGTGACCAAAGATGTTATGGGGGAACTCATACCCCATATTTGATATCAGTTAACCCACTCAGGAGACGTTTCTCCAACATTTTAAATACCACAGTCCCTGACACAGGTGGTTGCAGATGCCTGCAGGACCTCGTGGTGAGGGGCAGAAGTCCCAGTTAGGACTGGGAGCAGGACTGGAGCTCCAGCTGCAGGTGGGGGTGCTGCTGCTGCAGGAGACGGAGGCACTGGAGGCAGAGGGAGCCTGCTGGTGCTGACAGGAGCTTGTGGAGTCTCCCCTCAGGTGTAGTCATCACCACCTCGTTGATGTCCCAGCAAAGCAGATGTGAGAGTGTCTGCTGATTACAGCATTGCTGGAACTTATGAAATGTAAGGGTTTTGTTTGTTGTGTTTTTTTTTTTTTTTTTTTGTTTGTTTTCCAACCAGGTACATGGGCTGCAGAGCATCGTGTCACAATGCCAAAATACAGTTGTACTCACACGCACATGGAAATCCCTGTGTCTTGGCTTCTCCTGGCACTCTGGAAGCTCTCCCTTCTGACCTCAAGGAGAAAGCACAGCCTGGGGAGTCCTTCTCTGGTGGGATGCACCTAGCAGCCCCTGCCAGCTGGATGACAGATGTTGTCACCTTGATGTTCCAGCTGCAGAACTTGATGGTTTTGTGTGTGTCTGGGGAAGCTTTTTATTCGCATTGATTTGTTTGTCGTGTTTGAAAGGACTGGTGTAGTTCAGTGTCTCCTAAAAGATGAAATACTGCTCGTGGTGCATCCTAATACCAAGTCCTTATGCTTCTTTCCATAGGGTACTGTTTGCTTAGGAAAATGGGATAGTAAAATGACAGAGACTGTGCTTGACTGAGCTATTGGGAGAGTGGAGTTGTATCAGAAAAGTTGTACAAGGATGTGGGAGACTGATGGCAAACAAGTCTCTGGTTGTTCATAGGAACTTCTTCATCTGAGATTCATGACAGGAGGTTACTGGCATCTTGCTCCGTACCCTTTTTTGGCTCTGGGACACTTGCCAAAGTTTAGACTCCAGCTCTGAGTGTTGACAGGCAGAGAGATCACTTCAAAATGTGTTATGGACATAATTAGTTACTGTTATCACAGTTTTCTTAATTAGAATATCATAAAAAGGGGAAGTGTGATGATTTACATGGGGAAGATCAGGAGAGCAGCGATTCTAAAGGCCAGAGACTGAATGTCAGATAGCAGCAGAAAGGTTATCCGCCTTTTGGATGAGCGATGGTGCTCACCTGGGATGTGTGGAGGGATGCCTGGAGGTGCTCTCACTGGGCACTGAACGTTTTTTTCCCCCTACTTTCCACTAACTCAGCCAAATTGTGCAAGCCTTTGTTCAGCAGTTGCCCATCCATCTCCTGCAGAATGGCTCACCCCTGCCAGGATCCTCTGCAATGCTGATATTGTAAATGTTAAAGGAAAGCTTATTTTCACAAAGGCAGCAGCTTCTTTCATAAGCGACACTTTCTTCCTGCTGCTTCTAGACAGGAGAACCTAAGACATCCAAGTTATTTATTTTTATAATTATGGGGAGAAACTAGAAATTTGTTCAGAACAAGAAAATAAGCAAGCAGAGGAAACTCAGTTATTTCACTGATACCTTCCTTGGCAGAAATACTTAGATCCCTGGCAGATCCTGTGCCTTCCCTCCCAGATGTGCCAGCCTGATAGAGGCGAGGGGCCTCTGGGCCTGCAGCACAGCCTGGGGAGTCCTGCATCAGGGCTGGTGGGGGATGCTGCTCCTTGCTGCTTTCCATACCTTTATCTATCATCCTGACCAAATGCATTTGGAAAGAGAATCTCATCTAGGCTCTCTCTTCCCATGGGGGCTTGGACCTGATGATGGACAAACAGATTCTGGTGAGACTGAACTTCAGATACTTAAAATTCAGTGTGACTCTCCTCCCCCCAGCCCCATGAAGTAGTGACTGAATCATAGTTTTCCTGAAGGCAGAAGCTATGTTTCGTTGCTCCTGGCTTTCCCTGCGCATGCGTCTGCACGAGCTCGTTCCTTTATATACCCGGCTCCTCCGCCCCCTCAGCGAGCACTCACACACTTGTTGCTCTGAGAAGTTAGTGTCTGCACCCGTCAGGGATCACCAAAACCACTGCTACAGATGCAAAGAATTGGGATTTTGGCTCTAAACTCACACCGAGTAAATGTCCCCGCTTGCCCTGGGATGAGTGTGGGATGCTGGAGCAGCACCCTGAGCGCTGAGCACCCAGCTGTGGCCCTGGCATCGCCTCGCAGCAGCCCACGGGCGATAAGAAAGGAGCCTGGCCTCAAACACGGGCTGCTTCCCTCTGCTGCTGTGCTGTTTCTTCTGCCCGGGAAGAATGGAAAAGCAGCGCGGGTTAGAAACGCACCGAGCCCCGCACGTTTGTGCGAGGGGCCTGTAATTTCTGCATTTAACACTCCGTTAGAGCTAATGGAAAGCTGATATTTTTCTGTAGGTGTGAAATTAACCTTTCAATAAAACTAAGAGCTATCTCAAGCATTTTTCTGAGCTGAAGTTTAAAATAGAGCAATTATGAAACTTGCTGAAAGACTGCCAAGTTTTCTTGTTGAAAACTGCTGCAAATGAATTATGTTTCCCTTGTGATTCACAGCATAGTGTGAGACAACTGGAGTTTGTATTTAAATCCACTTCCACTAAAGACTATTTACAGATTAAAGAAATTTTTTTTTTTTTTTTTGGACAAAGTTGTCAGGCTCCATCAAATAAAATGGGCTGCAATGTCTGATACTACAAATTGCTTTAAAAATGGCATTGTTTTTATGAATGCAATGTGTGGTAATTATATGTCTGTATGACAGAAGATTGCTTAGCATCAGCCATTCTTGCTCAAAGACAGTGTGGCTTCTGTCTTCATGGAAGCTGTTGCAGGCAACACAAAGAGGAGTGGAGGTTTTCTTTTCCTTAAATCCTAGCAAAGGGCAGTTACTGAGCCAGCCCCTTGTCCTCTATACCATGCTCCATTATTCCCATTTAGGTTAATAATTAAAAAATAGAGAGAGAGAAGCTAAAGCACATATAGGTTTTGCACTCACGGCCTCTGTGTAGAGGCCCACGTACGCCAATGGTATGTGACACTGGAAAACTAAAAGAGCTCGCATCCTTTCTGGAAATTCATAGGGCTTTGCATCCTGCTCCTAAAAACGAGGGGTTAAACATTGCAGCTTGCTGCTCTCTTGCCCAGTGCCATTCAATCTGGGCTGCAAAGAAGAAATTTCTGGGAAAATGGAAAATGTCAGCTCTGGTCTGTGGCAGTGCCACAGCTGTGGTGTCACGAGCGAGATGAAGGCTGCTTCGCTGGCCAGTTTGCTGGGAAAGGGATTGAACTTTGTGAAATTTGGCTCACAGGATGTGAAAATAAAATGGGTCTGCAGAACAGATTTTAAATAAAAAAATTAACATTTGAAATATTTCTGTATAGAAAGGCCTTGTGTCACTGTATACAAATATCTTCCTTTCGTGTGTATGGACACCTGCAGCTTCAGCTGGAGCCTCATAAATCAAATATTTGGTGACATTGAGAGCCTGACAAATTGAGCCTTGCTGCTGGTGCTGGGGGGTTATGGAAAATCCACATGCCTGGAATCATAAATTCCATATAACGTCAAGGTAATTCTTTGAGGTATTCATATCTGAGGTTAAAAGAGCATTTACCAATATATTTTCTAATTGCTTTCTAAAAATAGTCCAGAGGAGGCAACAGTCTCCTGCCCAAACCACCCCCGTGCCCATTGCTCCAGAGGCAGGAGCAGGTCTGAGGGCAGGTGACAAGGCGTAAAAAGTGTCTGCGGTCACTTTTTACTGGGTTCTGGCATGGAAACTGGGCAGGCAACCTCCTGAGGGTGGAGATGGAGCTTACAAGCCAGAGTGGAGAGCCAGGCTGCTCTTGGGACCCTGGCTGGTGCCCATTTTGCTCTCCCCACTGCCCAGGGACCCCATCCCTGCAGAGGCAGGGTCCACTGTCACCCTGTTCACAAAATCAAGGCATTTTGCTACTCAGTGTAGTTTAAATAATTAAAGGTGTGACTGCTGCCACTTGCGAGCCACATTTGACTGCACTTTTATAGAAGCACTGTGGTTTATGGGTGCATTGTGACCCAAACCCTGTTCGCCTTGCCTCCACGTTTGGGTCAGGCTGGGGCACCGCCATGAGCAGGGCAGGTTGGGATGGACGAGGCATGTAAGACTGGGTTTTGGCTCACAAATGGTGCTCCCAGCCTTGGTCTTGCTGAAGGACTTTCCTGTGCTCTGTGGGCTGCTCTTTGGTGCAGAGCGAGGTGCGTCTGGGGACCTGTCCTGGTAGAGAAATGTCAGCTCAGCAACAACTGAATTATTTGCAATCACCTCTGTGCCTGTGTATCTAATTAAAAAGAAACCATTAACATGTCAAAGTAACTGATATTCCAGCAATCTCCATAATCATCCTCTGGAAGTGTCTGTCAGCTGTACCGGGTTCATATATTGCCATCCACCCTAATGGGAGGTGCGCTTGTGTTATGGGCTTGGTGCTAGCAGCTTGAGCAAGGTGAGGATGATTTACTTCACTGGAGACCTGTTTTGATAAATGTAATAGCTAGTAGATAATTGATTTCTTGGTAAAATTCAGCTGAGTGAGCCATGATTCTTGAAAAATACAGCCGAGTGGCTTCTAAAAGTGATGAATAATGTTTCTGATCTCGTTTATGTCAGCCTTGCATCAGTGTAGCTGCAAGATCTGGAGGGCGAAGGCTCAGCACCAAAGTCAGCATTGATTTAAAGGATGCTGAATGTAGGTCTGTTGTCCCACAGCCATCTGCACAGCCCCACGATGGGAACAGGCTGCTGAAAAAGCAGAGGACCTGGTGCACTGCTGATGGTGTTTGGAGACTCTCTGGATGGAACCAACCGCCCAGCACTGCTTCTGTGGATGAGAAGAAATTCCTTAAAAGAGCAGAAAAAGGGGCTTTTGTCATGGGCAGTGTGAGTCAAGTCAGTGTAAATCATAGTGCAGAATTAAAAGCCACAGAGCAATGCTCACTCTGGGGGCTCCAGTGCAGAGTACTGGGCACACAGGGAAATCCAAGTTTCATAGCCAGAATATTGTTCTACAGGAGCCAAACCTCATAGCTGAGATCTTCCAGATGTTTTTACAATGAAGAAATTCACTAGAAGTTTTAAAGGATAGAAGTGTGGAAGCTCCTTTTTATCATAAAAAAGTGTATTTTCCTCTCATGCTCATGTTCTGCAAGAGCTGGAACAGCGGGAGCTCTCTTCTCCATAGGTGTTCACATGGGAGGGTCCTGACCCAATGGGTAATTCTGGGAAATTACCTTGTCTCCTGTCTGAAATCACTTAGCTGCAATAATAATAAGTTGTCAAAAAGCTGTATCAGATGTGATTTTTTTATTTTTTTTATTTTTTCCAAAGGTATTCTTGTAGAATGAGCTATGCCTGGACTTGTGCTATAAACAGCAGCAAGAGCCCATCAGAAACTCCCCGTTATAATATTGAAAGTGTGACCATGCTGATGATAGCAGCAGCCATGGATTTGAGCCCATCTTGGTTTATGATGTGTTGTCAGTGCCAGGGTGGTTTTGGTCTGCCATTTATTAAGGGGGAAATCTCAGCTCCTTCTTCTGTCTACAATTCTTTTCTTGTAGCTTGATCATAATCACCAAATTAGCTCAAATTAGTTGCTAATTTTTTGTGTAGCCACTTTGCCTGAATAGTTTTCTATTGTAAGATGCAAGAGGGAAATATTTGTGCTGGGTTTCTGAAAGGATTAGATTCTTGTACAGCTATTAATCTTGGAAGCTGATCAAAAAGAAAATTGCATTTCCTATTTCAGTGCATAACACTGTTCCTTATGTAGCTAATAGCACAAGGGGCCTCGTGTTCATGGAAACCTCCGAACTTTTTAGCTGTCAGGTGCCAAGCAAGTAAGATGTTCTCCAGTACACCACCTCTCCCCAAGGTCCTTCAGAATTTCTGTTTAAATAAGAAAATTAATCTTACTCAATAATGCACAGTTGGGGGATTTCAACCAGCTTTCATTTTAGTCAAATGAGCAGAGTTCTCTTCACCTCGGATAAGAGAGATTTCTCAGGTCGTGAGTTACCTGCTGGTGCCAAATCCTTCTGGTTTTGAGTTACTTGAGTGTCATCGGTGGGGTCTGGTGGGGTTGTGCTGTCCGGGGGGATGCTGAGCTGCAGAGAGGGCATGTGGTTGCTGCAAGGTGCTTCACACCTCCCCCTTGCACTGCTTGTCATTGTTGGTTCCTGTTCTCACCATGAGAAAGAGAGAGAGAAATTCTGCTGCCTGAATAAATTAAAGTCTCCACAAAGTGGAGTAGAGGGTGCGCGGTGTGGGAGTTTCTAAATCTGCCACCAAAACAGAGGCAAAGGCATAACATCCACAGAGCTCCCCAGGAGGCTGCTCAGGGAATTTCACAAACCTTCCAGAGGCAGGATAACTCATTAGGGGGGAAAAAAAAATGCCTGTTAAAAACAGATCAAAAAAAGAATAGATTTCTCTACTTAACAAGGCCAGACAATATTAATATGCAAGTGCAGGGAAATGGCTGATGAATAGGATTCATCCTTACTAAGGCAATCTATAACCTCTCTGAGTGCTACAAGTGGTGGGGAAGTCACTGCTGAAGTGACTGGAATTAATGAGCCGTCGCAGGAATTTTATCAAGTTTTATAGAAAAGTCTTTCACTTGCTCCCGAGGAGATGGATATATTCAGTGAGAGGCAGAGGAAAAAATTTCTTTGTATCTGCTTAAAGGTTGAATGATCATGAAGGCTATAAAACCCATGAGCTTAGGAAGCTCTTGATGCTGAATTTTTATGGGAGCTTTGAACGGCATCAGTCCCATTAGTAAAGATATACATTTAACCTCCTCAATCTGCTGGTTTACCTCCTACGGCTCCAATCCGTCAGGATTCTTCAGTACAAGAGCGCGTTCAAAATGCGAGCAGTGGCATGAATAGGCTGGACGGGGCGTGGGCTTTGATGTAGGTTTTTAATAAAGACGTTCGTCTGCAGCTTGCACAAAACTCTTATTACTTAACGTTTTCCCAGGGCCAGGCAGATTGAACCATCCTGCTTTATGCTGATTAGCAGTCATAATAGTTTTAGAGGAAAACAAAAGCTTGAAGGTCTTAACATGCTATGTCGGTGACTAGGTGGCAGGTCAGGCTGCCTCAGCTCTCTGCCAGGTATATTTAGGGTAGAGTAGAAGTGAAGGCCCACTCTTCCTTCCTGTAGCTGAAAGCTGAAGCTCACAATTGCCATGCCAGGTAGTTACCATCCATATGTACTACCTTGCATGCACTTGAGGGTAGACATTTTTACTAGAGTAGCTGTGCTATCAAAGACAGCTTATTCACATGCCTGTTTCATAAAATGACATGTCCTCTTTGATCAGAGCTCATGAGAAGTGCTCAGGTCTATGTTCATCCCCTGCTTTGCTGCTGAGCTCTCAGTATGAGCTTCACCTTTCTCTAGAAGTATTTCCTTAGAGAAATTGAAAGGCTTCAAAGGATCAGGATGTGTTTGTGTGTATGCATGCAACTACTCGTAATTTTCTTTAGCAAGTTCATCCTCTTTTTATTAAAAATCTCTTGCACATATCCACAGTTATATACATATATAAATTGCATGTAGGAGTTGCTCTCAAGTATCCTAAGAAGAGTGCAGAATAAATAAGGGAAGACGCAGGACAGAAATGTGCTTCCTGGACATGAACATTTTGTGCCTGTGTGCAAAAGCAGTATGTATAATTAGGCAGTGCAGGCAAACAGCAGGTGGTCTTTCCCCTGCTTTTGCTCTAGGTCAGTCCCCAGTGACACCAGGATCTGCCCCAAGCTGGGACAGATCCAGACTGAGCTCTGCTCCAGCACCACGCTGGGTGCAGCAGGGAGCACTGCCAGGGGAAGGTGCTGCCGGCCAGGCAGCCACGTGTAACAGCGGAGACACGGGCAGAGGGGAAAATAAATCATTTCACAGAGTTCGGTCTTGATGAGGAAACTAAGCTGCTGCTTTTATTTCTAATATGAGAGAGAGCACTTGAACAAAGAGCTGGGAGCATGTAGATAAGAACCGCGTGGCACCTGGAGAGCTGGATGTGCAGAACAAGTGAATGAATTCAGGGTTTGCCCCATTGGTTTTCTAGAGATGCAACTTCAAGGTTTGGGGAGGGTTTCTTCTAATTAGGGGGGGGGGGGGGAAAAGAGGCAGAAGCTGTGTTCATTGGTTGTTTATGGTTTTAGAGGGGAAATGCAAGCTGTTCAGGGAGGATTCTCAGAGGAGTGATAAACACTTTGTTGAAACTAGCTGTAAAAAAGAGAGCTAGCCAAAACACTTTTAGCTAGGGATAAAATAGCTTCCAGACTGAAAGAGGATGTTGTAGAAATGGTTGCAGTGTCAGCAGCCACAAACGCTTTGTTCCTGGATAAAAGCTCTAGGCAGTCCTGTCACATACACGGAAAGGAAAGATGCCACAAATCCCATAGACATAACCCCAATGTTTCTGTCTTATACTGAGAAGAAGCTAAGGCCAAGCACAGGTAAGAGTAATAACGTGCCACCATTTACCCTTTGGAGAGAGCATTCTCTACTAGCATTGAAGATCTCTGCAGCAGAACTCTAAGCAAGGGCTGCACTGGAAAACTTCATTGTAAGGTTTTAATAACACGGAAGCTAAATCCCATGTCCAACACTGGGGCTGACTGGTGTTCTGAGATGTCTTTATGCAAAATCTGCTGCCAGTTCAAATTAACATCTCGCATAAGCAGCCCTGGCATGAGAAGTGAAGAACAAGCTGTGGTTTCTGTCCTTGCTCGTGCCCTGCCCTGAGGCTCATCCTCTCTCTCTCTCAGCCCAGCTCCTCAAAAAACTCCCATTCAACTTATGGAAAAGGCACCAGGCTGTGGTTTGTGGGGTTTCAATAGGGGCACCATCCCCAGGCATGGAGCTGGGGCATTTCCAGGCCGCTGCCATCGTGTTGCCCTGTCCTGTTAAATCCCTTGCTGCCCAGCCCGACCTTGCTGGCACTGAGCAATAACTGGCCCAGTGCTCTGCAGGCAGAGTGTCGCAGGCTTCAGTGTAATGGGAGGCCCTGGAGGAAACCTAACAAGACACTTGGAGGTTTTGGGATGTCCCCACCCTGTGCCGGGATGTAGGAGTAATGGAAAGTTAAAGGAAAGCCACTATTCATTAACATAAGGACCTTGCTGAAATTTCCCCAATGCTTTTAGTAAGCAAGAAACACATCTTAATTAGCAAGAAGTAGAAAAACTCCCTAAAACTTTAATCTCTGCTCTGTAACTCTGAAACTGACAGTCTCGCTTTTACCATCCCTGCTGTACAGCTGAATTGTCAGCTGCTGAAGATATTAGTTTATAATTATAATGCTGGCAGTTCCTTAATTATAGGCACTGCCACAACATCATTCATCACTGTAACTGTTTACCTTTCTGATGGGGAACATGGCTAATTATTTCTCTTTGGGATCTTCAAATACAGTATTGTTGGGCAGGGTACGGTCACGGTGTCATCTCCCTGCCAGTCTCCCCGTTGGGCTGGTGCAAAGCACAGCGTGAGCGCTCGGTGGGGGACTGCAGGCAAAGCTGCTGCCAGAGGGGAAAAGTGCAAGGGGAAGGTTTTCATCCACCCAGGGTGGTGCTGGCATAACACTTGATGTGGTGAATCCTGGGCCGTTCTCTGCCCTCTGCTGTGGGAGGGCAGGGAGGTAGTGATGCTGTCCAGGAGCTTGGATCCTGTGTTATGTGAAGTCTTACCTCTTCATCTCCACTTTCACTGAAAAGGAAATAAGAATGATGCTCATACGAGGTATATTTTTTTAAAACCTGTTTGGTGCTTTGTCTCAATGAACAGTTGCAGAACTGCATGCTAACATCATTGGCTGGATACTGGCTGTGGCAAGCATGGCTGGGGAGGGAGGTTGTGTCCAGGCGATGCTCTCCTCTGCAGCAGCCCCTGGTTCAGGTGCCTTACCATTACCTGAAGGCACAGAGCAGGCTGGTTGGTGTGCAGGGCAGGAGGGACGTGCGCACCAGGTACCTTGGGTGCATGTCAGGAGCTGTCTCCAGGACCACAGAACAGAGCAGAGACCTCAGAGCAATGCGTCCTTCTGGCTCAAACACACCACCCAAGGAGATTTACAGCATTACAGTGAACACACACAACCTGCTCCTGGTGCACTTGAAATCAATGAGCAGAAGGAGGGCTGGGGGCTGGGGCCGGCCCATCGCTCACTGCCCTGCTGTAGCTGACGTGGGTAATCAGGGGCACAGCAACCGACAGGTAGCAATTTGAAGATAACACAACCAGGAATCTTTCTTGTCTCATTTGCGCTGATGTATCCATGTAATCAGTTAATTTTGGTCTGTTACTATTATTTCTTGGTGAAATTGCTACTCTCCGCTCCCCGTACCCAGTCTCTTCCCCCGCTGCTCCCCGAGAGATGAATAATTGTGCAGCAAACAAGCGGAGGAAGTTTGACAATGGGTAATAACAGGACAATGCGAAATAGCAAGGTAGCCTAACTTTCCAATGCTTCCTCAAGTGTCAAGTCAAATAATAACAAGTATTTACTCCTCCACTGGGGCTCTGTTTTAGTATTGCTGGCAGAGGCATGGAAGTGCAGAAGCAGGGGGGCTGCAGGGTGGTGGTGCCTGGGCTGGCTCAGTCGAGAAGCTACAATAACGATGTGTGCGAAGCTTTGAGATGTGGATGGGGGAAAAAAGAAAAGGAGCCACTGAGATGTGTGATTCTCTC
Source organism: Heteronetta atricapilla (assembly GCA_011075105.1). Lineage (NCBI taxonomy): Eukaryota > Metazoa > Chordata > Aves > Anseriformes > Anatidae > Heteronetta > Heteronetta atricapilla. The sequence goes on from CM021742.1 coordinate 14,609,709, forward strand.
AGTTTGAGTTTCCAGAGGTGCTTTTGTACAGTGTGCCCCAGCATCTGCAGGTTATGCAGTTGGAGGGCACATGCACCTGTGCCTACAGATGCTCATACAAAGGGTACAGGTCAAGGAGAATGGGAACAAGACAGGGGGGACAAGCAGCTTATTTTCTTGGCTTTTCCTTTCTGCTGCTGCTTTTTTTTTTTTTTTTCCTTCTCCTTTCAGCTCTTCCAAGAAAATAAGCCCACTGGCTTGCCTCTCTTACTTTGTCACTCCCTGCAGGCAATGCAGCAGTGGAGAGCTACAGCCTGTCGTGGAGCACTCTGCTCTGAGGATCCGTTAGGCTTTAGCTGTCTCTCCCTATGGAGCAGTGTCCCACAGCTCCTTTTTGCACTCAGTCAGGCTTGGTTTGCAGCTTGCTGCACATAGGTTTATAAGGTTTTCAAAGTTGTCTGCTTGCTACTTGCATTAGCAGGAGAAAGTAAATATTCCCACTGCTCTTTAGCAATTCTCATCCTCAGGCACCGTTAATGGCATAAACCATCAATCAGCTGGCAGCAGGCAACAGGGGGAATTGGCACACTTGAAAACACTGTGACATTGGATTAAAAAGCATCCACGGGCCAAGCTAAGCCCCTGCCTGTGGGAACAGGGAGCAGGCAGCTCCATGCCAGCAGCATCCCCGCAATCCCTCGCTGCAGCACCAGGGCTGGCCTCACGCAGCTCAGCCTTCTGCCCGTCCTGCGGTCTGAGCTGTGTGGGACAGCTGTGCTGCCAAAACGGCCTTTTTCCTGTCCTTGGGGTCTTGCTCTCAAGCCGTGCTATGATCTATGGTGCTTTTGTTCTTTCTCACCTGGTTTTCTTCTTTTGCTGAGTGGTTTTGCAGCCTCCTCACATGGTTTTCAGCACCCAGAACACAGGGTTAGCATTGATTTTTTTATTATTATTATTATTTTTATTTTTTCTTAAGACTTCTTCCTAAGAAGAAGTGCTTGTTGGGTGCTAACTGCAGCTGTTAACAATGTCTAGCAGATCAGCATCATGTGACAAGCCTGAAATATATGTGAACTGCTTTGTTTCATTACATATTACATTATTTGTTGTAGGACAGCATAGGCACGTCAGGGTTAACTCATGTATTTGTATGTATTGGGGTTTCAGTTTAGTCCTGCAAAGCTTTAGGGAATGTCTCTGCATCTTGGCACTGAGAGAAGGCACGGGAACACAAATCCCCTTTCAACATCTATTTAAGTTCAGTAAATATGCTGGTTATTTCCTGTGTTGGAGCAAGGAGATTATTTGGGGGGGGGGGGATTCTCTTGTGCCTTGAGATCCTTTGTCATTGTTTGGTGTACTTAGTTAAGCAGCTGGCAGGCTTGATGAGTTAGGCAGCAAGGAGGAGAAAGGCAGAGAACTTTAGCACAATGTAAATACAAATATAATCATATAATCTACCCATTCAGAGAAGGATTTGCTGTCTCTTACAGAATCCTCCTGAATGGTTATTACTGAAAAACCAAACCCAAACACACCCCGAAACACCGCTCTATTTTCCTGGCTCCTCTGCACCGTGCTGATGCCCAGGCAGGTGACCTCGATAGCCCCTCTCCCTGTCCCCCCCTTGCCGTCACCCCCTGCCCTGTGTGCATGAGCACAGGGGATATTTTGGCTCAATCACCCTCTGCTCACCCAGGGGCCAGCTGAAGCTGCCTCTGTGCCAGACCTGCTCGTTACTGCTCAGCAACTTGGGTGATCGCAGATGCTGGCCAAAGGTGTGGAAGATGCATGTATCCAGCAGGCAGTTTGGGGGTGGTTATAAGCAAAGGTACCCACAGATACCACTGAAACCCTCTCAGTGGATTTTACAGGGCCTGGGAAGGTTGGTCCTGGGGCTTTTTTTTTTTTTTTTTTCCTCTCTATCAATGTGCCAGGGAGTGCTGGGAAGGAAGAACCTGGTGTTATGTATGAGAAAGTGAGTGAAAATGTGCCCCTGATAGGATGAGTCCTGAAACATAGAAGTTCCTTCATTCTTCCAGTAAATTGCACTGTTGTCACACACTGGTAAATACTCTTAGGTACTGGGGACAGTAATGACACACGTAGCAGGAGTGGTGGCCCCAATGCTCCCCAACCTCCATTTCCATCATTCATAATAGCAGAGCAAAGCAGAATTGATTCAAAGGCTTTTTGCAAGTTCATGCAGAATTGAGTCAAAAGATACCAATTCTGACAGGGACTTCTAACAAAGAAAGATATCGAGACACATTATTTAATTATTTATTTTCCAGGCTTCTTATCAATAAACTTAAATGCCTCAACCTCTGAATTTCTACCATGTTGTGGAAATTTCCTGTTACTGGGAGAAGCTGCTCTGGGCAGTGTTTGTTTCCATGTGTTGTGTCTAAACTCGTCCCTTGTGCTTGGTAAGCAGAGGCTTTTGTTTCCAGCTTTAGAGCTTCGTGGTGTTGGGAGTTTTGTCAGCAACAACACAATGCTTTAGGGAAAATATTTTATTTGGAATGGTAGCTAATGTACGTGGAATTTGGTGCAGCAAGTTCAGTGTGAAGATGAATTTCACAGAGGCTGTGAAATGATACTTCATCTGAGGCAGTGGAAAGGTGGCTGCAGACAACTTGCTCTGCCATCTCATAAATTATATGTTGGTTTTTGTTCCAAAAGGGCTACTAATTAGGCCTATTTGTAACATGAAGTACATTCTGCTACTTCCAGCATGTACTTATGATGAAACTGTGTTTTGTTGAGAAGAGCACGATCCTTTTCTCCTCAGAGAAAAAAGCATCATTTTAAAATCTCTCGGTGGTGACTTTTTCATTACAAGGCAAATTGGCAAAAACATAAAAAGGTTGTTTAGTTGGTTTTGTTTTGCTTTTCTTTAATGTGAGAACAGTTTTAAAAGCTTATGTCTCGGCTGTTGCCTATTTTAGGAGTTCTCACACAGTATAACACTTTCAGCAACTTTTGCCAGGTTTCTCATCGTGATGCTGCAAATTCTGAGCATCCCAGTAACAAACGATCCCCAAGGCTCTTGCCTTGGCCTCAGGCTGCTGGGGCTGGGTGTGCTCGAGGCAGGAAAGCCTCGCACACCAACATGTCTGTGGGACCGGGCTTGGCCTCGCTGCCCTGCTCTGCTCTTCTTGCCCTAACATGGGAGAGACAGCTGGAGGGTTTGCTATCTGCTCTTTAACTTTCAGTGGGAAAATGAACTATTGGTTACAGTCTGCTTATGTCGTGTCCAAGGGTGTTACAAACGGCAATGGTTGTAGCATGGCAGTGTGGTGGTTCAAACGTGCTAGGCAGCTGAACTCCATCACAACCATTGTCTCACTCCCCCTCTCCATTCATGGGGAATAATTGTAATCCCCTTTCACACCTTCACAGAGTTTTATATATTTGGGTGTTTTAGGAGAGGCTTTAGGGTGTTTTAGTAGAGGCTTTGAAAACTAGGGTCGTTTATGTGAGACACTGCAAACCAACCGCGCTGGGTAAGCACAGAAAACCCAGTGTGTTTTTTACGACTCCAGGCAGCAGTGTGGGACCGATGGCACACTGCAGGCTAAAGGCAGCCCTGCAGCTCAGCTAGGACTCGCCAGGTTGTGAAACAATACCGATAAAACCACTTGTTTGGCCTGTTCCCAACGAGAGCCCAGGAGCACGGCTGATGTCTGTGGGGAGCCGAGAGCTGTTCGCCAGTCGGGCAAGGCTGGCGTCTGCTGCCCCCTGCCGCTGCCGAGGGGCCGTGCCGGAGCCCCCCCCAAACCCCAGGGCACCCCGAAGACCCAGGGGACCCCTGAGCAGTCTCCCCACCGGGCACAGGCCTCCCCACCTGCTGGCCTCCCGCTGTGGATTGGGCCTGCCCGAAGAGGGCCGTGTCTCCGCATGGAGACCAGGGGAAGGTGTGCCAGATATCAGGCTGGCTTGCAGGGGCTCCGCAGTTGGTTTTGTGCTGTTTGGGTGGAAACCGAGCACTCCCGAAGTCATCCTTCCTCTCCTGTACTTCAGTAAACGCTCGCCTGCACAGCGATGAATCATTTCAGGTGCAGGTTTTGGGCCCGGCCATGAGCACAGGGCCCAGCCCCAGCTTGCCTGACTCCCAGTAGCTGCAAGGCTTTTTGTAAATCCCCCCTTTTTGTGTGCCCCCCTGTGAAAGCTAACTGAAATACAAACTTAAATGTATTTCAGAGATCCTTCGTAATGTGTTCCTCAGTTTACACCAGCTCCCGCCATGCAGGCTGCAACACCAGCAGTGTTCCTTCATGTGAGGACGGAGCCAGAGCTCCTGCAAAACAAGCACTCCCTCGTTTCGTACTGCACAGGGGTGTGAAGCCACTCATCCTCTTCAGGATGCTGCTAATCTGGACAAAGATGACAGCACACTGTGGTCTTTACTTGAGGGTTACTCTTGAACAGGTGGGGAATCTGCTCTTTAACTCACGGCCAGGATGCTGAGCCCCCTTGGTGGGCAGGTGCTGGCCCTGGTGTCCCCAAGCACACCCCCAAGTGCTGCCAGCACATAACTGAGCAGCCGAATTCATCAGGCGGCTGCAGGATGCCAGGTCAGGGCAAACAGCAGGGTACTTGCAGGTGAGCCATGGTGTGTGCTCTGCTCAGGGCACTGCACCAAAATGGCTTTAAGTCCTGGCTGTTAAGGCACTGCCTGGTGCCTTGGGGCAGGAGGGACTGTTTTGTTCTGCCTTTGCAATGTACCTGGCAACACACAGGCCTGGGCTGTGAGTGGCACTTCTAGGGACATCTAGACATGGATAATAAAGTTTATTAAAATAGACCTGGGAAATGAAGGTTAAGGTAACCCAAGAACATGTCTGGCAATTGGGATGAAGCATGAAAGATAGAGAACTTCCTTATTTCTGACTTGCTTTCCCTGGTGTCTGTTGTATATATATTTTCAGTGGCTCATATACTAGTACAGAATTTCCCTGATGCACATATTCTGTAAAATAAAAAGCACTCAGGTTCCCAGAGCAAAACTAATACTACTTGTATTTCTTTCACTTCCCCCCCCCCCCAAAAAAAACCTTCAGAGACTTCAGATAAAGGAGTGGTGGAGAGGATGGTGCAAGTCAGTTGTGACAGCTAGAAAGCTTCCATGACAAATATCTAATACAATTAATTTCTATCATAAAATTTTGGGCTATAGTTTTGCAATTTTCTTTACTGTCAGCAGCTGTCTTCAAATTACCATGGTTTCAGAGAGATCCCATCGCTTGGTAGTATGTCACTATGACCTTCTTTCTTTCCCTTCTTGCTAAATCTTTGTCTAAAAAATTCTGCTCAAGTTACCAATTCTGTCCAGTGTTCCACTCTCCCTCTACCTCTCTTTTGTTTGGAGAGGACAGAAAAACAAGTCCCAGCATAGAAAATGTCAGCTTGCCACTTCAGCATCTCTTTCTGCCTGTATTTTTGCATCTGTATGGCAATGAAATTAAGATGTAGCATTTAGACAAGTAGTAATCTTTCAGCTCAGATAGGGATGAGGTAGATCATAAAAACATAAAAAATTCTTATTTAAATAGCATGGCTATTGAGATCTGGAGTTTATATGTGTACAGATCTATTTATGTGTACATTGAATCAATGAAGGTAAGAAACATCATAGCAGGACAGCTTTCCAGGCAGGGATGAAACAGTGACAATCATCTGTGCCTTGGAAATATGACAAATTAAAAATCATCAGAAGAATGAAGGGGGAGGCAGGTATGAATTTTCAACTTAGGCAGAGCAGATCAGAACCTGGAACTTGTTGCTTAATAAAGGAGTGGTTTTAAACACTGCCTGGCATTAGAGCCCCATTTGGTTTTGGTTTTGTTTTGGTACAAATCCAGTGCTCAAAAAGTTAGAGGTATAAATACTGAAAAAAAAAAAATAGGAGCAAAGACTGTGGATGTCCCACTGAGGCTGCATTTGCAATGAATTGATGTCATACTTTTTCTGGTTACTCTCCAAGGCAGTATGGTAACACCAACCTCTTGCTGCCACACTGCACTAGAGCGAGTTGATTTTCTAGGGCAGTAATTTCTTTTCAAGATTGTATCACTGTAATTCAAACTAGAATATATTCCTTCCTTTGCCACACATTTGTATTGCTTCGAGTGCAAGTTTTACTTCCGTGTATGTATTACTAGGTGGGCAGACTGACACACTGGCATGTTTCTGGTCAGGTTCAGTGCAAGAACCTGAGATTAGTGAGATCAGTCCAAGTTCCTGGAGAAGATACTAGAGTGATCCAAATAATTTCCAAAGAACGCTGTAAAATAATGAATAGGAAAATATTATTTTTTTTTCATACTGCTGCTGTTATGGAAACCAGTTTTAGTTGTTAAACGTCACCCACTCCTGTGGCTGACACAAGGCCTTTCAACAACAAAAAATTTAATACACTTTAAAAGTGTCTTCAGACTTTGTCATTTATGATCCTCATAATTCATGAAGGTGACTCCTCCCTGATTTAGCAATAATTTAGTATTGCTGCTTTACAATATATTTTACTGTTCACTGTTAGGAGTGGGGAAAAAACACGGAACAGTAAATACTTTGACAGTGTGTTTTTCATATGAAATCCTTTTTGTTTGCTTACCACCACCCCCGCCCCAGTCTGCAAAACCTTCAGAGCACAAGAAGCAGTGCATGTCTACACAGGCTCCATCAGGCAAACCTGAGCTTCCTGTGTTCTGAGTTGACCAGCTGTGAACTAGAAGACTTTTGACAGCTTCTAAGTCCAGGGCTGCACTGTGCTACTGAAGTTGTACGACTTCTCGTTCAGCTGGCTTGCCTTTAGCAAATTTGGAATGCAAGCAAAACAAGCTCAGATATGTCTGTGCAGCCCAATGCATGCAGATCCACAGCCACTGAGAGTGAGAATTATACGGCATTTAGACTACGGAAGTCCAAAGCTCCAGCCCCAGAAATCCCTCTCACCTGCCACCTAGTTTGAGGAGGAGGCTCCATTCTGTGTAATGTTGTTTTACTTGAACCACATACACTTACATCACAGTCTGAGCAAGATCCAAAATGTGTTCCCTTACCCAAACCACTGGAAGGGTTGATTTAACAGGTGATTTTCAAACACAGCTAACAGGTACTGACATGACCTGCTACTGCCCCTTGTTCCTTCCTCCTGTCTTACAGAATCTTCTAAAGCACACTCAATTCTCTTCTCCTGTTGGGAAGGTAGTAACCTGTATTTCTTACCTCCCAGCAAACTGCTCAGCTGCAAGGTACAGGACAGTCCAGGTGGATACATTCCACCTACTAATAACAAAAGTATCTGATATTCTTCAATATTACAATTGTAGCCCTACAGTTTTTGTCATCGGGGGAAGGAAGGGTTCCTCTGTCAGTGTCCACTGTTCCTGTTTCAGGAACTATGATGCATTTCATGTTTTAACAGAGAAAATCCAGAAGCAGATAAGAAGTGTTTTCAGGATTAGATTCCTGGTTCTACAAGAACAAAGCACTTAGACAGCAGTTTTAAATGTGTCACTTTAAAATGTGACTTTTGAGAGGGTTGTGGAGATCACTGCAGTTCTTTGCATCAGCTTAAGGAAAAAAACAGTACAGTATGATTTTTGCTCTTACACCCCTTGACAAATATTCACATAAAACAAATCATTTCTACAGAATTAGATTAGCAAATTCTAGTCCAGTCACACATAAGTTCTAAAATGGCAACTAGTTTGAAAAATTAAGACCTTGGTTCTGTTTTAGATCCCATCTGGACTATGGTATGGAAACTGGGACTTGTGCAAATGTGCACTGACACCAGTGCAAAATCAAGTAACAAAAAAGGCCTTTGCTATTAGACTCGTGGCCTACTAAATAATAGAAGAGCGTTTGTAAACACCTTTTATTGACGCTGTTTTGCAAACATATTAGTTCACAAATACTGTACAGAAGATTCACCCTTTGACCAGAAATGTGTTTTGGTTTACAAAGTTTGTGGACTAACACAAAGTGTCTGCCTGTACAGACCTGGAACTGTTTTTACCTGAAGTACAAGAAAAACAAAACATAAGCAAAACATTTTTGTATAAAAATTCACAGGAGCAATAGAAAAAGTTTTTAGCTCCTGCTCTTTTACTGCTGGCTTGAACACAAAGTGAAGATACTTGGACATTCTTCAGTGGTTTTCACAACATATCTACTGTTTGGTCTCTGTTTCCATCTGGGTTTCTTGAGATTCTTCAGCTTCTGAAAGTTTTTCATCATCTAAAATAATATATTATCATTAGTCAAATATGCTTTAATTATATTTATGGACTATATTGAAAAAAAAAATGCTATGGTCAAGCTTAAAAAAAATCCTCCTGAAGTTTAAGGCTGATATATGCTACAGCTATTACAGGAAATGGGTTAAATCCTATAGGATCAATTCAAGCAAATAGTGCCAGATTGCTTCAAATTACATGCCTTATCTTTGTTTATTGATGGCTTATTTATTTCATATAAAGTTGTGCCTTCCACTAAGCTGTTATTTATTTAACAAAATCCTAGACACTAAAAGGTAAACCATATATCCATGTGAAAATGTATTTTAGAGGCTAATAACTAAGCAAGTGTTAGTAACACTTTAATAACAGTAACCTTCTGCTAAAGTGCACCTAGCATTACTGTTCATTCTGCTTAAGAAGATCTAAAGGGCCTTAGAGAATGAAAGTCTACTCTTATAGCCACCTATGTATGTTAATCAGGTCACATTCCAGACCATATCAACTATTGTGTCTTTAAAAGACATGGCAAATATTCAGCAAATAATATTTAAAACAATATTGCCTATCTTAGAGCATGAACCGTAAACACCGATTTAAAAATATTCCTTGTATGATAAAAGTTTAATGACTGCATTCCTGAATTTAGCTCCTGTTTGACAGTTTTAGTTTCTGCTCTGTTACAGGCTTCCTGGCTGCATAGGTAAGTCATTTGGCTTTTCTATATTCCGATTTATTCTTAGGAATACCTCCAATGATACCATGAGGACAGTGACATGTTCAATATAACTGAAACCTGAATTATACAAGGAAGTTTGGAAACTATGCACAATATTAAAAACAAACAAACAAAAAACAAAACAAACAAAAACAAAAAACATCACACTTGAAATAGCTTTTCTCAATCTCCATTTTTTAATGTTTTTAAAGAAGTCTGTTGCCTACAGCCTAAGGCTAGTCATGAGGTGACAAGAGTGGCTAGCTTGTAGAATTAAAAAAAGAAAGTCTGAACAGACTCAGACTGGAAATAGATGTTGCCGATGCCAGAGGTCACCATCTTCAATTGCACATAGCTAGTCCACTTCTAGAAGCTGTCATTACTTGTGATCTGCTGACACCCAACCCCTATATATGTATCACTTAAGGACACCACTTACTTTCCAATGTTTGCTGGAGCTCATGGATGGTGCTCAGGAGAACATGAAACTGCTTTCTTCTCAGCTCCAGCTGGAATGATAAAGTATAAATTTAGAAAGCTGAGAGCACATACAACCAACCAACTCATAGCAGACTATCAATTAATTATGTTCCTATTAAATAATTATATAACAACCTCTATGAAAAACCTACCTTATCTTCAACGTTTTCTTTAATGTGAGAAAGATGTTGAAGTTCTTTCCCCAAAGCTTCTAGCTGCCTGAAAAGAAATTGGCACAGTATTTTTAAAGCAGTTCTGTGAATGTCTTGAAAAATAAATTTGAACTAAATAGAAAAAGAACCATTAAATAAATAGCATAGGTAATAGCAATGCAAAGGTAAATAAAGTATAATAAATGAAATGACATATAAGCAAGGCTACTTTACGTAAGTGGTTAAGCTATAATGTCATAAACTTATAATTTCATGACTTTTATAAAAAACAAGGCTACCAAGCTGGAATGCGACTACACTGGGCATTCGGCCTGTGTATGTATTATTTCTTGACCATAAAATAAAATTTAATAAGCAGGTTACACTGAACACCTGGGGTATTTTCCTAGGCCTTGCTAGGTCAGTTTCTTTATGTTGACAGGAGAAGGTTAATAAAAACATAGCATGAGTGTGGAGAACATAACTGATAAACTAATATAGCCAACACACACACACAACACTTGCCAGACTTGACTCAAACACATCGCCAAGTACCTTATCTCTGACAATGGCCTGACCAGCCACAGCAGTGAAGAACACACAAACTTTGCAGTAGGCGTATGTAGAATAATCCATATTTTGGATGATATGGCATGATTTAGCTTATGTCTCAGCAAACAAAATGTAATACTTTTAGTACTGTGATCCATATAAATACTTCTTTCTCCAATCCCAGTTTTTATTTTAATGGAAAATTAAGATATAATGGAAGTAAGAGAAAAAGGAAGCATGCAACATCTATATTATTTGGTTTTATTCTTATCCTTTTGACATATGTAATCTGTCAAGCCCTCTTGAGGACCTTTCTGCAAGCATCTGATTGGTTTTGATTCTTATTTAGACCCACTGTGGTCCACCAAAATTCTTTTTGATTGGGTAAATAACACGTACTGTAATGTTGACTAGCTTTCAGATGAGGATGAAGGATCAACTCCCACACTCAAACCTCCAGTTCTGCCCTTCTCGATTTCCTGTAATATCTACTGTAATTTATGCTCCGTAAGATAAGAACAATGTTTCTTTAACAAGTCAGGTGGATTAAGTCTGACCATCCCTGATTAATTAGCAAGCAGAGACATATAGAGGTCAGCAAGGGAATAAAGATTTTTTTTTTTCTGAAGCACTGACAGCTATTGCTACAGTCTGGGCAGGGAATCACAAAAACTTTCCAGTCCTGAGTAACTCATGATGGTTGGGTAAAAGTTCTGGTTTAGTGCTACCTAACCTAAGAGTGTTGTCTTTTTCCTTTTTTTCTTCCTTTTTTTTTTTTTTTGAAGCTGTGTACTGGTATCTTGAGGGGAATGCTTCAAAGAGGGTTGGATGTCACATTTAAACCTTTCTATAATGGAAACAGGCTAACAGGTAATGGGCTTATTCAATTATTTCACTAGTATCTGGCTGCTAGTTTCTGATAGGCTTCTATTTTGCCAAACGTTGCTATTTATGCCTTGCTGTCAGCTGTGAGACTGTGAGAAGACATGCAATTTTCTAGCTACATCCAAGTTACATCTGGTGTTTTACTACTTTTACTTTCAGCTCCAGAAAATCTTTGCCTAATCTTCTCATTTTTGTATCTCCTTTTCTAAGACAGTGTCATTTCTCGGTGCTGTCACAGCTCTTCTGATACTGCAGCTAATTACACCATGGGCACTGTCATTTAGTGGTTCAGCTCCTGTCACTTCCTGAATTGGCTACTGTGCATTACTCTTGACTAAGTCAATAGCTGCTTCTCTTCTTTTGTGCTGCAGAACTAGTTGTTCCAAGAAATAGTCCCTTAAAAGCATAAAAAAATTTCTCTGAACTTTGTCCTATTGTGTCATATGACCTGCAAAAGTGATAAACGTAACTCTTGTGATAAACTGTGACATTTTTCCTCACAAGACGTTTTCTCTAGTGTTTTCAGTGATTGAGTTCATGACATTGTTAGCAAGGCTTCCTCCGCTCTGATTTAAGGGTGGCCTTTCTTGATTCACAGTACCTGATTTTTCTGTATACTTGCCTCAAACTGGAGAGAAAAGAAACCTTGCAATAAAAACACTAGAGGAAAACTTCATCTAGCTTATGAATCTAGTGTTCACTTGGAGAGGTTAGTTAAAGCTGAAATACCTTTGAAGCAAGTTCCCTTCAAACTTTTTTTTTCCATTATTATGTTCTATTTATAAAATCTGTAAAATGGAGACTCAATCTGTTATTGTTCAAGTCTGTATCTTTGACTACAAATACAAAGAACTAAGGACAAAAGGGCACGTATTGTAAACACTCTTACAATGCATGAGCACACAGGTATTTCTGACAATAGACCCTTCTAAAGAGATGAGAAAATGACGTTTAAGAAGAAGACAAAATGCTAAATTTACTAGCTGCAATATACTGTTATTCCTAGCTTTGCCTAAGAAATTCACACCTGGATGTGTTGCACAAAATTAAAACTGCCCCCCAAAAATCTAAACAACCCAGAATCTTCTTTAAAAAAAAAAAAGTGTTGTTTAGTAGTTTCCATTCTTAATCAGTTGACTTATCTGAAAAAAAAACACTTGTAATAATTCTTCATTATGAAGTCTCACGTGATAAATGGTATATGCTGACTAATGAAGTGAGAAGTAGCTCAGCCATATGAGAATGGACTGAAATAATCCAAATTGTGGTAGCAAAATCAAAGGCACAAAAAAATAACATTCAAAAGAGAAATGTGTGAAATAGTCCCAGAAATTTATAGCTATAAAAATGTTTACATTAGGGTAATGATATGATCAAAAATTTTCCTTTTCCTATAAAACACCGTGGAATGTGAAGTAAGAATTCAATTGAAAGAAGATATCAGGACAGGCACAAGTTGCATTTAAATGAGAAAGTAATCCAGTGATACATCTTCAATCATGTAAAGAACAAATTCACAGATGGAATGTTTTTGTGGCTTGATAAAGTTCAAAAGGTGATCTCCCCAAGATTATTCAAAATGACCCAAAAGCACAAACAGTGATCTAAATCCAACTATGACATAAGTAATACTGTAAGTTATAATCAGGATATGTTGGACAGCAGGTAGGTCTAATTGGTGGCTAGGGCAGGTTATATTGTGGTATATAAGGTAGTGATTTATAACCGGGCATGCAGGAACTACTACTACAAGAAAAACATAGAACAAGCCTAAAAGCTTTCTCCTGCTTTCTATAATTCTATCTTACTTGCCTGTGTGATATATATTCTGCACAATTACTTGCTGGTGCACTTTACAGTACTGCCGTGCTATCTCTCTTTCCTGATCAACTTGTCACTGATAAACTGTCGTGCATTTACATCTGAGTTCACTCATTCACCTTAACAGTGGAAAAATTTCAAATACAAAATTATTAGCAATGCTTCTGAATCCATACAGATGGAGATTAATTAAAGAAAGCTCATATGGGCACAATTTTAAAATGAAACCTAAGTTTTTCTTGTGTCAAAAGAAATTATATAACAGCAAGGAAAGGTCAAGCTGTGAAACCAAGGAAATGTCACATCTCATGATTTCTAACTTGCTGGGTTATTATACTTTAATGCAGTCTCATACTTACTTCAGTGTTTCATGTCTGTCTGGATGGTGCTGTATTACTTTGGCCAATGCATCATATTCTGAAAGAAATGTAGATGTTATTAGTCTAAGCAATTCTAAAATACAGATTGAAGAATTAAAACTTTCACACCAGAGGATAGTACCTGTTCTTTCTACTTCCTGAGAAATTGTTTTAATATTTTCAAATTTGTACGTAATAGCTGATACACAAACATAAGTGTTCACACAAAAATATATATTAAAGTGTATATAATTTATATCATACCATAACATTTAAAAGTAGACGATCACATCAAAAGCTGTTTTAAAAAACTTCAGATATGACTGTAAGCTATTATTTACTCACTCGAGCTTACCCAGTACTAGTAATTTGTAAAAGATGAGGCCAGAAAACACGACCTTGAGATAACTCTGCATTGTTGCACACTTGGTCTTTTGTGTATGATTCATAAATACTGCTTTTAGATATTTTTTATATATATACACACATAACTGTGTTGATGAGATACTACACAAATATTTAAGGTTCTTAGAGAAAAATATAGAATACTACAAGAGAAAAAAATGGATGTATTTAATATTTTGCATGTTAAGAACAACAAAATGTCAACTAACGTGGACATTTCCTAACGGTAATATTGTATGTATGCTAAAGACCTTATACAGACAGGAAAACTTGTGCAGTAGGCTAGACAGAACGTATCAAAAACCAAATGCTTCAGACCTGGGTTTGTGAAGATGTAAGTACGCTACATTCCTACTGGTTAAGGTTCTTTCAACCTCTAGTTGAGCCCAAAATTACCCACAAAACATATACTGGTATTTAAAACCTTTCATCTGTTTTGCTTTTTATTCTTAAAAACTATTTTCACATCAGACTTGTTTAGGAAAAAACACATTTTTGCTTCTCCTCAATTGGTGATTTTTTACTTAGACAGTATTATAGGGAAATGCTTTAAGTTTCAACTGAAATTACCAGCACGTACTTTTAAGAGCAGGGAACAAATATGCCTCTTGTACCTAGCTTAGAGGTATTTTGTAAGGCTACACATAGAGTTGGTGGGTGAGCAACTGGCATAATTGTTCTTGTGTAAGCTAAGGCACGATCTTCCATAGACTTGTACGATTTTCAGTGCTGGATATAAGCCTATTTAATTTTTTTGTCTTGCTTTTAATAATGTGCTTTAGTACTTACATCACCTGAATTGTCATTGTATTTTTTTTTCCTTTGGCCTGAAAACAACTCTCTGAACTATTCTTTAGTTTTTCCTGATGTTGTATGTCACCGAGATCTGCTGGCTCAACTTTTCCTGGCTCACCAACCAAACTTATAGTAGTGGGTATGAAACCCACCAGACTGGATATAATATTGATGATGGTAGTACTTTCCCTTGCATTTTCAAAAATTTATAATCTATTTTCTGGTACAATGTATGAAACCACCCAGTGTAAATACAGATGATGCTTCTTACCCTGGCGATTTTTTCGAATTCTTTTTGCTTGCAGGATTTGTTTCTTGCATTCAGAAATCTTCTCATGTGCTGCAGCTATACTGTTTTCTTTAACAAGAAGATGTACTGTTAGAGTTATACTGAAGTCAAACAACACGTCAACAAGCCATTCTACTAAACTATAAAAACATAAAGAGCTGTTTTTGATATGGTGGCCTGCTAATTCCTTGAGCTTCAAAACTACATACTCTTAAATAGGTTTTTAAAGCTTTTATTTATATGTATTTTATATGTGGATGAGAGGCTTACAAAGTAAGCATGAGTGCTATTTAAAAAGAAATAAATTATTCATCATATATATATTATGTTCACCAGAACTGGCTCTAGTTTCTTCATGAAAGAGAAATAGTCAACAAGAGAAAAAAAAAAAAAAAAGTAGTATTTTCTCATCTTTACCTATATCCTTATAGATTTTTTCATAATTTTCCATTTCTCTCAGGTTCATATCATATACCAGAAGAGTTTTTCCCATCGAAAATTCACACTGTGATAAAGTACTCAGCATTCGTTGGTACTGACTGTAACTGAAAGCAGACAAAATATTAATTCCTAAGCAGCATGAAAATACCTGCCTGCTTCTATATAACAAGAAAACAAAGCCTCAGGTAATGTAAGAAAAAGTTAACAGTAATTATTAAGCAAATAAAATATTTCAAAGATTCAACGTATAATTTTTGGAAGCGCAGTCAGAAATACTGTATCAAGTAATTCTATCACGATGTCTTACAAGGTACAAAGCTGGTATTAAAGCACTGGGCAGGTTGATCCAGGCACTGTACGCTTCCCAGCTATGCCTGGCTCTGTGACCACCAAGATTAGCATTTTAATACTCCAGTGTTTCACCGTACATGCCATTGTTGCACGGTGTCCTCCTGGAATTGACATCCGTTCCTAGAATGCCCCCCAGAGCAGAACACACATTATTGCCCTCGCTGCTTTGGTCTGTTTTTAAAAAATAAAGACCAGCAGAAGCAGACACAAAACCAGCGCTGCCCTTACCTAGCAGAACAAATGCACAACCGCTGCCTAAAATATTCAAGTCATGACCCTGCTCTAATAACGTAACTGCTGGATCATGAAGAAACGAGGCAATCCTGAGGAGAGTCAGCATTGTTAGATTTCATGAGGGCTTGTTGAGTAATTTTTGAACCACCTCTAGTCCTCATCTCCTACCGTAACGCCCTGTCTTTGTCCTGGAACCACCACAGAGAACCACCACAGAGCCAAAGCAGAGAAGCAGATGTGTGCATTTTAACATAGACTTCGTTTTTCAAAACAGATCAAGCCCAATTTCCCACCGAAACGCAGACTGATTAGTCCAAAACCCAACCGAGAAAACAAATACCCTTCCTCCTGAGATCCGGAATTGCACCACTTAATGAAACTCTTCACCAACAAATTGATCCGCCGGTCGTCACCCGCCCCGTCGCCATCGATTAAAAGCCGTTTGCGGATAACTTCATCTGAGGAAAAGAAAAATTAAAAGGCGATTTTAATGCCTGTCCCGGGCCAGGTTAACCCGGGAGGACCTGCGGAGAAGCGGGAGGAGGCCGGGGCCCGCGATGGAGGCGGGCGGGCGAGCGGGAGGAGGGGGGAAAGGCTGGGGAAAAGGGGCCGGGGGTTTGTGGAGTCGGCTGGGGGGCCGGGGGGGGGAGGACGAGGAAGGGAAGAAGGGCAGGAAGGAGGGAGGTCTCACCGTCGGTCACGGCCCCCATGGCGGCGAGCGGCGGAGGCGGCGGGGCGGCGGCAGGGAGTGAGGTCAGCTCCCACAATGCAGCCGGCGGGAGCGGCCGCCATGGAGGGGGAGGCGGCGGCGGCCGGGGCCTGAGCGGCGGCGGTGACAGAGGACGGGCGGCGGCGGCGGCTGGGGAGGGCCGGCGGGCGACGAAGCGGCCCCCTGGCGAGGGGCGGCCCCGCCAGGTGAGGGGCCGGCGGGGGAGGGAAGCGGAGAGCCCCGAGCCCCCCCCTTCTCCCCCCAACCGAGCCAAGCTCCACCTCCCCGGCCCCGAGCCCCCCGCCGCCCCCCGGCCGGCCGCCCCGCCATGCCCCCGGCACATGGCTCCTTGGCCTCGACGCGCAGCCTGCACACCTCGCCGAGCCCCTCGAGACCTCGTCCTGGGGCCGCTGCCACCGCCGCCTCAGTGGCTTCGTCCTCCTGGTCCTGCGGACCCTGCTGCGGGGTCCTGGGGGTCGGGGTTCATCGAGAGTGGCTGGCGCCCTGGAGGCGGAGGGCAGCGGGGTGGCTGCAGCGTGGCGGGGGCATGAACGTGCCCTTGGGGACGTGTGGGGGCCTGCTGGATGGACCCTTGGGCTGCACTCGGGGTCGTCCCTCAGGAGCACGATGCCAAGAGGTCAAGCAGCAGGGCTTGGATCAGGATGGCTTGGCGTCACGGGATGGCTTGGGTTGGAAGGGACTTAAAAGCTCATCCAGTTCTAGGGATGCAAAAATCTTTTTTTCTGGTAAGTTTCCTGGGGAGTTTGGCTGTCAGCAGCAGGTAGTAACGAAAGCTGCCTCTTCCTGCCCTGACAAGCTAACCAAAGCTGGCACCGCGCTTGGGTGTCTGTAGATATGACAGTGTTACTGGTATCAAGTGTTAAGTTTTAGCTTTTCAGACCACAAACTTTGATACTTACGCCATGCTAAAGTTGGCAACATTACCGTAATGTGTGTCCTACTATAGCAGTGATACGTGAGGCGTACATCCAGGGCCTGCCACCCCAGTACTCCCGCGTGGCTTTGGCTTGGACGCTGCCGGTTTGCGGGCTTGTTCTGCGCAGGGCCGTGCACTGACAGCCCCAGGGTGGCGCAGAAAATGGAGGTAAGAAGAGAACAAAGCGTGCAGTGCGATCTGTTTTACTGCTTTCAGAGCTGTGAGCAATTACAGGTTCTTTTTTGTTCTGGGTAGAGGTATTTAACAGGATTTTACGTATTGCTGGGTGGCTTCGAGCCAGTGCTTTGCCTTCGGTGGTGGCAACTGTTCAGGTTCTTTGGAAGGTGATATTGGGAAAGTGCTTCAGTGAGGGTTCCTTGAAACACCATCTGAACTTTTGAGAATAAACGATTTCCAATGTAGAAAATCTAGATAAGTAATTTCTGTTCTTGACGTCTACATGTATTACTCCATATGTGATTTGTGAGTCATACAATTTTATGTGAAAATCTGACTATTCAGTTATACAAAATTTGGACCAAAGAATGGACCATGAATTCATGAACTACGTATGTGCGACTAAAAAGAAGTTGTTTTCTTCATTTTTTTCCATTTAATATACCTGATTTGACAAAATCCTTTGCTTTTCCTAAGACATTGGTCCCTCTGATACAGCCCTCATATTCTGACACAGGGTGAGCAGAAGGCCTAGGTGAACTCCTCTACGCGTTTTATACAGTGCGGTTTGTTGCTGCCTTTCCCTCTTTGCCCATTGATTGCTCCTTGAAACTAGGATCTTCAACATCTTGAAGCATCCCAGTTTTCAGAAGACTTAATATTTTTCTTGCCCTTCCCTGTGCTCTTTCCATTTCTACTGGCACGAGAAGTTGATCAGAACTGGAGAGTGTTGTAGGTGAGAATCCACAATCATTTCTTTAGTAAGGTTAGAGTACTTTAGTGTTGTTTTCTGTCATTTAATCCAGTATAAGCTTTTCTCGCTTTTTGTTTGTAATTCCAGTGTTGGTCCGATAGTCTTATCAAACCTTCCACAATGACAAATTCCTTGAGTAACTAATTTAGAACATAGCAGTCTGTATAGTTAATAATACTGAATTACTTCTATGCTGTTCTTGTCGTCATTCATATCGCTGATTACAAAATTCTTGGAAATTCTCTGTTCTGAGTCTTAAGGAATCAGTATTGCAGACTGATGCGGTAGGAAAAAATGTCTTGCGCAGAGTATATAGCACCTTCCTCCATGCCAGGTCATTTGGAATAAGTACCTGTGTGTGCAAGCTTTCAACCAAGCTAAATGTGAGGTAGTTTTTCCTCTTGCCTTGAATTCCTTTATGTGTGCCATATGGTAAGACCTTGAAGCAGCTTATACATAATAATTTGTTAGGCACCTGTCCTTGTCCAAAGTGTGAAGTGATCCTCTGTCATGTTCCCAGGTGACTCTGGATACCAGAAGTATAAGCTAGGTAAGTGTAGCACTGCAAGATGTTACACGTGTGTGATCTGACTCAGATTTATCATCATTATCCTTTTTTTTCCTTGAAAAATGGCTTTTAAATACACCTGATTTATTTTGTTTAAATTGAGGAAGTCTGTTAATGTTGAGTTTTCTTTCTTGAAAAAAATCTCTGAACTTATTTCATAAAGTTAAAATTACCTTTATAACTTCTCCCCTTTACATATACTATGTGTATATATATGTTTTCCAACTGCAGAAAAAGTTAAAGGGGAAGAAGCTTTTCGTAATATTCAAGGGTATAATGAGCTATGATTTTTAGAGCTAAGAAAACAGCTTTAACTATTGATGAGGTGGATTTAAAATATTTTTCCTAAGCCACCCTAATAATTTATGAGGTGGTTTTAGGTTCCAGGTTTTCTCCGTGTTGAATAACTTCTAAATCAGACTTCTGTGGCACTAAATCTTACAGACGTCTAAGTATAGTAGGTCAGAAACTACGAGGTATTTTTATCCAGTCCAATCTATATTCTTGTCAGAAAGCCACGCCGACTTTGTTTAGTGAGACCTATTTTCTGTAAGCCTATGTTTAGCGTTACTTTTTACCACTGTCCTTTATTTCTCTGTTGATTGTGTTCCATGATTTTGTGCAAGACAGCTGTCGAGCTAACCTACTGGTGTCACCCTCTTTTTCTTGTCTTAACTTAGTGCTGTGTTTTCTTTGCTATCGTCTTTGGCTTCTTTAGCCTCAGTGCTTACTGAAAATCAGCAGCAACGTTTTCAGTGCTTGTCATCCCGTTCCGTAAAAATCCTTAGACACTTGCTGCCTCGCTCTGCAGATATTGAAATATTCACTTCTGGCAGATAGAGCTGATTTTTTTCAATCCAGTGATTGGAGGAAAAAAAAAAGTAGCTTTTTTAATTTTTTTAGACACTAAACAGTGTGGTTCTTAGCCTTGTGAAAAGCTTTCCTAACATGGACCCTTGTGTTTCTGCAGAGCTAGCACATTTCCAGAGAATTACAACATAACAAGAGAAGGGAGAGTAAAAATGCTCATCGCAATTGTAGCGACAATAGCAATAATTAAAAAATGCTACGTTTTATTATCTGAACAGAAATCAATTGTGCTGTCTACTGCCCATGTTACCAAAATTGATTAAATGTATCGTTAACACTTTACTTTAAAAACCAGCCTTCTATCAGGTGATAATGTAGCCACGAGTTGTAGCTATGGAACAAGCCTGCTGCATGGTCCTTTAAAGTAACTTGTTCCTGAGGAAAGGCTCCGTGTCTTGGGGAAGGTGGCTTCCACAGGTGGCATTCTGATGCTGCCCGTTGTCAGAGAGCTTAGCAGGAATTATCTAACCACTTCAAGCATTTCAAATCTGGATCCTACTGAATATTTATGAAGCGTGAAGATCAATTATTGTATGTTTTAAGGTGATCTGTCACTCATTTAGTAAAACTCGTCAAACTCAAAGCTACGTGATACTGGAAATTTAGGTATTCGGTGTGGAAAGCAGAGCTTGCAGGTGCAGGGATGCTGCCAGTAAATGAAAGCATTTCTGGCACACGTACCAAAAGGTGCTTTAGTTGTGGCAGAGGAATTACCAAAGCTTAGGGGTGGCGCGCTGGGTTGTGGTGCTGTTACTAGGAACTCAATAGGCTCCTACCTGGTAAGGACGTCAGGGCGTTGTAGCAGGTGTCTCGTGGAAGTCAAAGTATTGTGAAACTGCAACAAGAGGTATTGGATGGTTAGGTTTTGCTCTTAACCTGAAAATGACTAACAGCAGAGCTTTCAGCTGCCTGTGCGATGCAGCGGAGGTTCTGCGCTGTGCCTGCATTCTGTGGTTTAAAATGACTTGGGGAATTTCCGGGTGGCACTTCGTGTTTCATGTATTTTGTAAGGAAGCAGCTATTTACGCTTTTGGAGCTGTTTTGACAGGCTTAGTCAGTTATCTAGTAGCCTCTTTGTTGGCAGGATGTTTTTAGTGTGGCCTTTATTACTATATTTATTTATATGAAAAAGAGCACATAATCATTTTTCCCTTCCCCAGTCCATCAATTGACGGATTTGGTGGCATGCACGTTGTGCCCTGAAGATCATCGGTAACTTTGCAGCGTTGTCAGAGGAGGAGGTGGGCATTGAGTGAGATTTTACCACTGACTTAGAAGAAGAATTGTTCTTGTTGGCACTGGCCCAGATGGTAAATGTGTGTATTTAACTGCGCCTTTAAACACGGGATGAACAACCAGCGGCTTGTGAATGCCATATTTACTCCTATGACATCAAAATAAATAACTGTTAGTGCTCCTGAGGAAATTTTGCAAAAAGCTTCCAAGGAAAAGCCTCGGAAAGTTTCCTCCTGTGTCAGGCAGCTTGTGCCTGACCTGCGAGCGGCATCGTGAGCATCACGGTGCCCTGACTCGCCAGGAGAGCTGAATCAGAGCTATTGCGCAGCTTCTGAGTCAGCCCCTCAAGTTTATAGAAGGTGCTTGGTTGGTTTTCTTGTTCCATTTTTTTTTTTTTTCGTTTTAGAAGCAGTGCAGATCTGTGAGAGAACACCTAGACATTTTTACACTGCTTTGAGCTTGGCAAAGACCCTGTGCTGTGGAAAGGTGTTAGAAGAAGCACTTTAGTCCCAGAAGATTGAGAATGAGAGTATCAGGTCTATATTGGTAAACATATGATTCTGGTTTTAAAATGGTTTTCTATTTTGCTTTGGACCGTTTTATTGTTCAAAGTATTTCTTTTAATAGAGTGACTCTGTCAGTTTGAGAGCAGCTACAATTTACGGTTCCTGTAAAACATGATACACTGGAACATGTGCTCATACCCTGATTTCTGGCTCTGAGCAGCGAAACAGGCATGGTCAAACTTAGGTGATGCATGCTCATCTTTATGCTTTTCATACGTCACACATTGAATGATAACACTGTGCTTTGTCCCTGAGCTTCGTTACCCTACCAAGGGTGACTGGGAGCTGGGTAAAACTGCAAAGAGAGGTTGAGGCCTTCTTGGGGAGAAGGCATGCTCTCCTCTGTCTTGTTTTCTTTTGTGAGTGGGCCAAGCGTTGCTTCTAAAATACTGCTTCAGTTGCCGTGAACACAAAAGGTTTACACAGATATTTCAGGAGATGTCTGTGGAGAAGATAAATGATCTTCTCCAGCGGAGCCTCCGCACCCCAGCTGGGGAGATGCAGTGAGGGCAGCTCCTCGCTCTGCTCCAGCGGGGTGTACCGAAGGGAAGACTCAGGCTAGCTGGGGCCAGATGGGTGGTGTTACCACGAGAACGGGGAGAGCCGAATGCCTTAGGATTTTCTGGTATTTCACTAGAATTATACCAGCTGAAGCAGCCTGAAGGAGCTGATGAATCTGCACATTTTCTGTGTGGCAGCCAAAGTAGGAATGTGCTTAAACCCTGCCTATATCCAGAGCTAAGCACCTTCCTCCAGGGAGCATTTTGGATTCACGCTCTCTTGAAATTAGGATCATAAGCTCTTTCAAACAAGGAGTAAAGGTCAGTCTTTGCTTTCAAAACCCAGGAGGAGGTGGTAATGGTTCTTGGTTCTGGTTCCCTTTTTGTCATTAGCGGGGCTGTTATCCACTACAACGCTCGCCACGTGTGTGGGGGACTTCAACCCAGCCATCCTCCATCCGGAGGGGATTAATGCCCCTAATTCTTTCCATCAGAGTGAATTTTGCAATCAGCGGGCTGTAGACTAGTATAAGGTGGTGTTGCTGTTGGAAAGTCAGAGTGAACACGGCTCTGTAGCCCAGCACACAGTTATGAGACGACTCAGGACCAAAGCATTTAAGGAAATAATCCATAAAAGCAAACCAGTGGTTTCAGAAGTGCAGGAGCAAAACATTCAAGCGTGGCAAGGCATGAGAGACCACTTTCAGTTTGAAGATCAGATTCTGTTCAAAGGCGTACGAGTGCCTTTGTGGCAACTTCCAAATTTTACGTGCAAGCAGGAATAGAATTTGGACTTGAAAAGTACAGGCAAACTGAGAAAAACACCTCCGCGGGGGGGGGGGGGGGCGGAATCTGCTTCATAAACTATTTCAGGGAATTGCAAAAGGTAAATAGAAAAATTAATTTAAAACTTACTGACAAAGGAGAGATCAGACACAACATACATCATATATGTGGAGCATGTATACATATACATGCATTTTGATATATTGCAAATTCGCAATTGAGGTACGAAGTGGTTGTACGTGTGGCTATGAAAGTAAGCATGTATGCAAACAAATTCATCTGAAAGTCAATACATTCAGCCCCAAATGTTATTTCTCTTCAGGGTTTACAAAACACCCAGTCTGACTTCTGTTATAATAATATTTTAGTAGAGACTTGGTGTAAACAAACATTATGTTTTGGTTTTGTTTTGTACAACGCTAGTGTAGAACGTGTGAAATCCGTGAGGGATTCTTTCTGGTCCTCTGCCTTTTGCATTTATTCAGATAAAAATGTACATGTTGATTACATGTGGATAGAAATGATCTAATAAAAGAAAAGTGGCAGATAAATTGGATTTTACGACTTAAATGAATAAAGATTGGCTTGTAAGAGTTGAAGGTAGAACAAAGCCATGCTACTAATAACTACAAGTGTGCACCTGTGATTTTGTGGTTCATTGTAAATATTTTCACTTCAGTCTCATTCCAATACTGCTTTGGCAGTTATGTTTATTTAACATTTTTGTTTTTTTCTCATTTTTGAGATCTGCTTGTGGCTTTTGGTATGTGTGTTTATGTAAAGTTAGAACTGTTTTGAACAATACAATATTCTAAAATAAACCTGTGCATATGTATATTAAAGTAAAACATATGGGATTTTTTTTACATGATGTAATGAGTTCGAAATTTAATTTTAAAATAAAAATAAAATAAAATAAAATAAATTGCACTTGAGCTGCAGCCGCTTTGCCAGGATTGGAAGAGGAGGGTAGTTACAGTCCAGTTTCTAGTAAAGCTTTTCTTTCCTACTGTTACGTGAAAGACTTGCACAAACAGGAGCAGCTAACTGTAACTGTAGATAAAATGTCATCAAACACATGGAAGGAAGTAGCTCAAGAGCTGCTATTTTCAAATGTTTATGTTAAAGAAATCTGTCCTGGTCTTGCAAGCTCTTGAACTTACTTTGAACTGTACTAGTGAGAGGCATCGAAGTGATTTCAGTGGGATTTTACGCAGTACTAAGGTAAATGACTAGCTTTTTAAAAAACAAACAAACAAACATTAAGCCCTAATTCTGGATTTAGCTCCTTTTTTTCTTTTTTTTTTCTTTTTTTTTTCATTGCACATAACTTAAACTGCTGAGGTTGTACTTTTTGTGTGGATGAATTACTAACACCATGAGCTGCATCCTGTGTATCATGATAATAATAGTACAGGGCTGCGTGGTGTTTACATTTCAAAATAGACTTTATCTTTGAAAACATTGACAATAAAATGTACTCACTGTATGTAATGGTTTTGGCCCCAAGTGTGTAAGATTTGATTGATTTTTTTTTTATTATTTTAAACTGGTAAAGCCTGGTGGTTACTTATTTTGGAGGAGCAGGCATATGCCACCAGTGATAGACTTATAATACAGTAGCAATACAGGTACTGAGTTTCCTAATGGCTGAGTTATTCATACTGAATCTTCTTGGTTTGTAATTGCCTCTTTATAGAGTCTGTTCCCCATCATGTCTTTCTAGGACTGGCCTCCTAAATTTGGCACAGAGATTGCAACTGTAAGAGAGCCATTTTGCAGCCTACGTTTCCTTCTCTTTCTGCTCGCATCAGTGAGTATGACCGCTGTTCTGGATCTCTCTTGCTGCTGATTCTTGCTGCTTTTCCATGGAGATGGGTGCTGCAAGAGGTGTTTCTCTTTCAGAGAGGCCTCCCTCACTAAGCAGTTGTTCTCCTTGGCTTCTATGCAGGTGGTACCTTTCAAGCAGCTGTCATTGCTTGGGGAAAGATAAATAATGACCAGCCCTAGCACAGGACAACTTCTAGTAGGTAAGGGTAAGGACTGTTTGTTGTGGTTGCAGACAACATTACAGTAATTCATATCAAAATGTGATTCTTTTCTTTGGCAAAGCTATAGAAATAGGAAAAAAAAAAAAAGTATTACCTACTTGTCACTGTAGTTAAAGAGGAATGGTTTCTGCTAGTCCAGTTGTTGGCAGGGACCAAACCTGGGCTCCATTGTCCTTGTGGTTGAGAAAGAAGGACAGAGTCATTTGAAATTCCATTATTTCTGTTGCCAAAAATCATCTGATGTCAAGTCAAAGGTCTTCCCAGACAGACCCTTCTGCTGTTTTATGAGGAATGTTAAGACTTTGATACAGTTGTTTGTTGTTATTGGAAAACTTAAAGTGTAAAATATGCCTTAGGACTACAAATGCTTCAAAACCTAGAAACTGTAACTATTGGGAGTTTGTGCACAAAACCACAATGTGGTTACATTTTTCAAAGATCTATTTTGAAGCTTTCAGTTTAATTTTTGACTTTTTCTTCCCATTTGCCAAGCAGTTTTCTATGTTTCTAGTGCTTCACCAGCTCTTCTTTGTGCACCATCTGTGATGTCAACAGGAAAGTGCGTAGTTTTGCTGCTGGGCAGTGGGGCCAACCTCCTTTTTATATTTGAGCTCACACCATAATAATGACATTTTATTATCTTGGGAACATGACTTGAGTTTTTAAGTGATAGGAATATCACATCTACTTCTGCTAGGCTCATTTACGAGTATGGACACCACATACAGAGGAGTGCCTGTTGTGTTCCAGCTGAGTTTCCTAAACTTTGTTAGACCAAAAAAAAATTATTAAGGATCCTGAGTTTACGAAAATCAGGCTGCTCAGTCTCCTTCAGTTTTGAAATAAAGCATTAATTAACTACACACTTGCAGGAAAGCAGGGTCTGTGTTGAGTGAAATTAGGAAAGAGGAAGTGCGGAGATGCCAGTGAAATTGCTTAAAGAGTTGAAGAATGTGACAGTAAAGAAGTGCCAAAAGAGTGTAATTCCTCAGTTTAAGGAAAAGACTTAGGGACTGAGAGAGTGAGAAGACAAATTTATTGCAGAGCATTGCAAAGTGGGGGCTTTATTTTTTGTACAGTATAATAAAAAGCCTGTACACTATGTAAGAAACCCTATTGGCTTAAGGGGGCTTTTGTAGGCATTTAAGCCATTAGTATGTTGGGGTCAATATGAATCTATTTCTTAAAAATGAAACAGTGAAGGTTTTAAAATTAAGGTTCATGTACTAGAAAGACATTTTAACATCATTAGTATCCCTAATGCCATCAGTGTTAAAGTTTTTGTCAGTGTTTTTATACAGGTAGTCTTGTAAAGTCAAATGTATGGACTTGCATCTTCAGCTGAGGATGAAATTTCATGTTCAGATTCTTAACGTGAGCAAACAATATGAAACGCAGGACTTACCTGAAAAGTGGTATAGTGCATTTCATATATATTTTCTCCATGTATACAACTTCAGTGTTCATAACAAAATGAAATTGCCTTTTCAGTTTAAAAGAAAAGCTGGGAGACATGGACCAAATGCTCATTAGCCAGAAGTCCCATTAAGAAGAGAACCCCAAATATTTTTTGAAGGTAGATGTATATTGCTAGAATATGAATTCTTGCTTTTTTGAGTGGTTGGGATTAACATTTCTCTCCTTGCTGTAACATTTTTCTCCACTCCTGTGAGCCGGTGTCTCTGACTCTAGGTGGCAGTCACTGGTAGGCAGAAGGGAAGGATCATT
This sequence comes from Heteronetta atricapilla, assembly GCA_011075105.1. Lineage (NCBI taxonomy): Eukaryota > Metazoa > Chordata > Aves > Anseriformes > Anatidae > Heteronetta > Heteronetta atricapilla. The sequence goes on from CM021742.1 coordinate 14,636,301, forward strand.
TCGGGTGGTTTGGCTTGAACCCTGCTAATCTCTGCACTGGCTGGCTTCTCTAGTTGGAATTTTTATGGTGTTGGGTAGCAATAAAAGTGTCACCTCAGCTTCTCCCCTTCTGAACCGAAACAGAGATGCTATGAAGAAAGAAAAAAAAAAGCAGCATTGAGTAAGGGTAACTGAGAAAGTGGTGCAGTGAAAAATTAACGAAAGAGAGTTTTAGTAATACTGAAAATAGTGAAGTGACTTCTTTTTAGATTAGCAAGACTCTTGTCCTGGATTAACAGGAAGAGATTTGTGTTTGTAATGGGAAGAATACTTGTCTCACAACTAAATTCCACTTCAGAGAGTAAGATAGGTCGAACAAGCTGCAACCAGGGATAACAGGAGTAGAGGAATGTGTGATTGTAATCTGATTTTAATTATTGAGGATTTCTTCACACTCTTATGGGCATGTGTTGTTTGAGAAGTAGTTCTCTTCTCACTTCAGATGTCTTCCACCCCAACCCTGTCCCCCATCCTCCTTTTGCAGTGTCCATCCTCTCCTCTTAACTTCTAATCTCTTTCCCATCATTTTACAGGTAATCCATTTCTTTCATTCCTGTTAGCACTCTGTCTCTTGACTCTTTCTTCCTTTTATATTAGGATAGGCTTCAATATTTTTCTCTCCTTTTCTTTATCTGGGTGCTGTTTGCTTGCCTAACCAGTTGGATGTAACACCGCGGTTATAAAAGGCAGCAGCACTCAAGCAAAGGAACAGCAATTTGTCAGTACTTGCTGTGTAGAGATGAGTGCATTTCAGGAGATGAATACTGTTTGATAAGAAAGCTATTGTTGTAATAAATACAGGTCAAAAGCAGGAATTAATCTATAAATTTTATTGATGTCTGGTTTCAAACTCAGTGCCAAATTACAGGCTTCTTTACGTATGTGCAAATCCCAAGAAACTCTTTGGAAAGCACTGGACTCATTCTGGATTTACAGAGGTATACTTAAGATCAAATTTTGGCCTTCAGTCTCGATAATAAGAAAATGATTTAATGCTATATTGTATATACGTATGTGTACCAGCATTAGTAAAAGGGCTTTGATGCTGTAAGCACTTGGCAAATGGTCTGCAAGACAGTACTTGCACTAAAAAACAGTAACTGCAAATCAAAAGATCTTGATTTTTGCTTGCTATAGTCCTATCAACAAGCCTTATTTTTTTAACATACTAGTTTAAATGGGGAAAAATAGCAATTTTTGAAAGGAAAGGTGATTTAGTTACAGAAAAATGAAAAAGCAACTAAAGCTGCAATTAGGTCTTTACTTTTACATTCTTATATTGAAAAATACCATTGGCACTTCATGTCAGGCTTTGCAGTTCACAGTCAGGTGCATTGCCAGAGACAGCTTGACAAATGTGGTTTATCATTTGTAAAAGAAAGCTTTCTGAGAGTTAGCAGTAATCCAGTATGTTTCTTTGTGTGAGGATCATATGCAGGAGAGACATGATAGAGATAATTTTGGAATTACGTCAAGATTATATGTTAGTATGACAGGTATCACAGTCCCTAATAGATTGCACAGTACAGAGATAATGAAGAGTGATGCTTTCTGTTCCCAGCCCTGCGCTGGGCCTGGTAACTGTGGCAAATCATTCTTCCTCGATTTCTCTGTAAAAATTATGATAACGATGGGTATTATTTTGTCTTTCATTTTGATATCTAAAATGAATACTTAAAAATGAAGTGTTACGAACAGGATGGGAAATACAAGGTGGCAAAATAAGCATCTGCATTACAGTCAGCTTTATACTTGCAATCGGTAGCAGAATTACTGATCCTGCTGCTCTTCTTTCCTATTGAAAGTATTGCTATTTACTTGTTCACAGGAATGTGGAAGAAAAAAATCTTGCTATTTCTTATGCTACTCTATCCTTTAGTTTCTCACTCAGAATCTACCGTGATGTTATTCTGCCTTTATTCTTGTCTGTTACCATCCTCATGAGGGACAGCTAAAGCTTTAGTTAATGGAGGATAAGGACACAAAAGGTCTTTTTCTTTTCTCTATCTCCTCCCTTTCTATCTCTCTGTCTCTCTTTGGCCATTGAAAATGTAGGTCATATTGCATCACCATAAAATGGAACAGTCAGAAAGGTGTTTGAAAAATGCTGACATCCTTAGCCCCGGGTGCATGCCAGTGTCCTTTGTTTACATTGAGAATGGTGTTGGACCCGAGTAGGAACCAACGTCTCTGCTCAGGTTAGTGGTATGGTACCTAAATTATGAGTCAGATTTTAAGATGACTTTTCATCTGCCTGCAGTGATGTAAAATTAGACAGATAAAATGCAACCACTCACAATAATGATATACATGAGGAGCTAATTCGTAATCTTTAATCTGCAATAACCAGGACAGGGTAGTTTGAATAATATTACATTTAACTGAAGAGCTCAGTAATAAATTTTGCAAATCATGTTAATCATGTGCTCTGCATTGTCTTGATTAGCTGTGCCTTTCTGTCTTGAATAATATCTGTTTATATTTTGTTTGTGCATTTTTTTAACGTTATTGTCTTACTTTGTGAACACTTTTAAATAAGCTAATCAGGGTTTCATTTATTTTTAGAAAAATGGCATATTCTGATGTCCAGGATCCTTGTTTGCTTGCTACCTGTCTTTTGTTCCTAGTGTTTCTGATGTAATACAAGTTGTAATTGGTATGAAATGTTCTCATTGTATAAAATACAGAACATAGAACATGTCTTTTTCTTCTCTACAGGTGTATACAAACACACTTTTTAAAGAAACATATAAATACAATTTCAACTGTCATTATTTATCTTAGCTTGCTGCAGTAAGCTAACGTGTTTTATAGATTGAACTTTCCAATGGTGACATAAATCACGGTGAAAGATGTAGGTATTTTGAAATGGAAGACAAGATACCTGCTTATGGAACATTTTTATTTCTGAAACCAAGTATTTTTTAGCCTCTGTTCTATGCTTTGTGTGGTTGCATTTCCACAGTTGATTTGCAAAGGCTTCTTATGGCTTTGTTAATTGTACCGCAGAAGCAAACTTCTAAGTTAAAAGAAAAATTGTTGCACGATAAAACTAAAATAAGTGATGAGTTGCTGAGGAAAATAATGAATGTTAATCTTTTTTTTCTGTTGTAATTAGGCAAAGGAAAATGAGTCAAAGTTTAGATAGCTGAAGTACACTTTGCTGTGTGCAATTACTTTGCAGTTTTTATCAGTTTAGTGTAAATTGTTCCAAGGGCATTGTTACTTCTCCTTTGACTAAGGTATTAGTTATTAAATAAACTTAGGTAACTAGTATCTTAATTGACCCTTCTCGTTATCTACAAAGATACCTATACACGTTTGACATAGTTTTAGAGTAACCGTGCATCATTACTGTGTTTTTGCACTGGATTTTCTGTTACATTTGTGTTTTTATAAATACAGAGGAAATATTTAAGTACTTGTGAGAAATGTTTCATATTTGCATACATACTAATTATGAAGTCTTGAGAGGCTGCAACTGTTTGATTGTTATTTACAGAAGTTTGGTATCTAGTCTCTATTTAAAAGATGTAACTTGTACTTATTTTTGAATCTGTGAAGATGTAAAGAATTGCAGCTCCTAAGGGATGTAGGAGGACCGGTTATGTAACTGGTAGAGTTCATAGTTCTTTTATCATCTTTGACCCACTGATACTCTGTAATTGGCAGGTCAGGAGTCAGTCTCCAGCACAAATGAGATCAACCTCAGAACTGCTCAGTTTTACTCTTGAGCTTTAATGGCAGCCCGTAGCCTCATCCTGGCCATCTCGTGTTCTTTCAACACAGACCTCCCCAACCCATTTTTCTAAGGGGCAGAATAAGACCTCATTAGGTTATGCCCATAATCGTAATGTCAAAATAAAGCCCAATTTTGCAATGATTATACTTAGCATATCTAAATCTTTGTTTACATAAATGTAGATATTGTATTTTATCTTAAATGTTTATATTTTGTACCTAACAAAGGAGAAAGAGTGCTCCATATGTGAGTTTTGGAGCTCTGTTACGTATTTCTGACATTCCATCTGAAAAGGAGCTAATGGAGTTTGGCTAGCTGAGGCATTTGTTTTGATACTTGCAATAGTTAGGAATGCTTTATCACATACATTTACATTTCCTTTATTTTGATGAGTTGCTTTGCAATTGCAATTTTCATGTAAATATATTTCCCCTTAAATGGATAATGTTCATTAGTCATCATGACTAATTACGTATGTCTCTGTAGATACAGTTTTGGCTGGGACATAGCTTTTGCTCTGCTCGATTGTGGTTTCCTGTATCTCATAGTATTAAGTAGCAATCACAACCAAGTTTTTTTGATATTTAGACACAGAGAATCATATATGTTAAGTCTGTTTAATTGGTTTGAAAATGCCTTTTTCCATTTTCTTGGATTGCCACTTTGACTGTTTTTGTCACCTTTCCATCCTCCAGCCAGCTCTCCCTTTCCCAGTGCACCGAAGTGCCTGCCTTCTGGAGTGAGCTCGTCGTGCCTTATTCTCAATCATCCCATCTCTTCCTTACAATACTCTTTGCTGACAGTTGTGGTTGTAATTGACCTGCTGTAAATCCTCAGTAAGAATCATTCCTGTTCTTTGCCACCTATCATCCAGAGAAAGAGCTCTCTTTAAAGAGTCGTTAAGCTGTCACTTTATTCTTTTGAAATTTACTCTGTTAACTTCCTTCAAACTCGACTCCAGATGTAATCCCTACAGCAAAATTCACAGGTGGTGACATAGTGTGCTCTGTTCTCTTGTATATAGGAATAAAAATTTTACCGTTCCTTCCTTCACCCTCATCTGATTCATTGTTTGTACTTACCACCTACTTATTGCCCAATTCCTAGATTTTTAAATCTTTGGAAAGCATTTTATTTTATAGGTAGTTTTTTGATTTCATTTTTGTGTGAAGCAATGGAATTTGCCTTTTATCCAACTAGCGCCATTTAAATCAGGATAAAAGAAAAGACATTTTGCATGCAGAGCTCCCCTAACCCCCGAAGAAATTAGGGTAGAGATGAAGGAGTGAGTTACCTTCACAGCAGGGAGATGATATGCTTGAAGGGATTGAGGCTCTGAGGCTAAGCACTGAAATATCTGTGAAGAGGAAGGTCTGTATGAATTCAGTCTTCACATCCTAAACAGACAAAGGGAAGAAAGACTTTTGACAAACACTGTATTTCCTTTCCCAATGAGCAGCAGCAAGAGTCGAAGAGAAAGTTTTAATATTGTATTATTCAATGAGAGTTGTATGCGTAACAAGGAAATAAAATTTCTGAGAGATCTGGCATAGAAATTTATTAATGATCAGTTACCTCGAGTCCTATTAACCATAAAGAAGACCAATGCAGAGGAGAGAGAGAAATAATACTGTAGTTGCTGTCAAGTGTTGTCCTACAAAGACAAGATTTTAATTTTATTTAACTGAATAACTAAAATATCTTTAAGCTCTGATGTGCTTCTTAGGATTGAGTACCTCACTGAGCAGGGTAAACCTCCATAAAGGTTCGAAATAGTAAATACATCTGTAGGTGATCTCAGTCAAAGCAGTGTCAGCTGGTAAGCTGCAGTTTGAAAGGAAAAGATGGTTTTATCCTTGCTGCATAAAAAGAATTTAAAAGCATGAACTAGGTTTGCAAACGGCTTCCCAGAGAAGCAGCAGAAGCCAAGAAAAGCTTTGTTCTGCACCTTCCCTTGGGGCAGAGCCCTCCAGCCTGTGGGGTGGCTTGGATGCCCTCTTGGACTGCATTCCTCTTGTCTGGACTTTAATCCTTGGAGGGGAAAAAAATAGTTCTCTCTGAAGTGTCATGCGTCCCCAGCACTAGATTGGCTTATTTATAGCTAACTTCATGACTTCTTAGAAGATGAAAAAAAAATTGCTAGTTTAATTTCAAAAAACTTACAAAAATCAATTATTTGATCTTCAATATAACCCATGCACGAGGATGGATGAAAGTAATTTTTAAGTTTTAACTGGGCTTCGGTTTAGCTTTAACCAATTAGGCGTTGATTTATGGTAAACCAAAGCAAACAGCGCTTAAATTTATGTAAACAGTAAGTTTACAAGCATTAAAGTAAAGGATTTAAAACCCCTGAGCCTGCGATGATTGAAGTTCCTCATGTAGGAAGGGTCTCACTCAGTTCATTCCTAATTTTTATTAAACTCTGCATCAGTTATAGAGTAATGGTCAGCAATGACTTTTACGTGAGGGATCATTTTCAGCTATCTACGCTCTATGACACGGGGGTAAAAATGTCAGTGACAGCGTACCAAGAGCTCGTGTTGTTGGAGTCATGCTGTATTCTAGAAAAATCCTGAGCAGAAAACGCAGTGCAGTTGTGTCACCAGCTTGTGATACAGAGGCAGCCTTCTGCTTGGAAATCTGGTCAGCAATCGGCGATGTGAGCGCAGTACCAGGGCTGAAGATTGAGATTTAAACCAATGCATACCTTTCTGGTAATGTCAGGCTGCCATTTAAAGAGCTGCTCTGTACATAAGAGTGTGTAACGGTTCCCCGCTTACCTTTCAGTTTTTTAACTCCACTGCAGAAACTGTATTTGTAAGAATTGATAAAATGCTTCATATTAGCTCTTAAATAGATACAATCAGAGTTATGAAACGAGATAAGGTTTCAAATGCCTCACTGCAGTGCTCCTTCTGTTTTGTTTCAGAATTAATCAGATACAAGTTATAGAAAGCTTCCAAAATCTGAACAGATGAAGATCAATTGATAAATCAACCCAGCGATTCACCGTAATTTCAAGGTACTGTGACATGCTTACCCACATATTTTCCTTGAGCATAATATTCACATACTTTAGAAGTGAGAAGCGTGGAGAACAGGATATTAACAGGGTTGCAAAGCAAGTCTGAAGTGTTACCAGATGCAGTGGGGAAGACTTTTTTTTTTTTTTTAAAAAAAAGCAGGTGTTTAATATATGTTTCAGTGGGAAATAAAGCGACCTTACAATCAATCTAAAGGGAGTTCAAGCATGGAAAGTCAAACCTTAAGATAAAATCAAGTTGTATGACGGATTTCAGTCGCTGAGGTGAAGTGAGCTGGTTAAGGAAGGTTTGGCATAGAGGCAATTTAACATTTTAGTTTTACTTATTCTATTTTAGAAGGCATAAACTTGTTCTAAATAATTTGTTTTGTCTATTTCAACATGTCTGTGATACTTTAAGGTATTTGAAGGCTGTTATACTCTGGTATAAATCACAGCCTACCAGCTTCATCAGTGCCGTTGTCTGACATGTTCAGAAAGTAGAATTGTAAACTGAGGCAAGAACTGTACAGTTACCTGTCTCAGGGAAGCTCTTCTCTCAGGAATGTGACTAGCATTCCTGGCAGAACATTAGGGAAAAAAAAAGAGAGAACGATGATAATAAAGTGAAATTTTAGCTAAAAGGCTGGTATTGCAGATGATCAGGTACTGCAAATTCATTGATACAGTATCTATTTCTTTCCCTGTTTCCCCAGCATTTATTTCTACTCTGTATCATCGTATGCATTTCACCATTTTGTGTACTTTTTCTTATTAGAGTGAAAGAAAAGATTTCATTCAGAGTCTTCCTTTTTCTTATGCGCAGACTTGGAGAATCCAGTCTGTTACACTCTGACTAGTATTTGCTGTGCAAATCATCTTTATTATATTTTAAAATAGACTGTAGCAGAAAGGGCCATTACAGTTAGCATGGAGCTGGTCTGCAGAATTCATTTAAGTGGCAGAGTTAATCTGAGCTCAAGAAGAGTGAGGAATGTTTGTCATGGTGTGGCGCTTAAACTGCCCTGTTCTGTTGAACAGCTCAGCTAAAATTCCTTTTTTAACCCTCCATACTGCATTTGGAAATTTCTTTTTGGAAAGTTTATGTGAATGCAGGTGCTATTTCAGAGGGAGAAATATTATAAAACTGTTACCTGCGGTAACTGTTCGCAAGGTTGTACAATTTCTGGCGCGTGGAATTGGAGGGGCATTTAAGTCACGTTTGATAAGTAAAGAAGGAAGTGTTTGCAAGGTTTTGTTAGATACAATATATTTTATAAAACAGATAATGTAAATTTTAGAAGAATTGGCAATGGCATACATGTCTCATTTGGGTCTTCAAATGTTATTTTAATATCACAGTGTAGTCATCATGAAGTTTAGTTAAACTTGTGGGGGTGTCCATTGCATTCTCATGGATGGATTTTCAAGAGTTTGCCCCTAAAATCATCAGCGCGTCCATGTATAGCACTACGGAAACAATGTAATTGAACTTGTGCGCCTAAAAAAAACCCAGCATATTCAACATAGTGGGCTTGTGGAAAAGAATATTCTCTCCACCTGCAGTCCTTTTAAAATGAGTTTTTCATCTGTCCCTATTCCTGCTCTCTGACTAATGGGTCTTGTGCACTGAGCTGATGAACCAATCTTCCTGCTGCCGCTTTCCTCCCTCTGCTGGAATACTGATGCAGTCACGGCACGGCGCAAAAAAAATCACTACAGGAAGAAAGTTTAGTAAAGGACAGCCTGAGGCCCAGGCTGCAGAATTAGATCTTGAGTGGGTATGTACAGGAAAAATAACTTGTGGAAGAGGGACAGGAATAAAACATGACAACAGGCTTAAAAGAGGAAAAATATCTTTGAAATAAAGGTAGTGTATGCTTTACCTCTTTGGCTGGCACTTTTAAAGCAAGAGGCACTTGTGTGTAACTTGAGGAGTGTCAACGTTAGAAACTGAAAAGTTGATATGTATTAGCTTGTTAAAGTACTCCTCTAATCAGCAGTAATTTTGCCAAATTAAGCCATTTTACTTTTGTGTAATTTGATATACATACGTCAGTAATGATTAAAGAAAAGAATCACGATGTAGAGCATTAATTAGATATATCATGGTAAAATCTGTTGCAGTTAAAAGCCAGGTGTTGGTGTTCTGTGGCTCTGTATGGACACCCATCACTATTTGCTTTAGGACCAATGTAAAATAAATAATAATAGAGGATTTTTTTGTAAATTTGAGGAACTAAGCTGGAAAAAAAAACAGTAGTAGATTTTTTTTTTCCTGTCTGGTTTCTACACGATAAAATTAGTTTAGGTTCAGCTCAAAAATTCAAGATTGCTTAGCACCTGACTGACATTTCCCACTGGTGTTTTTAGCTTTCATTGTAAGTAGCTATTTATACTTTTAAGTATATTCTTTGATAAATAATAAAGGCCTAGTGTCCTTCATTCATCATTTATCTTTCAGCTCTGGCCCCATAAGCAGCTCCTGCTCATGCTGAGACCTAAAATGCAGAGAGATTCCACGGGTTTGGGAAACTGCAGCTCAGTTAGGAACAGGTGTAAGCGACAGATCAGGACCCAGCTTAAGAAATCGACAAACTTTGTTAGTCCTGCTACAACTGCCTGCGATAGAAGTTGTCTTCATCTAGATCTTACAGAGTGTGAGTTTTCTGAAGGAGTTAGACTTGGAGCGATCAGGAGGGGAGAGACATCTCCTTGCCGTTCTGTAGCAGACGTGCAGTTTTACAAGATGCATCCTGCGTGTGACAGAAATTATCACTTGGGCGGAACACTGAAACTGTCCTTGTAATTACAGCCTACCCCATCCCCTGCGATGGCTGCCTGACGTGAGGTGCGTACGGATCTTTTACACAAACGAGGCAAGGCACCTCTCTGGCGGGGCACGGCGCCTCGCTCCCAGACTTGTATTTCACCCAACATAGCGAAGCCGGGGCCAGGCGTGCACGCACACCTCCGCAGCGCTGCGCCGGGGCCGTGCAGACCGCTGTGGTTACGGTTTGGGTCCCGGCTGCCGGGTTTGGCGAACACCGCAGGGGACGGGCACCCCTCCGCTGCTGCCGGCTCTGGTCCCACGCTGCCGAGGCTTATTTTCCGTGGGTGCCGCAGCGAGCAGGCGGCTGAGCGCCAGAAAGGGCGCAGGGAGAGAGCAGCTTGTAATAACTGACAAAAATTAAAACAATCCGTTTATCACATAGCTTGATTTTTGCAAAAAAAAAAAAAAACAAACTTTGGTAGCGACGGTTTCTGACCACGAGAGCGTTTCGCCCAAATCCTGGTCGTTCTTAGTGCCTGACCAGGGGGCCGTTAAGAAGAAAGGCAGGCGGGTCACCAAGGCTGAGGGCGCTGCCGGCAGCCCCGGGACCCGGGACCCGCAGCCCGGTCCCGCAGCGCCCAGCCCCTGCCCTAACGGCTGCTGGGGGCCGGCGGGGCCGCCCCGAGCCGTGCCGGTGCCTCCGCCCCCGTGGCCGGGCCCTTAAGGAGGCTCCGCGTTTAAGGAGGCGCCGGCGGGGCGGGGCGGGGCGGGCGATCCCGGCACAGCCCAGCCCAAGCCGGCCGTTGTTTTTTTTTTTGTTGTTTTTTGTAGGGTCGCCCCATGGAGCCCATGGGCGCCCGGTGGGTGGCGTAGCCCGGCCCCCGCCGCTCTTGAGGCAGCGCCGCCGGCCCGCAGGCGCCTCACTCACCTGGGCGGCGGAGAGGAGGCAGCGCCCCGCGCAGCATGGGCACTCGGCTCCGGGCCCCCGGGCCGCCGCGCAGGTGAGTCCGAGCCCCGCGGGGTGCGTGTGCGCGTGAGGGGGGGGGGGGGGGGGGGGGGGGGGGGGGGGAGGGCAGCGGGGTTTGGGGCGGAACGGGGGGATTTGGGAGTTGGGAGGTTGGGGACACACGAACCTCGCGGCGCCACCTTAAGCGCGGCGCCACCTTAAGCGCCCGCCGCCTTGTCTCGTAGCAGCGGAAAGAATGTCGGCGCGGGCCGCGGGTGACGTCAGAAGGGAGCAACGCACAGCGGCAGCGGCGGCGGCCAGGCAGCGGCAGCGGCAGCTCCGGGCCCGGCCCCGGGCCCGGCCTCGGCCTCGGCCCCGGCCCGGCGAGGGAGGCGCGGGCGGAGGAGGCGGGAGCGGAGCTGGCCCCGCCGCCACCGCAGCGGCAATGGCGGCCGTCGGGGAGAGCAGGTCCCTGCCCAGCCCCGAGGCGATGCTGGGGCAGCCCTGGAGCCACTGGGTCGATGCTGCTAAACTGCACGGGAACGACGGTGAGAGCCCCGCGGAGGCTGACCCGGCTCGGCTCCGTGTCCCCCAGCCCTGCCCTGTGTTTCCCTGCCCGCCCCCGTGCCCCCAGCCCGGCTCCGTGCCCCCCAAACCCGCCCTCTCTTCCCTTTCCCTCTTCCCTCCCCTCCCGCCGGGGCTGGGGGCAGCCCCAGCGCTGCACAGCGGGGTCCCCCACATCAGCGGGGTCCCCCAACGCCATCGGTTCCCCCAAAACCGTTCCCCCAGCGCCATCCCCTTCCTCTCCCCCAGCCCTGGGAACGACACTTGTCACTGGCTGCTGCGTTCCGGGCCTCCATCTTGGCCCCCCTACCTGTCCCGGGGGGCTGCGGGGGTCCCACCGTGCGGTGTCACAGTGGGTGCTGAGCCCTGGGGGGTTTCTGCTTGCAGAGACGGCGTTGGAAGAAAGTTTCAAGGAATACGGGAAAAATCAAGACACGATGCGACTCTGCCGAGAAGGTGAGTGCGGGGTGTTCTTGACCGAAAGTGCCCCGAGAAGTTTTGCTTGCAGCTCCTGACCAGAGGACACGCGTGGGGAAGAAAGGAGCTTCTTCTCATCAGTGCTGGTGCTTCAGTGTGGGGACCTGCGGCCTGGCAACCAGGGACGTGATTGGCATTGTTATTAAATTAACATCTAACCAAAATTCCGAGGTTGAACGTACGTCACGTATTGCATTGCATTTATCGTGTTTTCAGTGGGATTTTCTTTGGCCCTAAGCAGTCCTAAGGAAGTTGCGTGACCAGCGCTGCTAATATCTCCTCTTGAGCCAGCCTATTTTCACTCTGAATATAATCCGTGCCGGTAGCTGGACGCAGGTCTCCCTCCCTGTCATGTCAGTGCGTTGTGTTTATTTGTTACTGCGAAGAGAGAGTGACCTTTCACCTGTGATTAGCAAAAGCACACTGAAGGGCCGGGTTCGCTTCAAAAGTAGCACTGCTGCTTGAGCTTGTAACCAAACGCTGAACGACACAGGTAGGTTATGGTAACTGTGTGGCAGGGAGTGGAAAAAGCAACAGCCTGACTTTTGATGTGCAATTTTCTTTCCTTTTTTTTTTTCTTTTTCCTTCCAACTTCCTAAAACTTTCATGTTATTGTTAGTGCATGTTCACTTCAGCAGACTTTGTTACTGAGAAGTGCACGGTGCAATAGGCCTCACTGCTTTAAATACTAGCTCAGTTACACTCAAGTCATTTATTTGACACTGTTCGAAATGGAAGACTGAGTTTGTAAACTTTGTTTACAATCGTAGAAGAGGGAACTTGCCAGGGACCTTAGGGGATGATCTGATTCAGCACTTCTCTGCTTGTGAGCTACAAGCAGCGAGTGAAAATTAAAGCACACTGGCACAGCCCTTGTAAGATCCCCAGGCAGTGATCTGTGCAGGGGCTGAATCAAAATGTCTACTTATTGTAGAATTTCTAGTGTTGCTAAAACTTAGAAAAAAAAAAAACTGATTTACAGGACCAGATTCAATGGGCATTGGGCTATAGGAGAGATGCAATAGAAAGCTATGCTGCGGTGTTCGTGAACGCTTGTGCCATTTTGCCATCATTTTTGTGTGTGTAAGTTCTTGGGTATTTGAAAAGCACTTTATTATTTCACTGATGAGTTCTTATCTAGTATTTCTGTTGGATATTTCATTTATTTTTCTGAATAGGCAAATCGCTCGTGCTAAAACAACGCTTGTAACAATAAGCACACATTATCCTAGGAAAGATTTTGCTAATAAGGATTTGCAAACATTCTTTCTTATTTCTGCCTCATAAAATGCAAGCATCTAAGGTTTCCAGTTTTTAAAGATTAGCTGGCAGGGCGATGAATAATCTTTTTTCGTTTTTTTTCCCCCGGAGAGAGATCATGAAACTGTTTTTTTGCATAGGCTGACCACCGAGACACAGCTTCTCTCCACTGACTCCAACCATGTGAATGACTTGTAGGATTATGGTTTGAAGGAAGTTCATTTTTAAAAAAAAATGAAACTTCAAGATCTGAAAGTAGAACTTAGTAGCCCTGTCAGACATCCAACAGTCTTTTTGACTGCTGTATGACATGAATGAGACACTAACTTGGCATACACCTGTAGCTGGTCTGCAGGGAGCTCAGCCTACAAATTAGAGCAAAAGATAAAGTTGTGCTAATTAAGTGTGCACTTAAAGAACTAGGGGAGTGGCAAAACGTGCTGGCATGTGTAAGCATTGTGTTATCAAATAAGGTTTTGAGAACACTGTAGCTGGTTCCTTTTCCCAGGAAGAATTTTGCATTCAAAATTGAGGAACTGACATTTATTAAGTAATTGGGCTGTTTAAACAATGGATCTTAACATGGAAAATATGAATCAAATTATAAATTTTACCAAATCAATTCAAACTTCAAGATTTTTGTCATACCACGCGGTATTTATGTAAGGTTAAGTACACAGCTCGCTGTATAGAGAAAGTTCCTTCTCTTCAGATTGGGTGTCAAGTCAGAGGCCCAACTCGACAAAAGGATTTCAAGGTTATTTAGGCTAATTTAACCTTGTATTGCAACTCTTCCAGTTTGCATAAAATAATCAAATATTCATGGCCTGGAGAGGGAGAGAAGAAGGGAACATGATTTTACAGTCCAATTATTTGAACTGGGTTCAAAACCAAGAGCTGTTTCCTTTATTTAACAATTGTCAACTTCCAGATCAGGCTCCCACTGGCCCTGTACCCACTGGGTTTTAGCTGATTCCTTTCCCACATGCTCTTTCTCTAATTTCAGTCTTCTGGTGGGAATTAGCGTCAGCATCAGTCTGCCTGATGGTGAGAGACGTGTTTCAAGCTTTCAGGCAGCAGAGCGTGGATCTCCTGAACGAAGAGCAAGTGTTCTCATTGCCGTACCGCTGTATTAAAAGGAGGGTTAGCATTACCAGTTTATGCTTTAAAGGAAAAGAAGGATTCCCGTTATTCTTTTACGGGAATAAAGGATGTAAATACGTAATTCCAGGCCATCATCTGTAAGCTTTGAAGAGAGGCAGGGTTTCAGGCGTTTGTCGCTAGAATTTCCTACTTGCTGATCAGGCTGCTCCTCTCTCGGCATGCTGGTTGTTGCGAAGCCTGATGAGTCCTTAATACCTGCCAGGAATGCCAGTTTCATGGAGGGATCAGGAAACCAAAATTAGCTCAAAGTCTCAAATATTTTTTTTACTATATCTAACCCTTTGTGACATACCCAAGCTTACATTGAAGTAACAAGTAGAAATTGGGTTGTCTCCCCAAACTCCCTGTGTTCCTCTTGTACTTCCCCGATCCACTGTTCTTACGTGCTTTCTCTTCTGCTAATCCATAATGTACAATCTTTCCTGCTGGGCTCCTTGAAGACCTTCACGAAAGCGAGGAACTCAGTGGATGCTTTCCCACATGTTGCTTTCTGAGGCAGTACGAGTCCATGCTGAGCTTTGATGTAGAAATTAGAACCATGGGAATATGGTACAGGCCCAAAGCACTTGGCTTGCTCTTGGTATGGAAAATCCCCAACAGATGGAAACGAGAAGCGGGCATCCTTCAGCATGGGAAAATCTTATTTTAAGGTACCCCCTGGGTCTTACTTTGTCTTCGTACACCGAAATCTCACGACAAACTGTGCTATCAGTGTACGGCCATGTTAGAAGCCATTGTACTGCAGTTCCTTTCACATGTAGTTCACACAACAGAACTTAGCTCATCCCAGCACTTAATTGCTTGCTATTTGTGAACCAGCTAAAGGTGTGACTTCTCTGCCACATGGTTTGCTGCGATGAAGAAACAATAGCATGTTGCTTTATAGTCTGAAAACGTGTTCTAAAATGAGGTAGAAAATCTAGTCGTTTTCGTTTGTCTTAACATTTTAAAATATGACTTTGTGTTATATATATGAGGTTCACCTTAGAGACGCAGTAGATGTCAAAACGAGGTTGATGCATTTGTACCATATGACACTTTCTCTTTTGTGTTAAATTCTTAGTGTTAAACTTTCATACTCTGATTGCAGCAAACATAATCATTTTTTCAGGAGATTCTTGCTGACCACCGTTGGATTTGGTTTGCTTTTAAAAAATATTTTCTAACCTAGTGTTGTTGTGCAGATGATGTTTAAATGGAGCTGTGGTTGCAGGCATAGAATTCATTCACTGTAACTTTGTCAGGCTACAGCAGAATGAACTTCTGCTTCTTGCAGAATTTGACAACAGGTTGATTCGTTTCAATCTGTGGATCAGGAGAGCTTTGAGTAGAAATAACGTGGCTTAAACCTGGTCACTGGGACTGGGTTTAACCCTCCCATGGTCCCTGAGACTCCCCAAACCAATCAGCAACCCCCCACCCCTCCCAGTAAACTTTCAGTTGCTACCAACTGTCTCATACGTTATTTTAAAACCCCGCCCTTCAAAAAATCAACCAGAACACGGAAAGCTGTATTAGCAAGGCAGAGAGAGAAAGAACATGTGTGCTCTTAGCAAAGATGTAATCATTACGTTTGTAGTAATACTCGTGTGTGCAACCCCTTTGGAGGGGCTGGGGTGAAAGTCTGTCAGATTGGTACAATGACTTATGAGATAATTTAGAAACATAGGAGTCATAACAAAAACGCGAAGGAAACTACAGCATCTCCGAATGGAAAATAAAATAGTGGAGAAGAGAGTTTGGGTTAGACAATTTAAAGTTCTATGAATGCGCGTGCTGAAGTCTTGGGGTGTCTTTACTAGAGCTTAAGCATATTTTTCTTTCTGTTACATGTACAGAGTCATTTCTGAATTTATTTTTTAATTGTGAACCCCTTGGTCCTGCTTCAAGGGCTTCACTAGTACTGTCACCACGGTTTACAGATAACTGTCAAGAAAGTACAGGAAGAGGAGGAAGGTGACAGAGCATTTGTAACTTAGGTCATGAGCTGGGTTTGATCAATTATTGTTGAAAGGCTGTTGCGTGTTGGCTAAAAAGAACTCTTTGTCACCCTTACAGCATCCTTAAGACTGCTGGTGATGTAACGGTTTGTACTCGAGGAAGTTTGATTGCTCTGTGTGCACGACAGCTGTTTCAGGTGAAGGGGTTCTGGAGGGAGATGCCGAGGAGACAACTGCGGTGTTGTAGGCTGAGGTTGGTTCAGCGATGGTCCCTGATGCGTTAGGTATGCTCGGAGGGTTCACAGGTCAGAACTGATGCTGTCAGTGTGGCCGGGTAGCATGGTACCACTCTTACAGATTTTAGACTATACTTGTCTTAGCAAAGCACGTTATGAATTTTCTGTGAGAGCACAGGCTGTCAGTTTTTGGTAGGTGGCTTCAGAAGACTTTGTTACCATAGGGATCTATCAGGAGAGCAGGTGGGAACAAATTCTGTTCAGCATCATGTCACCTGATAGCAGTTGAACTTCTGGTCACGAACAGTTAATATATCCTGGGGAGGCAAAAGGGGAGGAGTGTAAGGAGGAGGACAAAAAAAAAAGACTATGAACCTCTAGGGCATTCAGCAGACAGCAGAAGCTTTGGGATCTGATTATATTAATTGTTATTAATGGAAGTTAGCAGAGCTGTGAGAGTACTGAGAGTGGTGCTAGGAACTCCTGTTCTTCTGGAGCCTGTGTTCAGAAAGGCTGGGGAGTGAAATCCAGGGCTGGGCCAGGAGGGCTCCCTAGAAGCATCTTTAGCACATAGACCCAAGGTCTAGAATTTTCCCAGCAGTGGGTTTAATAAAAAATTAAAGCACTGGTGAAACTTTTATTCCAATATTAAGTTGTAAATACAAGTGAGAGACAGCATCTTATTTCAAATTTAAATTTGTTTTTATTCAGCCTTGGGAGGTGCTCTACTGAGTTGATTTTTGTTGTGTTAAATCATGTCAAAGATGCTTAGAGGGCTCTATAGTCCTTGACTGCCTGCAAATACACTGTGAGAATTTTTAATAGACTGAAATAAATATTTCAAGGTAGCAGCACAACGTGCGATGCTTCTTTTTTGGCATTCTGCGTAGCTATGCTTGGGCTGTAATCAGATGAATCTCTTCTTCATTTCATTGCATCTTAATTGACTATTTACAGGAAGAATTTTAAGCATTTGTGGACTGATAATTGTAAAACAATTACAAGGAGACTTTAAAAGTGCATTGAGCTGTTCAACAGAATTGTTGAGACTTTATGAGAGTGCTTGAAAAGCATGGAATTTGAAAGGTTGCTAATTGTGAGAATAGCTGCAGTGTCTGGCTGTGGTCTTCTTCCTCTTTGTTATTTTTTTCACTGAAAACAAGTTCTGTTTACAATATTTAATTATTTCTGGTGAGGTGAGTCACAAGTTATAAATAGAATATTGTGATGTTAGACTGCAAGTTAGAACTGTGTCATCTTTTACGCTGTAATGAAACTTTGCAGATTTTAGGTATTACCAGAGTATTAGACTGTTATTGCAAGGCATTGGAGACTTTCACTGGAAATGCAGCTCCAAAACTGCCTTAATCCATCTGTTAAATTCCCTCTTCCTCGCATATTTTTTTAAAGAACCTTTGAAATAGCTATCTATGCACGTACAGTCAGGAGTTCACTCTTACCTAACACTTGTTAAGTGGTATGTATGATTAGCTAGGTTATTCCTATGCAGAAGAGTTGATGTCTTGATAATGATTGATTAAGTATTGCTTTTTCCATAGTTTCTGTTCTGTATTTAATGACGAACGCTCAGTAAGAGAACAGTGCAAGAAGTATTACATAGAACTATGATTTTCGTGTGAGCTGGTAACACAACGCTCTTCTAAGTAGAGCAGGAAAGGCAAAAAGGCTTGGTGAAGGGTACTTCTAACTAAATTGGGTTAAGAGGATGCAGATTGCTCTCTCTAAGGTAACTATTTTAAAAGCTATTTCTTCCATTGCAGGGGAGCTAGAAAAGGAAACGCATGCAGTTCTTACACCTCTTCTCGCTATGCATAGCCTATGGCTATAACGGCCAAGTGCCAGCTGGGGTTACGTGTGATCTCATCGCTTCTTAGACAGGAAAGATTTCAGCTTTCACAGATCATGATACTATTTGATTTGTAATCAAGTATTCTAAATAATATTTCAGATGCTTAAAAATTATCTTCTCCTCTTTTCATGAAGAAAATCACCACCGCAGAGTAAGTTGCAAATACATATAATCATCATCATTATTTCCTAAATATTCTTGGAGTGCATCACAGGGATGAATACTGCTTTGCATTTATACTTTGTTTGTAAGCAGCATTAAAACGTGCTAAAGGGAATTTGGGATACAATGGAGGAGAGTAGCATGAATGTAAAAGTGGTTGTCATGAAAGGCAAAGAATTTGTTGTAATCAGTGTTCCTGTTGCTAGAAAGCCTTCTGCAATCCAAAGTTATCCCTGCTTGTGCAGGCTGTGTGGTGTGAGCTCAGACGGGTGGCACACTGGCTCTCGAACTGTCTCTTGTTGTAAGTTGGGTAACCCCAGATACTACGAGGTATGAGCTCATCAAAGTATCTTCATGCACAGCTTTCCCACGTCACTTGGATCGCTAGCTTTGCAAACAATCACTTTCCTGGTAAATGTTCTGAGTTATTTGGCTCGAGTAGATGAGAAGTAAATACTCAGTTATTTGTGTGTAAACGCTGCTGTCAGCCTTTATGGAATAAGCTGTTCAGTGGTAACCTGTTTTCCCATGAGAAAGATTGTTTATTTACAACCTCATTCCTGTCCTGATTTCTGCTGTTGAAGCTTCAGCCTAGCTACTAGACAAACTTCACCGGTAATAAGAGGTGAGAGAGATAATTCGTTATGCCTCCCTTCTCTTCTGCTGGGATTATAGCAGTCAGAAAACTCAGGCAGTATTCTTGATCTGCTTTTCCCTGGATAAGCAGGACTTTACTTGTACCTTTCATCAGCTACATTTGTAGTGTAATAGAGAAAGCAGCATTCTCAAATGGCACTCTAAAATAATGTATACAAAATGACTGAAGTGCTCAAATTCCATGGAGAGCAGCTGGGAGGTTGTAAATCTGTGATGTGCACTTTTTCTTAAATCTAGCGATCGTAAGGTTTTATTTGCAAAACGGTTTGTTGGACTGTTTGACATTGGTAGGGTCGCCTGAATGTCCTACAGCAGCTTTCATTAAAATGAAGTTTAGAAGCTTTAATGAGTTAAATTTGAAAAGTAAATAGTGGACCGAATACACAGTGAATGGGATGTTTGTTTTCCTTTGCACTCAAATTCCATTATGTTTTGGTCTTCATAAATGCAGTTTTATGTGTGTAGGGGCTTTTTTTCACTGACTGCATAAACTACATAGTATTTGTTGTCAGTGGGAAAACTGGAGTGCTGCCAGCTTATAAAGTGGTATCTGGGGATGTGAGTTCTTGTCATGAGCCACTGAAGTCAACAAAGGTTTTGCTTGTGACTGGAGTGAGGACGCGGGATCAGGTTATTGGGCTCTGCAGGCAGACAGTTTGTGATTTTAAGATAGCCACGTTCACTACAACTTTGTGATCAAACAGCCGGTAGAGAAATACTTTGCTATGCAAACATTTTAATTGTTACCCCCTAGACGTTGTAGCCATCGCTCTGTCATGGTGCCTATAGCCTGAATGACACCCTCTGGCCTTGGGCTCAGGCTAAAACACAGCACTAAATCTGTACCAGTTTACACCGAGGGTGTGGTTCTGTGATCTGCCTTCTCCCTGCAGTGCTGCATTAAGCAGCCCCTCGTCTCTGCTGAATGAACCATTTGTGAAATAATGGTCGCATTCCAACTTTGAAGTTGTTTTCCAAAACAAGATGATGGTTGCTTAATGAAAATAACTTTTCCAGCACATATTTCATTTGGTAATCCTAAAATCCATTGGGCCATGCTTGCTTGTGTATCTTTTCAGAGTGAATCTCACCAAAGCTTTTCCTTGACTGCTTACATGGTTTTATCACATAGTACATCTTGTATCTTGGTTATCTGTGAGAGTGTTAGAGATGTGATACCAGCGAATAACTACAGTATAAATCAGGACTAGTTATAATGCACAAGTCTGTTAAAAGTGAACAGCAAGTAAGAATTAGTTTGCATTGTTTAATGGTTAGTATTATCTGTTTTTTAGCTGATTACTGAAAATAAGTTATGTCAGAAAACTAGGTATTAGAAATGATTTTTTTCTCTGACTGAAATTCCTGAGGTAGTTCCCAGTAACTTTGTGAACTGGAGGGACAACATTTGAATCTAGGTTACTCTGCTGAGGAGGACTTAGTGTCACCTATGTTTGTCTCTTATCAGACGGATGTTGCAAATAACAGTTCCTAATTTACAAAGAAGTTTTGAGCCAAAATGAATATATCTGTATTGCTTACCCAAGTTAGTGCAATACATGCTTATGTCACAGATTGTAAATTTTTGGCCTAAATACTCATTTTCTTGGCTAAATGATTGAAGGGGGACTTTTATTACTGAGTCTGATCCAGGACTTGGGGAAATTCGTTGTCTGAAGTGCACCTGGCGCAGTTTGTGTCAGGTCGGTGGGCTGGCTGGAGCCCTCTCCTATGCTGGGGCTCCTGCGGGAGCTGCCCTGATAGCCAGCCTCCCCGGTTTGTGGGGTCCAGCTGTTTTAGGGCTGCTGTGCAGTGTGGAATGGGGACAAGGAGCATGAAACGTGAAGGCCCCTGTCTGAGAAGCGTCCCTCTGGTTCCCCAAGATATCAGCTCGCGTCCTGAAATGCAGGGGCTGCTGTGTTGTTTGCTGGGATCAAACCAGCGGTTCCCTTCAGTCGTTCCCATGGCCTGAACGTAATGATCTGAAGCGCTGGCTTGATAGCCTTGGAGATAAGAACGCTATTTTTATCCGCCGAGTAGGTAGAGCACAGGAGAAGAGAGCGAAATGTTGTGAGCGAGCTGTCGCTGTGCTCCTCTGAGCCTTGTGCGCGACTGCTGGGGATGGAAAAGGATTTGCCTGCAAAGCTGCCCCTGTCTGCCACCACACCGGGATCCTCGGACGTGGCTGTGACCGTGTGCCAGGAGGTGAGCCAGCACCACGGCCGGGCTCCTCAGCTTGAAGGCGTGATGGTCTGCAGCACCGCCAGAGGCTCCCCGTTGTGGAGGATTTTACACTGCGAGGCAGGGGGGCTGCGTGCCGGCAGCGCCAGCCTGAGGGGAACCCCTGAGGGTCTCCGTGCCTCCGTGCTGCCCTCGCTGGGCTCCTGTGGCATCCTTCCTGGGACGCTCGGCATGGTGGCTGGGCGCAGGAGCTGTGAGCAGCTCCCCGGGCGGTGCACTGTGGGCTGGCACGGGGCAGACTGGCCGGACGAGTTCGGCAGCGGTGGCCCTGGCTTCCTGCCTGCCCTGCTCCGCACCTCCAGCCAGCGGGCCTCCGGGATCCCCCGGGATCCTCCAGGCCTTGGTCCTGGAGCTCGTGGGCTGCAAATGCAATCCTGGCAAAGGGGATCCGCTTCTGTTGTAAACCGAGCTGGTGCTCTCCCAGAGCCGTTTGCAGCAGCTGTCTGCTTTAGGAAGGTGGCTGTGTTTGTTTTCAAAAGCCAGAGGCTGGTAAACTCTACGCGTTTGCGAGGGTGTCAAAGGAGCCTGTTTACCTTTCAGTTTGCTGTTATCTTTTTAATCTCGTTCACCGTTTTCATCCTGTGTCATCTCGGGGCGGTCGGCGCTCTGAGCTGTTGTACTCCGGGCCTTTTTAATGCTGGCTCCCAGTGCTCTTTGCTGTGCTTCTTCGTTCTGACCCTGCACGTCCTCCCTGCCACCTCCCCGCGGGCTTGCGGCCAGGCCCAGCTCTGTGACACCGCTGCCTGCTGCCCCTGCCCTGGATGTGTCTACTCTGCCTCCGTCTGCACAAGGATGATTGCTCTGGCCTGCTGCTTGTATAAGCAGGTTTGTTCTTCTTACAGCCCTCTTGACCAGTTCAGGAGGTGTTTTTTTTTCCCCCACAAAAGTAGGATATTCTGCTTCTTAGCTGGCCTACAAAAAAGAAAAGTGCTTTTCCTTTATCCCCCTGTGCGCTGGGGTCTATTCACGCGTATCCATATACCTTCCTCCCAAGTGCGCCGAGAGGACCTTTAGCTGCAGTGGGGCTGGAGGAGTAGTCTTAGAAGTGTCTGTCAAAAGTGTGAGTTAAACCAGCCCAACCAAATCAGTATGTTATATAGTCCGAGTAAATTCTTCTTTCCTTTTCCAATACATCAACTGTGTGAAGTGAAGTCTTACGGTTTACCAGTTCCTCAGCCAGACTGCTGATTTCTCTAGTCATGCAATGTCTAAGTTTTAAAGTAAGTATCACTACCGGTGTGTTCAAACCTACTAGAATTGGTTAGCTCTCTTACTTTACTGTAACAACAAAAACATTGTTTTATTTTCCACTTTATCTTTTAATCCTATTAAGTACCACAGTACTGTTATGTTTTTTTTGGCTATAGGACATTTATATGCCTGTTGCTGTGCAACTTGCATAATTATTTTTTTATGTCGTATCAAATTAACTGTTAGGAAATGTGTAAAGCAAAGGAAGTAAATTTTAATGAAAGAACTAAAAGTACTTGCCAAGTTGAGAGGGATGCAGAAATCTAAGTTGGTATTCCAAAAACGACAGGCATCAGTTTCCTTGTAGCTATACGAAACAGGATTGAAACACATCCATTTTTGAAATGGATGTTTGAGTGTATGGAGAATGGGAGTGGCAGGGGTGGGGCAGTTTTAGGTAACTAGATTGCCTATAGATTGCCTAATAAAAGAAAATACTGAAATAGAACTCAGTTGACAGGTCATTTGTGTTTTCCTTTTTCTTTTTTTTTTTTTTTTTGGTGCGTGGTGATGTGCTGCCTCAGGTATCAAGTGCATGATGCAAAATGCATGCGCAGCGTTCCCTGCAGAAAGGCGCCGTGTCTCTGCAGAGGTGAGGAGCGGTGCCCTGCTGCTGGCACGCGGGAGCTGGGCTGCGGTCAGCAGGGAAGAGAGCAGAGCAGGTTCACAGGCGAGCACAGTGCGTGCGCTGCGTGGGAGGGAGAGCAATGTCTTCCCCGATTGTTTTGTTTGTAATATGGAGACTGCAGCGATGCCATCGTGCACAGGGTGCATAACTGTCTCTAGTTCTTATTTTTATTGGTTTGAAAGACTTTGTATTTTTAAAGGTTATATTGACTCTGGTGTTATTGATGCCACTTCTTGTGTTTACATTCTTTTTAAATATTATGCTTTGTTTCATTCTTATTTTCTTACCAGAAATGAGGTAGTTGTCTTTACATTGTATATATCCAGTTCTCGGTTAGTAGCAAAATGTATAAATCCATGAGTGGATGGTTGTTACTGCTCTGCTTCCTCAGTTGCTGAGTGCCAGGATCGGGCCAGCACCTAAGGGCATTGCTGTGGAGTGGTGTGGGCAGGGAAGGATTGGAAGGGCAGGGAAGGATTGGAAGAACTTCTGTTGAGCCATACATGCCCATTTTTTTCTTCAAAAGCATGTCTAGATAAGAGCTGGGAGAGGGTGAGGAACTTGGAACGCACTCACGATTTGCAGTCATAATGCATCAAAATACTTCAGCTGCAATGAGCAGTTTTATGTAAACCGTAAGTTTAGATTTCAATAAAACAAACTTCCTTTTTCCTTCTACAAAAGTACAGCTGCTGCAAAGTTCACAGTGGGCTGTATATAAAAGAGGATTAAAAAACAGTTGATGTTAAAACAGTAGCATCCTTTGAGGTATATGAAAAGATATAATTTAGAATGTTCACTGGAAGATATAGTTAAATGTAATTGAGGCAAGGGTTGTGACTAATTGCTTGGCCAGAACTTTTTTTTCCCCCATATAACAGATCCTGTTCTTCTGCATGGTAAGTGAAGTGGCACCCCTGACATTAGTATTACTGGGTAAACCTCTTTTTTTCCCTTGATACCCATTTTTGTATCACAAATGCTAAATTAAATCAATGTTGAGAGTTCCTTAAGTCCTTTAAGGATTAGATACGTAACTATTTATTTTTGCCACGGAAACACAAATAATAATTTTTTGGCTTCCCTAAAATTGCACGATGAGATCATGTCACCTAAAAATAATGTATTACTTTAAATGAAGATTTTGTTACACGGAGAGTGATGACAAATTATATGTTCAGCATTTATGTAATATTATACAAATTGGCTGGAGAAGTTTAAAATATCCTCCACTCTGAAAACTAATTAATGAGTAAATGGAATGGTTTTTGCAGATGACTGACTTCATTCAGATTGCTGATGAAAACCTAATTTCACAATACAATATGTACAGAGAGACTTTTTTATCTGCTGAAAAGCTTTAAATATGGTACTTGTGTTTCACTGGGAAATTTAGAAATCGGTCTTTCTAAAGACAATCTGCTAGAAACGTGCTCACTGAATTTTTTTGTTGTTCTGTAGGATCAGATTTGAAAATCTGTTTAATAGTTCCGAAGTTTTGAATGACCAATTTAAAAATATGTTTTGTGTTAGATTTTTAAAAGATTAATTGCGTGTAGCTGAACTCACATACAAAGAATTTAACTCAATACTTGGATGTCTCCTTTAGTGTATTTTATGTATAATTACAGGAACATTCAACTCTTGGCAGCCTAAAATTAGAACCCCCAGCTGCGCACTAGCTGCAGGTGCCTGCGTGCATGACACACTTCTCGCTGGTGATTGCCGCTCTGGTTTTTACCACTGGGCATGCTGTAGAAATATCCCAAGCCTGTTAAATCTTGGAGAAGGTAATGATTGTCAGCCTTGCATTCTGCAAGGGAGAAAAGACTACGGGGAGAGTTGCAGCAGTCATATGCTCGTAACCCCGCAGAAGGGCTGCTGTTTGGATTTGCTGCTTGGTTATGCGAGGAGGAGTTTTGCTGTCTGCAGGATGCTGGAGGGGAAGGTGGAGGGGGTGGTCCAGGGGATGCAGGATGGCTGAGTTATGTGGAAACCACGAGCGGCCGAAGGTAGGTCATCTTTACCCTTTGAAGTCTCATGGTGCAAAATTCTCAAATCTGGGGAAGCAAAATTTAAAAATCTTACTTTAATTGATCCTCGCAGAACTGTAGCTTGTATTCTTTGGAAAACTAGGCTGTCTTGTGCTCAAAAAGGAGGCTGGAAAGAAAGGACTGTGCTTTTAGAAATAAAGTGCTGTAGTACTAGTAAAGATGTACACTGATCAAATCTAGTAATGCAACTACTGCACATGGTTAAACTAGGTTCTGTTTTTTTTCACTCTCGAAGTGAAAGTCACTTCTCTGAGCCAAAACTTTGAGGTTTGGGTATTCCTAGGACTTTAATAAAAGCATATGTAATTGCTACATTGGCAAAGTGGAAAATGCAATAAAAACATTTAATCAAGACTTCAGCTGTTCCCTCCTTCCTCCTATCAGTCAGCAACTGCATGGTGAAACAAAGTTCACACACTTGTGCTCAGAGCCCAGGAAGAGCCGTGCCTTTCAAATGTCTCCTCAAATAGCTGCGCTTTGAAAGCTGTGTGTGCAAAAAAAATGTAAGCTACTTAAGGATGTGCAGAGCGGAGTTGGCAATGAATTTCAAAGTCGGTAACCCTGCAGAAAATACTTTGGTAGCACCACTTCCCTTTGAGCCTAAATGAAGCAGCTTAGGTTTCTTCTGGCTTTCCTCTTTGGCAGAGTGGAGGCTGGGAACGTCCATTTACAGTGTTTCTACATGTAAATGGGATAGTTTTATGTTTAGCTTGTTTGATTATGCATTTATTCTTTGCAAGCGCAAATTTGTTGTGCCTGCATGTATGGTTCATAAAATGTGCTCTATCAATATGTATGTGTACGTTACTTGGAGTTCTGCACACACACCCTCAAGTATGCATATTCGACTAGCATCTCTTATTTTGGTTTAAACCTTGCATAATTGGTCACCAAGCACTCTGAATATTATGCAATTTTATTTGTTTTGATCATGATATCTCCTTAGGAATACTGTTTCTTCTTATTATCATCATCTAGCATAGTACTCAGTTAAAACTACTTTGCCAGTAGTTTAATTTCATTTTAACATTGATAAATATACAGAAACAGATGTGTGTTCGTGAATGATAAGTAGTTGGGTCTGTTTCTGGAAAACGGTTTGGAAAAATTCTGGTTAGAAATGTGTTCATGAAAGGTACGTTTTGAGATGCTAACTTAGATAATATGTGGTTGGTTTTTTTGTTGTTGTTTTTAACATTCTTTTTTAACATTCATATGAATTAAATTCAGGGGGCTCCGGGAATTGATGGAGCTTGAGAGGACAACTTACCGTGCAGTTGCAGTTTTTGTGTGGACGAGGCGTAGCCCGAGAGCAGATCTGCTGTAGCGCTGTTGGAGCAGAAAGCTCGGTGCCCCAGAAAGTTTACATCAAAGATACTCCTCGCACCTGAAAATTGCTTGTTATTGACAACTGACATCAGCAACAGATCGTGCTGACTCCTGTTGTGCAGATTTCTTGGCAGAATTGTGGCTTTTTGGACTTAGTGTAAGCCGCTAGTCTGATTTTTAACCAAGCTCAGCCTTGTTTGAAATCTGCCCTTGTGCGGCGCAGTCCGCTTCACGTGATCCTAAATGCCGAGTTAGTCACCTTCCTTCTCCCTCCTCATGCCTCTTTCCCCAAATCACAAGCTTTTAAAAAGTGTCGCTTGGGAGTTTTTGTTTGCTTTCGGATATTAAATTGACATTCATGTTCTCCACAGCTGGAAAGAGTAAAGCAATAGGAATATTTTATTGCTTTAATGGGATGAGACTGTAGCAGGGGCAAGTGTCCTAAGCAAATTATGGGAGGTGGCACCACAGCTTTTTTCCTTTGAGTTGTCAGCCAGTTTTAAGGTACTGCACCTGTGTCAGAATTGCCCTGCCAAAAGTTATTTTAGTATTATTTTTTCCTTCCCTTTTTGACATTCTTTCAGACATAAGTGATAGATTGTGTTATCTTAAGTTCTAATAAAAGCATGCCTTTAGAGAAAGAGATCTGCCATTGAAGTCCAGTTAAAAATTGTTTGCACACAGTGTTTTACCTTAGCACGTTTAAGACTGAATTCTGTCCTAACAAGAGGAGAAAACACAGCGAGAGTGAAGTAAATGTATTCAAGATAGCTTTTGTGTACATTATTTGAACTTAAATGTTTTGGTCCATGAAGTAAGTAATTCAAACATTTCAGATTTGGCAACATTTCAGAATAATGGGATATAGTCACACTTTTCTGGACAGTATAGCTCCAAAACAATTCCCTAATATCTTACTGGAGAGCCTAGTGGGTTGGTGAAAGTCGGGACGTTTACTCAAAGTGGATTTGGATCAGGCCCCAGTAAAAAGAAAAATAAATTCTGTGGCTTGGGGAATTGTGAAGATAAAGGGGAGTTAAAGCTGGTTTGAGTGTAAAGTTAGTAATCTAGCACATTGCGTTTTAATGGGGTTGCATCTGATATTAACCGGAGTTGATGAAAACGCTCTGGAAGTGTAATCGGGTTGGTGCTGTGCTTAAGGCACGTTACGCTGTGCTGTGCAGGTCTCTGTAGTCATAACATGGTACTGTGCACGGTGGGCATCAGCATGTGAAATGCTCCTTGTCAAGCTGTACTGCACTGTACTGTACATGTGTGTTTGTGATAAATCAGACACAGACCTTTAAAAAACAATTCTCCTAAGCAGAAGTTTGTGCTGGGAATGGATAGGGAAGAACTGAGCATTAGCAGCGGTCTGTCTGGAAAACGTTTATGCACTACTTTTATGATTCTTGCCACTTTTTTTTTTCATCAAGCTGTCTGTTCTTTTACTGTAACTCCGAGAGTTTATCTTTGCCCTTTCGTTTCTCTCAGTAGCTTTTGCTTTCTCTTCCTGTGTTTCGCTTTTCACACTCCTTGTTTTCTCAGTTGTGGCGAGCAGACTTCTGCAAAAAGGAAACCTACCTTCTGGTCCCTGAAAACAGCCAGGATTTGGGCTCCTTTCTGTAGAGGCTGCTGGTCTGGGGAAGATTTTAACCTCACTTTTTTGTGATGTTTTATCTATGGTAATTCTAGAGCAGATTTGTCTAGGATATTTGCTAGGATAGGTGCATTGCACAGTGGTCCCAATCGAAAAAGGGACAAGATTTGTAGGTAAATTTGGGGTAAAATTTGGGGGATTAAAAAAAGAAATAAATAAAAATTATGCAGTGGAGCTGTGTTAGTCACTGAATTCCCTGATTCTAGTGACTCAATAATTGCAAACTGTCGCCCTGTTATCGAACTGCGTGTTTTCAGCCTGTTTTATTTGTTCTGTTGTCTGTGACGTTAAGTAGTGGAACTGAGAGTACACACACAGGTACTTCTAGTGACAACGAGGATCTGTAGTGTTATGTTCCTGAAGGAGAACGCCGAAAACCCGGTGACATTACTCGCTGGCTTGTGTGCTCCACGTGCCGTGGTAGAAGAGGAGATGACAGCTCAGTTTATGAAAGTCTTTCAGAGTAGACACGCTGAGCTCCTTGTTACTTGACGTAGGGTATGTCAGGTTGTCTGTTATTATTGTTTTTCCTTTTTTATCAGAAAATGTGCTGACTTAGTCTTTTCTGTATAAAAAGTATTTCCCTTATTACATAGTCAGCAAATAACGCAGTTGAGATACCTCCCTTGGAAGTATCTAAGGCACGTGCTTGTACTATTCTTGGGGAAGAGTACAGGAATATGTCATTTAAATATATCTCCTTTTAAAACGCTGTAGTTGAGTTACATTTAAATGAATTCTGGAGGTCACAGTGTTCAGAGCTCTTGTATTATGGAGGTAAATGAAGTTATTTTTCTTTATGGTGCTAATAGAATTAATGCAACCAGCAGCTCCTGTAACACTATTTGTGTGTTGACACCATATAAATACCTATTTATGAAAAATCAATTGAAAGGCTGAGGTCTTGCTTTAAGTTTCTCGTTTGACCTTGAAAAACATTCCCAGATGGAGAGAGTTAAATGAGGCCAGCTCTGAAAGAGGAACATATGAATCATGGTTGCTAGGCTCTTCCATCAGAGGCACGGGCTTTATATTTACAGCCAAGTATTTCAAAAAGTAATCTTTCAAATCAGAGGAACAGAGCATCTGAAAGGATACTGGTGAAATACTATAAACTTCATTAGACTTTTAAAATAGTGAATTTCCATGTCATTAAGTGAAATAGTTATAAAGTATTAGGAGAATATCAGCTGCAAGACTTCTGAACTTGTACGAGGGGTGGGTTGTGGGGGGAGCAGAAACATGAAGCATCCATCTCCAAGACTTGTTAAGCTCTGCTGTGTATCTCTAATATTTGCACAGAATATTTCTTGTCATTTTCCCAGCACTTCCACATCGTTGTTTGCTGCGTTGGAGTGCAGAAACAGAAATAAGACTTCCCTGAATCCCGCTCTTGCTCCGCTTGACTAGAGTGAAGTGAGGCACATTAAAAGCGTGGGAGTTTACGTGCCTAAGACAGGCTTGGTTGGGCAATGTGGATTCGGGAGCTCTTTTCCAGTCGTCTTAGCCGGCCTTGACAGGATCACAATCTTTAGAGTGTCAAAACCATTGTTAAACTAATCTTCGGATCTCCGGGAGGTGTTTGTGCTCCTTGTTGCCCACTTACTCTTCGGACTGTCCGTGTGCATCTGTGCAGTGCTCAGCATTGGCAGGTGCCACCCTTAATTGGAGCCCTAAGGATTATTATAACAAAAGATCTTCTGGCACCTATCTTAAATAAATGCTTTGATAATAAAAACCTATAGTTTATTTACCAGGAAGGAGAAAACAAGGGATTTGTGTTGCCTTTCGGTACTCCCTCTCTGGCTGCATTAAATGATGCTCAGTTATCGGTGGTCGCGGTGCACGACGGGGAGGAAAGTCTTCAAAACCAGCTCACATGGTCAGGCTGCAGCCTTGTGCCTGACTTCCTTTGGAATCACAGCCGTGATTTTGTTTTTTTCCTGTGTCAACTGGTTTTACTCATAGAATTTGATCTTACTTCTTATGAGTTTGTGCATTTAAGTGTTCGGGCAGTTGTTTCTATCGCTTGGAGCTTTGATTTTAAAATTCTGAAGAAGTGCTTCTCGGTGTAGGGGAGCACTTCTAAATGATTCAGATTTCTTGGGATCCTGAAACTGAAACAGGAAAGCACTTTTGTTTACACCAATGTCTGCTAGTTTGCTTCACTTGTAGTATAAAATTACAGCTTTGTATTTCCAGCAAATATTTGTAAGAGGGTGCTTGAATAGAGAGCATGACTAATGCCATGGAGGGCTTTTTCTTGGAAGATGCACAGAAGTGGGAAATCTTTCTCTTTGGTTAGAGGTTTTATTCCCCCCGCCTTGCGTTCTGTAGAGGCTGTGAGTTCAGTGTTGTCTGAAAAGGCTTGGTTATGGGAACAGCTTACAGGGCGTGGATTTACAGTTCGTTAGATATTATACAGTAGTAGCCTGTCTGTGTGCTATTACCAATGTAAATAGCAGGCAGTGTACACTGTTATTGTCCCATTCATCACGGGCCTATTAGGAGTCAAATGGAAGTGACCGTGGAATATTTGTGGAAACTTTCATGCAGGCATACCCAAAGAAGCTCTGAATGGAGTATTAACCAAAGACAGTTACATTTATACATACATATTTTCCTTAACCAGCTTAATGTTAAATCACAGAACATAGAGATAGGAACAGTAGACTTCTGTTTTTCAATCTCATTTTCTCCTGGGGTCTGTTCTCAGGGTTTTGCCTAGTTAGCAGTAGGATAGGTGTGCCTGAGGTCTTGAACCATTTCTCTCTGCAAAAATATCATACAAATGAAAAAACAATGGAAGACTCGGTACTCAATGAAGTGCAAATCGGTTCATAATTTTTTTAATGTAACCACAATTGCTTAAGAAATGCCTGTGATTTAGATAAGCATTGATCTGTCACAGCCACTTAAGACATCCACGGTCGTTGTATTTGGGCCCAAATGCAAAATCTGGTTGCAGCTGTTACTACGGGTATGGTATTTAATTTTAGTATAGCACTAATAAGGTTCTTGGAAAACCTGGGAGACCCCTTTATTTTTTTTTAAAGAAAAGTAATCACCTTTTTTGAGGAAAACGCTTATCACAAAGGGAGCCGTCAGTTCTGGAAGCTGTTCGGTGTGGATGCACTCTTTTGTCTGCGAGAAACAAAGTGGAGTCAGGGGGGCTCTGCAGGGATGACAGCGTTGTGCTGCCATTGTTTACCTTGGGTTATGTCACATTCATTCTTAAAGTGCAGCCTATTCCAGTTATTTAACAATTGCTCTTCCATTCATGAACAAACAGATTTTCTAGTCAAATGTAGCATGTTGTTAAAAATACACGTAGGCAAATTAATAACTTTAATACAAAACTCTGGGGTCAGTTCTAGCACAGAGGTACATTAATTTAACTTTCTTAATTTCTAACTTACTGCTAACTTATAAATTGATCACTGAGTATTGTTAGAAGAAAATAAGTTTTCTTATATTGGTCTTAAATAATTCTGTAGAACCCTTAGCCATGCTCTTTGGCAATAATTGATTTATACACTATTATGTGTGAAGTTTCATTTTTTTTGTCTTCTAGTGAATAATATTTAATAGAAATATAGATAGATATATAGAATAGACCTTTAAGCTTTATAGTAAATGTTGTATTTAATGCCTCAGTAGTCTATGAATGCAGTTTTAAATGTTAAACTGTACTCTAAACAAACTGTATTCTTAAAAACAACATTGCAGAAACCTTTTGTTATTAGTAAAAGTCTGCAAGTATGTGTGTTATCTCCAAAATCCACACATGCTCTGACATACTGTTATCTCTCTCTATTTCTCTCTCATATAGCTGTTACACAGATCTCTGGCAGCAGATGGCTGGACTATAATGCACTGTTAAACAAATAAAACCATTAGGCATGTAATACTGCCTGGTAAATGACTGTTCATCTAAAATGGTTAAAAAAAAAAAATAGAAAATAAACTTCATTTTAGAACTCATTTAATGAAATTGGAATAAAATCCAAACCTGTTTCAGCATACATAAAGCATCCCCACTTATGTTGTGTCTGTCATTTGAAGTCAGTCTTTTATTCCGTTCTTACATCTGGTATAAAATAATAAGTCCTAAATCAGATTTCTAATAAATGTTTTCTACAAATAATCACTCATTTTACATTTATATTTGTAGGAAGATTTTTGCTTTTGTAATACTCCAGCACAAAATTATCCATTGCATTATATGCTTTTTTTTTCTCATTTTCAAATTTTAAACGAATGTATTAAAATTATGATTCAACACTAGTGTCATGGCTCTGTAATTAAACTGTTCTTCAATAATTATAAGCAGCTGAGAGATGCCATTTTGTCTTTTTGTTTTTAGATATGCCAATATTTGGTCTTTGCCCGGCTCATGATGATTTCTATTTGGTGATGTGTAACCACTGTAATCAGGTCGTAAAACCACAGGCATTTCAATCACATTATGGTAAGTGCTTAACTATTTTTAATAATTAAGGGTGAGGTTAAATCAGGATTAAGCCTGGCAATTTTTTTAAAAAATTGATGGTACATGGATCATTACATTATAAATAATGTCAAAGAACGTAACCTGTGTTTAATCATTTTATATACATTGTAATGCAGTTACGTGAAGATCTTGTTCCTTTTAATTTTTGAAATGAAACACTGCAAGCATGCACTTCAATTTTGAAATGGCATATGTAGTGTATTTCACAGACGGTTTGTGTAGTGTGCTTGTGTCTGAGTGTGTCATTTCTCCGTATCTATTTACCCTGATTATTTTTCTACACGAGGTTCTGTTGCAGTGTGAACTTAGCTAAAAGCTAAGCTTCCAAATTCTGCCCTATATATTTCCAAAGGAGCAGTAAGCTTGTTTATTTATTTTCAGAAGTATCAATCTGTATTTGTTTTCATGGTCAGATGATTTTGTATATAAACTGTGCTAGGAAGCTCTCATGTTGGTTGGTGCTAGCCAATGTTTATAGAGGACTGACAAAACGTGAAGTGCTGTGCAAGTTCAAGTGTTCTCTCACTTCCTACAGAACGTAATGGGGGGAGGTAGGCAGTTCTTTTCCATACACCTCTCAAGACTAGAAATTAATATCACACATTTTCATGTCAATATTTGAATAGGAGGTTCTCGGTATTCAGCTTTTTGTTTCTTGAGAAATCAAGGAGATGTATTGGCACTTGCTTAGGAAAGAAGAGAGAGACAAAGCTTCTGAACTACTCCTTCCTCCCTCTGTGTGTGTGTGTGTGTGTCTGTGTGTTCCCTTTTTTTCTAGCCCAATACACCACTGCTTGCCTTGCTGCTTAAAAGGATACAAGATGCTGGATATGGGTGGGAAGCCTCTCCCAGAGCTCAGAGCAAGGCATAGCTTTTCTTGCATCTTAAGTACTCCAGCCCTTTGACAAGAAAAGACATACTTGCTCCTGCTTCCTCCTAGAGACTGGGAAAGGGTCTTCTCGTGCTGTGCAGAGGGTGCACTGCTTATCCCTTTCCACCTCTCGCTTGGTGTTTATGTAATGATGCCGTGTAGGTTACGTCCCTAGCCTTGCTGCTGGATTTCTGCAGTCATGTTGCACAGAGTGACTTGGAGAAGAATCCGGTAGGTGTTGCGACATAATTCTTACTGATTTGCTTGTTCATCTATGAATGACAGTAGTAGTAAAATAAAAAAACAAAAGCAACTTACGTCTCTGGGGCTGCAGGGAGCCAGGAGAACAGAAGGCAATATGCTTTTCTAACTGAGGGCTCTAAGCCTTTGTATCAGCTGAGAGTAAGTCCACTCCTTGCCAGTGTGATTCCTCACCTGTCACTGAGTATCAGCTTGGGATGTCCAATAAGTCCTTCTAAAATATCATATTAAATTGATTCTGACAGTTAAAAATAAATGTATGGGGGAGGACTGGACGGTACCCAGTTCTGAGTGCTGGCATATTGCGTCTTCCTTCTCAAGGTCAGCAGTACAGGGCTGGCTCAGGTAGGTACTGATGGGGAGCTGCTGGCATCTGCAAACTCTTTGGGCTGACATTCTGAAATTAGTTAGTGATCTCCTCAACTACCCGTTTTTGTAAATGGGTATCCATGCTCTAGGAGCCAGTGTTGTAGCTGCAGGCATGAAAACCTGAAGAAAGAGTTCAAGAACTGAACAGGCACAGCATCGCACCATGGCCATGGACAGGCTGGGTGCTGTAATGCTGCTTGTATCAGTGTTAAACACGCTACAAGAGGTTTACTTTATTCTAATTCCAACCCTTTGGTAAGTATTACTTGCAGTTTGAAAGGAACGGAGAGAAGAGGAAATCACAAAGTGAAGGTATAGAAAATATTTTTAAAAGATTAAAGAAGAAATGCTAATGTGATGTTCCTATTTCTGTGTCACGTTGTAGGACGATCTCTAAGTAGTAAGGTTTCTCTAATGTAAACCTATTAATGGTAGATTGATACTTAGAAGTGTAGAAGGAAGGGATGGAAATGACAAGGTTATTCTTGGTATTTCTTAAGCCCATTCTGAACAATGAAGACGCTAAACAAGTGCTGCAGCTTGCAGAGGAAATGGGAGGAGCCAATCTGATGAGAAAAACAGGCTTGGGTGGGGTGTAAATTATTAAAAGACCTTAGTTTGCCAAACTAATAGTCTCAGAAAGGTAAGAGGGCTGACTTTGATTTTGCATAGAGCTATCAATCTCATCTCCTTTTTTATCAGTCTTCACGTTCTTGAAATGCAGTTGGTCCTTGTTTTACCAAACCGAATATGAGAGCTGGTAATAGGAGAGGTGACTGATTACCTTAACAGTGTGTACTTTGAGAAGGAAATAACTGAAGTCCTCAAAACATAACAATTCTCCTAAAACAAAAAGTACAATTTTGTGATACCAATGGGGAAAAAAAAAATGGATTCACCACAGTCCATTTTCCCTGAATGAGGTCTTCATCTGTGGCTTCTTCATCAGAGAGATAAAAAGGAGTGACTCCTTTTAACATGCAAAAATTAGTGCATCAATGAAGCTCTACCTTTTTGTAATGTTCTCAGTCTTCAGAAGTTATTTTAAATTGTTACCAGAGAAATGGTAATCTCTTAAAATATTCTACAGTTTGCAGTGGTATGTGTTGCTTGTACTTGGTGTTCTTTAAAATCTGTCACATGGGGTTTTCTGAAGTAGAATATTCTCTGTTAAAATGTCACTTATGTCAAAGGAATGGTAAACAAACTATTAACTAAGCCTAATGAGCTAATTAATTTCTTCCAAAGCATATTTGTGATAAAACTGCTTAGGTAGGCTGAAAGTGCATTGCAGGACATTTGATAGTTTGCTTTTTTTTTCTGAACCACATGTAGTGAGAAATAATTTAAATGTAATTTTATCAGAATATTTTACCTTTTCAGTAAAATACTTTGATACAAGTCACACACTTTTATATTTCATGTTTTTTTAATGCGACTAGAAGAGATACTAATTCAAATTTAATTTTTGCTTGAGGCAATCTAAGTAAAATATTTGGAGTATGAATTGCCATTTTAACAACTTGTTCTGTACTATCGATTTATACTATCATTGATTTGTAAAATTCTGTGGTGTTGGGTATGCATGGCACCATGTGTAGTGGTCAAAATCTGTCAGCAGTTTTTAAAAGCAATCTGATAGAAAGATTTATCTGAAATCCACTTTTGATACTCCTTCTCTATGGGCCATTATTAAACTTAATTGTCCACAGGGTAACCAATGTACAGTCTGCTTTTAAGTACTTAGAGCTAGATTTCTCCTGGTCCGTGTACAACAGCTGCCTGCCAGCATGCGCAAATTGCTTTCCCCTCTTGCTGTAGGGCGGTAGCAGGGCAGGGGAGCCAGCCAAAGAGGGGCTGGCTGGCTCTTCAGAACAAATCATCGCTCTGTCAGACCTCAGCTGCTTCATCCGCGGGACCGAACAGATGATTTCAGGACTTTATTGCCAGCATTCTTGCTGCTTCTTTTTGAATGGTTGCATTTTTGTGGTATCAGCATCTTCCTTGGATGAGTCAAGATCAATCAAAGGTGAAGGACTGACAAAGCTGTAACATGCAGGCTTTCAGTCCTATGGGTGAAGCACCTGAGATCTCTTATCGTGCTGACCTCTTCTGAAAAAAAACACAGTATTTTTCTCCAGTTGCACTTGTCAGGCTGGGTGATCGTGTGCCAGTCTCTCCAGGTTCCATCCAGCATATTTTCTTCTTCTGTATATAAATTGTGTGTGTTTCTGGAGTGCCTGCACAGTTTCCTATCGTACTATGTTAATTCTTACAGTAAAAATGACTTTGCTGTCTGTCAAATTGCTCACTCTTGTACTTGTCAGGAATACCTCCTTGGCAGCTAGCAGGACGTGTCTGTGTTAGGACCGAATGTGTTCCTTTTGTTTCCTCTCTTCTTCCCCTTAAAAACCATTCTCTCTATGTAGGTGGTTGCTGTATTACAGCAAAACGTTGCTCTTGGTGGAAGCCATTGCCATGGTTATTTCAGGTGCTTCATGGAAACCCTGAAGCGACATGTTTTTGGGGCTGTATGACCTTTCGCTGGTATTTCAGCCCTTCCACAGATTTATCTTGTCTCCCTGTGGTTATCAGCTTCTTCTCTGGAAAAAGCTGCTTCTCTTCACCATCCGTGCTGGTTTGTGGCTCAGGAGAGCAAGGAGACAGCTCACTGGTGTGGATGGAGCATCGGTTTAGAGATACGGGTTTTCTTCCCTTTAATTTCTCCTTATTTTCTTCCTTCTTTTGCAGTTTCTTGGTTCACTTGTGCCTTGGCTTCTGTAAACATGAAGTGGGGTTATAACTTCCCAGCAATCTGTATGAAAACATAAGGAAGGCTACCTGTGAAACATAAGCTGATAGCGCTTGTGAGTCATGCAGTGATTGTGGAAACCATTAATTCAGCGAGCACTGGAAAGAGACCATTACAGTGTGTCAGGTTGTTGAGTCATTAAAGAGCTATGCCCAATGTTTTGATTAACTTCCATAGGCTTGGCATGCAGTAACAAAGGTGAGCACCTGAGCATTGCTTTCTGCTGCTCTGTGAGCCAAGGGGAAACTCCTAAGAGTTTCTGCTCAGGGCACACTTAAACCTGAAGGACTAACAGCACAGATTTGCACACCTGAGCTGTCTAGGAGGTGGTGGGACTGGAATAGAGAAGATCAGCACCCAGTCTTATTCTCAGCCTGGAGACACTAACAGGCAGATCCTGGCAGCAGGGACAAACGTTCACATGGATCTAGCAAGTCACTGTAAAGTCTGGCGTGAATCTCTTATCTGTGTGTACATCTATTCCTTCCTCCCTCGACCAGTTCTCACACCCACCTTTAGCTAGCAGGTTTACTGATTTGGCTTGTCACAAGTGGTGGTGTTTTTTTGTTTTATTTTGGTTTTGGGGGTGGTGGTGAGGGGAGTGTTAAGTGCTTGCATTCAGAGGTATGCTGATAGTTGTTGTGATATTAATTGGGATAAGTGATCCGTTAACTATCCCTGTTAATAGTCTGTTGTATTTCAGATGTTATATCACAAGTAATTTAGGTATTACAGGCCCTGCAGCATAATGTACTTGGTTTCTTTTGACATAGTGTGAATTGAATATAAATTTGTCCTACCCGTTTTTTTTGTTATCTCAAATTTGGCAGCAGCTAATTGTTCTGGAAATCTGACATCAGTATTTATTTATTTTTTTTTAAGTTCTGCAGATGCTGCATGTTTAGAAAAGTATAGAGAGACTATCTAGCAAGTACTACAATCAAACATAAAGTGTCTGTACGAGGCAGTGTTTGATGTAGATACGAAAAGAAAAGAATGTACTGAATCCTGTTCCAAAGCCATTGGACCTGAGGATCAGGGTGTGGGGGCGGGTTGTTGTTTGGTGGGTTTTGTATTGTTTTTTCTTTTGTTGTTGTAGGGGATTGCAGGAGCTCATCTGTGTGTTGGAATGATAAGCCTTCATTATGGCTTGCATGCTTTTGGCAGGAAGTAATTTCTTTCAGTAAATTAGTGTCCAGTGTTCGCTAATGACTTTTTAAAGCAGTGTGAAAATGCTTGATAAAAAATACAGGAATATTCTTGGGTATCGGCAATCTTCTGCAGTAGTCTAGTAACCAAAATAAAACTTTGATATTATCTGGTGTGTCACAGATGTGCTGGAGTAATCTGCCAAGCATATTGCCAAACACGCACAGGTGGCATTTGGCATATTATAGCCTGAGTTAATGTATATGATTTAACAAATTATCATTGGCAGCTTCACCAGCTTCTGTTCAAACACGGAGCCCTCTTGCAGCAGTGCACACAGTCTAGATTCTAGCAGTTGAATCCTAGTCTCTGGGTCCAGCAACAACTAGTTTAATTTCTTGGCAGAGATAGGTGAAATTCTGTAACTTTTGCAAGAATTGTCTTGGCGTATTCCCAGAAGGGAATGGGCTCAGAGGTCAGTACAGGATTCATCCCGGAAAACTGTTTCAATTGATTATTTACTTATTTTTAAATAATGCATCATTAAATAAGAATATATTACCGCCTGGAAAGAAATTGTAAATATATTTGGGGTTTGCAATGTGTACCCCAAAACCTTTAGCTGAATACTGAATGGGTGAGTTGGGATTTCAAGTCACCAGCACTTCTGCCACGCAGGGTTTCAGGAGTAATGGAGTTATGCCCTGTGGTTAATTGTACCATTGCAGGCAGTTCTTGTGCAGAAAGCTATTTGGGCAAGCATAATGACTGGTGTCTTTGTTACGTGAAAGTGGAGGGAGTCTGTTTAAGAAGTTGATGGCAGTTTTCTATTAAAACTTCCTTTATTTTGTGGGCACCTGGATTTGTAGAGCTGAAGATGTAAAGCAATATTAAGTATGAATGAACATGAAAAATACGATGTTCAGCTTCAGATTTAAAGAAGAAAATTGTTTGGTTTACCACTTAGGATGTAACTCGTGATTCTGTCTACAGCACCACATGTGCTAAAACATTGTGAACTTAAAAATGTTCTGGTGTGCTTTTGGCTTTTCTTACCTTCGGTTAGCATGAACCAAATTTTGTGCTGTTCTGCCATGGCAGAAGGCCTACGTGGAGAAATCCTTGTGTTTTATTACTGGCTGGACAGAGAGTATCTTTGCTATTCCATTCTCGCTAAAAGGTTGAAGTATTTTAAAACAAGGCTAACATAGGTAACTATACAAGTGTTACGTGGAAATCCTGCTCCTTTATAACAGTTACCTTGTTAAGTATGCGGAGACTGAGGCAGACTGCTCCATTTTCAAGGTAGGCATCAGCACAGGGGAGAACAAGCAGAAAGAAAGAGAATAAAGATAGTTATCTTGTGGGAAAAGAGGAAGCACTGCCATGTTCGCTGTTGCTTTACAAAAGTACTTGCTCAGCGAGAGGGACATAGTGTATTGATTGACAGGTGTAGTAAGATCTGAAGAAAACAAGTAGTTCTCATGAAGTAGCTGTTGAGTGTATTTGACTTCAGTTTCACCTTGGAAGAAGGCAGCTGGAACAGTTGTGTCAGGCTTACGGTTAAAAGTGATCCAAAAGGAGAGAGAACTCACCTAAAATTCAATGCTAAGTTGCATCATTCAAAACTAATTTGGCCCGTGGAGCACAACACAGCTCTCGGAACTATTTCAGACTTTCTGCAGATGCAGAGAAGGCAATTCTGCATCGGTTTACATGCTCCACATCCTTGGAAGGTTTCCTTCCCAGCTAAAAGGGCTCTTACGAGTGCCTAAGCCACTCCTTCAAGCTGGAGCTCAGCCAGAGGAGGTGGCACGCATTGCGAGGGCAGGCCATGGGCACGCAGGGCTTGGCACAGAGCCCTGAGCTGAGCACAGAAGAATGAAGCTGCAACCTGTTTAGGAGCTAGCGAGTCGAAAGAAGGCTGAATCGCTTTTTAAAAGCAGGAATTCTGCTGTCATGGAGGAGAGCTGGGAACGTGTCATGGCCATCGAGATGCGAACTGGGTGCTGGGGGTGGAGTGGGGCTAGCAGTAGTTTAATTTCAAAAGCCAACAGCATGCAAAGCACCTAAATGTTTATTAGGACTTCCCCGTTTATTTTGAGGGAGAAGTTTGTGTTCTCATGCAGTGAGTAGATTATTCCAAGAATTGCAGACCTCAGATGAACACCGCAACTCTTCCTAACTCCAGGGAGGAGTATTCTGGGAAGCTCGTAAAACAGTGTGGAGTATTGAACTGTCATAAAGAATATAGTTTTTCCTGTTTTTTTTTTTTTTTTCATGACAGCACCTAGTTTCAAGTTGCACAGGCTGTACCCTCTCATCCCACCACCCATCTCTCTAACAGCTGCCACGTTTGGAAGCGTGGGGATTTGCACATAGCCGCTTTTTCCCTGCAAGCGCAGCTACGGATGGCAGATAGGGAATCTCAGCAGGACCCATCGGTCAGGTTAATTTTTTGCCAAGCCACCACTGCTCCCAGCACCCAGCCACGATGTGGAGGGGGGCTGGGAGCTGTGCAGCACCTGCCTGGGGGCACGAAGGGGCCGTGGTGGCAGTGTCTGGCAAGCGTGGGCAGGAGGACAGCAGCTTGGCAGAGCTCTCCCTGCTGCTACAATGAAGTGGTGTGCAGTCTGGGGGTGTGTGTCCGAGGGGGGGAAGGAGAGAACACAGGGGAATTGCTAAAAAGGGAAACGTAAAACAAAGAGCTGAAGTAAAACATGATTTAAAAAAAAATAGATGGAGACAATAAAGAGGAAGGTAAGTAAGGAAAGTAGGGGAAAATGACCTCATAGAAGGAAGGATGAAGTAGGTAGATTGCTGAGTTCATTACTCTGTATTGAGAGGGAAAAGTGGAAGAAGGGAGGAGAGATTTAACAAGAGGAAGCAGAAGCTTTTTCAGTATTTTTTCTCTTACTGTTTTGGCAGCGATGTGTATTAGTGTGATTTACGTAATGGCACTCTAAGATTTGGTGTGGTTTGGGGAAAAAAAAAGCAACAGTTTTTACTTGGGACAACTCTCCCAGCTCTACGACCATCAAGGAGGGAAATGAACAAATGCATATGTTGTCTTATGTTTGTTTTCTTCTCACACCCTCCTTTTTTTTCTGGATTTCTTAAGTGTATTTTAAAAATCTTATTTTCTGTAGTCTAAATAATAATTTTTCGAGTTAGATGTGCATAGTGTGTGTGTGGAGCTTTCACGCTGCTTTTGCAGTAGTGCAGGAGGAGGAATGCACACCAGTTCTCCAAGTGGATGCACTTTAAATCTAACATTTGATACACAAATTCTAGAAACCAGATTTCTTAAGATGTTTACCAGAAAGAGGGAGTGTGTATCACTTTGTCTACAGTGAAACCTTTAAGTGTATTGATGAGTAAAACATATGAGTAAAACCTGTAAATGTATTGATGAGTAAAATATATGAGTAAGATAAATGTGCCATGAAATTGTACATAAGCGTGTGATACTATTGTTGACTGGATAGTGTTATCTGTTTCTAGCAGTAACAGCCAAAATACTTAGAGCAAACCCTGGTATCTGCTGTTCATGGAACAAAATCCTGAGGTACTGCTTGTGTGGAAAATCAAGATGTTTACCCTATAACTTACAGAGATGTTCCTTTGGTTGTGCAGCAGAGCAACAGGGTAATCTTTTGAATGACAGCCAAATGATGCAGGAGGAGAAGCCATCAGTGTCTGATACATAAACTCCCAATAAACTCGCCTATTCTGCTCCCACGTAAACATTCTGCGATGTCTGAGAGAGCTGCTGGCCACAGAGATTACAATTACATTCTGACTAGTTTCCCCAGGTTGTACCAGAGAAAGGAGCAGCATCGTCAAGAGCCTCAAGTCTTCCTTCCGGTTCTCTGTTCCACCAGTAATGAGTTGTCACTGTTGGTATGAAACTCTCGCTCTTCCTGCTGGTTTTTAAAGGATGTAATTAGACAAGGCTCCAGGAGAGTTAAAGCAGTTTCTACGTAACTGGGTTTTTCTTCCCTGTTTGGCAAGATTGTCAGAAAATCTAACTCCAAATTCTATATATAGTAGCTTTCCCAAGGAAGTCTTCCCTTTTAGCCAGATGATCCTCTAATGTTTTTACCCCGTAGGATTTTCTTCCTCCTCCAGGCAGAAGTTGCACTGTGCTGTCTCCTCTGCGTGTGACCCTGCAGGTTTCAAAGAACCTGTTTGTCCTATCTGGCAGCCAGCAGAAGCCCTCATTTCTGTGCTGTATTGCAGCCAATCCTGCAGGTTTGGAGTCTGAAGCAGTACTGCTCTGGCCCTTCTCGTTATTGGCGTGGGACTGGCGTGGCACTCGTTTTATTCAGTTTGTTTTTGATTTACAGTTTATGACAAGCCATGCAGAACCATATATATGCCTGGAAGCGTGCCGTGTTGGCCCTCTCCTGGTTTGTAAGGTCAAAGGAAAGATTTTAAACCAGCACTGTTCAGTCCCCTCCCTGCCACAGTGCCGTGTATTCCTTGACCAAAGGAGTCACGTCAGTCACAAAGCTATCCACCAGCCAGCTTCTGGAAATACTGATGATTGCTTTGATAGCCATAGAAATGTTACAAACCTATACGTGTGGGTAGTATTGCAAGGCGTGATGGTCACATCTCAGTTGTCACAGAATGAGAATGACAGGAGGTGTCACTTAATTTTGGTAGTGACCAGTTCCTTTCTCTATTTAGCATGCTTTCCTTGGGATTGATCAATGTTTAGAATGAAGATACTGACCTTTAGGACTGTACCCATCACTTTTTTTTTGTCATCAGGAGAAGGTACCTGGGGCAGCTGGATGCTTGGCAGCTACTTAGGATGAGCCGATAGCCCTGACCGGCTCCTGGACTGCTTGCTATTTCCTCTGCCCTGTCCCAGTTGTCCAAGTGGCAGCACTGAACAATAGCTGTGCTTGTACGCATGAAATCTAATGTACCAAATGTCTTTCTGTTTCTAATCTGTGAGAAAGGCATAAATCTATACAGATGGTATTTTCAGTTTTTGCTCTGTGTACGCATGCTATATGGGTAGCATTTATATGTTGTATTTCTGATAGAAGCAAGCACCCTGTGCAAGTGGAGTTGATAATAAGGCATAAAATGCTGTCACTTGATTGCGAACCAAGAAGCCTGTCAAGTTGTTCTCTGTACTCAATTTGTTCTCATTATATAAAATGTAATCCATTTTGTTTTGGACTCGTTCTGCTTTTTTAAAACCCAAGAAACCTCTAAGCACTCCGGTTTGGAAAAGAAAACACCAGAACTAGAAAGCTTGCCAAATGTATGTATGTTTTCTGCAGCACATAAGACGTGCTCCAAAGCAGCAGCTGTGCCAGATCAAAACACTGATTTCAAAACCCCTTGCCCCACGGTTCTGGAGGGCTGGAATTTCATTCATGATGGTACTTCAGAGCGCTTCTTTCCAGCTTCAGGGAAAAAAAAAAACACATGCAAGACTTCAGAGACAAGTCAGTAGCAGTACGTTTTATGTAATCCTGCCGCACTGTATGCTGAGGTTGGTTTCAGGGTGTCACAGCATATGGCAGGGTTCGTTTGGTGCCTCCCCCGGAGCTGCACAGTGGGTTTTCCAAGTAACCACACAGGAGTTCTCAATTGACCAACTTCAAGAAGTTTGGTGCTGGCTCGAGGCCTGTCATTCTCTTCCTTCCAGGAAGAATAATAATAGTAACCAGTAACCAAACAATCTCTGTGAAACAAAATATTTACAACAAAATCATTTTAGAATGTACTAAATGTAAATCTAAGCAGGGTGCAGTGTAAGCAAGCCCAGTTCGTGCCGTCTTGATATCAATCAGATGAAATTCCTTGGAAGTCCAAACTTTTACATACCCCTCAAAACTTTTAGGATCTAGTCAAAATAATCATTACCGCAGCTCCCGACCTGGTTCTTTGTCATTGCCAGCTGTTTAAAAGTTGCTCTGGCCTGTAGCCCTTTTCCTG
Organism: Heteronetta atricapilla; assembly: GCA_011075105.1. Taxonomy (NCBI): domain Eukaryota; kingdom Metazoa; phylum Chordata; class Aves; order Anseriformes; family Anatidae; genus Heteronetta; species Heteronetta atricapilla. The sequence continues at coordinate 14,680,258 of CM021742.1, forward strand.
TGATCAAGTCGCTTTTTAATACGCGCTAGTCCTCGCTCTGTTAATTGCTAGCTTTGGCACAATAAGGCGTGCGGTTTGTGGGGCTGTCAGGTCTCTGAACCGATTATTTTGCTCTTTGTTAGGAGGAGAGCAGATGGTAGGAAGGCTCGAACCGAGCAGTCGGGACTGGGGGAGAGGGCAGGCACACTTTTTGCTGTGGCAGGACGAGCTTGCGCCAGCCAGCTCAGAGTGATTGTGAAATTGGTGCCTGAGATTGCTGGATTTTTAGAAAGGATAAATAAGTTATTCCGTGTGCAGTGCAGATAATGAAGCCTAGTTGTCGCTGCCTTTGTCCTGTGTGTATTTTGCCATCACATGCCCTCCCGTTGCAATGCCTCCTGGCCAGTGTGTGCACATAGCATCAGGTTGCACGTCAAGTTTTGCTTTTTTTTTTTTTTTTTTTTTTTTAAGACATTTGCATGCCGGTATCTGTGGGACCTGTGTCAGTGGTGGAGGTGCTGGGGGTCACGTCTAATCCAGCTCTCAGTTCTTCTTAAAATGCATTTATTTCAAAATACAAAGCAGAATGCTAGAATGTGGACAGGCGAAGGAGAGATGGCAGAGTTGCGTTTGTCTCACTTCACAAGACCAGATGAGAAAATATAATGTAAATAAAAGACAAAATCCTTCAGCCAAGCTGAAGAAGTATTTTCACGGCAATGTAAAATATACATAGTATTTCAGGTTGTAGCATTATTCGGGAGGGGGCTATATCTGAAGGTTCTGCGGTACTCCTTCGCGCTGGATGCGTGTGCTTAGTGGTAGCGTCACACGTGGTACAGATACTTCACGTCTGTATTCAGTGAGTGAACGTAGAAAGGTGACGACTGCTGCTCTTGTCGTAAGCAGCAAGCTCCCGTCCTTTGCAAGGGGTGACACGATTCCAGTTGTACTTCTCCTGGGTGATTTTGCAGCAGCGAAGACCTAGAAATTTGGTCTCTGATGCCCAGCAAGCCACCCCTCTCCCTGCCCCCCTTAGCTGGTTCCCTTCCTGCAGGCGGCCGTCTCCGCGAGCCAGCAGGCAGAACGTGCCATGCCACGGCCATCTGTGTGTTCAGACAGGTGACTGGATGTGCACGAAGCATGCTTGCAGCTTTCAGGGCTAATTTTAGGCCTCTGAACCTGGATATTCACTGTTATTTCAGTGTTTATATTGAATGAAATAATGTTGCTTTGTTTGTGTTTTTTTTAATGACTTGAAGTGGAGTTGCTAGAAAACAGAACTTAAAACCTGCGTAATATTTAGCACCAGGAGAATAATTTCAGTGTACCATTGCCTTATATAAGAGGCTGCTTTTACTTCATGAAGTAAAATTACTGCTGCGTTTGTCAGAATACACATTGAGACTTGTCGTTTAGCTGTGCCACACGCATCAGTCTGCTTCAAGGTGAAATCCTGTGAATGCTTACTGTATAAAGTCGCTCAGAAACCTTTGTTCCTTGGAAAACAGTAAAAACACGTGCAAAGATGGAGACAGCATACACGCTGTGACATAGCAAAGCCTAAACGGCCAGTGCATTGTCTCAGCAGATGTGTGCTGTCCGATGGGCCGTCACAGTTTCCTCTGTGTGAATGTGCCGTCGTGCCTCTCGCTTCCATCCCAGCCCTGCTCTGACACCCAGCTGCTGGGGTCTCTTAGCGATCGGACTCTTTGTCCCCGCTCTTACTCAGAAGGAAGACAACTTACTACACTGAGCAGTACTGGAATTAAATTGGCTGGTTCTGGTCAGTGTATTTGTGGAACAAGCAACCAAGTAAAAGTTACCCTCTTGGTCCCAGAATGAGAATAGACCAAATCAAAGGCTAAGGAAGGATAAATTCTAGTTGGTAAGAAAACATACATCAGTGCTGGTTTCCCACAGGGTAGTTTCAAGTCAAGAATTTTGTGAACCACTAAAATCTGTTTAGGGACTTACCCAGCTTTAATTATAAGTATCACTTAGAATAGCATACAATAGAAACAAATCCTCCAAAAGCACGCGTGACTGGTGCTAATTTTGACAATGGAAGGAGCTGTTTTTAAAACTGTGTGATCCAAGGGGCTGTCTGTGTATCCCCGAGCTGCCCTTTATTAATGGATAGGCGGCGAGCTGTCAGCTTCTCTTGAAATTCAGAGCGAAAGAGGAACTGATCGCTATCTCAGAGCCTCGCTGCAGAGGCATGGGAAAGCTGCTGTTTGATAAAAGTGTTTGAGGATGTAGTGTTTGTTTCTAATGTTAACTGGAGGTGCAGTTTCCAAACTGCTGTGTGGTCCTTTAAAAAAATAAATAGCAAAAATAAATGCAATCTAACCACCCCTCCTCAAGTGGTGCTCCCTGCTTCTGTTGGACTGTTCTTTAAGGACAAGCAATGCTCTGATACCGATAGCTGTGAGGGCCTTTCCTCTCAGCAGCTTTTTTATTTCAGTGGAGTAAGGGTTGCTTGGCTTTAAACGTGACTTCGGTAAGTGAGGAAAGGCCAGAAATTTCAGCTCGGATTATGGTAATTTCAAACAAGAGCGAAAGCCGCGAGCCATTTCTTCCTCTTCTTTTTTTTTTCCCTCAGCAGCTCTGCGTTTTGTTTTGTTTTGCCTTTGGCCGAGCTCTGACCTGGGAAGGAGCCCGGCACCCACCCGCAGCGGGGCTTCAAAACCCCAGATCCCACTCCCCAGGCCCGCGGCACTCAGGGGGCCGAGGCCACCCGTGGCTGCCGGGCCCGGCCTGTCAGCTCAGCTCGCTGTGGAGAGGGGAGAGCGGCCTGAGGGCTGGCCCCGCCGCCACGGCCATCTTCAGGCACCGCCGGAGGTAACGTCACCGGAGCCGCTTGGCCAAAGTTCAGCAGCCGCTGGGGTCGCGCCGAGCCCTTTGGGGAGGGCCCGAAGGCTGCCCTGTGCCAGCACCCCGGGTGCTGCCCTGGGCTCGCTGCCTTCGTGGTTTCCGGAGGCTTCGCCACGCTACCGCTGCCGTAAAGCTGTAATGGGCGCAGTTAGCGTGTTTCGGTGGCTTGAAGCACGGAGCCGTTGTTTCGCACTGATTATGGTTGAGTAGTGTTAATGAGATAAGCTGCAACAAGCCTTTTTTTGTGACTGAAAACTGACTAGTGCCTACAGGCATTATATCAGGGTAAAATGACACAAGGATCTGACTTCAGCAAAACCCCGAAGCATCATGTTTATTATCTTTTCACTGATGTTGCAGCATAGACATTTAAGTTTGAAGAGAGTTCAAATTTTGGAAAGGTGTTTGACTTTTGAAGCATCTTTTGGAAAACTATCTCAATTTACCATACCTTAGGTTTGCTTCCTTTCTTGCTTCTCCATCTTGAAAAGTCAGAGTTTTAAGTTAAAATCCTGCATTTCAAGACCCAAACAAGAAAACTCAGCATTCGCCAAGCGGGCAGAGCCCCAGGCCTGATCCCCCGCACCCCTCTGGCTTCCCCCCCACGGCATTTGGGCCATCACAGCAGCTGCCGGGGTTCGGTGACACTCCTGTCCTGGTCACCTTACGGGACCTCGGGGCTTGTCACGGCCACGCAGCACACGGCCGGGGCCGAGCACGTGGAGGCAGGTGCGAGGAACCTCAGTTGGTGTTTCTTCGTGTCTTCAGCCCTGGGGTAGAGTGGCTTTTAGAGTCAGCGTTGTGGATAGTTCAATGCATCCTCGTACGCTTGTTTTTTTACCTTACAAAGCTTTTGTGTCAGGTGGCAGTGGATTTCACTGGTTATTCACGTAGTACATAAAAAAAATACGCGTTCAGCATCTCTTTTGTCCTGCAGCTTCTTAATGACAGAACCAAAGAATCACATTTACTGATCTGATGCTATTTTTGTACATCCTGCAACGTTGCCTCTTACTCTTCTGCTCAAAGCTAAGTAAATTCTCTTTTTCTTCTCTTCCTTACGGAGAGCTTTCCGTTCTAAGGCCGCTTTCTTATACCCATCTCCAGGACTTTGTCAGTTAGGCCATAAGCCCCTTTGTATTTGGGTTCCCTAATAGCTTTTAAGAAGTTTTCAACCTCAGCATATTATTTTGCAGCAGAGCCGAGTCTGACAGCCAACCTGCGAGGATTAAAGTTGGCTACATGTAAAGGAATAGCTGCAGGGAAAACATTAAAATTCTGTAGTGTGGTGTGAATAAGCATCAGCAAGATGAAAGCTAGGCAGGCATTTGAACATGTGAAGCCATACAAATACATTACACCAGAACCATAACATTATGCAATAAGGTCTTGTAAGAAGCTGTGTTGATGCTGAATGGAGACAACATGATGGTAAAGGTGTATCCCGATTGCTGGGTAGCAAATGGGCAGAAAGGGAAAATCAGAAATGATGTGGGTCTTCTTACCTTATTTTTTATTCTCATGCTTTGAACGTGGTTCTTTATGAAACTTTTGTTTATTCACCTTTTTATGAAACTTTGGAATAACGCTTCTTTCTTTTAACTTGCTTTACACCTGTTTTGAAAAATTGAAGCATTTCTTTAATGTCATTCAAGTTAAGCATCTATGAGACTTTTCCCATGAGTTCTCCAGCTGTATTTTGGAAGGAAGCTGCGTCTTGGTACAGCTGGGCTGTACAGCCTACTCTGTTAATGCTTTTGTTTATTATTGTGGGTTCTCCTGCATTTATTCCAAGTAACAATTTTTAATAGCAAAAATATGCTTTATTTAGTGCCTGTTTTTTTAATCAGACAGTGCAGGTATTGTCATGTCGTCAACGGGCTACACAGAGATTAGTGCTCATAGCGTGGACGTTATAATCTCTGCATGGCCCGATTACCATCTAAGACACTCTGCTGTCTTTCCGTAATAACTCTGTGATATTTATATTCCCGTGCTTGGCAGATTTAGAAGCCAGCTACCTACCTGGAGGTCCAGGGCCAGTTCCCTGGTGAGAAAACCCATTCTCTCACCTGCCCCTTGTCAAGTGGCTCAGGAAAGTGTTCCAGAATTTCATTCTTGCATGTTATGCCAGAGTCTTTTTGAAACGTGAGAGCCCTTACATTTGGCTATGCCTGGACAAAGGGGGATAGAGAAAGGTGGAGTAAAGCATGATATGTCTGGAAAAAAAACATGCTCTGGCACCTGCTTTTGCCCTCGGCCCATTTGGCCCATCAGTAATTTAATGTCCTGCCTCCATCAGCTTGCCCACGTTGCTCTTGAGAGTTTTACTCCTCTCCAGGAGGTTCTGAAGAGCTGAAACAAACCTGACGGGAGCGTCACTAATTGCAGTTTACCACTGCAGGTGAGAGCAGTAAGACAGAAAGGTGCAAGGCAAAACCCTGGAGTATTTCTGCTGGCTCGGGCTAACGGCACTGTGCTGGTGGGTGCTTCAGTGGTTATTTCCAATCTCTTGGGCAAAACCCATGTATCGTAAAGAGTAATCTTAAATCTTGTTGAAATTGACTGCAGAACCACTCGTGGTCTGAATACAAGGCTTTGAAAAGGATTAGTAACAAATATGGAAAAATTGAAAAACTAGCATTAGTGGTGCACAGCGCAGTGTGGGAAGGAAGTGGTGGAAGAAGGGATGCGCCTGAAGGCTGTTTATTTAAATGCATTTTAGTGTGGCTATTTTTGCTACATTCTTAATACTGCTACTTGCAATCTGCTCCCAGCTCTCCTTCCTGTGGTGGTAATCTCGGGGGGAGGGAGGGTGTGTTTGGTTTGGGGCAGTTTGCTGCAGTTTTGGTAGTGGAGAAAGCCATTTCTGCTGAGCTAGTATTCTGCGATCGGAGAATTATATTGTCCTGGCTGTGCTGTAGTTATGTTCATAGCGTGTAAAAGGCATTATTTAAATAACCTAAATGATGGTTACAGAATTGTCTCCTTTTTGTCCTATGATTTTAAAGCATTCAAATTGGCATTTGGATACTTACTAGGGAAAATGAACTTTCTCCTACTCCTTCTGTTTTCTTCACCAACAGCAATAACAATGTAATCCTGCTTACACATCATTTCATACGGCCTTATCTAAAACATTTGCACAGCGATCACTTGTGAGTGGGTTTCACTTCTAGTAAGTAAATCTCTAGGAAATCTTTAATCGCATGCATTTAGAAATCAGAGAGCAATTGCTTTTGCAGTTTTGAAAGCAGACGGTGCTGCTCAGTAACTACTGTAATGAAACAAGCAGAATAATAATAGCTAACACTTTTATTCTGGTTCTGCTCAAAGGGATGTGGTTAACTAACTACCCATCAAAACACCTCCTGGGACTTGAGTAAATAATTTCCAAATATTCAAATGTAAACGTTGGGAAACTTCAGAGGGCTGAAATAGCACACCTGATGCGGCGCAGCGAGGCCAGGGAAGACAAAAGGCAGCGTCCTTCTCAAGGAATAAAGTTTGCTGGTTCCTGACTTTGCTCTCATTTCCGAAGTTAAGTGCTCTGGTTAACTTGTTTTTAAAAACAAACCAAAGTGAAAGCGGAGCAAAAGCCTTAAATATATCATTGAAACAGCCAATGGCTTTTGCTGAATATAAGTTTGGATTTCATGAGGAACCATCGTTAAGTGTGCTAGACCATCGTAAACATGCAGATATGTTTTATTTCATTGTCTTAAAGCAGTGCAAGGTAATACGGAGCGATTTCAGAACTGAAACAATACACAAATAATTGATTTTCAGGGTGTGTGAGAGCTTTGGATTCTGAATTGTGCATTTGTAGCCAAAGCATTTCTTAGATAAATAAATTGAATGAGTAATATTTTTTAAAAAAAAAACTTTGTTCCTTCTAATTATGAATTTCCGTAATAAATCAGTGCACTCCAATTAAAGCAGAGACAGATTTAATATGCTCTTCAGGGAGATTCGTAGTGTGTGTTTTCGAGATGATTGACAAGGGAATGTTTCAGGAATTCACGTCTGGAACAATGAGACCTTACCCCTGCTTAGGACTGCTGGACAGCAGAGCAGGAAATAAACACACCGATGCTTCTTTCAAACAAAGATGCAGAAAACTGATGACGTGTAAAGCCTAGTGGTGATATACTACTCATATGAGAAGTACAAACATCCTCAGAACTGACACGGAATTTTGGAGCATACCCAGTCAGGTCTGATGCGTGTGCTTTATTTGTCTTTGGCTTCAGCAAAGGATTTTCCAAGAGGAAAATGATTTTCTGAGCTCTCTTTGAGGGAGAGAGTAAATGTTTCATGCAACATCCAAGTGGAAGCCTCCAAAAAGTGCATCAATGTGAAAGAACGTTTTAAAGGGACTTTTAAAAACTGTTCATTTCTGTAGTTATATTTTGCTCTATAATGTATGATTTGACCTTAAATTCTATTTTTTGCCTTAAGAAGATGGCATCATCTTCTTAGGTACTGCCCTCTCAATGTAAACGTAAGAGTGTCTTTGTGAGAACAGTGCTGTAGCACCTCTGTGGTGCAGGTGCCGTGTAAACGCACACCAGCCAGCACCTTTTAACCCCCCCCAGGCACAGCAAACCTTTTAACAGGTCAAGTTGCAGAGGTGAACCTGGGCTTTAAAATAACCTCTTCAAAACTGGTTAGGTATTGCGTTTTGGTGGATCTTTGAAAACATCAGGAAGAGACATACTTTAAGTTTTATCGCTGTAGCATAATTGCCTCGTTAGGGGATGGTGTGACCCACGGGCAGTAACACGTACTTGGTACTACAAGTGCGCTGAATAGCTTTAAAGCGAGGAAGTGCGAGACGTAAAGTTGCAGCAGTATGGCTAGCGTGACCGTAATCTATATAAAAGATATTTACATAAACCTATTTCCTAGATAAGCACTTTATGCCTGTTACTACTTATTTACAATATCCAAGAACTCTGGTGGAGATAAGGAAGACCGTTGTGGTAAGTGATGGAAATACATAAGGGGACGTGATGCCTTCGGATGTGCCGCCCTGACTTGCATTTGGCATCCTGCTATATATTCACATACCTCCTTCATTATTTTTTTTTCTCTCCTGCTGAAGCCTTGTGTTTCTGTGAATGGAGTGACATAAGCACGCATGACTATCCGTCAGCCTGTCTTCGTGGTTTTGCTAACGCTGAGCGTTAAACAATGATATCAGCTGGTTGCAAGCACTATTTCTTTTTTTTTTTTTTTTTTTGAAACAAGAACTCTCTCTAGAGACGTGACAGATTGTACTGGTGCCAATCACACCGTGGCAGTCTGTCATACTGATAGCTTGCTCTCTTTAAATGTTCTCTTCTGCAACTTTCTTGCTGGAGAGAAGGCTCTGACTTTGTTCAGATGCTGTCTAGTCAGCTAGGAGTGTAAGTTTAAACACAACACAATTGGACGTGCAGTGACCTCATCCTGACTTGCAGTGCAAACACAACTGATCAGATGATTAAAGGGACATCAGTGGAAGATTAGGGCGGAATCCTTGGTATCTGGGCCCCACGATTAGAGCAGGATAATGAAGCAGCAGCAAGTGAGTGAGCAGCAGATCAAGATCCTGCACAGGCGATTGCTCCCAACCGGCTGCACGCTGCCAGGGTGGCATCAAAGGACGAGTGATTTGTCTGCTGCTGGTGATTGTTTTAGCTCCTGGGTTTCCTCTGTAAGATCTTCATAGGCCCTTTTTTTTCTTATTTTTATTATTTTGTCATGGTCATTGCACAACACAGGCATTCAGCTTAGAGCTGCAAAAGGGGATCTTAGCTGGCTGCTGCACTAAAATCTGTAGCTGCGGTGAGATCTTCTTTCAGAGCAATTCAGCGTGGTAGCTGAGGACCTGAGCTGGCAAACAAACAAACCAAAAAATTGCAGGAGAGGGTTGTGTCTTAAAACCCCTTTCAGAGCACAGGACTTCTGGCATCCCTGGTCAAATCAGAATTTACTGCTCAAAATTTTCTTCTGGATCTGTGGCCTTCGTTCATTTGTTGAAGAAGTGGTGTAGGAGTGGCTTTTCTTCCCTCCCTGTATGTTAATTGTGACTGTGTCCACTTGTATTAATCCTTCAGTGTTAAGAAGAGTGCAGCCCAAGTGTGGGGAGGCCCCTGTCCTCCAAGCCCCTGGCTTTCATCTGCTGGTTCTAGTCTGTGCTATGGAGGCATGGTGTCTGCGCCTCCTCATAAAACGTCCTGGTGCGAAGATTTTAGAAATACCTGTAGGTAAAAGATTCACCTAGCTGCCAGCCACGTTGGAATGGCAGAGATTCTGCACACGCACAAGAGCAGAATTGTCAGCATCTTGCAGCTTTTAATGTTTAAAACTTCAGCAGCTACAGACCTCGGAAGCCTTGTCAGGCTGCTGCTGGACTTGTGTAAGTCACCTCTTCCTGCATTCTCATGTCAAGTCAGGGATTCGATCCTTCTGGAGCAATTAGTAGATCAGGTAAATTAGATCTCCACAATTTCCGTAGAAATGTAATATTCATACTGACATAAGGAAAATTTTATCCCCAGGTAAATGATGTTTGTTTTAGTATGACTGCACTAATTCATTTCTAAATTGAGAAGTCAGATAATAGATCCGTATGACGAAAAAAAGTTTAAGTAGCACTTTTGTCGTGCTTTTACTTTGGTCGAGACACATAGTAAATAATAATTACATAATCATGAACTTACGCTTTGTTTCAATACACACATTTAATTCTATCCTCTGAATGATACTCTTACCCCTAAACTAACTGATGTTAAAACTGTTTTTGTGGATGTTGACTGAAGTTGCGACATATTTCATTGAACTAAACTTGCTTGTGGTTTGAATGGGTGTGCTTTATTTTTAAGGATGGTTCTGCTAGCACTGGCACAGGTCAGTTTGACTTTTTGCCCAGTACTTACGTAAGAAGTCAGTATAAAAAAAAAATGGGTTTATGAAACTTGATCTGTACATCTTAGGTTTGCTGCCCGAAGCTATTAATTGATGCACACAGAATGAACACCACGGGACTCTCCTTAGAGTTTAGAAACTGTAGTGTATTTGTGGATGTATTGCAAGTCTCAAAGAGCTCAAGGGAAGCTTTCCAATTCTTTGTCCAAAGCCAAAACTACTTCTTTCTTTAAAAGCAAACAACAACAAAGCAAAGGCAAACACACAAAACCAACCCTCTGAGATCTTAGAGCTTAGAACCCTGCCAGACAGGTGTTGTATTGGAGGGATCACTGTCGTGTGTTGCAAAAAGCAATCATGGAGTTTAAAAAAAGGTTTATTTTCTTTCAAGAGTTATATGAAGGGAAGGGACACGGATGTTAACTTTAAAAATCTGAAAACTTGAACACCTGGAGGTAATTATTTTAAAATATTTTCAAGCTGAGTCAGAGTTAATGGCAAATGGGAACTACATAAGAAAGAACATTGGTATTCTTCAGGTATTTTACGAAAGAGAGGTTAAACAGATCTCACGTAAAAAAAAAAACAAATTTTATAAAATGACTGAAGCACTAAATGTGTTGAGCAAGTGTTTGGCAGGGTTCAGCTGTGAACGGGACCGCTGTTCTTTCCCATGGTCTTCTTCCAGGCAGGCAGTCAGCGCAGCAGCCCTGCCGGTCGGTTGGTCAATGCCAAACAGGTCCAGGCAGGTCACCAACAACTAAAGAAGAATGCTTACAATCAGCTGAAAAGTCTTCTCGTTTTGTTGATAAATTATCATTTGGATCGATAACGTAGATTTGTATTCTGCCTAGTTTATTCCTAACGGAGGGAGGCAGGGAGGCCCTGCACTCACTCTTATTCTAGCTCTTTTCTCGTCTGCCAAGTTCTCTCCAAGGAAGTAACACCCTGCTGTGCTTACCAAAGGAAAAAAAAAACTCCCAAAGATAACGTTAGTGATCCGCTGGATTGTTAGAGATTATTTGTATCTCTACTAAGTACTCAGACTCCAAATTTTATAAATACACAGCAGGTGACAGAGTATGGAGCAAGTTTTCTCATTATCTCGCAGGGTAATCTCCCGGGGTGTAGCATCGCTGAACTAACGGCCCCCAAATAGTAACTTATCAAAGCCGCTCAGGGATTCTTGCCATTGCTATAAAAAGACATTTGGCAATAAGCAGCATGTCATATTAGAAGTGTGGTCATTTACTAGAATATAAATATGCTAACGTACTAGAGAACTCTTCAATGGCATAGGGTTCTAAAAAACCAAGTAGATGATACTGAACGTCATAGGTGACAAGTCATTCGAAACCTTAAAGCAGTTATTTCTTGAGATAAATGTTAAATGGCTGCATTTGTTATGTATTTATGTTGGGCATTTCGCCTGACCTCTCATAGCTTTTCGTAAATACTAATTAAGAAGAGATGATTCTTTAGCTGAAGGCTTGTTAGATCATTTCTTGACTGGAGTTCTTGGCTTCCAGTCTAAGCTGTATGTTTTTCATCTTTAACTTTTTTTTTTTTCTGAGCTAATGAACGTATTTAAAGTGCTTTTTCCCCACCTCTGTATGAAATTAGCTTGCCAGGACTTAGATTTCTGTGCCTATCTCTTGCACTGCTTGAGCAGCGTGGCTTTTTGGAAGATGTGCCAGCCTAGACTGGTGCGGGGCTGGTAAAGTCTTGCTCTGACAGCTACGAGCGGAGCCCTGCTCAGCCACCACCTCAGTGCCCTGTGATTGCTGTATTTAGGGCCGGAGGGGAAAAAACAGGTCACATAAGCAGAATGTGGATGTATTACTTTACATTTTCCAGTGTCACAGACTCCTGTACAGGTTGTGCAGGACATGACTTTCCCTTTGTTGTAACTTGATGAGGAGGCCGCTTCCTCAACAGCTTAGGTAAATTCAAGTCAAAATCTGTAAGCTGTGTCTGGGATCGGTGGTGGGTTTGGGCAGTGTTAATGATACCAGGTGGGAAGGAGGTGTTATCGCTGGCAAGGAGAAGGTGCCTTCCCTCTTCACAGAGGGAGCTGTTAATTCTTGGTTCTCTCTTGGATTTGCATGTACTTGATTGCCAGAGAGAGGTCTCTGAGCAGGAGATGATTGCATGCACAGGTCATCTAGGAATCACAGGTGTCCAAATATCAGTTGAGCAAATGGTCAATTACCACGGCCGTTCGTAGGCAGAGCTGGGTACTCCATGAAGCTGCCAAGTGTACCGTGACTGACAGTTCATTGTTCCAAAGAAACGTCTTTAAAATGTGTGCTGTTTTAACTGAAATGGTGCTAGGAGGGTATTCCTGTTAATGGCTAATGGTTAATGCCAGGGGTGTAATGTTAATTAAATCATTTCTTCTCCAACATGTTCGTTGATGGAACCTGACCATTCAAATGTTCAGATATACTTTCTCATAGAAGCACACCCGTTACTCCTTTTCCTGTTGTTCTAAATAAAATTCTTCCCTACATTGGTCATATTATGATTAATAGAGTTAATAAGAGAAAAGCAAAAAGCAGTGGAAGTCAGCACTTGAGCCCTTGTTCTCAGGGGCATTCCACAAGGAAGGTCTAATAGACCATACCAAAAAAACTGTGATGAAGTAAAATTTAAAGTTTTTGCTCCAACATCATTTTGACCCCCGGGTGACACGCTAACAGGTAATTGTTACTCCTTTAGGAGATCTGATATTCAGGCTTGCTTGGCCTGAGGGTAGGGGTCTCTTTGCTTTGTGTGTCAGAGGTCTGGGTTTGATTCTCACTTTCTCGTTCTGTAAGATGGAGAGAGAGAGTGGAGAGCGTATATTAAAAGCTAAGCTTCAGTGGCTGAGGAATGTAGCTCACAAAGTTAAAAGAGACTCCTGTAACTGACTGGGGACCAACAATGAATGGAGCCTCATGGTTTATAGCGAGGCTTGAATCCTCTCTGCTCCGTGTGTGGCAGAGGACCTCCCAGGCCAATAAAGGAAAAAAAGTTAATGGAGTAAACGACAAGATGAAGTATTAAAGAATTGTTTCTGCATGGGTCGTGGGAGTTTAAAACCCCTTTTTTTTCTCATTTTCAGAAAGAAGACACAGCTCCTGCAGCAAGCCGCCTTTGACTCCACCCTCCTCTTCCGTAGTTTCCACCATTTCATCTTTCCCTTCGAAAAACAAAGGTAGCAGTGGAAGTGGTAGCAATCGTTCATCCAGTGGAGGTACTAGTGCATCGTCATCATCAAATTCCAAGTTGTTGAAATCACCCAAAGACAAGCTGCAGATCAGCGGAAACAACAGGTTAATGCATCCGGTACAGCACAGCAAAGTTCCCCATGATAAAATGTGAGTATGCATTTTGACAAAGAATTAAACGTTATTGCGTGCGTAGAAACTGCTGTATCAGTATAAATTCATTTTGTTTGCAGAGGATTCTTGCTTTGAGAGAGACCACTTAAAACTCCTCCAGATCTTTTCCAGCAGCATAATCTAAGATTATAGGTATACTGATGAAACTGTCAAGCAAGACACTTACAAAGATGCAGCTTGAATTGTTATAAATAAAGTTTGTTCTGCTAGGGGGTCTTTATTCTTCGATCCAATCTGCATACTTTCATTGTAAGTGAGTTTCTGAAGTTTCTATTGTCCCTGAAATACGTGCAAGGAAATGGGGACAAGAGCACAGCAGAGATAGTGGACATCACCAAAAATGTGAGAATAAATACGAAAAAGAATAAAAATAAGAAAACTGGCAATAAACAATGAAGATCTAAAATTGAACTGTGAATAGATCAGAGTGTTGAGTAATATATTTTAAGTACTTCTTGTAATTTATGACTCATGATACTATCATTTACAATTTTTCCCCCTTTGTTTTTCATAAATAATAGTATGACTCCATCTGTCAAAGTGGAAAAGATTCATCCAAAGATAGATGGTGCCCAACTGAAAACTGCTGTTGGTCCAACTTGTTCTACTACTGTGACTTCCTCAATAAAGACTGGCCTTAATTGTCCCTCAATACCAAAGCCACCCTTGCCTTCCCCTGGACAGATACTGAATGGTAAAGGTCTTCTCTCTGTGCCTGCATTTTTGGAAAAGAAACCTGAAGAAAATACAAATAATAGGAAATTTTTACATAAAAGATTGTCAGGTAATTGCTTTTAAATATTTTTTGCTATATTGTTCTTATTAGTGTATACATAAAAATACATATATAAGATACATAAAAATAAGCTTCAGAAGTAAATATTTACTTTTATAACATTAAGTTGTAAGTAAGTACATTTACATACTAAAATTTAAATTTGTAACTTGACATGTTCATAAAGGATGCAAGCAACATGAAATGTGTCTGTTGCTTTCAGATACCATCCAGGTGTTACAGACCTATAAATTCCTAGTTTTAAAATGTGTTATATTTGAAAACAATTTCCAGTATGGTTAAATTTTCTGAAGCAAAGAAATGTCAGTATTTCAAGATGTCTTTATGAAAGCTGTTTTCGATAATTGGCATATTTGTGCACCTTTGACAGAGAGAGAATTTGATCCTGATATATACTGTGGTGTCATTGATGTGGAAACCAAGAAACCCTGTACTAGGTCTTTGACATGCAAGGTAGGATGTCTTAATCAGATTTTGTAAAGTTCACATTTAATTTCCTAGGGAATGTGATGGAAAACTACGAGTTTCTTGTGTCAATAATTGCCACTGTAAATGGTCCTTCTCAAGACATATTGCCAAGAACCAGGAAGGAATTGTTTTCCAAGTTCAGCCAATTGTTTATCCAAAAACATATTTCTTACAGTAACCCAGAGATCTTTATATTTGTATAAACCTTTTACATGGATGCTGACATGGAAACAATTGCATTACTCCACATGTATGCATTAGAGGGGCCAGCATGTTCTTCTGGGGGATAACCTTTGGGTTACAGACCATGGATTTTTAAAAGTCCATGGTAAGCATTAGAAGTATTAATTGTTTATACGTGATTTCAATAAATCAAGCTTCCCCCACTCACACCCCTTTCCTTTCTCCCACCAGAGCCTTCAGCAGATACTTAGCAGGTATTTGTGCAAATGCTGGTGCTTCTGGATTTACCTACACAGCTTACTCAGAAATGAGTCTTCTGAGTATGCCTAGAGGTCAAAACTCCAAATTACACTATCTTTTAAAAATTTTAGATCAGTTTAAATGTGTTCATTTGCTCGAAAGTCTTGGAGGGTAGGGTATACAAGTCCCAAAGGACCAAAAATCCACATCCTATGCAATTGTGTAATATTTAGCCTTTTTTTATGCAAAGCAGCTAAACTGTCAGTAGGGGAAGCATCCGGTAAATAAACCACCTCCAGAACAAAGGTACGTGAAGCTGGCACTAATGACCCGCAGGAAGTGAACTTGAACACATTGCCCTTTTGGAATTACAGTGGGGATGCAATCCCTTTGCTATTAGTAGAGAAGGGAAAAAGTTTCAAGATTTTACAGGAGAATTAGAGAAAACAAAATTTTAAAAGAGAAAGTAAAAATGTTTTTCAGCAATTGTTTATATTGCACCTACTCAAAATATTTTTCTGAGTTGCTATTTGTATCTAATTTACATGGTAATATTTTTACCTATGAAAATTAGCCAATCAAACCTTTTATGCAATATAAAAATAAGGTATTGTATGTGACTTCAACAATTCAAAAAAAAAAATAGTTTAGACCTATCTCACTTCACCTGGAATTTGTACCATGTGTGTATTACTCTGTGTAGAGTTCAGGATGCTCAAAGGACTTTGAATTCTGTCTGACTGGATTCTGCTATATTTTTTTTCATGCTGTAATATGCTCCATTGCATTGGAAAACATTTGTTTTCAAGGAACATATTAGTAAACAGAAGGAAGCAAATTATTTTTATAAATTTTTTTAGTGTCTCCCATTACAAGTCTGATTTTAAGTTCTATTGTGTTGAATATTTTAAGCGAAAGTAAATATTTGGTAAGTTTTGGTTGTGCACTAGGGTGAGAAGAATATATACTATATTGGCAATTAAAATATCAAAAAGGATGTTAAAAAGATTTGTAATTCCAGTCTTAATATTATAAGAGCTTTCGTAGTTTCTTCTTAAAAAATAAAAATTAAAAAATAAAAATAAAAAAAAGGAAGAACTTTGGAAGAAGTTTTGAACTCAAGTGCTGTTTTTCATTATTTTGTATCAGGAAGACATGGAACCATCCACCCCCCAAAAAATGCAAGTTTGTTTTATAAGTCATTCTTCCATTTATTTACTAAACCACAAATATGATTATTGTCTGTATTCTAGAGCTCTGGACATGTGTTTTGAGTGTTTAATTTGCACAGATCTAATAGCCTGGGATTAATGATTTATTCATGGATTTGCAGACACATTCCTTAACCCAGCGGAGGGCTGTACAGGGTCGAAGAAAACGATTCGATGTGTTGTTAGCCGAGCACAAAAGCAAAACCAGGGAAAAGGAACTTCTTCGACATTCGGATCATCATCAGCAGATGCCCCCTCTCAGGGAACCACATCCCTCACCTACTAAAACTTCCCAGGAGCTGCACCAAAATTCTCATGGAGTTACTCATACAGAATCAAAGCCTTTATTACCTAATAAACCCAAACCTCACCCCCCCAGTCTTCCAAGGTAAGAAAAATCTGCCTATCCACTAGTACAAAATTAATGCTGGTAGCTTCATCATGTGGATTTTGAAAGAGAGATAGGGATCTGTTGGATGGGGTAGCATTTTTGCTCTAGGCCTGGTGACAGTCTGTCTGCAATTAGCAATTACATGCTGGGCTGTAACTCATAGCAAGGAGGGTTAGGAGTTCGGAATAACAGAGGCTGACTTGCATCAATTAAAGCAGTTCTGCAACAATTGGGCAATGCTGCTTTTCCAAGGGTACAGTAACTCCTGGCCTGTCTCTTGGTAGATGTGTTACAAGACTCTTGGAAATATTGGGCATCAATTAATGTAAATTTCCTTGTGTCAGTGTTGAAACATCCACAATGAAGTGCTTGTTGACGAGCCTCGCCTCAATAACACCTTTACTGCTTACCTTGCCCAGGCCTCCAGGCTGTCCAGCCCAGCACAGTGGAAGTGCCCCTAGCGATTCTCCTTCTGTCCACGAATCCCCTCACCCTCCCTTGCCTGCAGCTGAGCCAGCATCTCGGTTATCCAGTGATGAGGGAGAATGTGATGAAAAAGAAGAGCCTGTTGAAAAACTGGATTGTCACTATTCAGGTCATCATCCTCAACCAGCCGCTGTAAGTTTTAAGTAAAAGTTAACTTTGGTCTCTCACTGGCTCTGAATTTGTAAACAAATAACTTGTGGGGGTTAAGGGTGGCTTTCTATTGTGTACATGTTTTTTTTTCAGATTTTAAGAAAATTATTTTGTTGTCTAATCAGTAGTGATGATATCAGTGGATTTGCAAAGTAAATGTGCCAAAGAAATGGGTTTGGGCCTCCCTTCTGCCATACAAAAGAAAACATTTTTTTTTTTAAACAGGCTATGAGCAAATAGCTGAGAGCTTCACATGTGTGTGTATATGCCTGAGTGTGTGTGTACACACATTATATATAGAAATGTAAAATACACTATTGTCCTTCTCTGTTTAATCAGAAGGATTCAAATGTAATTGCTGTATTCAGCATAAATATGGGAGTTTCAGATGGGGAAATAAATGATCCCAAAATATGAAGGCCAGAAATTTAAAATAGTGGTTATAATGGAGAAATAAGTAATCAAACGTATATTTTTTTATCTTAGGTTTAAACATCTAAAAATCATATTCATTTAGCATATAATTTTTATAGACAAGTGTGTTGTTGTTCAGAGAGTTGTCACTGAAAGTAGAAAATGCCAATAAAAATCTGTCTTTTCAGTTTTGCACATTTGGTAGTCAGCAAATTGGAAAAGGTTATTACGTGTTTGACAAGCGGTGGAACCATATTCGATGTGCACTTAACTTCATGGTGGAGAAGCATCTTAATTCTCAGATGTGGAAGTGAGTAGAAATTAAAGTTCTGATTATTCCTGATTGTTGTAGAAATATGAAAAGCCTGTGATTCTAGCTACAGCAAAGTGTAATTTCAGATCAATGAAGATCAGAGGTTGTTAGTGTATGCTTTACTTAAAAAAAAAAAATAACTATTGATAAAATATTTTAGTAACGTTAATCTCAATTTACAGTCACTTTCATCAGTATTTACTGGAGTGGGCATTACTTCAGAGAGTGGTTGCTACCTGGGTTTTTGTTTTTCTTTTTACTTGCAGGAAAATTCCTCCAGCATCTAGTACCACAACGTCAGTTCGTGCACCACATCGGACAAACTCGATGCCTGCTTCACAGTACGGTGTCAGCGCAGCGGGTTTCCTCTTACCCACCACGGTTATGTCATCGCCAGCGCTGGTGTCTCCTTCCTGTGTGTCCCTGAACAGCAAATCGGTACCATCACACGGAACTACACTAAATGCAAATCCCGCTCTTCTGGGCGCAGTGGATCCTGTCGGCAGTATGCAATCAAGACAAGTGTCTTCATCCCCTTCAACACCTACAGTGCTTTCCTCTGTACCTTCACCTATGCCCAGCAAACCTCTGAAGCTGAAATCCAGCAAATCTTTTAAACCTAAGGAATCTTCTGCTGGCAGTGGCACCTGTAACAGTACCGGCAGCGTCAGTAGCAGCAGCGGCTCAGGAAAGAAGCGTAAAAACAGTTCCGCACTGCTAGCACCTTCTCATTCCACAGAGTCCTTTAGAAAAAACTGTGTGGTTAACTCTGGAAACTCTGGGACCTCTTATCATCCATCGGTGACGTCTTCGTCCCACAGCGTTGGCCTCAATTCTATGACTAGCAAAGCTAACTCTGTTAGCCTCAAACATGACCAATCAGGGAGGGGTCCTCCTACCGGGAGCCCTGCAGAATCGATAAAAAGAATGAGTGTGATGATGAACAGCAGCGATTCCACTCTTTCCTTAGGGCCATTTGTTCATCAGTCCAGTGAGCTGACTGTAAACTCGCACAGCAGTTTTTCACATTCGCATACTTCCCTAGACAAACTAATAGGAAAGAAAAGAAAGTGCTCACCTGGTTCAAGCAGCATAAACAGCAGCAGCAGCAGCAGCAAGTCAAACAAAGTTGCCAAATTGCCATCGGTGAATGATGTTCACGCAAGACACACTGGTGCAATCCCAGGGACACAAGGGCTGATGAACAATTCTCTTCTTCATCAGGTAGGAGCTCTTGTCTGGAAGTAAGCCAGTATGAGTGTGTCACTTCACGTGCTTAGATTCGATGTGTTCTCTTAATAAGTAATAGACAATTCCAGATGCTATTCAGGTAAAAGACAGTCCTCTTACTTGTTCGCTACTGCTTTTGAGTGTTTTTATAGTACATTTGCACATGATTTGTATAAATGCTTGATTCTGGTAGAGTATGGTTATATTTATTTACTTATTTTAAAGCAACCTTAAATATGACATCCCAAGTTCCCATAGATGCTGCCTCTGTATCACTCTCAGATGAAATTCAGTTCTTGCATTTAAAAATAAATAATAGTAACAATAAAGTCTAGCAGCCATGGAACTTAGCTGAATGTCTCAGCCAAACGACTTGTTTCTGTGTCAGTAATAAACATTCTACAAAGTGGAACATAACGATGCTGATAACAGAACTGTGATACTGTGGTAAAATAAGCCTATTATCCCAAGGTGTCATTGACTAACTTCTTAGTATTAACGAGATTAAATGTTATAAATAAGATATAAAAGATAGAAGATAGATCTGATGACTATGTACCTTTTTAAAGTTAGCTTGAGGGTTTGTTCTTTTAAACAAATTGCTCTGGGAGAGAAAGTTCTTGATAAACTAGAATGAATTTAGACACAATTTGAAGGGTCATTTGGAGGGGTGAAATAATTGGATATAGCTTTAAAAGAATACCGAAGATGGAATTTTAGAGAGCAGATACAGAATTAAAATTTTCCAGATTGTAAACCCGAAACATTTTTTGTTTCCTCTGGGACTAAAACCCTGAAATCTGTGTACCTGGAGATCAGTGAGATCTTTTTCAGTATAGTTTCTGAATTCTCAGTTTCAGCCATAAAGGAAGATTTCACCACCTGTGTTTTCTAAAACAAACTAAAAAAAAAAAAAAAAAGAGCATTCGTATGACTAAACAAACCTTGGTTTTGGACTTACCTGGTAGTTACTGCTTCAACTGTGCAATAGAAGTAAAGGAGAAATATAATTTGAATGAAGGAAGGAAATATTTTCTAAAAATATTGTAACTTGAAAAACCCCAGCTTGTGAAGTGTGAAGTTTCAAACAAGCTAACCTCATAAGATGGTGTGTCAGATTATGCCTGCTGATTCTCCCCAAAATATGCGCTCGTTGTCCAGAAAATGTCTTTGAAGGGCATCTGCTGTAACAGCTTGGCTCACTCATCCTTCTCTTCCGTTTATTTGCTTAAAAGCCAAATACGCGTCCCTGACAGCTGACTATACCATTGTGAGAAAAGAACTGGACACTTTTCACTACAAGCAAAACCTCCATCTGGAATTCTGGACTACAAGATGCCTTGATATTTCCCAGCTTCCCATGGTCCTCAGGTGTGGAAATCTACTGGACTGTCACTCAAACAAGGAATTTCCCTGAAGCCATGTCTGTAGCAGTGAATATACTAGAAATGGACACTGGATGAAGTTCAGCCACATAATTGCTCTTATCAGTGTTAACGGTGGTCTGGACTAGTTTGCTACAAATCTGTGAGATTTTACTTACAGGAGTACATCATCTTGCCACTATTTGACATAGATTGGCTGGGCAAAACAATGTTTTTCTGGGGGGCAGGTAAACCTTACTGTGGACTTATTTTTATACTGATGGTGACTTTTATAGGTGATAGCTACCAGACAGACACTGTCAACACAGAGGACCCCGCAACAAGGGGGAAAAAAACAAATGTGTGAGGCACAATGGAAATAAGCCCTCAAGAAGGGAATATGGCTTTAGTGTTTTTATAGCAATGTTCCTCTAATGGAATATAAAAATAGCACAATTCAAAAAAATAGTCTGTGTTTTGCCCAGCCTTTTGCAAGTAATTTGGGCTAAGAAGCTATCAGGAGTTAAAAAATATATTTAAAAAAAAAACTTTTAAAAACAACAGTAACAACAGAAAAAATCAAAAAACTTGTTTGAAGCCATTGCTCAGAAAACAAGTATAAAAAGTTGTACTTGTGTGATACAAATATTACTTTCTATTATTTTGAGTAAGATTTGATTGCAGGAGAAAAGTAATTGTTTAAGTTAATTGTTTTTTAATAGATAAAAATGTTAACAATTAAAATGTTAACAACTGAATTAGTTTTAAAAAAAAATCCAAAAATATCAAACAAAGGCAAATAACCTCTAAAACTATATGCCCAAAGAACATATTTCCTGACCTATACTGTATACCATAAGCCTTTGTTATTTTACAAAATAAGAACTGTATTGGTTAAGTTAGGCTGGATTTGAAGCCAGCCTGTATTAAAAAAAAAAAAAAAAAAAAAAAAAAAAGTCCTTTTAAAACTAAGTATTTAAAGTATTTAAGTATTTTCTAAAAAAAAGTAAAGTAAGTTAGATATTTTATGCCTTGTTTGTATAAGTAAGTCATTAAGGTGTTATGCTTTCAACCACTCAGTAAGGAGTATTTGCCAATTGGACAGCCGAGCTCCACGTACGGTGCAGATGTATGCATCCCAGTCATCTCACACCTCCTGAGGTTTTACGAATAAAGGGGGCTTTACACAGTTTTATATAGTCCAGTCAATTTTTACGACGTATTTTGTCTCGCTTCAAAACACCTCAGAAGTGAATTCCGCTAAAGGGCTTATTGTAATAGGATTTGGTTCGTCTGGATCTTTTTGTTAAGTTTTTAAACATCAGGTAAAGTCTCAGAAACTGACTCAACTTTTATTAAGGGGCAAAAGCAAAGGAAAAACGAATTCCTGACCAAGAGGATATTTTTCTGCCTTAACAGGGCACCAGCTGTTGCTGAGAACAGACAATCTGAGCCTGTCCAATAGTTCCCGTAGCCCAGCCTTCCCTGTTTCTGGTGGCAAATAGTACATCAGGGAATCCAAAGCCACTAAGAGTAGCAGTTGCTTAGCTGTTTACCCACCGATGCTTTCAGTTTCACCTGAACTTGCTACAAAATCCTTGCTATACAGCAAAACAAGAAGCCTCTATGCAGACACTTTAGCTTTTGAATTGATCCGAAAGATGACATTTAGAAAGCAATGTGTATAGACTCTTATTATGCAAACTTTAATCAAAAAAAAAGACGACAAAGATATTTTCAGGAACAAAAAGACTCATAATTAATCAGATGCCCTGTTGAAAGGATTGTTGGAGCTGTGATTGGTTTAACGTAAAAGGAACCAAAGTAACATGCCACAGAAAGAAATCCATATTTATTAAATCCTGCCCGTTTGGAGTGAAATCCGTGTTCTGATGAAGTCACTGGGGCAAAAATTTCACTTCAGGACAGTCTCAGTCACAAGTGCAATTGGACTCGATCGATCGATGTAAATATAAAGGAAACAAAAACTTGACGAGAAGGAGCGCCGGGGAGTTGGTGACCGAACTCTCCTCTTTTTGGAAGGTTCTGTTGATCTGAAAGCATAAAGGCAAATTCATGCCCGTTCAGTAATAGCACGCAGACCTTTTAAAAAGCTCATTCCTGAGCGCTGTGCTCACGGGGAGCCAGCCTCCACAGACACCTGCATTTGAAGCCATTGGGAGTCGAGAATTAGAACAGCGTAAATTCTGCCTGCCCTTGAGCACAGACCTGCTCAGATATCGTGTTGTAGATCCCGGTTACAAGCAGAATGTTGTTCCTGAAGCTTTTATTGTCACGTAGTTCTTACTGTAAATAACTGAGGAAACTAAAATGAATTTTCCTTGCAAAATTGAATTTGCAGTGGCTGGGTTGTTTCTAGACAGATTTTGGTATTAATTTAAGAGATACAGTTTTTATAGTCTTTCCAACTTCTCGTTATGACTCCTGCAGTTTTCTTAACCTAAAAAATTGCTGCAATGATGAACAAAGAATTATACAAGAAAAAAAAAGACATACTTTTGTATCTTTATTTTGGAATTTCTTGTTCTATTATAAATATTGAAGTATCCCTATTTCAGAAGACATATTTTGTTAATTGATTGTACATATTTAAATACGTATTTTTGCACAGGTCTTTTTTTCTTATATCCAGTTTTGGTACAATTGAGATCATCTAGTATTTATTTATTAATTAATTAAAAAAAAGAAAAAGGGAAAAAAAAAAAAAAAAAGCAAATACCTTTTTATAATTTGAAGTGGTTCACTGCCAAGCCAATAGCATACCATGCCTACTTTTGCGACGGGGAGGGATGCCTCCGTTTTGTGAAAGCTGCGTCCCTTCTCGACGTCTCGGGAGCTCTCGCCCAGGTCCTGCAGCCAGATCCAGGCGGCGGCGGCAGAAGCCCGCGGAGCCTGCCTGCAGGGCCTGCGGCCGCGGGGTGGCTGCGGCGTTGCTTAGAGGTTGCCTGATTCCCAGAAGACTCCGTTTAGCTCAGTGACACACTGCTTCTCTTTTTGTAGTGCTCGTGTGCGTGCGTGCGCGTTCGTGTGGGTCTCACGTGGTTCAAAACTAACGGAAAAACTGAAAGTGCCTGATCTAACTAGTTTTAAGCTTGGACTGTTTAGACAGCTTCTCCTTAAAAGACTTGAATGTTCAGTTGAAATTTTGGAGCTTGCTTTTTCCACCTGTATATTATATCTGTGCGTGTGCATATATATGTGCGTGCATATATATACGCATCCGCGTTTATACAGATATTTTCTAAAACGAATAAGATGGGTTGACAAAAGGAAGCAAACGATGCTGGTAACTTTTGTACAACGTTTTAATTAGAATACCTTGTGTCGGAACAATCCCACTGATAATCTGTATTTGAAATAATGCCAAGGGTTTGAAACGTGGTTTTAACCAGCATTTTATTTATCTGTCCCGTTCTGGGCAGGGAGGAGAGAGAGAAATGTAAATGAAATAAGTTAGAAAATGTTCAAAATACTTCATATTCCAGGAAAACAATACAAAAACCAAGTAAGTACCTCGGAAAACCTTTTAAAACTAAAAGATGTGATTTCCAAATGACATTTCTAAGGCAATTGTCTTCCTGTAAGAGTTCTCTTGCCAAGGAATCTCTCATCTTTCACTCATTCTGTCCTGGAGGAGGGAATTGGGCTTGGAAAGATTCTTAATGTTTCACTGTTCAGCAGAAAATAATAATTTTTACATTTTGTGCAAGATATTTTACGTTTTAAAGATAATTTTAAAATGAGCACTACATAATGTCAATGTGAATGTAGGCCTTGAAAGCATCTTGCTCTGTGTTGAGCCTGGTTCTAAAAGCAATCTCCTGTGTAAGATGTGTGAATAGTTAGGTAATTTGTATACATAATGAACAGCATCTGATCAGCTGAACTCTGTGTTGGCTGCTGTATAGTACATGAACAAATGTCATGGGATAGAAAAAAATACTTTGGATATTTAAAAGAAAAATAAATATATAGTCTATTTGTTTTGTAACAAGTTTCTGTAAATAAAATAATTTATACTATTTATAAGAAAAAGTTGTGCTTTGCTTCATGAAAAAGATTAGTTTGTTGAACAAACATGTTACTAAACAAGGCAATAAAATTAGAACTTTTCAATAAATGAGGTTGGTTGCATGGAATACATGATATGTTTCTGCTTCGTTATGAAATCATTCACCATTAAAGGAAAACGTTATCTGTGTCGGTGCCTATGTGAACTAATTTCAGAGAATTGGATCTGGTCAAATTCTGTCCTTTTGCCTCAGCACTGCATGAGCTGCCCGAGGAGTCAGCCTGCTGGAATCTGAGCGTGACGTCCTGCAAGGTTTTGTGGCATCTGGGTTTTGAGAGGTGCCGGGAGTAACGCCGCGGTATTTTCCTCTGCAAATTCTGTGTCACTGAAGGCTCCTGCTCTTCGGTTTTCTAAACAGACTAACAAGAAACAGCTTTTACAATGCCAAGTGCAGTACGCTGAAGGGCTCTGGGTTTTTGTGGTTGTTTTGGTTTGTTTTCGAAAAAAAGCATCTTCCATTTTTTCACAGTTTAGATGCCCAGTGTGTGAATTCAGCAGGTTAAATGCTCTTGCAGGCTTTTCTCTGCATGTGACTCAGGACGATTACATGTGGTGGATGACTTCAGAGAACAGTCTGCAAAACCGGTAAAACTCCTGTTAGGGGGGTAGGACGTGCAGCCAAGGCAATGGGGTTTTTGTTTGTTTGTGGGGTTTTGCCTTTTTCTTCTTTTCTTTTTTAATGCTAAATGCTTTCTTTAGTATTTGGGATAAACGCTGCAAGCTATAAATGGGAGGCAGGCAGCAGGCAGGTTCTGTTTGTCTTTTTATGAGTACTTTTAATAATTCTCTACATTACCTTCTGTGTTGGCTGATTTTTTTTTCACCTTCCTGCAAATGTATTTTTTCCTAGCAGTAATTCCTAACTTCTGCTCCACCCTATAAACTATTGGCACTGAAGCTGTTGTGCTGGGCTCTACAAGTGACTACAGCGTGAAGCATGCAGGAGACGTGAGTTCATGCAGCAGAGCTAGTGCTCCTTGGGTGTCATCAAATTCAGGCAAGTCCGTAACTCTGAGCCATCTGCAGCTGGTTCAGAATTGCAGGATTAACTCTGAATTTAACTGCATTTGAAATAGGATTCTGTTGCCCTGGTACTGCAAGGTGAAGACAGAGGAAAGGTGAGGTCTGATTCTGTGTGGGAGGTGTTCCTGCCCATGGCAGGGGGGTTGGAATTAGGTATCTTTAAAGTCCCTTCCAACCCAAGCTGTTCTAAGAGGAAAACGTTTGCATTTACCCCATATAACTGAGTTCCAGGGTGCACTGACTGCATGAGAAAAGTCGCAGCTTATATTCAGGAAGAGTTTTTTGGTGGTGCAGAAGTTGGAGCCCAACAGTCGATGTGTGTTATGCAAATCCAGGTGTCAGAGTCTCTGTGCATGCCTTTGAGTGCACGTATGTATTTTAGGTAGCTCTGCAGGAGCACGGAGCTGGCCCCAGCCTCTGCTAGGCACAGCGAGGCCAGCAGCGACCACGCTGGCCCCCTCTGCCTCCGCACGCTGCTGCCACTTCTGCCAGCTACTGAGCCAACCGATACAAGAGCCTGCAATTGGCTTTATTTAAATGCAAATTTCTGTTGGGTCATTATTATCACGTTCTGCTGCAACAAATAATCAAACACACGTGGCTTGTGTGATCCACCATGGGACTCTTAATTTGACTGAATGCTTTTCTCGGTGCTTTGGCTGAGTGCTGCATTAGCGATTGGATTCGTTCCTAACAAGCAGCATGGGATCTTTGTCGCAGAGAAGCAGCATGTGCTTGTTTTATTTGTGTTTTTTTTTTTTTTTTTTTTTTTTTCTGGCCCACCGAACTTCAGGGGACTCTCAAAAATCTTTTCTGAAGTTGTTTAAATGAATCTGGATTCAAACTTTTTTGCAAGGATGAAAACTGGGCTGAGACACGCAGTCAACAGGTTGTGTCCAAGCCAGAGCGAAATGGCTGTAGCTGACATCTGTCGCCAAATCCATGTAAAGTCTTCCTTGAGCATCAGCAAGGACAGCACGCTGTTGCTTTGGTTTAGCAGCTCTCCAACAGTGCTGAAAGCGTCCATCCATCTGCAGCCCTTCCCGTCCACAACAGGTAATTTGTTTTTTCAAAAACAAGTGACTGCAAGACTAGAGATCAAACTTTGGAGCCCAATCCCCAGTGAGAAATCAAGTGGAGCCACTGATAGTCCAGCAGACACAGGTAAGCCGAAGGCTATTTGCACACAAACTAAGACTTCAACTGTTTTGTAGAAGAGCTTTACCTATGCAACCTGAAATACCCCCACCTCCTTTCCCTCCCTCCCATGTTCCTGCGGCTTAACAGCGAGGGTATTGCAGAGCAAGGCAGAAAGCATCGTAGTGGGGTGGCTGCAGCTTGGAATCAATCTCTGGGTCTGGCTCCTGCAGTGCTAGTGTTAAGCCAGCCTTCCAGAGGGAAATTGGAGAATGGCGTTAGTTCAGGGAGCTGCACGGGATGAAATTACAAGACAGAATGTACAACTTTTGCATGTGGACTATAAATCACCGGTAAAGTCTCAGGCCTGAGGCATGAATGGGTGTCAGAGCGATACGATCAGAATTAAATTGAAATCACAAGGTAAAATAAGTCAGAGGAAGAAGTAACGTGATCATTGGACGGTGAAAGAAAAGTTACTTCAGGTTTTAAAGGAAGCAGAAATTCTGTCACTTCTGAGCGACACAGAAATTGAAGTAGGCAGTTAAAAAAATGATAGAATAGAGAATGTTATGCCCTTGATCATTTCAGGACCTGACGCCCCGGACCCGTCAGCAGTCCTACTATTTGAAAAACAACTGTGTAGCAGATGATCACATTTTCTTTCAGGAGAGCAATGTAAGTAACTGCTCTTGCTATGCATCCAGCTGCAGACTTCAGGAGGTGTTGCCTTTCTCTCTGACTGGACATTATCTGGCATGGCTGAGAGCTGCCATGGCTGCTTTAAAATGCTTCAGGTAAAAATTGCTGTGACTATTTCCTGCCAGCTCTTGCCTAAAAACTTTTGTTAAGAAGCCCTGCAGGTACCTCCCAGATCCTCCTTCACAGGACTAGGCTCAGATCATAAAATGACTGAGACAAGTCAAAATCTTTCCAAAGGGGGGGGGGTGTCTTTAAAAATTCTCTAGTGCAATTAGCATTTTTCCAAGTAACACTTAAGATCCTTGCTAGAATTAATTTATTGGAGGCAGGCAAAAAAGACAAAACAGTATTTATTCCTTAGCACCTGTCAAGAATGAAACCATAACCCTCTACAGGATTTGATCAATTGCCTTAACCTGTGGTAGTATCTTGTGATAGCTGCAGATCTAAGAGGAAGTAATTTCAAATGTAATGCTTGGCTAATGGGCTAGCTTTCTTTTCAACAGCTAAAATGCCACGGTAAGTGAGAGGCTGTTTTAGTTCAAGGTGTTCCCAAACCTCTAGTCTTTATGGTTTTCATAGTTGTATTATTGCTCTACCAGTCATTTGCATGCTTATTCCTTCTGCCTTACACTGTAATCTTCTCATAACAAAAATTCAGTGTCTGGATAACTTTCAAACTCGACTGAAAATTGTGGCTATTATTATGCAACTGTTTCTTTTCATTTTTGATTCAAAAAACAGAAGTCTTAAAAACACAACCGTAGGACTGCCATTAGTTCTTTTTGTTCGGATCTTGACCTTGCTTTGCTATTAAATATTGAACACTTCATAGGCAGGCAAGTAAAGGAACAAGATATATTCCAAGAGATCAATCGTATCATACATTTAATAAATGAACTGGGATCCATACACCAAAACAGAACATCGCTTACATAATGAAGTGGAAAGTAAAAACACTACCTCTCCTGCTAGTATTTTTTTTAACCTACAGTATACCAAGTTATACAATATATTTATAGGATACTTCCAAAATGTTTTAAACATCTACATTTTGCATTCCCTCGCATTACAAAAATTACATATTAATTACTCTGGAAAGTTTCTGAACTCTGTTTAGCAGCAAATCTCCTTTCTTGATGGTTTCTTGGTACTGCCAATTCTTGCTATCAGGCCTAAAAAGTGTGAGGAAAAAAAAAAGGTGTTTAGAATTGAGACCATGTTTTACACCAAGAAACTTCCATTTATGTGGTAAATGTGATCAAAATGTACAGAATTCAACTGCGGTGTGAAATATGATTTCTAGGAATTGGCAACGTACCTGTTAGTTTCTACAATCTCATTTACTTTGTCTATTTTGCAGTGTAATCGCCCAGCTGCAATAAATCTTGAAAGCTCCCTAAGAAAAGAGAAAAAAAGTGGTTAAATGATACTTCACCAAGAACTGCAGGCCTAGCAGCAGAGGACCTGCTCACACTGATAGCCTGCTGACAAAACACTGTCATCACACTATTCCTGAAGCAACAACCTCTGTATTTTTGTAAGGTATCTTACACACCCTAATCTTATCAGTGCTTGGGCATGAAACAAGAACAATCACTACAGCAAGCTGAATGCAAAATATCTTAATAAACATTTTATTCTCAAGCCTAAATCTCATTCTTGAGTTAAAGTGAGACTTATCGTTTAGCTTAGCATCCATTACTGCTCAAATTCAAAGGCAGCAGTCACATAAACACATATTCAGAATTTATCCTGTAAATATCTTTGTGCCAGTCAATTCATTTTAAAGGTCCCTTAGTAGTTTCTTATTTTCTAGTAGCTCTAAATATGTGGGGGTTTTTTCCTAATCAAGTGGTGGCTCACAGGACATTGCTGATGTCAATAAACAAACAAAATTTCTAGATACACAGTAAGACAAGTTACAACTATTGCTAAATTAACGAGAAGCATAACAGCTAGTATGACTTAAGCATTTACCTCTGAACCGAACGGTATTTGGTTTCTCTTGAAACACCTATTAATTCATTTCTGAGTATTTCAAGCAGTACTCATATTTCTGTAACACTTTTCTATGTTAGAAAATCTGCAATTTCTTTATGAAAGAAGAATGATTCCTGTGAAAGCATTTGAAACAAAGTGTTTCACATACATTATCAAGGTAAAAATCAATTTCTCACCTCACAATAGTTCTCATCTAAACTAACTCACTTCCCATTAGTTCTCATCTCATCTAAATCTTGGCTTTCCTTTTTTTGCACTAGGAAAGGAATTGGAAACCAAGACTGCACTGTGTATCTGATTTAAGTGAGAAACATCACATCCTGTTCATGTACCAGAAAGCACGCAAAACTAAATTAAGGACACGTGTAGGGTAGATAAAATATGTCAGTCCCTAAAGCTGAAACATTGTGAACCAAGTTGTCTTCTAAAATACTAAGTTTTGTGGCTTATGAAGGTCCACAGAAATATCAGTATAAAGAACAAAGTCACTAGTAAAAGACTGGTTTCTCAAATGGCCCTCAGAATGAAAGAAGGACTGGAACAGTTGTCACAAGAGACTGCTCTCAAATAACTGTCTTTACTGAAAGAAGATTCACTTCTATTTCTGTGGAAGGAAGAGCTTGGCTAAATTTAACTTGGCAGGTTTATAGTCAAAGTAAAACAAAGATTTTTATTTATGAGATCATTATAAATAGTTAAAATGTGTAAAGTGAGATCTTTATAAACTTAAAAAGCTGAACAACTTACTGATCTATGAATTCTACACTGACTCCAAATGCTTCCGCCATGTATCCTAATGTCAACGACCGGTAAGACTCGAGGAGCTGGCTGTATGCATGAATTCTCATTTCCCGTACGTAGTATCGATAGTGAGGTGCAAACAGCCAATCTTTTTTCATCTCTTGCTCTACAATAGCTGAAAGGAGAAAAAGAAAAAAAAGATCAATTTATAATCTCTAAGAAGTGTAAAATATCATTTAGGTAAGCAAAATATGTAACACCAATTAACAAATAACCCGTGTGATCAAAACAACATCGCATTGTTGCATACTCCTGGGTATGAAAAGTACTCTGCACTATGCGTAAATAAATGTGTAAAACTGTATTCGTTCTAGAACCAGAAGCAGTAGTAAGATGCAAACAATATTGTGGCAAAGCTCATTTGTCAGCACAGAGTACTTCTGGCATGTCAGCATCTCTCTCCCTGTACTGCAGGGGGATCACCTCACTAGGAGCAAGGGCTGAAACCTGTGGCCACATGGGTGTAACAGGGTGCTGAGATGCAAGCAGTGGTTGGTGTGTATCTACCTGAAGAAACATTCTTACCCAAAGCTAGGTAATGAAGTAAGATGAACTGTCTGGTTACAACAAGCTACTTACATGGATTTCTAGGAACTGTGATTTTTACTCCAGCTGACGCTTAGTTCTCAGCTTGTGAAGAAGACCAGCAGCAGAAAAACACTGGCCTCCAATTTTAATCTCATCAGGCCTCGTCTTCCACAAAAGGAAGGATTCTTTTTTGCTATTTCTAAATGTCTGATTTTTTTTCTATTCTAAATAAAGGAAATGTCAAGAATAGAGAAAGTTTTCTGAGAATACTTTCTTAAGGGTCACCCTTTTAAACACAAACCAGACCAGGAAGCCTGGTAGCAGCAATGAAAACTTCCCATGTAATTTCTTTTACAGTCTAGATTTCAGCATCTTTATAAGGCCTGTAATTTATTTCAAAGATCAAACTTTCAAAACTTTCCCATTTGGCCTGGTTCTTCACGTCAGATGGTGCTCCACAGCTAGGTGGAAAAGAATTTGAAAATAATCAGATGTGACCTTACCAATGAGTAAGGCTCATTGTGGTGAAGATTTATTTTTAAATTAGCAACAACTTTCAGGTCATTGTTTAAAAGAAAGATTTTTTTTGTTTTCTGCATAGAGAAGCTCCAGTTCTAGACTGTAGCTACTCCACAAAAGTTCTGAATGATCTGAAACAAGCAACTGTGGCACCTGAAACACTGTCGTAAGAAACAACTTACCTAGTGACTGGAAAAAGGCTGCGTAACTGCATTCGTAAAGGGAGAAGAGGTACTGCCGTACAGCAGGCAAACTATGTAACACCTCCAGAATCTCTGCTCCTTTAATAACCTGAAAGCAAACAAAAAAAATCATGTTTAAATACCATTACTTTCAGCATGGAGACAGAAGGAAAGGCTGGGTTTGTGAGAACCCATGCTTACCTTTTCCCTGAGGTCAGGCCTGTCTAATGCAATCATGCTGACGTAGACAGTGTATGTTACAAACGTTTTGTAATCCATGAGTTCATAGGACGTAAACGTTGACACTGTGTCGAGGAAGAGCTCCGCGGCCTGTTTGAAATCCCGAATAGCCACACAGTACAGACCCTGGTACACTTTTAGACGATTTCTCCTATCCCAGTCTCCGCCTTCTTCTATTAGGCTTAAAAGAGAAAAAGAAAAAAATTACTTACGCAGATGTATTATGGAATAAGCTATATGAAACACGTCCAGTGAATCAACCGACAGTGTGATTTGAGCAAGAATAACCTATTTTATGTCACAACATGCTGAAACAGTCCATGCTTCATACATCTGTCAAGGGCAGCAGCGACACTTTCCTGGGGCAGGAGAAGCCAGCCACTTTTGCACAGTGCACATCTCAACTTTAAAATGTCAGAATTTCAGAAGCTATAAACAACAGCCTTTTGGGATACGCACATAACTATTACTGTCAACCTCAACCGTGGCAACATACTTCCACTTGCTGCTAAGATCAAAGCTGTCCAACTAGCGGCACAGAAAAACTTGTAACAGCCAAACATTCAGGAATCTCATTAACATAAAATCGATGTGGCCAGAAGCAAGAGCACGGGCCAAGACAAGATCTGTTCAGAAGGCACTGCACAGGAAAATCAATGCCCAGGGAGCACTCTAAGCTCTAACGGCACCTCCCAGGGCACCAGCACAGACTGGAAGCTGCAGTGGGCTGCAGTTTGCAGAGCGCTTCCTAGTACAGGAGCAGTGAAACACTACGTGTTGAGAACACAGAGGGACAAGCTAGCAGGGGAAGTGAGGGAAGGCCAGCTGCACCGAGGCGCGCCGTGTTGACACTGGGCTCTTGCTCCTAGAGGAGACCCTGGCATTTTACCAGCCCAGCTGGATGGCGCTGGCATCAGCCGAGTTCAGCTGGCATTCCTGCACCGCACGTTGTTGTACGGGGTAATCACACCCAAAGCTGTTTTCTATCAGCTACAGAGCAGTGGGGGGTGCAGCTTCAAACCAAGTCAGCTGCTAGAAAATAACTGAAACAAAAACATTACCCTTCTTTTTTTCCTCTTCCCCCTCGCAAAAGCCTAGGAACTCTCTAGTACAAGGTACCACCACCCATTATTTTGTGACTCTGTCTGACCACCAGCTGTTGTCATTGCCTGACGGCAAGGTGTTTACCTTGAATTTCTTCTGCTGCAGTTTCCCTGAGCAGCCCCCAGCCCACACCGTACCTTTTTGCCTTCTCAATGTTCCGCGTGATGAGGTCGTTGTCCATGTAAAACAAGCCAATCCTCAGCAGATAGAACACGATATCCAGGCGATGCCCCAGCGCCACGGTTTTGTCGTAAGTCTTGCGGAACGCAGTCAGAGCTCCCTCCTAGCAAGACATTTTACGTTGTAAGAGCTTTAAAAGCAGCTAGAATATTTGCAGAACG
Source organism: Heteronetta atricapilla (assembly GCA_011075105.1). NCBI lineage: Eukaryota > Metazoa > Chordata > Aves > Anseriformes > Anatidae > Heteronetta > Heteronetta atricapilla. The sequence goes on from CM021742.1 coordinate 14,713,335, forward strand.
TCTGTCAAACGTACACACGTTGTCTTCCACGGGCAGCCCTGCCAGCTGCACACAGAACTTTAACACTGCATATTCTGAATAAAGAATCAACGTTCAAACCAGAAGTTAAAAAATGTAAGAGGAATGGCTTTTTTTGACTCTAAGGACTAGAGCAATCGAGACTGTAACTTGACATTAAGTTGCATTGTGTAACTACCTTAGGAAAGCCTGAAGATACGAGGTAAATGAAAAATAAAATCTACAAATGGAAAATAAATTTCTCCCTTTTCAAGACAAAGTGTTTCAGTAGCCTGCTTGTTTGTTACTAGATAATTTACGTTTCAATAACCACCACCCCCCCATCTCCCACTCACAGAGAAACCACACTGCCAAACCAAACGTGAAGCCATAAAGCCTGTGCCAGGAACCAACCTTGTCCCCGATCCTGCACAGGTACTCAGCTTTGGCCATCATGGCATCTCGGATTTCACTCTCCCCCAGGATCTTTTCAGCATCCTCTAATTCGTTGTCGAGGCGTTTCAGCTCTTCCTCGTTGGCTTTCTTCATTTTGTTCAGCAGCTCTGTGTCCACCTGCCACTCGAGAGACTTGCAGAGCGCTTCGTAATACGGAGCCATGTCTGAAAGAAAAGCCAGAAGGTTTGGTACCGACTGCTGGAGCAGGGGTGCGTTCATAGGGCAGGGCACTGACGGACACCACAACGGCTCACCAATGCCAGCCAGGCTCTTCCTGCAGCCAGGTACCTGTTAGGTCCCCACAGCCTGCTGCACGTTACTGAGCTGCTTCAGCAGGCCTTGCCTCTCCTGGCTGGTTTTGCTGATCCTTCCTACCAGGGCTGCTGTTGTACCTCCCCGCTCAGCATTTCCCTACCATTTATTCAACCCCCAGCACACGCCAGACACAGCTCGTGCCTCTTACACCACCAGCACCCTGCTGAGAGCACTGATAGCCAGGGAGGGGCACAGCACTGATACCTCCAAAGCCCTGAATTCCTTCCCCGCCACCAGCACCTCCCCCCTCACAGATGCAGTCAGGCTGCCCTTGTCACGGGGTTGGCAGGGCCCTCCAGTGAGGCTGTGGGCACACAGACAGAGACACAAGCAGACAGAGCCCTCCGGCCGCCCCAGGGATCTCCCCAGCCACCTCCTGCTACCAGATAGACACAACCACCCCCTGGCTGGCTGGCTGACCGGCAGACAGACTGATGGACCCAGAGACTGTCAGACAAATGGGCAGGCTGTCACATAGTCCATCCGACAGACCAAAAGACAGAGTGACAGGCTGTCGGACAGGCCATCAGACAGATTAACAGGCTGTTGGACAGCCCGGGAGGCTGTCAGATAGACCATCAGACAGACAGGCAGGCCCTCAGACCGACCCTCGGGCCACCAGACAGACCGGCAGGCCGTCAGACAGACCCACAGACCAGCAAACAGACCGTCAGACAGACCCACAGGCCCTCAGAAACCGACGGGCTGCCAGACAGACCGGGAGGCCCTCAGACAGAACGACAGACTGTCGGACAGGTCGTCAGGCAGCACCACAGACCCGCAGACAGACTGCCCCTCAGGCCCTCAGCCCGTCCGTCGGGCCCTCAGACAGCCCCTCAGGCCCCCAGCCCGCCCGCCAGGCCGCTCCCCGCCGGCCCAGGCCCTCACGCACCGTGCAGCCGCACGGCCGCCATCAGCTCATCTCGCGCGGCGGGGTCGGGAGCCCGTGGCCGGAGGCTGAGCAAGAAGCGGAGCTGGGCGATGCGCAGGTCGGGGTTCTTGGGCAGCCCCTCCTCCTCCAGGTTCTCCAGCGGCATGGCGGCGGCGGCGGGGCCCTGCTGAGGCGGCGGCGGCGGCGGCGCGGCCCCAGTGACTCAGCCGCGACGGCCGGAAGCGGCGCCCCGCTTCCGCTTCCGCCTCCGGCCGCTCCGCCCCTGCCAGCAGCGCCCCCTGCCCGCCGGGAGGGCAGGGAGGGCAGGGGAGCGCGGTGCGCATGCGTAGTGGGATGGGGAAGGGGAGGGGGGAGCGGTGCGCGGGCACGACGCGGGCTGCAGGGGGCGCGCGCGCACGCGGCGGGAGCGGCACGAGGGGGCTGCACCGTGGAGGGGGGGACGACACACACATAGGGACAGTGCCCAGAGCCCCTGCACCCGCCTCAGCCGGCCTCGTGCACCCCATCCCCTCAGCTCCTGCTCTGCCCCTTCCCCATGGGGCACGTGGAATAGGAAAATAATAAAAATAAATGGGAAAAAAAACTGTCCGTGGTTGTGAAGTGGTGTGCCTGTGCTGCGCTGTGAGGGGAACCGAGCTGCACGCAGCGGGGTTCGGCCCCTCTGATCCCCAAAGTGTGCCCTCATTGGAAATTTGGGGACGTTTCTTGTCAGAAACAGCGGTCAGGCGTTGAGATGGGTCCTCCAGGGAGGTTGGGGGGTCACGGTCCCTGGGGGGCTCAAGGGAAGGTTGGACATGGTAGAAAAAAATAAAATTCCTTAACTGGTGGTGGTAAAAAAAATAAATCAGCTTGTAGCCTTCATTGTGGCGGAAACAAACTTGTCTGTGCTACCCAAGAGAATACTTGCGGCTCAAAAAGCCAGAAGGCTGACAAAAAGGGCTTTTAAAAACCCATGTTTTGATGCCACCACATGCTGTGCGGGACTGTGTCTCCCGGCTTCTTCGCCACACTCCCGTGTAGTTCTCATTTAGCTTTTCCTAGCATTTCTCCATCCCCGCATTAAACATTTTGCTTTTACCTTTCCCAGCCTCGTGCTCTTTCCCCACACAACGGTCCTGCAGGGCTGCTGCGAACCGTTCCTGCTGGATTTCACAGACGGGGCATGCGGCAGCAGCACCGCGTGTCCCCATCAATTCCCCTTGGTGGAGGTGGTTCGGTTCAGCTCCGCTTGCCGCCCTAAATCAAGGCCCTTTCTCATCCTATAAGGCAAGGCGAGCATCAGCCCTCGTTTTCCCTTGGCTGTTTGTCTCTGTCAGCCCTAACAGGATAACGATGCGGCTGGAGCCGGGCTGCTGCTCCTGCGTAACCAAGGATGCTCCTCTGGACACACTTGGCTTTTAAATGATGCCTTTTGCTGGAGCTGAGCTTTAAACACGGTGCCTCTCATATTTTGGAGTTGGGTTTCTCTTCTACATCATGGGAGAAATTGGTTCCTCCACTGTTTTAGCACCGCTTATTCCCCAGATTGGTTTCTTTACGTTGGTCATGAATTATTTAGAAGTTTGCCAGCAGACACTGCTGTCTGCTGCATTTTTGATAAGTGCTAATATTTGTTATGTTGATTCTGATCTTTTTGTTTGTTTGTTTGTTTTTCATGTAAATCGCTGGCTTGCACTTCTGCAGCATTTTACAATGAAAAAAAGGAGAACAAGTGTTTGGAGTTGGGCAGTTCCTTTGTTCTTTAGGAGCAGCCTTTTTTTTTTCCTGTTTCTTTTTTTGATTTGCAATCTCTTTTGTATTGATTGTGCCATCAGGAATTGCTTTGTTGCTTTGCAAAGCGCTGCGTGTTGCAGTAATGCTGATGATATTTGCCTGGTGGCCTTCGCGTTTGCTCAGAAACCTATTAATTAGTTGGTTGCTTTCTTGTTTGTTTGTTTAGGACAGACACTTTTAGGCCTCCTGCATATATTTCTGTTGGAATCTTGTCCCCAGATACGTTTCAGGATGATGTGCTCTGGAGCCGTGGCCTGCTGCATCTTGCTAATATGCCATGGGTAGGAAGAAAAGGCCGGCTGGTTCTCTCTGACGAGTCCTGAGCGCCCAGGCACTGCTCACCCAGTGGATATTTCTCATGAAGGACATTAAGCTGGGGTTTGGTCATAAAAATTTAGTTCCTAATAAAGATCGGTCTTTTTTTTAAAGACCATGCATAACTACTGTAGCTCCAGTCACTCTTACTGCCTGCCCAAACCTCTCACCCTTCTAATCCTGCTGCATTTTGTCCTCCACGATGTGTTGTGGAGGGAAGAGCCAATTTTGTTATCGTGACGCATGAAGAAGCTTTTCATTCTCCCATTTCTGGATTTCCCACCTTTTCCTTGGCCCCAGTGTCAGTTGTTAGGAGCGAGAAGAAAGTAAGAGAGTCGATTTTTAATTTTCTTGGGCTTAGTTACTGCTGAAATGTCATGTTTTGTTTTGTAACTGTATGAAACACTAGTTAATTAAAAAAAGCCAACACTTCTCGTCTGTAAATATTTGCCTACACTTTGCATATTTATGTATATTTAAGCAGTAACTGGGAGTAAGGGAGCCGGCTGCACGCATGTGACATTCACTGCTAAACACGGAAGGAAACTCAGAGAGAATATTTGGGTCTCAAATACCTCTGTGAGGAAATAAGGCCCCATGGTGACTGTAATTCTTACGTGGTCTGACAGCATTTAAAAAGATCCAAATTAATAAATACAGGAGGTTTTTTATTTTTTTAATTTTTTTAACCACATGGACCTCAGCTGACTTCTTCCCTCCCAGCAAGGTGCGGTGGTGCTGTGGGCAGCCCTGTGGTGGCCAGCAGAGACAGCAGGGCTTCGCTGCAGGCTGGGAAGCGCATGTACTTCCACATTGGTGCCATGCATCGGGCACAGCCTGGGACACGAGAGGTCCTGCCGGAGCATCAGGCAGCACTTCTGTGCTGTCAGGTCAGCCACCGCTGCCAGCAGGTCGGGATCATGGCTGGGAGCAGCACACATCCCACTGTACTGTGCATAAGATTGCTTTTTGGATACTCATCCTCTCTGGCAGGATGCACGAGTGATATCCCTGAGGTATCCAAGATCCTCCCAAGGTTTCTGCGTGCTGAGGGAGCACTGGGAGCAGCGAGCACCCCCATGAACACCAGGCTGCCCACCCCAGCTCACTTGCCCCCTAATCAGCTCCGCTACCGCTCTCCTCTTTCACCGGCCGTGGCTCAGCCCAAATATCACCAAACGACTTTCCTTTCCCAGTCGAAAAGGAGTGCAGGGTCCCGTGAGCAGGCTGCAGTGCTTTGTGCTGCAGCGAGGAGCTCTCTGCACACACCACCCCACCGTGAGCTGCAGGCTCACCGCCGTAATGCCAGTTACACCTTCTTACCTTGCTTGAAGCCGTGCTGTGATCCTCAGGCTTTTTCATCTTGTCAGCTGGGTATCTGTTTCACTTTAATTGGTGCCCTTTTTTTATTTATCTGGATATTTTCAAATCAGTAGATCCTTCCCTGTTAGCGCACCAGGGATGCTTTGAAGGGCAACATTTCCCTTAATCCACACACGAAGTCTTTTGCAGAATTAAATCAGGGAGCTCCAGCAGACAGACAGCTTAGGGGGAAGTTAGTACCCCCGGAGGACAAAACTAAGCCACACCATTAGTCAGAGATGTGGGAAGCTGTGAGCATCTAATGGCCGTGAGACATCACAGGGTGGCTGGGGGCTCTTCCTTCGCCCCATCACCTGCAGCAGCCCTGGGCGCAGGGGCTGGCAGGGTGCTGAAGCTGTTGGATGCGGCTGCTCCAGAAATCTCCTGGGAAACTCCTGTTTAATAGGTGAGAAAACGCTTTATTTGTTGCCAGGAAAGCATACAGGAGGAGAAAGTTCCTGGATGAAAAGGGAGGCGGGAGGCACGGCGTCCTCCTGCCCAGAGCCCGGTCCCGATTTGCTGTGCAGAATTTTGGCCTCTTGTCATGATCCAGGCTCCTGCTCTGCAGTTATCCCATCATAAAGCACAGCACCACTGAACTGACATCTGTACGGGCACATAACATATGTGTGTGCAAATGATTTACACTTGAACCTTAAAGGCTGCCTTTTATTTCAGCTGTTGTGGCTTGTAATGCACTCAGGTGGACGTTGGTGTTGTGTGGCTGCCTGCGAGCTGTACGAAATGGCAGACCGTGAGGCTGAATTCCAAAATGAGGCCCACTGACTGCATCTTTTCTCCTAAATGCAGACTCACTTTCAGAAAATTGGTGTTTTGGAGCGACCTACCGGTGCACTTGTTTCATACACTGCAGCAGCACCTGGGGTATAACCAGCGCTGCTATGGAGAAACGATGGGGATATTTTCACAGCCTGCTGATGGATCTGGCCCTCGCCTGCCCACGTGAAGCTCCAAGATCGATACCTCCCACAGACTGATATCAGAGTTTTTGGTGGGGGGGTGCGGGATAAGGTCTGCTGCTTTTTAAGATACCCTATTGTTTGCAGAAATCCACAAATCTTCATTAAGGTTTGTGGTCTCCAGCTGTGTGTCCATGTCTGCCTTTGTTTTTTAGGTAATTTGTGCTGTACAGTTTCACCAAATGATTGCTTTTATTGTATGCGGTTCCTTCTGCTGGGCACTTCTCTGTTGACTATGATTACTACCACGTCAACTGTAAATGCTCCTTTGCTGTGTAATTAACTTTATCTGCTTTGCTACAATGCCTCTCCCTGGTAATTACACACACTTCAGCTCTTTCACTGCATTTCTACAACTTTACGAAGTGCTGTGATTACTCTTGCCCGGTCTCTGTCCAAACTGGAGGGTTTTCACGTCTACAATTACATCTTTTTCCTTGCAGCAGCCCTGCTGTAATCTGGATATTGATTAGGGTACGTACACGATCTTTAAATAAACCACCTGCTTGGAGTTCTTTGGGGTTTGCGTGTGCTGGTAGCAAAAAGCTTGTTCAAGTCCTGGGGTTGTTGAATGTTTGGCGTTGTAGTCAGACCTGGGGAAATTTGAAAAGAAGAGCAAGAATTTAAAAATCTTCCAATGTTTCTGCTCTCTTGGGAGTGACTCTGTTTTCCTCCTTAGCTCAGTTGTCAGTCTTTTTTTTTTTTGGCATGGTGCATTAGTGACTATTGTCCTCCGTCGATTTTTTAAGCTCCTTTTTCTCAAGGTAATCGGGTGCAATCATACTGTCTGCCCGTCAGCCTGCACTTCTGCTCTCTAATGGATTTTAAACCTGGGTCAGCTTGAACCAGATTTGTCAGCTGCCAGGAGACCTCAGCGATGCCCAATTGCTTGGATTGAGGTGCAGGCCGGGTAGGACTGACCCAGGCCAGGAAAAGCACAGGGGTTCTGGCTAACCCCTGCTGCCCTGCCCTGCAGTGCCTGCATCTCCACGCCCCGTGCCAGTGCCTTCTGTGCAGCCCAGGCTAATTCTGTGGCCGTGGCAGGGAAGGGAAATGTGGGCAGCCACGAGGCACATTGGAAGGAGAGCTGGGAGCGTTGCAGTGGTGGGGACGGAGACAAACTGGGCAGAGGGGGGTCTGGTCTGCGGGAAACCAGCCTTCGTGGGTGACCGAGCGGCAGCTGACACCGCAATTACAAATATTGATGTGCTTTGCCAGGTTTTTTGCACAGCTTCTTTTCAAACACGCAGCCTCGTTTTCTTTTTCACCCTTTATAATGACAGGTCATTTTCACATCACGCAAAGAAAAGCGCTCGGCTGAGGAGTGTCATGTAACTTCTATTTAGATCTCGTAGCAAGTCAGTCAAACACACATTAATCAAGGGAAGCAGCCTTTGATGCAAACATGACTGCAGCGTTTTATCATGGTGCTGTCTTTTAAAATAAACACCGCGGTGGAGTGGATGCAGCCTGAGCATCCTGCTGGATCCACAGAGCAAGATACCTCGCTGTACTGTGTGAGAATTTGGCTCTGAGGACTGCTTGAGTACCTGGCAGCACCTGCCAGATGCCGGCTGATGTGAATGGGAAATTAGAGGAGGAAGCTGCTCTTGCTCCTTGCCCCGAGTGCTCTGAGAACCAGGGTGGGGATGGGAGTGAGCTACACCTGCACAGCAGTGCTGCGAGGGAAAATTCGGGTTTAGTGAGAATAGATGGGTTATTGCTGCGGTGCTGCAGCGCCGTCGGTACCTTTTGGTGTCAGGTTTAATCTTCTTCAGCAGCAACTTGACATTTTAGTCCCTTTTGCCATCTCTCTGTGTTGTAACCACCCCGAAGTAAGGAAACCTCTGCCGTGGTGGCACGTCATGAACGAGCTCTTAGTGCCCTGCAAGCCCCGTCACTAGCTGGGTTCAGCCCATCCCACTGCCTTGGCATGACACTAGACTTAACTCACACTTTGCAGCTGACCTACAGCATTGCCTGCTAGGTATTGTTATTTTTATCTCCGTCTCCATTTTCCTTTCATCCCCGACTTTCCTCTCCCCATCTCTTCTCTCTGTACTTTTCCTTTTCCCACGTGCTTCTTGGGGTTGGGGGTGGCAATTCACCTGGCCTGGTAAAGGAGATGGTTCTCCTGCTGTCGCCTCCTTTCAGCGTGCACTTTGGGTTTGTCATGTAGTGTACCAGATGCTGTATTTCACACGGTGTGACTTGCAACTTCTAATCCTCCCGGTAACTCACATGAGCAGGGCACAATGCCCAAGCTCTTCTCAAATACTCACCCTCTGAATCAACCTCTTTTGGCCTTCCCCTCTGAGATGTGCGGTGTGGCAGCAACCAGTGCAAGGACGCCCATCTCTGCCACAGCATTATTCCCATTTATTCGCTGTTTATTGTGATTTGGCACAAAAAATGGAACGGGATTGTCCTGGCCCACAGCCAGCAGTGCGTACTGAGGAGTGGCGCAGCACAGCCTGCTGCTTCTAACATTTTCCAGGTTAACGTTTTTCCCTGGTACAATTTAATCCCTTCCTCTCTAAAATCATAAATCACCTTTAATGTTTTCCTAGCATGACCTGCATGACAGCACCTCCCCATCTTGCCCATTTTCTTCCATGTTCACACCAAATCCTGCACTCCCACCAGTTCCAGCACCATCCCCGTCCCGCTGGGACTCCCAGCGATGTACCTGCTGCTCTGCTTTCGGGGCTGACCCCCAGAGCTATCCCCTTATCCCCTGCCCATGCCTGCTGGCAGCTGTGGCAAGCAGGGCACGAAGAACCAGAGTCTGTCTGGCTCTGGGAGCAGTTCCTGCCAGCAAAAGCACGTGGGGAAATGCAGCTTGCTGCTCTCTCAAGCAGAGGCAAAGCTGTCCCGATTTGTGGCCATGAAGCTGTTGCTGCTAATTGCAAAATACCTCCCCGTCAGCTGGAGGACTTAGCCCCACTTTCAGCACACCAGGGACGTGCCGAGCTCCCCGGTTCACACCTTCCCCTGGATATTTCAGAGCTCTGGCACCAAGCTGCTCTGTGGTGGCTTGGATGCAATCTGTGCGTGCTTCTGGTGACGGCCGTCCCTGCTCAGATGCCATTTAGCCAGGGGTCCGACCGTCAGACAGCTTGGCCTCTTGTCCGGGGCTGAGCTCCGAGAAACCCTGCCTGCCTCAGCCTGGGGCACCGAGCGCTTCTCTGCTGGCGTCCTGCTAGCCACTTGTGCAGTAGCACTTACATACATATATACACACTAGAAATAACTGTACGTGTAACTATATATACCGTGCTGTACGCATGTAAACACACACATATGAATATATCTGTCTCTGTGTATGTATCTGTGTACGTAACAAGCATTGCAGGAGTCTTACTTGCATTTTTTCTTACTCACATTTTTCTTTTCCCTTTCAGAGCATTTCCCTCCTGGAATTTTCTTTACGGCTGAGCCATAATTATCTGTTTTGCTTCCCCTTTTCCCTCTAGACTCTATTTTTGAAGAACATCTAAAATTACTAAACTATTTATTCAATTGACTTTTAATGTCTAGAACCTTTGCAAGGAGACTTTCCTGTCTTTTTTTTTATTATTATTTTTTTTTTTCCAGCTATTTTCAGCTATCTTTTTTCCCACCTACCTTCTCTGGTGTTTTGTGCCACTTCACTTGTAGTTTCCATGACAATTCTCCTTAGAGTTGGAGGCAGCCTTGTCCTTGGTTGCTGTTTTGCAAAGCTGCCCTTGCTCGTGCCCATCTAGAGACCTGCCTGCAGCAGTGCCTTTCACATCTCCTGCGTGTCCCAGCAGCGCTGTAGGGGTGCAGCAGACTGATATAATACATATTGCATTCAGCACATTGCCTTGGAAGTGGTTTGGAAGGCAGTCATCTCTTGCTTGAAGGAATCAGCATGGTCTGGACTTTGAAAAGGGACACCTGACCCGCGGAAGGGCTGTTTGTGTGGATCCTCTTCTCCTGGCACAAGGAAACCCACTGCCCCTACTCGAATTCCCACGACACGACATTTCAGGTGTGCTCAGCCTGGTACAAACAACTCCTGCCTTTCTGCACAGCCTACTCAACCTTCCCATATGCGAAACGCCCAGCATTTCTGCTCTTGCAGCTGTTTTTTCTTCAGCTGACCATTTCCTTCCATTTTTCTCTGTGCTGCCTCCCCTCGTGCTTACCTCCTCTGGCCTCCCCCGCTGCCCCCAGCTTCCTCCCGTGAATCCACTCCAGCGTAACCTAAAACACACCGCGTGGCAGTGGGAGCCCAGAGAAATATTTGCTCTGGCTCTCGGTCGCACCCGGTGATGCCAGCGAGCTCGGAAACAGGTTCTCAGCCCGGCAGTAAACGGAGCCTTTCCCGTAAGTTGAAAATTCGAGTCTTTCTCACACGCTGCAGTCAAAATGATTGTCAGCTCAAACAGCGCCTTTTAACCAGATTCAAAGGAATGCATTCAGAGCAGATTTGGAGTTTGCACCACGATCAAACTAATTACAATTACCAGCCCATTACTGAAACAGAAAACACCCAGACTGCCACAATATTTGAAGCAATGTTTTAAGGCACAAACACAACACTTCAGAAAAAAAAAAAAAAAAAAAAAAGCTTTAAAGGCCAAAGGCATCATCTTTTAAACAGTCTTAATTGCCTGTAGGATAAATGGAAATGACGTGCTGGGGGAAAGGGAAAGCTATGAGATAATCCATGTGGCTACAACGAAGGAGGAGGAGAGGGAGGTGGCTGTGATAGATGGGTGAGCCACCCTGGGCAGATGTCCCCAGCCAGCTAGAAAAGTCTGTGTCTCCCCCTGCAAGTCTGTGTCCTCCTCCAGCTTCTTTTTGGGAAATTAGTTTATAAAACTGGGTTGTCTGGGGCCTTGGCTTCCTCCTCCATCCCCAGCAGGTGACCTGTGCCGGTGCTGGGCAGAAGCAGCAGTGGGCTCAGGGGAAGGTGCCCAGACTGTCCCTTGTGTCCCTCATGGCCCACTTGGGGCTCATTTTTGTATTAATTTCTAGTAGGCAGAATGCCCTTTCTGCCCCCAGGCTCGCGGCTGGATGCACCCTGCATTCAGGGACGTGCGGTGCATTTTCCCAGGGAGCTGCTGCTTGCTGCATGCCCCCTGCCCTCGTGCTCTGGCTGCCTGGGGCTGGACCCCCAAAAAACAGAGCAGCAGGGAGTGAGGCATGGGATGAGCCTGGGAATCGTGGCTGCAGCTCCCAGGCTGCAGCTTCCCTCTGGTTTTTGACTCTGCCCTGTGCCCCGGGGACGTGGATCCAGGCGGCCTGGTCGCGGCTCCTGCCGAGCAGCGGTGTTTATGGCTGGCGTGGTTTTGACACACGGGGCTCGCCTTGGCTTCGCCCCAGACGTGCGGTTTGGAAGTGAATATGCCCTGCAGCACAAAGGTCCGGGAGCTGAGAGGGCTTTGTCAGCAGCAGGCTCACCTCCCTGGTGCTGGGGTCGAGGTGCGGCTGCTCTGCAGTCCCCTCCTGGCATCGCGAGGTTGCTGGCATTTTGTTCCAAGCAAGGCTAACGATGGGAATGTGCTGGATGCTGCAAAGAGATGTCTTGGGTATACAAAGCCACTCACAAGCCTGAGAGGAGAAGAGGGAATTTTTAATTTGGCAGAGCGATAGGCATGGTGAGCGCTCTTGTTTTTAATAAGCTCACAAAGCTCTCTTTAAAGCCAGGGCTTTTTTTTTTTTTTTCCATCCTGAACAGATGAGGTATTTTCATTTCATAATGAACGCGTGTAATGTCCAACTTCCAGAAAGCCTTTCACTTGAAAAAAAAAATAGCAAAGGCTTTTTTAGATGCTGAAGAAAACGGGGTGGAAGTAATCATGAAACAAAATGCTGGGATATTTGCTCTGCGCTCAGAGATTGTGTGGCATCTTGCATTGTCTGGACCAGAGCACGGGGAAATAATCATACGTGCAGATCTCTCAGGCTGGGGCAACAGGGAGAGAAGCCAATCTCTGCGTCTCCACAGAGCTGGAAGAAATCTCAGATATTTCTGTTTGTCTGCAGAACAGCTGGGGACTTCTCAGACATGAATCTAATTAAGCATATTCCTCGCCACAAACACTTCAAGTCCTATTTCTGAGATCCGGATGTCTGTCCAAAATGAATGCTTAGGAATATTGCTTTCATGCACTGTGTGTTTGTGTTTTTTTTTTTTTCCTTTGGTCTGGGCAAAATTAAATTATTTTTATAAGCTCGGCACAGAATTTACTGAAGTCAATAATATTGATTGATATCTGGCCATCAGCAGAACGCCCTGCATTAATAACAGCTGAGTTTGATACAGAGGGCGGGGGATGCTGCTCCTGGAGCGGTGGCAGTGATGTGAGGGCTGAAGCCAGCCAGGCAGGGATGACATATATCCACGTACATACATCTTACACACCCAAAATGCTCAATCCTCTCCCCACAGGCATGCCGACTGCCCCCGCTTGCCGCAGTCAGGAGAGGACTGAACCAAAAGCATCATTTCCTCTGCTCACCATAGAAAGATCTTTAAAATACAACATTTGCTTCCTGAGATGTGGGAGCTCTTTCTTAATAACAATAAAGAAAAACCACCCATTTTTAGAGAGAATTATTTCCTCTTCCTCTGCCTCTTCCTATGGCACCTCCGTACTGCCCAGGAGCAGCAGCCAGGCCCGGGGTGGCTGCAGGCTGTAAGCTGCTGCCTGGGATTGCCCAAATCCTCCCTCAGAGGTGAGGCTCGGGCAGGCAGGGAGCCCAGGACATCCTCCTCACCTGTGGTTATTTCACCAGTCTCACCCTCAGGTGGGCTTTCCGGGTCTGGTTCTTTCACAGGTCATTTCCCTCTGGATTTTTGAGGATTTGGAGGAATCGTTTCCTTCAGGGAATAAATTTGCCTGAGGAAAAATTCCGGTATTGATTCATTGAGGATTTTATCTATCCACCTGTTTCCTGCTACCTTTAATTTCATTCTTAATCCATCCGTCACCAGGCACAAGGCTTGCAGGAATCCAGCCCTGGGCTCCAGGTCCTGTTCGTGATGCAGTAAACTGCAGCTGTGGCAAGGCTGGTTGGTGCAGCCACGTATCCTAAGACCATCAACAGGAAAAACAAAAAAACAATAAGCTTCCATCTTGTAAGCTCCTCCTTGAGTCTCTTACATCCGAAGTTATTTGTCTGTGCTCCTCGGTTTGGTTTATGTTCATTTGCATACACGATGTATAGCCAAGGACGGTGAATTCTCCTGGTAGGCTTCCACTCTCGTAAGAAACGTGATGGAAAGTGGAAGATGTGATGTGGAAGATGTGATCATCTCTCTCCCTAGTGGCACCAGTAAATATCACACAGATCAGATTAAACCCTTGACATTTCTCCAACAGTGTGAAATTTGCTTGAAGACGCTGGAAAATGAGTTATAGATGTGAAAGCAAGGCTCGGGATATGAATGCAAACACGTTAACCCTAAAACCGAGGTAAGTTGCTCTCCCTCCTACCCTGGAGCACGGAGCTGGATGCATTCAGTGAGCAGCGCTAGCAGAGCAAAACCTGGGAGAGAGGAGAAATATCGAGCATTTCAAGGAAGAGGCTGATCTTACTGCAGAGGAGTCGTGGCAGCAATCACAGTACTCAAAGTAGCTTGATGCCTCTCATTAATTTCCTAAGCACTACCCTGTTGGCCCTTCGGAGATGACCAAGACAGGACCCGATCCCAGCTGCTACTTGCAAACGTGCTCACGAAAACTGCGGCTGCTTACAGCGCCTGTGAGCATCGCCGGAGTTTCCATGGCGATGCCCAGGCTGGCTGCAAGATGCCGTCCTTAACCACCTCACCGTGCATCCCTCCCGGGGACACGGGCTGCGCAGCACATCGCTTGGGCAGGAGGAAGCAGGGGTCTTGGGGGAGGCAGTGCTGCTGCTGGAGGGCTGACAGAGAAACCTGAGCGTGTACCGGGTGGGCTGGGAGGGCACCCGAGTGCTGCAGGTTTGGGAAGGAGGGAGGCGAGCCCGGCCCTACGCCTGCGGATGGAGATGGGGGAGGATTTTGCCATGCCAAAATCCAGTCCCAAATAGCCCTGTGGGGTGCTCTCGTGTTGGCCCTGCTGACCTGGCCTGGAGCTGCTCACGGGTTTTTGTGTCCTCCTCGAAGAGGGGCTGGCTGCTTGGCAGGCGTGGAATTAACATAAATGAGCCGAGGGCACACTGATGGGCAGCACCGCAAAGGTCACCGCGCGGCAGCAGGTGACTGGCTTCCCCGCAGCAGATATTCCGCCTTTGCTGAACAAACACCCCCAGACACGCAGGTGAGGCGGCTACACACGGCTAAGCTATTCTCAGACCCAGCATTTGGGGAAGCGGGCCCGCTGCCGGTACCTGACGGGAAGCGTGTGCCACCTCACGGGCGGGGAGGTTGTCACAGGTGATAAATCCCGGCCCTCACCTGAACGCGGGATGACTGCGTGTCCGCCTGCACGCCCGGCCCCTTCGGCTTCGTGTGCTCGCAGCCTGCGTTTGGCACGGTTAGGTTTGCCAAGGAGATCAACAAAGGTAACGCTTGGGGCACTGCACAACGTCTGCTCCGCCAGGTCCTGCTCCCAGACCACGACCACCCCCCGACACACAAAGTTAGTGCAGCTCCTACCAATTCCAGTCCTCGGAGTGAAGGTCAAGAGTACATTCAAGAGTACCTTTTTTTTTTCCTTTTGAGAGCTGTAATGGAAAAAAAAAAAAAAAACAAAACTTACCAGATATGGAAACAGGGTCAGAAAGCCACGGATAAGTGGAGCAGAGCATCAGAAGAAATGACAGGAGACCTAATTATGGGATTGAAGGTATGGCGTGAAGGAGGTAAAAATCTCACAGGAACTTGTGTCTCCTTGTATTTTTTCAAGAACATGAAAAGCTCTTTCCTCTTCTTGCCTCAGCCTTTTAGAAATCAGTACATTTTTAGCTGAAAGTTGGAGACGGGGACCAAATGGCCTTGGAATTAAACAGCAGATTTCAGTTGTCTAGGAACAGCTGGAGAAGTGTTAGCATTTTCTTCCTCATACACAGGATGGGATGACTGACCTTGAAAATGTAGACGAAGTCAAGGGAAACAGTTGGGCTTTTTTTCCCACTTTTCCAAACTGGAGTTTGCATTCCCCACCACCACATGCCCAACAGTGCTTTCTACCAGCTACCCACTCCGTGTGCTTAATTTAGAAGGACAAAATTACGCAGCACCGAGCTATTATATCTTTAATGCCTCAGTAATTCATCCTTGCTGCTTGCCCTGCTGGGCTGGCATGGGCCACGTTTGCACGAGCAGGCACTCACGTTCCTGCCTAAGAGCTTCCCCGTCCCAGGGTTCAAACTTGCTCATGGAAACGGGGCAGCACAGCGGGGGCAGGCAGCCATAACCCCCCCACCAGAAATTCAGCCTTCTGAAAGCCTCAAATTCAGGGACCCAGCATCTGAGGGAGCGAATGGAGAGTGAGGTTGTGTTGAGAAAACATCCTCCAGACCATGCTCTGGGGAAAGAATAAGGAGTGCGAGCAGCAGGGGTGGTGCAGAAGGGTCCAGGCACCTTTCCTGCTGCATGATTGAACCTCGCTTCCCTCCGTGCTCCCTGCAGCCACCTCTCCTCTGCTCTGCAGGCAGGCAGGGGCCTGGGATGCTGCTGCTGGCTGGAAATCAGCTCGCTCGGGCCCTTGCTGCAGAAGTAACAGCAGAGCATCAGGGAGAAGAAGGCATTAGGCTGCCGTATGTGGTCCGCTCCCACTGCTCGTGAAGCTCTTCCTCCCCCGAGGCGCCGCGAATAAATAATGCAGGATGAAAACGAAGCCAATGTGGTTATCAGGGCTATTAGATGAAAGCACGTCGGGAGCTGATGTGGCTTTAGATATCCCGGCTGCAGTTTGATGCAGTGGGTAATGGGGAAATCACTTCTCTGGAAGAGCACACGCGTGCCGGTGGGAAGAGGGTGCCCCGCCGTCACCAGGCCTGCCTTATCTTCAGGAACGAGTGCTGTGGGATCTGGCTCCGTGTTGGTGAAACTTGATTACTGCCTTATCAGCCAGACCTCAAGGGATACAGGCATGCTGTTATTAAAATATGTTATTTCCTCGCAGCTCTTCATGTAAATGGTAGAGGCCGCGATGCAGAACCGCCTGTGTGTCTGAAAGCGCATTGAGCTCACCTCTGTAAGTGAAAACCCGTCTGTTTCAGGGCTGGAGGTAGGTGCTCCAGCAGGGCAGGGCCTGCTTTCTTTGTCTTTTGCAGCGAGCCATGGTCTGTGACGGGGTAAAACAACCAGCCCGGTGCTGGGGTGCACCCACGCCCCGCCAGCCCCATCCCAGCTGCCTGTGAGCCTCAGGCTGGTCCCGAAACCATCCTGCAAACCCCAGCACCGCTACCGGCAACAGGCAGGAACCTGCTGGTGGTGCTGGGGAGGCCCCAGGCACTGCCTGAACGTCCCCAGACAGAAAATTCCTCAAAAAGGAAAATGGTTCGAAACATTTTCATTTTGCTCATCGTGTCTCTAAACTGCCTGCAGATTCCGTCAAGAATCTGGGGTTGTTTTGACCTGGAAGAATCAAAGCGTCTCCGTTCTGACAAGCCGGCGTACTTTGACTGATGCCAGCTAAAATCAGCCCTTTCAGACTGAGAAATTTTACAGCGTCATTTGCATACAAACGGGGATCCAGGCAAGCACTTGAAAATTTCTTGCACATCCTGACAAAGGGATTTTACACTGAGAGCCCAGCAGTATTGACGTCCCCATCAACATCAGTCTGAAACTCGGGATTATGAAAGCGATACCGGGAGCCTTCCACCTTTCCTTCCTCCCCCCCAGCCAGGCTCTCCCAGCACTCGGGGCTGTCACCAAGCAAGCAGCATTAAAGCTGGAGGCCTCGGGGGCTGCCAGAAAGCCTCCACGGGGAGCGGCGCTTGTTTGCTCCAGTTCCATGAGCATCCCAAATCAGCTTCCTCTCCCTGCATCTTTCACCTTCATAAATATGTAAAGAGCTGCTTCCTCTGAGCGTGGCCCTCAGCCAGCTCCACCGGGCCAGGTGGTGGAGGCAGGCGGGGAAGCCAGCCGTGCTCACTCCCACCGTTACAGAACCTGAAGCAAACTGTTGGAAATGTTTCTTCCCTTTCCTTCCCTTCACCTCCCCTCCCCGTTTGGCCCCAAATAATGGCAATTTTACACCAGCACCCACTTGGCTCCCGTGTCCTGCCCCTGTAGCTGCGCGGCTGGTGCGAAACACGACGTGCAAATATTTCGCTCGACATTTTTTAACCGTTTTTACAAGGTTCTATGAATTTAGTCAAACTCCTTAAATATGCATAAACCACTCACCAGCCACACCATCTGATGAAGGAATGAGCAGGCTCGAGGGGTGGGGGGTGGGGATTTCCTATTTTGAAGAGTCATCCCATAAATTATTCAAGAGCTCTAATGTGACCAGCTGTATTTACTATCAGGGGCCAAGAGCTCCCAAGGCTGCTGCCTCCCTGCTCTGACCAGAAACCTCCCTGCTTCGCCTCTTGGCTCGGCGTCAAGGGGCGATTGAACCCATCCGGCCAGAGCAGGAGGAGGTTGGGGGCTTCTTCGGGTCCTCCCAGCCTGGTGGCAAAGCCTTTTGCTCAGCATCTCCCCCTCGGTGCCCCTCAGATGCCAAAAATGAATGTAGGAGAAAGGAAGAAAAAAAATAAAAATCACTTCTCCATTAGGAATGATGTCATTACAGTTCTTCCCCCACCCTGGCCAAACCCCTGCATTTGGCTCAGCAGCCACTCGGACCCTGTCCGTCACCGTGCCTTTGTGCCCCGCCATCGGTAACAACTGCAGCACGTCCAGATGTTTTGTGTATGCTTCAGCTTTCATTTATTTGTTTTCTGGGCCGAGTTACTTGGGATACTGGAAATGTAAATAATGAATATATGATGAGCAGCAAGAATGGATGTTGCCCCTGCCTCGCTGTTCCAAAAAACCTCATTAAACCAAGTACCAAAATAAAAGTTGCTTCAGCCTGCTCTAGCGGCAGCCATAAGAGTACTCATGAGCAAATAACTGACAATTAGAGACCAACTTACAGAATAGAATCGAGGATTTAAATAATCCACGATTTTTGAGCTCCTTGCTCATAATTGTGCTGGAGCTTTGGAGCTGGGGAAACTGAGGCACGAAGCCCTGGCAGAGCCAGCAGCTGGGCAGGGGGGGAGAGGGCTGGCTGGCTGCAGGGCCGGAGCTGTTATCAGTCCCTGCACATGCTGATTTATACAAATATAAATATGTTTATACGTAGCCTAATGTACACACAGCCCGGCCGAGGGGCAGCTTTCCCATGGGGGTGAAGCTGACGTGGGATCACGTCCCAGGGGACGGCGCTGGGCTGTGTGAATGATGTGTGTGTACATCTGGGTGTGTACAGGCACGTATGTGTGTGTATGCTGCCATGTGACGGGCGCTCTTCAGAGCTTAATGCTTTATTTAGGCTGAATTAGCTGGCTTCACAGGGCTTTGTTTATCCATTTTAATAAATCAGGTCTTTCAGCTAAATCTCACTTTAAGAACTGATCGTATCCAGAGCCTCCAAGAGTGCAGCAGATATAAATATTTGCTTTTACAACGGGGAAAACTCTCCTGGGAGTGCTTTAGCAAACGACTGCGGTTTTTGCCTAAAACAGGGGTGTCGGTGGTTCGCTGTGTTATTAATAAGGAGGGGAGCAGCAGCAAGGTGGAGCAGCAGGCAGGAGCTCTCGGGTCACTGCTCCCCCCAGGTGGGGCTGAAGCCTGGTCCCAGCAGCACGGGGGGGATGCACCCGGCCCAGCAGGTGCGTGCCGAGGGGCAGAGACTTGAATGATTGAAACATCCTCCTTTATTCCTTCTTTTTTTTCCTGCTTGGAGATGCAGGCGGGCATTCTTGGCACCGGCTGTGGCTCCAACGGTGTCTGGATGTTTAGCAAGTGGGTGTCAGCATCCAGCAGTACCTGACTGGGAATAAAAGACTTTTTTTAAAAAAATATTTTTTATTTTTAGTATTGTAGAACAGAAATGGCCATGGAAAATAGCTGGTATTTCAGCATGATGGCTCACGGGTGCTTTTAGAAACAGGTGCCAGCTCTCCTGTGGCTTGTTCATGGCCCTCAGCATCCCTGGCCACCAATTCCCCCTGTACTCAAACAGGACCTGAATTCCTAAATAGACTTAAGGATCTAGGTTGAAAGTAGGTTGCATAAAGTCTATTCTTTATCATCATGTCAGGTGGTGTGAGCAAATGGGATCCCCCCCAGAACCAAAAAAAGAAAAAGTCAGGGCATTTAGACTTTAAAATAGCGCCCTGGAATTGCTCTTAGCTAATGAGCTTCCCCTGGCCGCAGAGGTTGGTAACCAAATAGGTGGCAGCAACCTGCGGAACGAGGACAGCCCAGATTCAGCAGCACCGCACAGCTCCCCAGGCTTCCCGTCCTGAGGCCAGCCCACCCGGGGGGTTAGCCCCGAGGCAGGGCAGTGGCAGGACAAGGACCTGGGTAGAAAGGGAAAATGGGGAAGGAAACTGCTGGCTTCAAGCAGTTGCTTCCAAAAGTCGAGAATACTAAAAAAAAACATAAGAGAAGCCATTCAAATTAAAGTTGAGTGTTCCTTTGGACACTGCATCTATCTGAGGGGAAAAGAAAAAAGATCTTTTATGGATGAAAATTGTGGCAGCAATAGGCCTAAACAGATTATTTATTTATTTTGCGTTGTAGCAGGGTTGATTTTGTGCCAGCCCGACTCTGACACCACAGCTGGCAAGGGCTCCCTTGGCAAAACCCCCACATCAGCAGCTTCCCCGGCTCCCGTGCCGCCTGGCGCTCATCCGCATCTGCTGGGGCCACGTTTACCAAATCCTGGGAGCTGGGGAAGACAGAAATGACCGTGAAGGTACCCAAGGTGTCCCCTGCTCCCCAGGCCGCCGGCGACCGGCAGGCAGCGGGTGCACGAGGGTAACCCAGCAGGGCCAGATGGCGAGGGAGCGGAATTTTACGGGCTTGTAGCTCCAGCCCTCAGGCTCAGTGGGTTTGTCAGAAATGGTTAATCATAGCCTGAACAAGGAAAAAAAAAGAAAGAAAATAAAAAAGAAAAAATGGAAGAATTTTTCTTTTTCCCCATGTGCAGATTTGTATGGAACTTCTGGAGCCCATCTGAAAAGTAAAAGTGATTTCAAAGTTGGGTTTATCTGGTTTACGCTTTTATTGCTGAAATTCAAACCGACTTGGGGCTTTCTTCCTTACAAAATGCCGCGTGAGATCTTCACGTTGGGCTAGCAGAGGAGAGCATCACCGGAACTACTCTTTTCCTTGCATGGGAAAAGGTGCAGCCCTGCTGACGGTCAGTAATGATTTAACCCTGGCTGGGTACCAGGCAGGAGTCCTTACCGCTCAAGCTCAATTTTTGGAGAGGCAACAAGCGGTTAAACAAGCAACGAGGGATTAGTTCTCTGTCATTTGCAGAGCAATTCAGGGTTTGCTGTACAAACAGTCGTTAGTCCTCAGGCAGCTCAGCTGCACGAGGTACTTAGGGCTGATAGACAACATTCATTGTGCTTTTAATCAGTGACAAAGAATTAAATTGTACATATTAAAAGCCAATTATATAATAACCTGTAGTTAGTGTCATACTTGTCACTGAAAGCTATACCCCTACCCTCCTTACCAGGCCTGTTTGGGAAAACATGCAAAGATCTGTGATCTTTCTGAGGAGAAGGCTGTTATTTATAAATTACAGGTTGAAGTCTCGCTCGCTGCAAACCAGAGCTGTGCTGCGGATTTCAGCTGAGCTGCGCTGACTTGCCCCAGGTGAAGATCTGGGATTCTTAAACACCAGGCCAGCAGTGGGGGCAGCAGCCCTGGGGGACACAAGCCTCCTGCCTTGGGTTTCCCTGCCTGCCAGAGTCAGGGATGGGATGGAGTTGATCCTTATGCTTTAATTGTTGATCCTCAGGCTTTAATTGTAGCACTGGCCTGGTGGAAATGCAGTCTCATACTCCCCAGTCAACCATCACACCTTGAGAGTAAAAACATACACGTAAGACTCTTCCCTTTGGATGAATACTTCCATTTATTCCAACTGGAAAAAAAAAAAAACTTTATGTTTTTAAATATACTTAAGTGTCATTTATTTTTTTTTTCATTTTCTTTTTAAAGGAATAATAATTATCACATTGTCCTTTACAAACGACAAAAAAATTCCTCGCAATAGTTTGTGGTGTGGAGACATCCATCTTCAGGATTTTCCTGCAGCTGCTGCTGCGGGCAGGCAACGCCGGGTCCCCACGCTCTGCGGGAGGAGATGGGGCCCCTCTGCTCTCCCGAATTTCCCCTGGGAGGTGGTGAGGATGCCAGGGACCACTTCCACAAGCAGCATCGCCTGTGACCCTGCTGCTACCCCGATGGTTGAAAGCGCACAGAGGAAAAAGTGGGGTCCACCAGAACACAGCACGGCTGAGCCCTACCGATGTGACTCTCGACCAGGGCGATGCTGTCGGTGGTCGGCCAGGGCAGGAGCAGTTTGCAGTCGGTCTCTGAAGTGTTAGGCAGTAGGCAATACTGAAACTTCCACTTGGTAATGAACAGCAGTTAACATAACCCGGAAAACTAGAGCACCATAAGACAAGTCTATATTCAAAACAACGTCATGCTGACATCACACAATTGCACCATTTACACTTTTATTTACTCCAAATAATAGTTCAACGTTTAGTAACTTCAGCATTCTCTACAGAGATGTAAAATTCCTTCTCCAGCTTTGGTCATTTACAACTTTGCAGACATTTGGTAGTTCTGTTCTTTGCTATTTAACACAAAAGTCACTTTTGCTGTCAGGATTCCTGTATTTGACTGAGAGCGTACCTAAAGACCACAGGTGTGAGCAGACTTCAAAGTGGCACCTAGGCCTCTTCAAGGTTTAATGAATCAGCAAATGTTCTCTTTATTTACCAGGAACAAAACAAACAGGAAAAAAAAAAAGAGTTTAAAAAACAAAACAACTACTCAAACTCTCACTGATACGCTTAAGAAATTTGATGATGGCATGGTAAGTTGAGGGGGGCTAAAGTACTGTTTGTTCAGCTCTGGCGGGATGCAGCTATGGATGTGCATGCATTTTCCCAGTGACTCCTAAGATATAGAAATTCCTCTGATATTACAAAATACAAAAATATTTTCTCCAAACTCTCATTTACATTGCATTTACAACAATCATGGAAATAACTTAGGCTCCCACACTGTCTGAGAGAGACACACACGTAACAAACTGGGTCATGGAAAATGATGGCATGGTGGAAAGCAAGAGCTACCAGCAGACGGGTGGTGGTAGCCAGCAGCGGTAACAAAAACGTACAGGCAAGGAGAACTCAACGGGTGGCAGTACTCGGGAGAGAGAAGAGAAACTACTAGGTAAATATTACAGGCTAAAGTGAACTTTTTTTTTGTTTTCAAAGTAAGATGTGCAAAATATATTCACTGTGCCCACGATTATGACTATTTATAGAAGCCAGTCTACAACCTTCTTACAAATCCCTACTCCTCAGGCTTTTTTGTTACAATAGAAGCGCTTACATGGTCTAGAACAGTGCAAGTTTGTGAGTTAATCTACATTCTCCGAAGGTGCCCGGCAAGGATGCCATTAGGATATGATACAGTTTTTGCTCTTCTGTCTTTTCCGGCTGTGCAACTGTCCTCTGCCGCCCAAGGTGGAAGACTTGGGCATGCTGTAGGAGCCGTACTTGTGCAGGAGCTCCTCGCTGGTCACGTACCGGAGGCGGGCAGGCTGGGGAATCGGCTCCCCGAGGAAATAGCCCTCGTTGTCAGACTCCGAAGAGGAGGAGCACGTTGAGCACCAGTCGTACTCGGCAAAGTAGGGCCCCCAGCGCTCGCCCAAGTGGTTCTGCAGGGCGAGGTCCGACACCGTCCTGGGACAGTGGCCGTAGGCGTCCCTGCGGGGACCCTGCTCCAAGCTCTCTCTGCAGCTCCGCTGGTGCATGAACTGGTCGTAGTCATCCCTGGCTCGCAGTGAGGGCCTCTCCTTCAGCCGGCAGCACTGCTCGCTGGCCAGGTGCAGGGCGTTATCCGAGCGGGAGCGCCGGGAGCGCCGCGAGCGGTGTGGGCGGTAGTGCCGGTCATCGTCCCGCAGGGTAGTTCGCCGGCGCGTGCGCTCGCTCATGGGGGCATGCCTCGTGGCATCCTGCGCCCCCAGCTTGCCCCCGGGCACCCCGCTGCCGTAGTCGAAGCTCTGGTGCAGGCGGCCGTGCGCCGGCCGCTCGCGGTAGCCGATGGGGCTGGCCAGGTTGTGCAGGTTGGGCTCCAGGTCTTGGTACTGCTGCGCGGAGAGCAGGCTGCGGACGGATTCGGCGCTGCGGAACTGCATGGAGGAGTTGAGGGTCCCCATGTTGCTCATCTTCTCCGAGACATTCATGCCCGAGTCTTTGCTCAGGTCGGGCATGGAGAACCTGGAGAGATGCTCCTGGCGCTTGGCTCCACCGTCTGCTGAGAGGCCTTGGTGGGGAAGGGGAAAGGGAGGAAAAAAGAGAGATCAGGAGGAGAATTTTCTGTCACTGGAGATGCGAGGAGAAGGCTGGTTTTGGCCTGAGCCTGTGGGCTTTTGCTTTAAAATAAGCTCTGTTTTAGATGTTGTCCTGAAGAGACCTTCAAGAGGATGCTTTCTCTTTTATTTTTTAAGAGGAGGCAGATCATCCTTTGGGGAAATCACACCAATTTAAGGTGTTTTGAGTAGGACTCCAAGGACTGTTACATGCTTTTCGCGACTCCCTTCCCCATATGTCTACACTGTCTGCGACTTGATAGGAATAACCAGTGATGCCAGCACCAAATTCATGCGTCAGAGGTAACCCGAGGCCTCGGGCACGCTGAGATAACTAGGGTGCCATGATCCGGCACCCACACCTTGCTCAACAGTGACATGCTTTGAAGGACTGAGCAATGTCAGGAGCCACCAGAAACGGGGCTGCTGACCAATTCAGGCTCATCACCGAGCTGTGATGTCCCCAGGCGGGGTGGCAGGCACAGCCTTGGCCATGCTCAAGCTGCTTCCCTGCAGCCCTGAAGTCCCTAAAGCTGCCACAGAGATGTGGGCTGTCCGCTCTGTACCATCTCATGGACAAGAAACTCAGCGTGCCCTTTGGTTCCCCAGTCCCCGACCTGTTTTTTTGGGGTGTTTTCTGACTATTTTCTGACTGCCTCCATGTTGGCTTGACAACTGGCAGCCGTAAGCTCTTGCATTACAAGCTAAGGACAACATATTTCGCAAGCTGTTTTAAAGGAAATACATTTCATCCCAAATCAAATGCAGAGTGTTTGCTTTGGCACTTCTCTCCCCGTCACTCTGTGACGATCTCCCCGTGCAGACCGAGCTGGGAGCGCCGTGCACCATCAGCAGGATTTTCAACATGACGCATGCCCCTTATGCAATTGTCAAGAATTTACGACTTGGTAAATGAATTAAAAAAAAACAACAACCCAGCCCACAATTCAAGAGTAAATTCTTTCTCCCTTAACAAAAGCTGCTTGCATTTCATCAAGAGCTCGGCTCCTTCAGCTCTACCCGCTGCCTGCCAAAAACGAGGGAGAAGGGCTGCTGCCACTAACCCCACTCACAGTCCGCTTCTGCTTCTTTGGGACTTGGCCTTAAAAAGACCTACAGATCCTGCAAGGTTGGGCAAGGCTTTCGTAAAGCACCCAGCCCAGCTGAATCCTATCCTTGGGGGCACCAGCAAGAGCTTCGGCACTCGAGCACAACCGGCTGCCAGCCGGGGTCTGGCACTGCCTGGCTGTGCTCCCCAAGTCCCAGCCGCCGGCACCATTTACGAAGCGAGACTCTCTGCTTGCTTTCCTGCTTTTAATTGGGAAGCTTCCAGTTTTTATCCCAGCAGAGCAAAGCCAAGCAAAGGCAATGCCTGAACGCCACGGGAAAAGGGAGAGGCTGGGCTAAGAAAAGCAAAGCTGCGTTTCGTTCCGAGGATGCACTTTGCACACCAGCTTCGTGCCTTTATTTTTTGCTGATCTCAGGTGAGTTAAACCAACCCCGCCGGCTCCTGCAGCTGCCCCCTGCCTCCTCTGTTTGGAAGCAGCCCCGCACGAGGCTTCCCAGCCCTGCTGCTGCCTTTGCAGCACCGTCTGTCTCATGCCACCGGAGCAGCTGCCTTCTGCGCTTTGCTCCTGGTTATGCCGTTTGTCACATTATTTGCTTCGCCCCAGTCCCCCCTGTGCCACCGCAGAGGAGCCGGCGAGCCCCCTGTGAGGGACGAGCACCCTCGCAGCACGACCAAAAGCCTCTCAAGAGGCTGGAGGAGCAGTGGGGTGGCCGGCTGAGCCGACCCAAGCGTGAATCACAGCTGCTGACAGCCGAGTTCGGCCTTAATCAGCTGTGTCAGACAATAGCTGATGCCAAAGAAAATGAGCCCTCGGTGACATTCATGCAGCCCTTCATTAAGAGAAGCAGCGCAGCCCCGTAATGAGGAAGAACGACACGGATGCTTTGCAGAAATACAGCTCTGAGCACCGCAGGATGCTTGGGCAGCAGCTGCAGATCGATTCCGGCAGCACCCTTCGCAAGGGGCCGGTCTCACCCCGCTCTGCTGGGATGGAGATTTGTCCCCGTGCACAGCCAGCCCCTGCCACAGCACCTGCACGCTCGGTTCCTCCGGGTCTGCATCCAGCCAGAACAACCTGAGCATGCACAGAGAGGCTCCCGAGGCATGAGAGAGCTGAGCAGGAATTCCAAACTAAGCACCACAGCACTGGCGGGAGCCCTGCATGCAGGAAAAAACATCCAGCAGTGCTCAGGTTGAATTTTTGGAGGACCTCAGCCCCTTTTTGGAGGTCTCCAGCCCCTAGCAGGCACCTCAGCAGGAACAGAGCCTTTTCCTTCCCCTTTGAAGATCTGGTCAGCACTCAGGGAAAATTTTGTACAAGGGGCTTGTGCTACATGCACAACTGAAGCTCCCAGCATAAGGTTTAATCAGCAATTATTAGGCCCAAGGGATGGTTTTAGCTGTTCTTCCGGATGGCCTGAATATAATTAAGCGCACACATTATGAAGTCCCTAATCACTGGGAAAACATCGATTGTACCAAGGCTGAATGCAGAGCTGGCTCTGGGAGGGAGCGTGGCCCTACCATGCAGAAGGGGGAAACACCTGAGAGCTTCGAGTCTGAGATTACCAAGCCTAAACTAAATTTGCTTAAAAAGCACCACAAATACATTTCCCCACTTGGCTGGAAGCAAAGCACAAGGGGTGCCTGCCCATGGTCTGTCCGTGCTCTGAAACAATCCTGCCCTCCTCCAGGGAGCCGCAAAGCCTCAGCGAGCCGGGAGCGCTCCAGCCTGGCTGCAGGGAGTCCAGGGGACAGCAATAACAAATGGTCTAAAATGTTTGATCTGGAAAACGTGACCTAGGAATAACGTTTGAAAGACCAGGGGTTGTTTAGTCTAGAGAAGAGGGGGCTGAAGGGGAACATAACAACAGCCTCCAAACGCTGACAAAATGCTTGCGAAGGGGAAGGGAATGCATTGTTTTCCAGGTCGGCCGAACTCCTGCAAGGAAAATTTCAGCAGTAAAAGTGGCCAGAAACCTGAAAAATGGGATGCTGGAGGGCTGCTGGGCCAGATGATTGCTGCTGGTCCTTGCACTCCATGCTGACGGCTGCGGGTGCCCAGGGATGATGCTGTGGTCCTGTGCTGCCCTGACCCTCCCCTCTGGCAGCTGTTTAGCTGCAGTACTGCATCGAGGCCGAGCTTCTTGAGTTACCAGCATTTATTTACAGCCACTGCAGCTCCCTCTTAATGAAGTGTTTCATCTGGGAACACAGCTAATAATCCGATCGAGCCCTAACCTGGAAAAAAAGGGAATGCGAGAGGGGGACCCCGTCACGCAGTGGGTATTTTTCCAATAAGGAAACCTGAGAATCTGTTTCATGGAGCTGTGCGGGAGCCTCGCTCTAGCCCGTGGTGTGAGCCGGCTGCTTCTGTACAAACCACTGGCCCCTTTCCAAGGGTGCAAGCCCGGGGGTGACACAGTAACCCAGAGACGGCTCCCACGAGGCTTTCCTTCTGCAAAGGCACGAGTCCCCAGCAGTACGTGCAGCAAATGCACAACGCGGGGCTGGGGACGATGCAGAAATCCCACATGTCATCAGGGGCTTCTCCCTACCATCCATCACACCCCGAAGCTGCTGCTCCTGCTTTGCTGACTCTGACTGTGGCCAGCCTGAGGGCTCCGGGGCAGGAGGCGATGTGCCCGGCTGTGAGCGCGGTGCCGCTGGCGTGCCCGTCGCTGCAGCCTGCGCCCGTGGGCACAGCAAGGTATCCTGCTGCTGCCCGCCGCTGCGTGGGGCTGCCAGGCTCAATATTTCACACCGAAGCCATGGAAACGCACGCGTTTGGGATGAACACAAGCGAAAGCTGAAGCTCGTCTGCGGGCACGCGATTTAAAGCTCGGGCTGGCTACGGCTCTGGGAACACAGAGCGGGTTTCTGTTTAACATTAGGGTTTGCTCAGAACACGCTGTACGATCCCCGCCCCTACTGCAAAGGCTGTGCCTATCCTGTCGGATGCTTCCAAGGAAAATATAACAATGGAAGAAGCAAACCAACAGCACAAAGTCCAAAGAGCTGATGTTCCTTGTATGCATCACCTCTAAAGCCTCGCCACAACAAAGCCCCGCAACGCGCTCGCGTCTCCTCGGCTGCGCTATGTGCTTTGCTAAACCAGGGCTGCATTAATTATGGATTATTAAAACATCGAGCAAATGACAGCAGAGGGGCTACGGCAAGCACGTACGTTTGGTGTGAGGCTGGAAATGAGGCACCCATGAGGGGAGGCAGCTCCCGGCCCCCGTTACGTTGAGCTCCCCGCGAAGCTTGGCTCATGCAGGGCGGCACGGCCGCAGCCAGCAGCCTGTGCAGAGACAGCATCGCCTGCCTCCTGCTTCACCCCACTGGGGGAATGCAAAATTTGTGATATTGCCTGCACCAAAACAGGGAACACGGCAACAGGGACACAGCCAAGCAGGAGTGGCATCCCTCGTTCCCCCCCGTCACAGCCCTGTCTCTCCCCTAGCAGCAGGCAGGCACGTCCCCCCTGCCCCTGAAACAGGATTTATTTTAAGTTCAAGCCCCAGAACTAAAAAGGGACTTAAGGAGAAACAGCCTTCCCGGGGATTTGTTTATAACTCAGCCTCGCTTCGCTTCTGACCGGCCTTGGGGTGGTGCAGAAATAAAGCAGAGCCCTTCTGTAACTGGAAGTCACAGGAAGTAAACAGGGCTGCGAGGGAAAGGCCAGGAGCCCCGCAATTCGGGGAGAACCACAGCACTTGCCAAGCACATCACAGTCCCGAGTACACATTCCCATGTGGGGCACATCCCTCCCCAGCTGAGCAGGGGGAGAAGCACCCAAGGGATGCAGTGGGGGGCTCTGACATCTCCCTGGCACTGGGGGCACAGGGATGGGGCCCAGCCCCCAGCCCCTGCTCACCCCATGCCCACCGTCCCTAACAGTGCAGGGGATGAGGTATTTGGCGCCGGGAGCAGCTCCCAAGCTCTCAATGAAGGAGACACTGGGCCATTGAATTCTTTTTGGGAAAACATCCCCCAGCCCTGGGAAAACAGCTTTCTTTTCCCCATTTGCCCCTGCTTTCAGCCTGTCTGCACAGGGGTCGGAGACAGGCTGTGCCAGCAGGGAGTGCAGCGCAGCCTTGCAGGGACCAGGGCTGGTGCACATGCATGCAGGCATTTTCCCTCCCCACTTTCTGGTTATATCACAGTTGTTGTTTAGTCCTGGAAAGAAAAAACAACAAGCTGTTTGGGGCTTTCGAGCATCTCGTAACAGCGGAGGTAACAGAAACGTGTGCCATACACGTGCAGTCGCACTGCACCCTGCAACGGCACCAGTTACTTTTTTTTTTTTCCTGGATTTATGCCTGTGACAGATGAGGGGAGGAAATGAAGCTCAGCTGTTACCCTCACCCAAACACGTTTTCTCGAGAAATACTTCAAACCCCTTTCTCCTTTTGCACAGAGCTGTGTCACCGTTCAGCGCAGCTCCCCTCCACAGCACTGGCGCTCTCTGCACACAGCTCGGCTGTCACCGCAGACATCCAGCCCGCAGGTACGTGCTTAAGTGGGCTGTTTGCCCAGCTGGCATTGCGTGGAAATGACTGCTGGGGATCAGCAGAGATCGGCTCCTGATTTCTGATTCAGCTGCTAGGCACACACAGCACTTGCAAAACCTTTTTAGAGGTTGATGCAAGCACCCCACGAGGCACAGCATGAACACCGTGGTCGGGGCGTAGCGGACCGAGCGTCTTTTGGGAGGGGACAAACCTCTGGTGGGACCAGATTCCTCCTCACGAGAACAGCTTCCTGGCCAACTGCATCTTCACATAGCCCTGGTTGCTTGTGAAAGGAGCTATGGGGTAATCACTGCTGCAGCAGCCACGGGTTTGTGCTGTTGCTAATGACATTAATAAAAAATATATATAAAAAAATAAAGCAACCAAAGGAAAACAAAGGTAATATAAAATACAGCAAAAATCAACTTGGAGAATGTGCTGAGAAATGCTTTCAGATCTCAGCTGAACATCCCTGAGCAGGCACTGGCCCCAGATCTCACTGGAACACCCCCGTGTCCCTCGCTGCCTCTCCCCCACCGCTGCCTCTGCTGCCACCTGGGCCGGGGCAGGACCCGGCCGCCCAGAAGCGGTCTGTCAGAGTCTGTTGTAGCCTTCGGCTGAGAGCAGAGAGGGATTTCCAAACTGCAACGTGGGAGGAAGGACGAGATAAGCCCCAGCAGCAGGAAACTCTCCCCTTTGCCAGTGTTCAAATCCCATCAGCGTTCACGGGGATTACACAAGCACAAGCAGAGGCCAGCAGAGACGCTGCCGTCTAATTCCAACCCAGAAACAAAGCCCGGGTAGGGCTGTGCTACCCCTGACACTTGGGCACCTAACGGGAGTCTGCTGAGATTCCACGGTGTGGCCACATAGCACAACGGAGCCATTTAAGGGTGAGCCCTCGGGAGCACGGGATGAACGTGGTGCCGCACATCCCAGCTAAGCTGTTTGGGATCTGCTTTAGGGCGACTTAGTGGTGTCTGGTTGGTAAGAGGCTCCCCAGGACTTCAGCTCCCTTCTGTCCAGAGGACAGGAACCACCACCAGACACCCGGTTTGTTACCCACCCTACTGACATCTCCGGCTAATTATCAGTTAAGTCAGAATAGAAACATCACAGCAAGAGCTGCTGCCAGGGAGGAACCAGTCAGCTTTTAATACGCACTCTGCAGGTCAGGGACTGTTTGCCCTTCAGCTCCCCATAAAAAAAAAGCGTTTCCAACCATGCCCTAAAATATTAGATGGATTCAATGCTAATTATTTCATTTTACAAGGTGGAGCAACTGCGCAGAGTTAGTAACTCAAAGGGAGCTCGCAGCTGGGCAGGAGAGAAGCTGCCTGCAGAGGCTAGGGCGTGCTTCACAAGGGTCTGCAAACCCAAGGAGTTACCGTCAGCCCCTGCCTGCCTTCCAAACATAATTTACAAGATGTGCACAGGGAAAAGCATACTGTGGAACAAGCCTGGTTTGCATTTGTATGGTATTTGCCATGGAGCTCACTCTGAGGGGACAAGGAAAGGCAGTGGCTGTGCCCTCTGGCAGAATTTAGGCTTTGCACCTGGCTTCAAAATCCCTCTCTCCCACAGACCTTGGCCAGGTCACCAAGGCTGTCCTCAAAACGCTGCCACTGAAGTGGGATGATAATTCTGGCTCTGTTCCCGATGCTCCCCAACAGCAAAGACAGCCCTGGGGAGCTGTGGTTATTAGCACAGTGCCCTTGAGCCTGAGCTGAGCCAGGTCCCAGAGCAATGAAAATTACTAGATCTTACACATTAATAAAAACGTTATCACCTCCCTCTTCAGAGGTACCACTCGCATTTGGTGCAAGCCTCATCATGCTGAGCAACTCCTCCAAAATGCAGGAAATAAGCGAGCGGTTTGCACTGCCTGCAAAGAAACCTACTACAGCTACACAATGAGGATGCCTCTGGAAGATCTCTCTCCTAGGATTCCCAAAAGAAATACAGAACAAGTTTTCACTTTAATATGAAAGATTTGCTACGCTTCTCACCTCTTGACTTGTATCTCAGAAAACTTGCTACACTTCAGCTCCAAAGCAGGAAGCAGTTGCTTCAGTACTCAGACATTGCTCACTGGAACTCGTTGTTGCTCAAGACTATTTGTACTGGCAGGGTTTACACAGTATGAGTTTTCAGGAACAGGAGCAACTTTTGAAATCCGGGGCTTTGTTTTGGAGGGCAATTCCCAGCTCCCTCTCCATTTCACATCTTATTTCCTTTTTTTTTTTTTTCTGAGGCTGTCTGAGCAAAGCCCTCTCCAGCTCATCAGCCTCTCCTCTCCCCCCATGCTCTTAACGTTTGCTGTTTAGAGGGATCCTCCTCCAGGCTGCTCATGGATGGGGGACAGGAGGGAAGGACTTGATTTTGTAGGGGCAGGAGCAGGATGGCTCCAAACAATGCTTGGCTGGAATGGAAACATGCCGGGGGAGTGGTGAAGGAGCAAGCCAGCATCTCTGGCAAGCAAACCGGGCTTTGTATTTTCTTTTCTGAGAAGTTTGCTGCTTAGGGAGTCCGAAGCAAATGCCAGCCGTGTCTGGTTTGGGATTGGGATGTACTGGGGAGAAAAGGGCTCGACACTCATGTGAGATGGGAAAAGCATCTTGCCTGTCTTTTTCTTGCAGTCACAACAGTACTGGAAGAGGAGAGAGAGAGCGCCATAGAAATGAGGAGGAATTTGTCTTAACTAGCCGCAAGCTCGATGGCTGCCTAACAAGCAAAAGGGGTTGCAAAACTGGGCCTGTTTCAAAGCATTTAAAAATATTTTTAGCCCACAACGGCAGCTGACAGCAGTCCTCAAAGCGCTGAATGCTAGGATCTGTCTCTGCTTTAGCAGTTGGCCTTGATTTTTCCTCCCTCTGCACAAAAGGGAGGATTAAAGAGCTTGAAAACATTTGTTTTGAGCTATGCAGAAAGGCCAACCAGCTATAAAGAGCTGCATTTGCTAAACAAGCAGACCAAGTGAGACGGGGCTGCCATGCACACCGGGAGCCGGGCAGGCAGCCGGTGGCCCCCCGTGATGTCCCCAGGCTGCCACCCACCACCCACACCAGTGCCAGCACGTCTGGTGGCTGAGAGCAATGGGAGAGGGACGGTAACACTTGTACCCCACATTAATTACAATAACAAGCTATAACGAGCCCGGCTGCTGGGCTGTGCCCACCCCCATGTGTCTCAGCCCAGGGTGACCTAGCACTTTGCAGGTCCCCAGGCCTGCTTCAGGGGGAGGAGATATGGAGGACACCTGCCATGGTGACCCAGCACACGGGTCCCATCACACAGATGAGCCCGGGGTGCTGACGGTGACATACCTGTGGCGTTTGAAAGCGCCAGGGACTCCATAGAGCCACGGGGAGTCTGCTCGGTGGGTGTCAGGTCCTCCGTGAACTTGAGGGCGTTGATGGGATGCCGGGTGCGGCACTGTGGCGTTGGCATCCCACCTTCCTCCTCCTCTTCATACTTGGGGACTTTGAGGCTTCCTCTGGTCTCGGGGAAGCTCTGGTTGGACATGTCGCTGTAGCTCTCCTGCGAGCGAAGCCGCCCTGAATAGTAGTCCTCTCTGCAGTCCTGGATGAAGCTGCCGCCGTGCCCCTTCATCGCCAGCGAGGAGCTCCTCTTCGGGTTGCTGAAGTGCTTCCCCCATAAATCTGGCTGAGAGCCTGGGACCTGGCCAGGGTTGTAGGAAGTCCTGATATTGCATTGGCTGAGAAGCTGCAGGGGGCTTTGGGACTGCCCCTGCTCCATTTTACCCCCATAGTGGTAGAGCTCGTCCCTGCTCCGCCACACGTGCTCCCTGTTGAGGCTTGGCGTCTGGCTGGCCAGGCTCAGCAAGTCCATCTGCAGTGAGAGCGGGTCCACGTCAGCGGAGAGGCGGCTGGAGGTGACCTGCAGCTGGCTCAGCGCGCCCTCCTCCGCCTTCCCCTTGTTCTTGCCGATCTTGGCGCTGCGGCGGGACTCCTTGGCCCGCGCGCTCTGGAAGGCTGAGTCGGAGGAGTCGGAGCCGTTGGGGTCGTCGCCGACGCTGCAGGCCCTGGAGCAGAAGATCTGCCCCTGCTTGGGCAGGAAGGGCCGGCCCAGGAGGGACTTCTTGCACTGCGCGCAGCAGAAGCAGGTCTCGGTGGCGTGCCAGTGCTGGCCGTCATACGTCATCTGGCCCTGGTCGATACCTTGGGGGGAACCACACAAAAAGTCAGCCCTGTGCCCTTCCCAAGGCCTGGTGTGCTCACCACAGAGTGCAGCACTCAGCAGGCTGAGCGGCCCTCCGGCACCAGCAGCACCTATACCCGTGCTCGCTCTCACAGACCCTTCGGAAAAGTTTCTCCTGCATGTGGAGTTATACCCGTTCCTAATTCTTTGCAGGTTGCAGGCCTCTGCTAGGGAGTTACTCAGTGCTGGGAAAGGCAGCAGAGTCGAGCCTCAAGCTATTTCACATTAAACGGGGATATTTCCGATCATAAAGCACAGGAATGCGAGTTCTCCATAAAGTCCTTGAAGCCAAAGCAATAATACGCTGCCTATTTAAAAAAACAAAAAGCCTCCAACCGAACCATAAAGAGGGATCTGTGCTGCCTCGGTAACTACGTAACAGAACAGATCACATCCCTGCCCCTCGCTGCTCTGCTCCTGACCACCTTCCCAGCCTGACTTTATTCTGGCTGCTGGGGCCCCTTCCCCAGATCGGAAAGCAAAGAGCCTGCCCAGGGGATCTGAGCGCGTCCCCTTGCCTTTCCCCCAGGCAAATTTCCTTGCTTGCCCCTGCCAAGCCCCTTGGGATAAGGAATGAATGCACTGGGGGCAGACAAAGAGCCTGTCCCCAGGCAGCAACACCCCAGGGCTGGCTGCAGGCACTGGCCAGAGCCGCTGCAGCACGTTTACTGGTATAGATGCAGCACGCAGTCAAAGCCATGAGCAGAGCTCCTGAGGCTTCAATTATAGCATTTATTCGCCTGTTTAAGCTGCTGTTCTGGGTAAAAGCCCCTGTTACCTGAGAAACTGCTGCACAGGGCGCAGGCTGGCCAGGGCAGCAGCAAGCCATGCTGCACGTGTGCACAGCTCGTGCCTGCACACACGCCGCAGCCCCTGCTTGCACACAGCCACAGCCTGGCTGTTGGAAGGGCCCAGTGCCCTCAGAAGATTTCCAAATTAACAGCACGTTCACAGTCCATTTTACCCCAAGCTAAATTTGCTTTAGCCTAGCTGTTTTTTTCCCCCTCCCCTTATAATGAGCAAAATGCCTTTATATGAAGCGTCCTTGTAGACAGAAGAGAGAAAAGACAGCGGGTGGGATTTTATCAGCTCCCTTCTTAATGATCCAAAGCCACCTCTCAGAAACAGGGGCACAGCTTCGTGCTCAGTAGCTCTACCAAACAACCCAGTCCTTCCAAGCACGTGCCTGACTCTAATGTATGTGGCTGCTGAGCACAACAGCTAGCAACTACTGAGAGCAAGTTGCAGCAAAATGGCTGCAGTCCCTCATTACCAGAAATGTGCAGATATGCAGCAAAATGGGAACCAGAGGGAAAACCTGGCAGCGAGCGAGCTCAGCACCGATCCTCCACGCCAGCCCTGGCGAAGGTGAGAGCTCAGCCCGTGCCCACACCAGGTAATCAGCTGTCACATTTACCTGCTACAGGCACTTTTCTTCTGTCAAGGCCTGGCAGAATGAAAGCACGTCTGCCATGGGGAAGGGGATGCGAACTAGCTGGGCTCGGTCCATGCAGGGCACTGCGGTGGATCTGGTGAAGGGGATGGAGGGGAAAACAGGCAGCAGATGGGGGAAGCACGAGGGAAGGGAGCGTGAGAGGCATAACAGCTGCTTCTTCACTGCTCCACAGCTGAGCTTTCGGGAAAGATGTGCTATAGGTCGCAGCAAACACGTCCTCCAAGTGTTTTGTTGAAGCCCTGTGTCTTCCCCCGTGCCATCTGGCCACTGCACAAGAGCAAAATGTTTTTTTTCTCTCCTGCAGCCCGTGAATGATTTGAGCGCTGCACAGACACGTGAGCTCACCTCCACGGACAGACAACGGGCCACCCCGTGCCGTGCTTCCACTGCAAGCAAATGCTCAGCCAAGTGGCAAAGTGAGCATGGGGAGCAAGGCTGTGACAGCCCGGCTTGCTGCCCCACAGCCGTGTACTGGGGTGACAGCTAGCCCCAGAGTAAAACGCACCCTAAATCGCCCCGTGTCCCCATTCTAGAAAGGCAGTTGACTCTGATCCATCACTTCTTTCTGTCTGAGAACATCTATCTGTGGGTTAATTAAAAATGGCAAACACAAACAATAATGATGCCTAATGAGCAACCATCTTTCCCATCAGTAGCTCATCAACTCGTGTGAGCCTTCAGCAAGCTCGGCTGGGCAGAAGCTGCAATTCAAAGAGCCAGGCTGCTGACAGGAAAATGAATTTTAAAAGAAAGAAGCACGCATTAAATTCGGCCCGAGGAAGCTCTCACTCGTTCCAACAGCTTCCAGGGCTGTTGACAGCCCTCCTGCCACAGAGAGGGATGCAAGCCCGTCCCGGGTTGAGCACGTACCGATGTGCTGGGCGCAGGTGTCGCAGTACTCGGCATAGAGGGACTCGAAGCAGCTGCAGCAGTAAGGCCGGCCGTCCTTCATGATGTACCTCTGCCCCCCCAGCACGGTCTCACACTCGAAGCAGCAGAAGTGCTTCATGTGCCAGTGCCGCCCTTCGGCCTCGGTGCACTCATCGGCAAAAATGATCTGGGAAGCAAAGGTGGAGAAGAGTTAAGTCAGAGGAGGGATGTGGGATGCAGGCCCCAGTCTTTACATCTCCTGCCTGCGTGATTTGGCTGTGTCCCTTTGCTCACACAACCTCTGAATTTTACAGCTAAATGCTCCGGCCCCTGCGGGGAGCTCCCTAGGCTTGGCTGCAGGCAGGTGCACCCATCGGATCCTAGGGAACAGCACCCAAGGGCGCCTCCTGTTACAATGCAAATATGTCAGCAGGGTGTCAGTGCACAGACCACAAAGTGTTAACACCCAGCTCGCAGCAACTCGTCCTGGCGGTGCTTGTAACCACATCCATCAGCAGAAGGGGTCGATTGGGGTAATAAACACACTTATATACAACCTATCGATCCGGGGGACTTTTGAAGAACAGAACAGCCACTTATTAAAACACATCTACCCATCTCTCAGACAGGGGCCTGAATACAAAGCATGATCAAAAGGACAATGAAAAGTGGCAAGCCTCTGGAGGGAAGGGAAGAAGTCGCAACCTGGCTCCTCATCATCGCACCTACCACGGCTGCCACCTGCTTGCACCAAAAGCTTTCCCCTTTCCGAGCTTCTTTCTCGCATGCTTCAGTGGAAGAAGCGTGTGAAAGAAGTTGAATGAAGGACTTGTATAAGAATTTGCAAGGATAAAAAGTACATGAAAAAAAATTACCTAGCCTAAACCACGAGGAAACGGGGCCAGTTGCATGGTTAGGAGTTGTTTTTTCACTGGTAACATTACAAATTTAATTGGATACATACGTCAATGTTCTTTATATTTGAAGCACATATAGCCTTGCATTTTTACTATTATATGCTTGCATAGATGGGACTTGCTATTTTATAGTACATATGGTTTTCCACACTATGGTTTTCATAACTTTAAAAGCCAGAACAATTTCCTTCCCCAGCCTTTTAAACAGAGATTGACACTTGAGAAACGTTCAGAGTCAACTCTGCATGGTTTTCTATATTCGTTTTGTATTCCATTTGTTCAGCTTCCTATATCCCTTTAATCTCCTCTCTGAAAGCCAGTTTCAGCTCGGCGTGCACTCAAACACCACTACTTGTAAGAAACACAACACTCATCCTACCAGAGGCTTCTTCTGGGGGGAAGAGAGGAGAAGGAAGGAACAGCACACACACAATCAGGCTGAAAGTACGCAGCACGGGTGGGTGTGTTGTTACTGGAAACGCTCACGGAAAGCCCTCCCCAGATTCATGTGCGTAAGTGAGGACCTGTCCCATAACAGCCTCAGGCAGTCTTCAGCTGAAAATCCCACAGTAACCCCAGGATGCCAACTGGAAACCCCAGGAAAAGCTTGTATGGGCCCTTGGCAAAGCCAAAGCACCACGTTTTTTGTGTGCTCCCCATATGCACAGGGGGAAAATATGTGTTTGTGCCATCCCCATGGGCAGTGTCCGCACCAGGGTGCATCTTTAGGTGCGTAGTAATGGGATTTTGGGGTGGGGTGGAACCCTTTGGTCTATTTTATTTTCAAGAATCACTCAAGAAAAAAATTCACACCTTAGAAAAACAGGGTACAGAGATGGGCAGCTGGGATTTTAACAAGCTCTTACCTCATCGCATGCTGCGCACCGGGGCTTGAGGCACTCGGCGTGGTGCCTGCCACAGTAAATCTTGCCATCCTGGTAGAAGTAGATCAGGTCGACCAGCAGCTCGTTGCAGACGCTGCAGATGAAGCAAGGAGGGTGCCAGCAAACACCATGCCCAGCTCGGGAGGCGAAGACAGCCATGTCCCCACCGTTGATCTGCCCGCCGCACTGTCAGGAAAACCAGGGTATGACATGGGGCCAGTGAGCTGCCCATCCCTATTGAGCTGCTTTTGCAGAAGTGGAAGAAGGAAAGATCAAGGAAAGATCCCCCTTTTCGGTCTCTTTCCATCCCTTTTCACCCCGAGGATCCCAGCAGCTCCCCCCATATGAGGCCAGGAGCTTTGGGATTAGCCAAAGCAACTGCTCTGGTCCCCCAGACCCACAAGGTACTTGCGGCACATACCTGGCCGAGCCCAGCTTTGGTTACTGGGAACCCACCCTGCTCACACTGCTCCGGCGGCCGCTACCCACCTGCTCGCAGATGGCTCCCGTCATGGTTACAGGGAACGGCCGGACGTTGCCTCTGCCTAAGTTTTCCCTCTTCCTCTGATTGCTGAAGAGTTTGAGCTCTCTCTTCTCCTCCTCATCCAGCGAATTGCAGTAGCGGACCTAGAAAACAGAAGTGACGCTCGGTGTTCCGAGCTGCGGTCCCGTGGGCTCTGCAAGGCTCGCTAAGGAACGCGAGAAAACACAGAGCTACCTCCAGAGGTGGGATTTCAGCAGGAATCCAAAACCTTGTCAGTGCTTCTCGAGCACAGCCCATGTTCCCTACGTAAATGATGGCGTGCCAGCTGTTCAGGACCTACGACTAATGTTCCAATATAGGGTAAAGTTTGCGTGTTTGCAAAACCTCCTTGGAAGGCAATAATAAAAGGATATAAACAATGAATGTTGCAATTTCCCCGAAGCTTATAGAACCGTGAGGTTTCTCTGGGTATTTTAACCCCACAGACTGAGCTCTTGGCTAACCAGATCTCAGCTGAGAACACGAGCAGGGTCCCTCATGTGAGCACACCACGACTTTTCAGAGGGGCCAAACCGAGCAGGAGGGGGAACTGGCTGCAAAACCTGCCAAGGTGCACGGAAGCGGCACAAGCTCCGTGTTTATTCTGACGTCTTCCAGCTGCGGGAGGCTGTGGGTTTCCGCGGCTGCCAGGGAAGGCAGGAGGGCAGGTTGGGGCCCGAGGGTGCAGGCGAAGCCCCTGCCCGCTGCCTGCAGCTCGCCTCCGTGCCGGCAGCGCCGCCGTGCTCCCGTGGCACCCGGCCACGCGTGGGCAAACTCGTTAACGTCTGACCTAGATGCAACAAGCTCCCTGCCTGCATTTCCCAGAGCGGATTCTTCAAAAGGAGCATGAAAAGCGTTTTTTTTGTTGTTGTTGTTTACGCAGGGAAATTTTGCGGGCTACCAGAAGCCGATGATGTCACTGATGGAGGAGCACGTCAGAGACCAGAGCCTTCTCACTTGCCTCTTGCTAGAGGCGCCGAGGTGTGTTTGCTCTGCTGGTGTTGACTCAAACCCTGACTTCCCAGGCTCACAGGCTCCCTGCTCACACTCGAGAGCCAAACATCTCCATGCTGCTTGTGCTCGTGAGCTGGAAGCAGCGCTTGGGAAGGGCTCCTGTAACTTTGGATCTGGCCTCACTGATCCAAACAGCACCCGGAGCCGCTTTCAGCGTGGCTGTGGCCTCCATGGGCTGAGAAAGCTCTTTTGTGTCAGAGACATGAAGAAAGCTCATTTTAAAAAAGAAAGCTGGAACTTTAAAAACAAACAACTCCCAACCTAAATGGAATCCCACCAGGTAGCAATCATACCTCTTTAAACAGCAGCATCACTGAACTCCAAGTAAAACCCCAAAAAAGCACCCAAAGAGCTGCAGAGAACTCCAGCCACGCCTCCGACGAGAGGAACCCCAGGAGGAGCATCCTGTCCCCTCCTGCCACCCTGCCACCGTCACCCTGTCCCCATGAGGACACTCACACCCCTCGGCCTCTCTCACCTCATTGTCGTGCGGTGGCAGCTGGTGCAAAAGCTGCTTGATGCGAGATTTTTCTCCCGGGCTGTTGACGTAGGGGACCTTATCTTCTGGGAGGCAGCTGTAGTACTGGTGCACCTAGGGAGCAACAGAGGGGACCGTGGTGACACTCCTGGCCGAGCCGTGCCCCGGTGCACGAATCAGCCGCCCCTGAGCCACCAAATGTGCTGGTTATTTCTCATCATCTCAAGCACGGCAGCCGTGTGCTGCTTCATTTTTCCTGCCTTTTTTTTTTTTCTCAAAAGAGGGCTCGGGAAGGGTGGCAGCCCCAGCGGCTCGTTACCGTTTGCTCCGTCAGCCTCCATAGCGTTAGCATGTTTCGCCGGCTGCGGGGATGTGTCGGCACCTGCCTCGGCAGGGGAGGTTAAAAAGGCTGCGCCCCGGCAGCCTCCGTGTTGCCGGCTATCTGAGCCTCCACCTCCATCAAAACCCTCCGGGCCTTTTCTGCTGCAATTTGTGGAAATAAACAGCAGATAAAATCTGTTGGAAGACTTGCTTTCATTTATTTATTTTTTTTAATTTTTTTTTTCCTCTTCTCTTTCGTCTCAGAGCGTGCAATTAAGATCAATTACTGCAAATGCAGCACGGTGGGGCACGGCGTGCCCCGGTGCAGGAAGAGCCTGGTGGCAGCCTGGAGAGGAAGCACGCCCTGAACTCCAGCGTCTCTGCTCCGGCTGCCACACCTCGGACGTGCACTCTAGGGCCGGGATGAGGCTCCCTGGCTCAGGATCAGCTCCAAAGCACTCACGGGGGCGTTCACGGGCTTGGAGGAACCTGGAGAATGTGAAGGTAAGGGAAAGCTTTCACTGCTCGGCTGGGATCAGGGGTCTGTGCAGCCTCGGACACCTTGGGATGCTGGGGCAGGAGCAGGGGGATGGATGCCTTCCTTAAATCTGCACTCTGCTAGAGAGACGCAAACTGCTTTCCCAGCACTTGCAGCTTTCTGCTTTGCCACGCTGGATGAATCCCCTGATACGTTTCCTCTGCTTTTGAGCACTGCAGAAATTTATTTCAGAGCATCTGCACT
Source organism: Heteronetta atricapilla (assembly GCA_011075105.1). Classification (NCBI taxonomy): domain Eukaryota; kingdom Metazoa; phylum Chordata; class Aves; order Anseriformes; family Anatidae; genus Heteronetta; species Heteronetta atricapilla. The sequence goes on from CM021742.1 coordinate 14,753,983, forward strand.
GCTGGCAGATTTCACAGCGCTTTTCCCAACCAACACACGCTTTGCAGTGGCTCTGCGTGAGCTTTTGTGCTACCGGCACGGTTTGGGCTTTGACCTGGGCAGCACCACCTGGGCTGGGCTGCCCCAGAGAAGGCTGTTCCTCTGCCGGCACAACCACACGGCATCTGCGGGACGTACAAGCTACAGCCGGTCACCGAGAGGGACAGGGCCGGCAGGAGAGCTCACCCACGGGCTGGCAGGCTTTGTTCATTTTTATTCTAGGCTATATGTCCAAACCCAGCACTATTCTGGAATAATTAACTCCGCATTCAGCTGCCTCTGTTCTCATTCAGAGCTACCTGCAGGCAGAGCTGCAGCGGTGTTTGCAATTGTTCTTCCTCTCAGCAGCTCCATTTTATCGTTCTTCTCTGAACCAACACTTAGATACGACTGGCCCTTCATTGGATTTTATGAAAAAGGAGATTTTTAGCAGATTTCCAACCATAACTCTGCAATGCTGACAAGAAAATGCTCATGTCCTGAAGCTGAGGAACACAATGAGCATGTGCCACTGCAAACCCCTGAATTTGCTTTGCTAACGCAGAGCAGAAACAGACCCACCAGCTATGGAAACCCTCAAAGCAAGAACGGCTGCTAAGTACTTTGTTATGTTAAAAGGGGAACAAACTGAGTACATTAGAACACTTACTTTGCATTTATAGAGCATCCTTCATCCAGGGACATCAAAGCACATTAAAAACATTCTTACAGCACGCTACGCAAAGGAGCAAATACATCCACTGCAGAGCACTATTTGGGGCATAACCATGTGAAATGGGCTGCCCAAGTTCATGCACCTAGTCCATAGCAAAGCTCGCAGCTGAAAATCTGCTGGCCATGTCCCCCCGCCATGTCTTTTGTCTGGCTGCCAGGCTCCAGCTCTTCCCCGCTGGGCCGTCCTGGGTGCCCCAAACGCCTGCTGCCTTCTCTGGGCCAAGTTTCCCACGTGCGGGTGGATGGGCTGCTCAGGTCGCTGGCTTTGTTTGTTTTCCTCATGACAAAGTTCTTTTCCCCCCGTTGAGTCCTTGAAGCTGGCGGAGACCAGAACCGACTTCTTTTTGAAGAGCTGCCAAATTGCATCAGGCTGCTCTGGTCCCTACAGTAATGAGCTGTAAGACGCGCACCCTAGGCGAAAAAAAGCAGGGATGTGTGTTGTTTTTTTTTTTTCCCTCGGCAGCCCAAGCGGCCAGGAGCTGCCTCCCCGCAGCCCGGCATGGCGCTGTGTGTGTGCACGGCTCCTCTCCTGCTTCCGCTGGGAAGTTTTCCATTTAATCCCATCAGGTCTGCGGGAACTGGCTCCCATCGCACCATCAACATAGCTCGGCAGGGATGGGCGATTCAGTTTGAAAAGCAAAACAAAATAAATACAACAGGCTCCAACCTGCGTTTCATTGCCCGAAATAACCCGAAAAGTTTGCTTTGGATCTGCATCAGCCAGTGGGACCTTCTGCTCACAGAGGGGCTGCAGAGGAGGTGGCTGCTGGTCCTGGGGCCACGGATGGCAAACAAGCCCCGCGGCTGCTGGCCGGGACTGCGGGCACATGGCTGGCGCAGATGCTGGGTGACAATAATCCAGGCTCCTGCCAACAAAACCTCTCATTTATTGCCTCCTGGGATGTCCCTGATCCTTGGACAGGGCCACAAGTTGCCAGGGTCCTGGAACGAGCAGCCAGTGGTTGGGCTGGCACAGCCCGTTTGTGATGCTCAAGAATAGGGAAAAACAAAGGAGAGGGGGGATTTTCAGATAAATCTGGCTTTACAGCAAGAAAGGCCTGCAGAAAATGTTAACTCACTGGAAAACTAAAACTGCTCCGTCTGCACTTTGCTTTTGTACAAAGGGTCGGTATTTTCCATGCAAGTAACTGCTGCTCCATCAGTGCTGGTTCAGAGCACACACAGGCCCTCGGAGCCACCCTGGCCAGAGGGCCCCATCCAGACCCCCCAAGGAATCAGCAGACAGCTCTTCGCTGACCTCGGGGGCTCTGCAACACGAGCTGCACCCAGATAAGGACAACAGCATGGGGCGATGACTCAGGATGGATAACAAATTCCTTTTAAGTCGTGAGGTATCCAACTGCTTTGTTGTTAAATACTTGTGCTGTACAGCACAGCAGCTCAACTTCCTGCTATTTCCCCTTGCAACAGGTCTATTTTGTCCACGATTATCCTCACAAGCAGCATTAAAACACGCCAACCACGCGAGGGGCCCGGCTAGATTTCTTCCTAGGCTTCCTCGCTCGCCCCTCTGCTCACATCTGGATGGGAGAAACCCTGGAGGAATCTGGAAAACATCAGACCAAGTCAAAATAAAACTTCAGAGTGGGTCGGAGGCTCCAGATGCCATCGGGATGGGGTGGCAGGGTGCAGGGTGAGCCCCCTCCTGCTGCGGGGAGGTCTTGGTTGTCCCATGAGTGCTTAGACATGCCCCATGCCGTGAGAGTCTGGGTACATCAGTCACTCACCTTCCCACCCATCCTCCCCATCCTGAGGTGTTACCCTCATCTTCAAAAAATAATAATAATAAAAAAGATCAGAGTGCCCTGTTTTAATGAAGGCACGGCTAACAAATCCTGATACACGTTTTGGAAGTTAACAGCTCCTTCAAGCTAAAAAGAAGGGGGGGGGTCAAGACAGAAACCAGGAGAAAGGAAAGAACATAACGTAAAACGAGGGTAGGGAAAAGTCTTTAAAGTGGAGCCAACTTTATTCAAAGGCATTGAGGAAAGTAATTACATTAGTTTACAAATGCCTTTGTGCTCTGCAGCCTTCCTAGGTTTGGGGTGTGTTTCCAGTTTAACTTCTGCAGTTTAGAAACCTACCCCGGCCCTGCTAAAGGCAGGCACGACTGCGGCTCCTGCCGGCGGTCCCACAGGCTCCTCGCCAAAGACAGAACACGCCCAAGCACCCCCGTGGGCAAACCCCACTGCACCTTCTTCAGGAAGGAAAAAATTGCAAGCAACCTGTGAACGTAAGCCATTGAGGAAGGATTTCTTTGATAATGAATTAAAGGGGCGGGGGGAGCAGGGATCACATTTCTTATTCTGTGACTTGTTGGGAAGCAGCACTGGGCACAGCCCCTTGGCAGCGCATGCTCAGGATGCAAACACCACAGTCACCAACAAGAACACACCTCTCTTACAACACCCCTACCCCGAGCACCCACCCAGCAGGGCTGTTCGGTGTGACTGTACCGCTGGATGGACCACAAAGCAGCACGAGGTGTCCTGGCATGCTCCGTATAGGTGCTGAGTCGCTGAGCCACAGCAGCTCCAGCACAGCCAGCAGGGCTGTCCTGCCTGGCTCTGACAAAACCAGCCCTGCGAGGGCAGGATGCAGCAGCCTGAGTGCAACAGAGCACCGGGACGTGTCCCCAAAGGGTGACCGTGGTGGGGTCAGCAGAACCGTGGGAGATTTGGGGAGATGCGATGAACTCTGGTGAAGTGGGGAGAAGGCATGAGGCAGCTCCAACAAGCCTGTGCTGGCCTGAGCGAGCGGGGCTGTGCCGCCTGCCCGCCCGCTCCTGCCCAGTGTGGGTTTTTAACAGCACTGAGACATTAAATGATCTTTTACACTGAGCACCTGAAAGCTACAAAGGAACGAAGCTGATGTCTTCAATATTTCTACCTTCCTGCTGGTGTGCCATGGAAAAACAAGGTGGAAAAAACAAACAAACCACAAATAAATAACTCTCCGAAAGCATCTGCAAAATTTTGCAAGTACTTGCACACAGCCCTCACAAAAGAGCTCTACCGATCGTGGACGTGTACAGCTAGAAAACAGGTTCTGCTTGGCCCAAACCTGGCATGTCCTCCTTTTCTGTGGCTGTCAGGATACAAAGCACTTATTTCTGAGAGAAAAACAATCCTCACAGTGAGGCCGGATGCTCTGAAACAAAGCGGAGAGCGAGCACTGCAGGCGGCTGGGGCTAGCATGGGGATGCAGCCGGGCACGTTCCGGGACAGCCGGGCACCCCACAGGATGACCGGGGCAGAAAGGCTGCTCTTCATCTTCCTCCTGTGCCCACAAGCAACCTACTCTGCAAACAGGGAACTGCTGCTGGGATGCAAACCATTAAGAGGAATCTCTCTAAGTTTATTATTTAAAACTATCTATTGCCTCTTACAATAGAGGAACCCCCCCGGGAGAGTGTATAGGCCTGTGTCTCCAGGACTGGAAATTGTGCTGGCAGCTGATAAGCACCACAAATGAAGAGAGGTGTTGGGAAAAGCACACAAAAGCCTCAGGTGGAAGGACATTCACCCCCCAAATCCGTGATCGTGCCTGCGTGCTGACAGCAAAGACCATCCGCAGCGCCAGGTGGCCCAGCATCCCGCCGTGCTGTCCCCGCGCCTGCCGCTGCGGGTTTGCTCTTGCAAACCCACTCCAGAGTCACAGGGACAAAGGCAGAGAACAAAGAGAAACAATTCCCATAAATTCTGTTTGTTCTGGCACACTTTGCAGCTCTCCGTGCGCTTCTCTCCCACGGCTAATGGCAGTGGATCCGTTTGAGTGTTGCTGTTCCTTGGTTTCTTGTTGAGAATGACATCAATTTCTGTCAGGCTTTTGGAGCAGTTCTTGGTCTATAAAAGATCCTGCAGAGACATTGCTTCCTGCTGGCATTAAAGAAGAACATTTGAATCAAGGACGTACATCCACAAGTTCTAGACTTGTGAAAGCGCATGCCATGATTTTCCTTTTTCTAAGCAAAAATGGAAATTGGATTAAACAGCCAGAAGCAGTGCTTTCAAAAGCTTTTGATGGCGGTCTTCTGGCTGCTACGTGCTGACCAGCAGCCCCGCTCCCACACCACCGAGTCCCTTGGTGCACCAGCAGTTATAAGGATCATCTGCTGCATTGATTGCAGCTGATAATTCCTCTGGGTATGCTACTTAAAATGCTCTTTTATTTTTAAGTTGAGGGATAGCATACTAGAATAATGCTGTAGCAAGTACAAACTGTAATTGTACGCTGGAATAAAGCTCCAGGACAAGAAAGGGTGAGAAGGTAAAATGCACTTGATCGTGATACATAAGCACAAGTGAGGCACCCGTCCCCCAGAGAGAAACGGCCCAGATAACTGTCTTTCTTTTACCACTGAGGTGGTAAAACTTGGTATTTTTAGGTAAGCTGTAAATGCGTATCCACTACAGGTTTGTCTCTGCTGCTTACTCACGAGCAACCTGAACAGCAACTCATAGAGCTTGGAGGTTTTGTAACTCGGGTACGTGCTATAGGCCTTGCAAAGCTCCAGAACAGGAATCAACACGTATGTGAGCCCCCGAATAAATTCCCCTGACACCTACGGTCTCACACCGCACTGCCAAGCTCTAGAGATCCTATCTCCCCGTGGCTGCCTTAGAAGAAAATGGCCCCCTGAATCATAATGCTGCTAATATTAGCACAGATGAGATTTTCTTAACTTTTAGGGAATTTGATTCGACAAACTGTGCTGTCAGCAAGAGGGAATTAAGTTCTTATGGCACATACGAGGGTCTTGAATGTTGGCGTGTTGGAGCCATACAGGAAGCCACACCACAGCTAAGGCAAGGCACATCTTTTGTTCCATTTGAAATCTGTGCCTGTAGCCAGCTGCTCCTATTATGGAGACACAATACAGACAGAAATCCTCAAAAATCCCTTGTATCCAGAAATTCAAGTTGGCACATTATAACCTCTTTGGATTTCTCCAAACCACAGGCCCGAGGAATTCAAGGCTGCGCATTCACATGTAGTTGCGCACGCCTTGCCTAAAAAATGTGAAAAACACATTAGAGAAGTGCTTATTTTCAAGCATCTGCCCCAGACTGGGTGTCAGCACGAGGAAGGCCCAGCTTGTGGGCCACCAGCCCCAGCAGACACGCCGGCTCCTGCAGCCGCCCTCGCAGGCCTCGCAGCCAGGCCCATCTTGGGGTCACTGGGATGGGTTTTTGTTGCTGCCTGCCAATTTCAAGACTTTCACACTTGATCTGACCAGGGAACTGCAGGCAGGCAAAACGAAGAAATTCTTCAAACCCCGAGCTTCTGTTTCCCCCTTCGTACAGCCGTATTTCTCCCATCTGCATCAGCATCTTCCAGAAGAGAGCTCCCTCCTCTACCACGAGACAATTTTTCATCAGGGTCCTGATGCAGGTGGGATGGGAGCTCACAGCAACCTCCCGGCCACCCTGGGTAGCCAACTGCTATTGCAAGAAACCACATTTTCTGAACACATTGTAATTTATGGAGCTCACTCTTGGGTTTTTACCCTCCGCCTTCCTTGTTGGCAGGTTGCCGCTGAGCCTAACACCTCTGATGGTTTGAAACCTCTTCCAATTTCCTGCCTGAATGCATTCAGAGCCAGTTTATATCTATGTTCGTGTGCCAAAGTTTTAGCTTGAATAACTGCTCTTCCTCCTGTAATACACAGGGAGTGATAGCAGCCTTTCGACTGGGGAGGCTGAGCAAACCAAGCTCTTCTGGGCTCCGCAACACAGTAACATTTCCAATCTCCTTCCAGTTTCAATTTCTTTCTTAAGCATAGGTTTCATAAATTTTTGCCCATTTTCCAGATGAATTTTTACCATACCTTATGCATTTTAACATTTTTACATCACTATCTTTATCTCTGTTACAAACATGCTTAGAAATCTATAATGACTGGCATGTAAGACACTTTGTAGTCCTGCATGCTCATCAGCTGTAATAAAAGGGGTAACTTGCAGCTCTGCTCTTCAGTGCAACAGTTGGATCATGATCCAACAGCCGGATCTGACTTGAGCAATGCCTTTTTTCTGTTCAGTAATGGGCATTAAGTAATCAATACGATTTTCACACAGCTGCCACGTACCACAGACCAGCTGATCACTCCTGAATTAGTGTCCAGGAATCCAGCAAGACCTTGCATGCTTGGGTTGATTCCCCTTTGGACTATATTTAATAAATATTTTAAGCTACAGATAGAAGGGACTCTCCAAATTCTGAAATGACCTACTAAAACTGCCAAAACCCGATGTCATGTTTGTTGGCCAACTTCCCCCACTGAAACCCTGTAAATTGCTGTGCTGAGTGAGACGTGAACACTGTCTCCCAAGAACAGCGAGGTAGGAAGGCTGTCGTCCAACTATAATAAGAAAACTGCATTTGTCTTTCAGGGGACTACTTACCTCCCCAGCTCATATGCTGCGTGGAGATTTTAATAAAGTAGAATATTGCAGAAAAAGTTGTTTCATTTCATCTGTTTCATGTCAGAGAAATACGACAGCGAGGCAATGGAAGGCAGAGAAAAATTCATTGCCTGCAAATATGCATTTTCACGCCAGCCTGACAGCAGTGTACCCATCCTGCAGCTGGGCCACCACCAGCTGCTTGATGGCAGCTGCAGGCTTCAGACACCAGCCTTCGAGAGGCTTTGCATCACGTACGCACGCTTGACTCATCGAGCAGAAAGTCACATGTCTGTCTGCAGCCTTGTACAGCTCCAGCAAGTCACTGCAGAGGTTCCTGCTCACCGCACCCCGCCAGGCTGTGCAGGAAGCCAACCCCCCCGATGCCCTGGGGCACCTCCAGCACCACTGTTACCTACAGGAGAAGCTCCAGGTGCTGCTCTTCATGTTAGCACCACCACCACTACCTACAGGAGAAGCTCAGGGTGCTGCTCTCCATGCAGGGACAACACCTGACCCTTTGTGGCTCTTCTGCAGCCAAACCTTACTTTTGTCTCCTTAGAGGTGAGATCCCCAAAGGGCTGGTGGATGAGCTATGCTGGAAGGATTTCAGTGCCTGTCTTAGGCTCTGCTTATGGCTGCTCTTCATCTATCTCCATGGTGATTAGAGACAGGCCTGAAGTGGTAAATCTGCTGAAAGACCCAGCAACACAGACAGAGAAGTGTAGTTAGAAAGCTTGTGTTTGTATCGAGGAGCACAGTGACCTCTGAAAGAAACAGGTGCTGGAAGAACCTAAAAATACATTAACTTGGGTAACGCATCAGATGTCAGTACCTACTGCTAGAACTAATGGACTTCTTTTCTCCTAAGCATCCCAGACTCCCTGAAGGGAAATAAATATCACCTCAGGGATCAAAAAAGCATCCACATCTACTGGGACATATCACCACTGTGTTGGAGATGGGTCTCAATTGCTGCCCATGGCATGCTGCAATCATCAGATTACATGTCTATTTGGTCAGGTGTTGCCTGTTGCTAAATAGCTGTATTTCTACCCAAAGCTACAGCAACATGAGCCAGCGTGGGCTCCAGAAGCCACTGGACACAGGGCAACACTGAGAGCAGGAGGCTCCAGCTTAGGTATGGTCCTGCAAGGAGGCTTCTGAAACCCACCTGGTTCATGTCCCCTCAGCATGAGGGACAGGCAGAGCTACTCCAGGACTACCTGAACCTGGCCATGTATCCAACCTGGCACCTCCTGGGAGGCTCCCAGGGAGCCTCCACCACAGGGAAGGGGACAGAAGACAAGGCTGCTGCCTGACTGCCAGGGCTGGTTGGCACCAAATGGTGCTGCGGAGCTGAAAGCAAGCGCTAAGCCAGGCTTGTAAAGACAAGAGGGGGAAAAAAAAAAGGAAACCCAAACAACTGGATTTTCTCTAATCGGACAGATAATATTTACAGCCTATGGGTGGTGCCAAAATATTTCAGGAAATGCCTAAGCCCTTTGAATAAATCTCAGGAAAACACAGGATTTAAAGACAGTAACTGTAACAATAAGAATGAAAGCCTTCCACCCTCTCCCAGCCTCCTTACATGGTTTAAAATGATTGCCATAGCAATTATCAAGGCTAAGCTCATTTTGTAGTCCCCACTGCAAATTAAGTTCTGAGTTGAACATGTAAAAGATCAGCATAAAAACTAAACGAATCGTGTAAGCTGCAAGGAGCAGAAATCAATGCACTTTCCACACAGACAGCATGCTGAGGTCTAATCCATCCTGTTAAATTCCTACACAGAGATACTCGAACTTCATTGGAGAGATTCCTTTCAGTAAGTTAAACTTCTTGCCCAATTTTAGAGTGACCTGCTGGCTTTTTCTGTCTGCCCTGGGCTTACTGCAGGAGCACGGTGGCCCAGGAGAGCAGAAATGTGTGCCAGCTGCCCCAGGCACACTGGCGTCCCACCACTTCTTCCCCATGAAACAGTAATATGCATGTCCGTACCTGTTCCTTGCCACAACCACAACAAAATCCATCCTGAAAGTATTTTGTTTCCCCCCTCCTCAGTTGCCAGTTATGCCTACAGACACAGAAAAACCCAGGTCCCATGAGGACCGCATCCTGATGTCATTACATTTGTGCGTTCAGACCAGACCTGCCTCTGAAAGTTTCTACAGCACATGCAGGAACAGGACCGCATGCAGCAAGTGCTTGCTCCCCTTAAAAATCAGGGCAATTATTTCCAAAGAGCAGATTCCCACGATGTATTTTGGCACCTCAGTGTTACGGTTACCTGCTCGGGTTTCAGGCCTGGGGGCACCCACGCGTACTCCTCCAGGGCACAGCCCGAGTCGTCGTCGGAGGTGGAATTCCTCTGGAAGTCGAACATGAGCTTGGTGACGGTCTTCTCCATCTCCAAAGGCATAACTGTCACGATGTGCTCTTCCTGGGAGCACTTACAGTGAAGGCAAATCTTCCTGCAAGGAAGCAAAAAGAAGAGGTCCCCTGGTGAGCTGCACTGCAAATGGGAAACAGCCGAGATCCCTGCCAGCCGCTGGCCTGCAGCTACTGAGCTCAGCCACTTTTTTTTTTATGCTCAGGCATTTTCTAACAAAGCATTTTGTCTCTCTTGCACGCAGGAAATAAAAAGTCCGTGTTTGCTAATAACAACACTTGGCAATTCAGCTGAGTCAGACTGTCAGACATTTGGGGCTATGTAATTGCTCGTCCCTTTGCCGCTCTGCAGAGAGCATTTCCAGGGGCCACGCGCCCGGCTGGCACGGACCGGCCGGTAATTGCGGAGCACTTACCAAAATTAGGACAGCCAAGCACTTGGCTAATGCATAAAATGGTGGATTGACCGGGAAGCTGTGAATGACAAGTCCTTTTAGCATGCTGATAGCATAAATTTGCTTATTAAAGTAGCATAAAAATTGATTATAGTCTGAACATATACAGCTAAATTAAATTAAGGGAGGCGACACAAGCTGCAGTCGCACGCCAGCGGGATGCTAACGGCCCAGCTTGATGGCACACGCCTCAGCTCAGCGGCACGTCAGCTTGCACGCTGCCCAAGACACGTGCAATATTATAATATAACTTATTACAATAAGGAGTACAGAGAGAGCAACCAAAAGGTTGCCATTTAACACATATCAGCTTCACTCAGTGGAACTACTATTACTTAACGTTTCTTTTAAGTGCGTATTCTTGCAGCTGGTGGTCCAGAGGAGAATTTTTCATAGGCATGGACCCAAGTATCCAGCTGCTCTGCTGCTAGAACACCCCAGCCATTCACCAGGGGAGATAGCGAAGGACAAACCAGGCTGAAAACACTCCCCATGCCCCCAAACTGGGGTCAGAGTGCCGATAAATTGCTTTCTATTTCTGAAAATACAATGCTCTTCCACCATGTGGGTCAATGTTACCTATTTTAAAGTAACTGCGCAGGGTTCTGAATTAATTTGAGCTAATCAAACACTATTGACTTCTGAGGAGTCACATCACGTGGGCGGCAGAAGGGGGAATCAGGCCCACATTTCAGAAATAGTAAGGTAACAGGCAAAAAGCAGGGGAAAAGATACTGCGGCCATTGCAGATCACTCTGCTACAATTTCTTCGCCCTCCAAAGAAAACTGGAGGGCAGGAACAGTTAAACATCAGGGGCTTGAATTTTCAAACACCTTTCCTCCTTTTTAACCACCGCGCAAAGGCCAGCAAAACATACCGGTGCTCAGATCCAGCTTTGAGTCTAAATTTCCACTTGGCCGTTACAGCACAAAAAATGCACTCTAGCAAAAGTCAAGAGGCTCCGTTCAGTCAAGCCAGGGAGATTTGCCAGATTTTCCCGTTTCCTGCCTTTCATCAGATCTAACGTACACACAGCCCCAAACGCACCCCGAGTGTCTGGTTTGCGTCCAGCCAGTCTCGGCATCGCCCCTGGCCGTTACCTTAAAAAATAATCACGGCACAATTTCATGCGAATACTTTAATTAATCAGCTACCGTGGAAAGGCTCTGCCACAGCAAAGCTGCTGGTGTCTTAGCCGTTTCCATCTCATTTCACAACACGATTAGAAGGAGCTCAATACGCAACAAGATGTTAAAAATAATTAATAGCTCCAGAGCCTCCGATTCGGGGTTTGCGACTCGGGCAGTTATCCTAACGGAGTGTAGGGCTCCTTTGCCAAATTTAATTTTCAGGACATCAATCACCGGCTTCACAGGGAGACAGCCCGGCAGCGTGCGCTCGGAGAGCTAATGAGAGAAATTGTGGTATCAGGTGGCAGGGTGGAGAAAACGGCACGGGGAGGGAGGCTGAGCGCAGGCAGCCTCTGCCCCGCTGCCGCCGGGATGCGCTACGTGCCAGCAGCCACGGGAGGATCCGGAGAGAAGAGGATGAGAAGGACACACGGAGCCCGTCGGTGATGTCCCCGCGCCAGGACAACGGGCTCCGTGAAAACTTTGCACTGTTAACAATTGAGCATCTCCAGGCATGGGGTTTCTGCAGCCTCCCTGGGCAAACCGTACAAACTTCAAGATCTCGCCCTGGAGATGTTCAGTACTCCTCCTTTCCCCTCGTTAAAAACAGAAGATTAACAGCTTTAATTACAAGTATTTTCTTTATGTTAGGATATGCTGTTTCATGGGAACAATACTCAGCGTCCTAAGAGTATCTTTCTACTCCTATGATATGGTTTCCATGACTTCTTCACATAGGTCTCACTTATTCAACTTTACTTGATCATCTTCCAGCTCCCTATAATTAAAAATAATTCCCCAGAGTAAAAACTTAATATAAAAACGTACATTTCAAACGTGAAACTGCAAAAGCAATGTCCCCAACCACAGCTCAAAGCAGGAGGGCGCTAAGTGAGATAACGCCGGTGCTCAATCAAGTGAATAGTGACCAGAGCAGTAAGATGCCGGTGCTGCTGATGCCCTGGTGCTGAGCTGATGGGTTTTGGGGACACATGGGGCCACCAGCCCGCCCTGCAGCTCCCTCTGCCACATTAGGCATTGCTGCGGCCACAGGATGAGCATCCGAGCCCCGAGCAGCTCAGCGCCGCCCCGCGTGCTGCATGCCTTTCCTTATACAGGCTGCTGAGCTGCACGTCCTGCACAGGGACAAACCCTCGACTTGGCCAGCCACCAGCCTCAGCTGAACACCAGCACCTTGTCTGGAACGGCTGCTGCTCCCCAGCGTCAGCCAAGGAGCCTGATGCTGCTTGGGGTGAGAGCAGGCGGTTGTTTTCTGTTGGTTGGGTGGTGGTTGTTTAACGAAAGCAAGAGGAAATCAGGCCAATCGCTCTCTGGAAGTCCCATCTTCATTCCTGAGCCCTTCCATCCTGCTCTCAGCCATGCTGGGGTGGCTCATGCTAGTCCCTGAGAAAGCAGAAAGTACCTGCAAGCCCCTCGTGGGGAAGTCCTGCCCCAGAAAGTAACAGAGGTGACCAGAAAGGGCTGGGAGCATCCCAGAACCTCACCTTACTCCAGAGCTGAGAACTGCTGAAGAGAAGGCCAGTGATGCTGTGTTTCCTAACAAAGCAGGGAGAGCTGACAGCACTGCCAGCCTCAGGCATGGAGAGCAAATCCAGGAGCTGCCAACCAAGAGCAAAGAAGAGAGGGACCGTGCTGAGGGAGGCACGGGCTGCGCAGCGCCCTGGCACGTCTGCTCTGCGTGGAGCTGCGCGTGGGACAGCCCTGTGGGAAGGGAGGGAGGGAGGGGAGAAAACTGGGAGAAAATGACATTTCCTGGTTTCCGATGGAGCTGGAGAGAGGCCCACCTCGAATTGACTGCACATGGCACGAAGCAGCACCGGCTCGAGAACAGATTGAAAAATCTGTTGTACTCAGGGTCAGCAATTCATCGGGTGAAGTCACAAGACGGATGCGTTTGATTTTGTGACGGCTGCTTGGTGTGGTGCTCCTGGCACCGGGGAGGCTCCAGCCCGCCCCGTTACCTCCCCACCCACTGCTGGCGCACACTGCATCCACCAGCCCGCAGATGGGCCCTCTTTCTGCAGTCAAAACCAGACACAAAAAGGAAATGTGAAGAAAACAGGGCCAAACAGATCCAGTGGAGAACCTGGCTGCAAGGTCCCTCTTGCAGCCTAGGTGCACGTCCGTGAAGTTCAACACAAGTCCAACTGACCAGCAAGGTCTCTGGGACAGGGATCTGTCTTGTTACACATGGCAGTCAGCAAATAACACAGCAAACGGCACCAAAGCAGTCAGTGCCCAGTTCAGGACATTTTAAAGCCATGGCAGGAACGTTAAAATTCCTCTTGGACAAAGAAGGAGCTCAGCAAACAGCTCTTATCATCCGCCCGCGCTGCTTATCTCTGTTCCTCACTCGCTTCTTCCGCGATGGAAATAAATGGGTTGTACCAGGGAGCGGTGTGAGGAACAGAGCCTTGTCCGCAGCTGGGCCACGAGACGCCTGTGCTCCGCTGTCACGAGGGATTTGCATGCATTTGTGAGCACATTAGCATGCAAGATTGGGAATCCCTCTAAAAGCAATTCTCTGCTCAGCTCGGATGTGCGGTCTGAAAAATAATGGGACGATTCCCTTGCATCGTGGCGCAGAGCGATTTTGGTTTTTTCCAGGATTGAGCCATCATTCTGATTGCAATCAGACCTTTCGGTCAGTTGTATGTCACCAAACCGCAAGGCTTCACAGGAAAAGGGAGAGGCCGAGGATTTGGGGCAGCTCATGTGACCCCTGAGCCTCTTAACAAGGGCTTCGTAATGTCTCTGCCTGTTATCTCCTCCCTTCATTTGAGAGCTAATGAGGCGTCCTCCCACCCCGAGCGAGCTCCAAATACACAGACCCATCTCTCCAGATCCCACGGGCAAGGCAAACATTTGTCCTGACTGAAAAACAAACGCCTGCACTCCTGCACCCAGCGCCCTGCAGCTCTCCTCCAGCAAGGCTCCACTCTCCCGTTTTACAGATGGGGAAGCTGAGGCACAGCAGCAGAGCTCTGCCCACGAATTCACCATGGCAGGCTGAAAGAAGAGTCGCTGACTGGCACCCCACGTTGGAGCCGAAGCTCTGCATCCTCCTCCAGCTCCTCTAACACCAGATTTACGCCACACGTAACCCCAGGCAGCTGCTGCCCAGAGGTGCCCGGTGCCCACAGAGCTCAGCTACGAAGTGGCATCTCTCCGGACAAAACGTTTCTGCCACTTTACACTCTTCTGGACCACTTCAGCCAGGAAAAACAAACACAGCTATCAGCAGGAATGAATTGCAAAGACTTGGTGAGACCGAGCTTGAAAAGGAAGCTTAAAAAAAGCTTTTATTGGCAAAACTGGGGTACAGGAGGCTAACGGAGGTGAACTAGCCATGGGCATTTACAGCAGCAGCAATCCAAAGTCTGAGGACAAGGTGCCCTTGGTGGCCTCTAAGGACAGCTCACCTGAGCCAGGATGCTTGGATCAAGCAGTTGGCTGAAGAGATCACCATCAGGCAGCAGCAAGAGCGCGGGTAGCACAGTAATGCCGCAAATCTAAGGAAGGGAGAAATAATCCAGCAACCAAACTGCTCCCATAGCTGCAGCTCCTCCTGATCTCAGTGCTGACAGCCAAGCATGCACAGGCTGCACACCTCCAGAAAGGCTCGCAGCACATTGCTTTCTTCTATTTCCCTCTGACCTTCGCGGTGCCAACAGCAGCAATTGCTAAGGCACTCGGGCTGGTGTTGAAACTTTTATGACAAACCCCATTTCCACCCCTGGAAAAATTCTCCCCTCCTGGCTGATGTTGTCCATGCTCGGATTCAGGCTGGAGACTAATTTTACTTTTAATACTTGGTAGAAATCCTTTACCACTGCAGGATTTGTTCTTGTTAATTAAGAGGAAAAGAACTATCCCCAGTATTGCCAGTTTCAACGAAATATGAGCAAAACCAGCCTAGGATGGTTTTCCACTCCGTCTGCCTTCACGGTGAGTTGAAGAAGCAGGTGGAGCATCTGCCTCTGGGTCCCACTGCTGTCCCCAAATCCTGCTCCCCTGGGGCATGGCCCCGAGCTGCCTCCAGTTTTGGTGTCTGTCGTCTTCAGCACCACATGGTAGACGAGAGCCACCAACACACAAAGCTGGGCACCTCCATGATGAGACCAAGGAGCTGGGGCTAAACAGTGCACAGTCTACTGGGTTGAAAAACCACCACCACCAAATCCCCCTGGGCTCCCTTTGTGCTTTCTTAGACAAGCAAGAAAGCAGGACTGCATCCAAAACCACGGCCAGAGCTCTCAGCAGCACCACAGGCCGCATTAAAACGCACCAGCCTTCCCGTGCTCAGGTGCCACCCTGTGGCTACACCCAGCCGGAGGAGCTGGGGTGCTTTGTGGAGCCCAGGGGTGCCCCAGGTCTCTCCAGTAACACCAGTCCCCTCCCGAGCTGGGCGAGAGCCCCGGGGTGCTGAGCACGCTGCTGATCCTGACCCGGGCTGCTCCCCTGAGCTGCAGCCCCTGCCACTGACCATGAGAGATCCAATGCGTAAAGGTAAGATGCTTAAATCAAGGAGTATAAATAACGTGGCAGACCTCAGATGAAGTCTGTTCGGAGTTCCCAAGATATTTTGCAGAGGATGCAGCACTTTTTTTCCCCGTAATACAGGTTAGACAGGGTGGGCTCCCTGCTATCGGGTGCAAGCTGCAGACCCAGCAAGGGAGAGAAGAGCAAGATGTGAGCCCCATCCCTGGCCAGGCAGGCCAGCAGCAGGGAAGGTGTCCAACAGGCTGCTCTGACACATCCTAAACGACGGAGGCAGCCTGCCAGCTCAGGCTCACATCTCAACATATCTGTTTTTTTTTTTTTTCCCTTAAAGGTCCAGCTCTCAGAATACAGAAAGGAAAACAACCGCCTATTTTTCCCCAGCCAAGGAGACGAAATGCAAGGCGTTAGTTTCCCAGTCAGAGGGCACAACAGGCTCAGTAACAACCCCAAAGCTGGCAGGGAACCAATCCTTAAGACAATCTCATGATTTTGGGAAGGGAGCCCCGGGAAGGGGGCTGGGGACACCTGGAGGGGTTTGGTGTCCCCTGTGGCAGGACAAGCCCAGCCCCAGAGCTCAGCTCTGCCTGGCAGGGACTGAGCCCTCGCTCCAGGCTTTGCTCAGCATCGCTCCCTGCCCAGCTGCCCAGCACCGCCCTACGCCACGGGTTATCTTGTCAGATTTTTAATTACATCGTTCAGCGGCTTTGCAGCCCAACGCGACACTGAGCTGTATCTCAACGGGTTTCTTTCCACTGCTTAACTGAAGGAAGAAAACTGCCTCCAACCTCCGGCTCCAGCAAGACGTAGGCTCTACCTCTGGATCCAAAACCAGCTCCCCACGAGCCAGGGAGCAGCCCAGCTCTGCTCAGCATGCAGATCCTCACAGTCCTCCCAGGCATGCGTAACACCAGTCCCTCCATGAGCAGGATTTATCCCCCCATCCCTCTCCCTGCACCCACCAGTTCCAGCTCCTGCACTTTCCCCCCCAGCAGTGGGTCCTTGGCCAGCAGCGAGGCTGGAGCAGGAGCTGCGACGTGCCCCGGGGCTGTCTGTGCTGGCCAAAGGGACTTCACCCGCTCGCACTCGCAGCATGACAAGCAGAAACCAGGGGAAGCAGCGAACACCTGCAATTTCAGCACATCCTAGGCCACATATCCTAAAGAAAAAAACCTGACTGATAGGCAAAATGCTCAGACGCGGGATAAGCTACGCTCGAAATCGTAATTATTTCAATAACTGAGGCTCAGACAGCGTCCCCTGGGAGCGGCAGTGCTGACCCAGTTGTGCAAGCAGTCGCTGCCAGACTGCTCTGTGTGTGTGTGCCGGCTCACCCCGAGCCGGGCTGCCACCAGTTTTGTTCAGCTCCATCCGCCTGGTATGAAACAAGCGGCAGGGGAAGATTAAAACGCGAAGCAAAACGTAATCTGGTTTAAAAAAACCTGATTTAAAAATCTTTACCGCGGGCTCAAGCCGGCACCCTTATAAACACAAGGCGTCAACGTGAGATGTTCGAGTGCTCCCACAGCAGGTGAAAAAAATAACAGAATAAAAATAAGTCTGATAAGTTACAAGGTAAGGGAGCTAAAACTGAAAGGATGACACCGCATCTGGTGCGAATAATTATTTTGGCATTATTCTGCCCAGTGCTAATCCTCAACAGCTCGAACAGATTCAATCACTGTTTAACCAAGGAATCATGACTACAAAACAAAGAGTAACTGGATTAAAATCTTTCCATGGTCACAGGTCACGTCTGTGTCACATCTGCTTAAAATGTTCCTCCAAGGAATAGGGAAAAAAAAAGAAGATTTGACTTTAGAAGATTGCATTGAAACACACAGCCTCTAGGTTTCAGTTCTAGCTTGGTTTATACTTAGGCATTCTGGCACTGCAAAGAAGGACACATTATTACTTTAAAGCTGTCTATTCTCAGGAATCCAAACCCAGCACAATAAACATCCGAACAGTAATGTCATCATCCACAATACCAGCCTGCACGCAGCCTGCTCAGAAAATGCCCAGAGAACCCAGGCTTCCTGAGGCTGCGCTTGCCAAAGCAATAAAATTAGCACTGAGAGATGAGGGTTTTTTTAAATACTTATTTAAAGCCAGCTGAGCCTTTCTGATTCTTTTTAAAATGAAAAATCTGTTCGAGTGGCATCACCGCTGCTGAATTCCTGCAGCTGCAGCGAGGCAATTTAACCATTAACCTTTTTACACCCATAAACAACGAGAACAGCAAGGGCTGAAAAAAGACCCACAGCCCCTCCAAAGGTCGCCACTAACTAACGGTGCGCGGAGCAAAGTTATCAGGCAGCTACGTGCACACACAGAACACCGCTCATCCCTCCTCCCTTCTGCTTTCCATTCCTCCCAAAGATACACAGCGACCCCGAAGCTGTTGCAAAAAGGCAGCCTCTTACCTGTCCCCGCCGATGACGGCGTTAGTTGTGACAGCTCGCTTTGGGCTGGCGAGCTGCTCCCCGGCACGCCGCGAGCGCCGCAGTGCAATAAAGCATCCCGGATGCTCGCAGAGCAGCGCAACAGCCCGGCCGGCAGCAGGGCTCTGGTTGGAGCACTCAGAGCAGGCTCGTGCTCAACGTGGTGTGGCAGCGGGGGAAATCACCCGTGGAAAACCGCGCCGCTCCTGCCCCACGCATCAAGCTTTCACTTCCACCGCCTCGCTCGAATCGCAGCTCCGGGGCGGGGGGGGGGGGGGGGATGCCTCCCTCTCTGCTCCCAGCCCGGCTGAATCCAGCAGCCCCCCCGAGCTGCCTTCCCCGCCGTGACCCTTGGCGGTGGCAGTGGGATGTCCGACCCGCTCTGCCAGCGCCGGGCGCTACGGAGCAGAGATGCAGCCCGCGGAGAAGAATTGCGGGAGCGGCGCGGGGCTCTGCTGTTGCATTGCTCTCCTCTGCTGCATGCTAATGAGCAATGATGTCAGCCAGCCAAAGGCACCGCATCCGGACCGCGCGCCGCCACGGCCCGGCCACCCTCGCATTGATTTACATGGCAATCAGCCCGCTGCTATAAATCAATAAAGCCCTGCGGGCTGCTTTGGGAAAGGGAGAGCAAATCCTTCCCTCCGGCTCGCATGTGCGCCTTTCAAAGAGTTGGCTCCGCACCAGCCGCCCAAACTGAACGGTGTGAAGACACTAATTATCTTTCCCCAGCCATCATCTCATTTGATGCTGACCCAACAGCAACTTGCTGTCAAACTTAAGGCACGGCTTCGTAGGTGAGCGGGCTATTACAGCAACGATCTGCTGGCTCTGAGCAACGGATCATTTTTCTCCTGGCTTCCAGTGCCCTCTTAATTATTTTCTGCAGTCATTCGCTCCGATTCCCCACTGGTTTTTCAGACGCAGCCTGTTTGCGCACCAGCAGGGCTAAATATTCTGGGAAACGCGAGTTATTCACGTGGCGTTTCGGTTGCCGCATATTTTAATGTATTTTCTCTCACACGGCCCCCAGAGATGCCCCGTTCACACCTTCTCTGAGTGCCCCGGGGAGCAGCTGCCCCAGCGGGGATGCTGAAGCCGCCTGCTCCGCTCCTCCACCCCACGGGGGAAAAGCAAAGGCAGGGAGGGATGGAGCTCTGCTGCTGGGAGCTCTCAGCTCATTGCTTGGGAATAAGGTCGCAAACGAACCTGTGGCGTTTGCAGAGTGAAATCTGAAAACCTCATTTCCATGTTTTGGGATGATACAGGAGGCAAATAAAACATTTCCCACACGTACTGTTTCCACAGCGTGCTCCTGGCTTCCAGGGCCTAGCTCCAGCTCTGCGAGCCCTTGCTTTTGGCAATGCCAGCCATGTTTACTGAACACAGATGGGTGCAGAAACTACAGCTGCGAGTCTTCCTCCAGCCTAAAAATGCTTTAAATTATCATTATTAAGGCTCATAAATTAGGTTTCATTACAGAGCGTTATGCCCCAAGTACGCAGGGCGAGCCCTGCCGCTGGGACGTCCCAGCCCAGTGGCACCCAACTCACCCGGCCCAGCACAAGGTGCAGGACAGACAGACAGACAGACAGGGGATGTGCAGAACCCTCATCCAGCTCAGGCACCACGTTAGACAAAACGCAATATTCATGGCCATTCATGAAATCCCTGAACACTTTCTCACTCCCCTCTCTTCTTGAATTATAAGCAGCTAGTGCAGGAGTTGATCCCTGAATCTGTTCCTGTGCCCAGCCGGGTCAAAGCTTCTCCTGGCGGCAGCAGCATCACCACCACCTCTGCTGAGCGATGCCGAGGAAGATCCCCTCCAACCACACTTGCAGGAAAAAAAAGCCCCCCCTGCCCCCAGCCTCCTAAGCCGGTACATTTAGTCCCCTCCAGCTTTTGCCGGCATTGCAGGCAGGCTCCCAGCTCGCCTCTGTCTGCTGAGTGTGCCAAGGCCCCAAGATGACGTATTTTCCTCTTAACTTCAGAACACGTTAATTAAAATACAAAGGAAGTGAGACAAAACTGAACAGGGCAAAAGCAAATAAAGAAGCCTGCTTGTAAAATGATAACGTAGAGCAGAAACTCTGCAGAGCAGAAATTACCCGTGTTTACTGTAACAACCTTCCCTGGAAATATGTTGTTAAAAGCACACAGCAGTAATAGGGGCTGCGGCTAGCACAAAGAACACGCACCACTCAATATGACAGGTCC
Source organism: Heteronetta atricapilla (assembly GCA_011075105.1). Classification (NCBI taxonomy): domain Eukaryota; kingdom Metazoa; phylum Chordata; class Aves; order Anseriformes; family Anatidae; genus Heteronetta; species Heteronetta atricapilla. The sequence goes on from CM021742.1 coordinate 14,774,329, forward strand.
TGTAGGTGCTAATTTTCACTGAATACATGAGTAAAATGCCTGCCTTTATCTGCATTAACTTCCGAGGAGCCAAGGCCCCGAGCTATAAACACTCGGGCGCAAGGCATCAATTAGCGTGCCGAGTGCCACTCGAGCAGGAGCCCCCGCCGGCAGGGTGCAAGCTCTGAGCCCACCTCTCGCACACGTGCCCCGTGTCACTCGCCCTGCAGCAGCTTGGACCCCCCAGCACCAGCCCGGCACAGCCCCGAGGCAGGGAGATGGAGGTGCGAGCCCCAGGCACCCAACTGAGCACCCTACAGCAGAGCTGAGTCCTGCAGCACGTTTTGCTTGGCTGCCTTGGCCGACTGGGTCATCCCAAAGGACGGGATCGCACCAGAATCTGCAAACATTTAAACGTAAGTTGATTCACAAAGAAACTGCAGACTTTTAAGTTGAGGCACAAAGATGAAAGGTGGGTGAGAGTCACGAGCTGATGTACAGGATCAGCCAAGGCACTGCTTAGAGCATCTCAGCTGCACGGCTACGAGCGAGAGCGCGCAGCGTCTCCAAACAGCAAGCCTAATTGGGTCCTGGCAGACTTCCTGCTCTGATACTCACAGGCCTAAATATCCCCCAAATCCAATGAACGGGCTATTCTGAGACAAGAAATCAGATTAGAAGATGCCACTTGTGGACACACAACTGTCTTCGGGAAGTGGAAATGAGCCTTCCTGCTCTGAGAGCTGCCAGCGCGTTGGCAATTGCTCCGCATTTCTGCTTCCTACTCAGCGCCTGTGAAAAGGTCATGTGTTGGAATAACTCCAGAAGGCACGCGGTATTTCTTGATGGATGCTGCACATTACGCAGGTGAAATGGGTGTTTCATTAAGCTGCAAGGTGAGGACTGAGCCGGCGGAGCATATTTCTGAAGGTCACATGAAGGACTTGCATCGTTACGGGGATGGATGCTGACAACTACCCGCAGGGAGGCGAATACTCCGAACGACCCGAGGTAAAACCTGAGCTACTGAAATAGAAAAGCAATTGCATCAGGGCAGGAAGCCATGCTCAGGTTCACAAGTGTGTGATGGCCAGCTCTGCTTGTAACCACTGCCACATCTCTCTGCCCTTTGCTCCAGGTTTTAAAGGCAAAGACCCAAGCTTTAAACTTTCTGACATTTGCACAAACTCATCCCTACAGCTGGTATGAAAAGTCGCTGTAAAAGAGCTCGCATCTTTCAAGCGCTGTCTTCTTTATCACCTTGGCGTATCGATCAGCCGCCAGGCTCCACGTGATGCTGTTTGTGATCACAGGGAGCTACAAGGCACGGCCACGTGCAGGCCCAGCAGCCTGGCATCCTCAAGGTCACCGGCTGCTAAACCTGATGGATGTCAGGTCAAGTTGCCTTTCTGAATTATTTAGTGAACATCCTCTGCTTGTCAGGGATGTGCTGCCTCGGGATGCTGTGCAGGCTCCAGCTTCTGCTGTCCCAAAGACTGTCCCTTGCACTCTGGGGCTGCTCAGGGACGGTGACACAGCAGGTCAGCCCCGCCGTGGCCCCCCTTCACCAAGCCTGGCTTTGCACCCAACAACAGCTTACTTTCCCACCTCTCTTTCTACCCACAGAAATGCAGAACTGGATATGTGCAGTGTTTTTTTCCCCCTCCGTTCCCACACTCACCCTGTACTTTGCACAGCAATCTCCGCTCTCCCAGCCAGCGCTGGCTCCGATGCCAGGACAGGCTGTGCTCCGCGCAGTCCCAGCGCGCTGCCTGGGGCTGGGGACCTCTGGGGCACAAGCAGGGACACCGGCAGGACCTCCTGCCCGAGGCCACAGGGCAGCAATGAACAGCAGAGCAAGAAGCTCTGCAAACACCGGAGGGGAACACCAAGGTGCAAAGCAGCAAAGCCTCCTGTGGCACTGCTCCCAGTGCCAGTCCTGCTACACCCAGCCAGACGCTGGCTCTCCAGGAGATGCAAAGCACGCGGGGTTGTGCCCAAGGTGCATGGAAAGCTCTCTGGAGAACCCGAGCCATGAAATGCAGGTCACAACTTCAAATTAGATTCAGGTCCTTTTTCCTTTTTTTTTTTTTTTTTTTTAAGTGAGGCAGCAGCCCCCCATACCTCTCCATGCCAGAACTGGGGATGCCTGCTCTCCAAAGAACTCCGAGCAAAAACGGGGCAGAGGCCAAGGAGCTAGCATCCGATGCAGAGCGTTAATCCCAAGCCCCAGCCTGCTCGGCTCTTCCCCAGGACTGCCGCTCGTACCTTCACGCGGCTGCTGCCATGCGCGAGACAGACACGTTCCTCCTGCTGTTCCTGCTGCTGCGCTTCACTTATTTTTGGCAGACGCACGGGTAAGGATCCGTGCTGTCAGTCTGCAAGGAAGAATTTAGTTTTTAAAACCGTATCGAGCCCAGCAGCAGACGACACAGAAGGAGAGGTACAGCCTGTAAATACCGCAGACGATTTCAGACAGCTATCGGTGCTCCCTGCTAATTCAGCCAGCAAGACAGACCCGACCCTCACCGGTGCTACCCTGCACATGCAGCCCACGTGCCCTGGCACCCCTGGACCACTCAAACCTGTGCTTTCAGGTGGCTGGTGACAGGATGAGGACATGGCACCGTGCACAGACAGCCCAGCGAGCACACAGCCTGGGTGCACGCACACCGACAGCGTGCCCCGGTGCCGGAGCTACAGGCTGGATTTCCATCCATCGCCATATTCCAACCTCCCCCCTTTATTTTTTAATCACCTTAATGCAAGAAGCTTTACAGAGCTTAGCAACAATAAGGCTTTTCATAGCCTCCGGCTTGAACTCTGCACTACTACGTTTTTTACTTTTGTAGGTTAAAATCAAATTTGTAACAGAATGTGAACAGCAATCTGCATGCTCGTGTTTTGTTTCTTCCCCCTTCGCTAGCCTGACAGTATTCTCATCTGAAGGCTTTTTAATAGCGTCCCTTAATAATGTCTACAAAAGCCTCATTAGAGCACTGCATCAAAACTTAAGCTAAATAAACTCAAAGGACTATTTTTTAATTAAATATTTTTCTTGGGGCCTTTCCACAAACAATAAAGCACTCAGAGAAAATATGCTACGAAGGAAAACCATAAATCTTCAGCTTATCTTGCGGTGCATTTTCCAAAGATCTAAACCTTTGATCGGTTACACAAATTAATTTTCCATTTACAAAAAAAACAGAAGATGCACGTAGAGGATAACCCCGCGCTACCACGTACCTCGGCAGCAGCTCGGGGCTCCCTCGCTGCAGCCCTTCTCGCTACCTGACACTACCAGGGTCGCTGTCACTGTAGATGATTATTTATTTATTTATTTGCTTCAGACCTGGCTGATGGGGTGTTTTGGGTCAGCGGTTGTGCCCTGAGGGTGTCATGTCTTTTCTCCCAGCGCTCCCTCGGCACCGTGCACAAGAAGGCTCTGCCTCCACCCTCTCCCCCCAAAGCCCTGTCACCGCAGTGTTTTCCTTTCCCGGCACGTTCAGCTGTCTCCGTGCTCAGCAGCGAGTCCCGAGCCAGCCCACGGCTCTGCCCAAGCAACAAGAGCAGGGTTTGTACCCACTGAACCCCGACCGTGCTAGCCTGCCCTGGCTGGCGGCTGGATTTCGGCACTGCCCCTTGCCCCAGGCAGCACGTGTTGGCCAAACTGCCCAGAAACAACCAGTGGTTTAAGATAGCCGTGTTTCTGCCCTGACACGGCCAGGTAGGAGTGCTTGCTCTTGGCCAGCTAGGAGGAAAGACCTGCTTGGTCCCCAGCTGCATTAAATGCAGCGAGGTAACGCCAGCATGTTTGAGATTCATCTCCTGCTCCTGTAACATATCACATGTCTGGGAGGAGAAGGTGTGCTTGTCACAAACATAAATGGGCTTTCACGGTGCCTGTGAGCCTTTTACATTTCCAAGTGTGCCTGCAAATGCAGGGAGGTTGGTGGTGGTCAGGAACGCGGTGGGTCCCCACGTCGGGTAATGCCCCACACCTTAATGCTCACTGGGAAGAGAGGCGCCAAAATGGGCTTTGATTACCTACCTTGACATTAAATTAAATAAATAAATTAATTAAATAACGGAAGCTCAACTTAATTTCACTGAACCCAGCCCATTCTGGACCATAACCCCCATACACCCTGCCTGGAGTGCGTGGGGCAGGTCAATACCTTTGGGGATACTGCAAGGCTTACAGCCTGCCTGTCCTGGTACGAAGGCTGGATGGAGCCCACGCGTCCCTGAGACAGGCTGGCACTGGATACAAATGACAATAGTTGTTTGCTACCCTTCCCTTTGTTTTAATTAGGAACAACAATTTGTTATCGTGGCTTGACAATTGCTCACGCTCAGGAATAAATTGTTTCCTCGAATGATATGCTGAGATTACAACGGGTTTTGCGTGTTTGTATTGGTTTTAGTAGCTCATAACAAACCATGAAATTCATTACTCTTGCCACAAGCACCCATGAGATATGCCAACCAGGGTGTGATTTATACACTCAGTGAAATTAAAAGGTTTTAGTGTTGCCTGCAAGAACTCAAAGATTCAAAATTTTATACAGCTGAGTTACAAAAACGTCTCAGGCTCAAGCTCTTCCATTGTTTTATCTGCCTAAGGAGCCTGAGCATTAAGTCAGGGTAAAAACAATTCACTAGATATTAATTAATTTAAGTGTATAATTTGAACAGTCTTTTTAGTGATAAGCCTCCTGGCCTGCAAGTTACTTCATTATCTTCTTTAACTGCTTAGATGCTATGTACAGGAAGATACTAACAGCTAAACTTCTCTGCTCCAAGGTAATTCGGCAAAAAACATTGAGAGGAATCGCTGGAAAACAGCCCGTGCCTTTAGCAGAAGAGGCCTGTCAGTCATCTCCCAGCCCCGTTGCTCAACGCCACGTCAAGCCTCGTACATCAAGCACAATATACAAATCGCCAGCCCCATCAAGGCCATTAGAGCTGCTCAGCCCGTCACAGAGAGGTCAGGCGGGCGCTGCCGGCGCGGGATCAATCACAGCCCTCATCAAAGGCAGCCACGGCCGAGCCTGCGAGAGCACGCAGCTGGAAACCCCAATCCCCCCCTTTTATAAGCTGTCATCTTCTAAACCATTTTCCCTTATTGTAAAACACAGCCCAAGCTTTTATCTTATCGCAATCTACAGGGAAACGCAACTAAACCAGCTGCTGAACAAGCAGGGGAGAGCAGGACTCCACGGGAGGGATTAAGACCGTATCAGGCCTGGGTCGAGCAGGGACGTGGCCCTAACTCCAGTGCAGCTCCCAGGGAGGCTGTGGGGTCCCAGCTCTCCTCGCTGCCCCTTGAGCTGGGCACAAGCAGCTCACAGCCCTCGCTACAACCACCCCTGTGCTGCTAAATCTGATCTTCCAGACGGTGCGTCCCAAGCAGGAGGTGGCCTTGGAGCACCCCTCCACGCCTTGTCCCCACTCGCCCTGTATCACGGACTGGAAAAAGCTCAAAGCCAGCTTGCAAGGAGGCGCCGGTTAACGCCACGATGGCAACAACGAGGCACAGCGTGCAGATGTCCCCAGGCAGGGGACTGCACGAATGCCCTACACCCACGGAGGAGCACTGGGAAGACACAGTCACCATCGTGCCAGGATCCCCAGATGTGAGCCTTGGGTGCAGAGCTCGAGGGCACCGCCAGCACTGGCTCACCAGGGCAGGGAGACTCCATCACTCGCATTTAATGTGGAGACAACAGCAATATTGACTGCTATTGCTCCCACCATCCAGTACTTGTTAAGCAGCCTGAGAACCACAGGCCATTTCTTCCCTTCTTTTTTCTTTTTTTTTCCTACCAAACCCTGCTGCATGCAGCATTATCTTCAAAGGGCAAAGCAAACATGTTTGCTAAACATTAGCAGACTAAATACATCAGCCCTTTAGAACCAATTATTGCTGTTAGAGATTTAGTGAGTCTCATTGTTTCGTGGCTCAGAAAGCATTTTCCAGGCTGCTTTGGAGCAGGCTGATCTTCAAAGCGAATAACCCCCCGACTCGCCCCCCAAATAGAAACCAGGTGGGCATCCAGAGGAGCCGAGATTTCTTTTTTTTTTTTTTTGTTGAGATTTAACTTGCATTGTCTCCTCGCAACAAAAGAACAGCTGCAATTTTGGGGGTCAAGGCACTCGAGTCCAAAAACGGGGATCAAAAACCCTTTGCTCCGCTGTCGTGTGGAAGGCAGAGCCAACCACGCTGCCGGGGCCCAGGAGCTGTGCCACATCTCACCCTTTTCTGCCCTTACTTCAGGGCAAATCCACAAATCCCCAGCGTTCCTCCTGCGTGCCAAACAGGATTATTCCCCTGCAGCAGCACGGGGAAGCAGAGGGGGAGGGCAGCTGGGCTCCCTGTGGAAGGAAACACTTCAGCTGTACCTCCAAAAGACAGTTCCCGTCTCAAAGATGAGCAACCATGGATGGCCAAGCAGACAGATGGGGGAAGGAGAAGGGAAGCTCAGGATCCCGGTGAGACTGTTGTAATTAGTGTAATAAGCAGCAATCACAGCTCAACAGCTGCCTTCCCCTTGCTGAGCGTCTGCTCCACACACCAGCACAAACCCACGGCCAAGGAGGATTTTGACACTCCCTGTACTCTGAACACCACCACTTTGAGGAAGTTTTGATTTGACTGAGGTTTTCTTTCCAGGTGAAATGCTGAGGGAAGCATCCTTCCTGCTCTCCCAGCCCCTGCCCACCTGAGCAAGCAGCACCCCGTGTTACAGAAGGGTCATGAAACCAGGCTGGGTTTTGGTGTTGACTGGCTTCACATGGGCCTTCCAACTAGACCTCAGCGCCCCTAAGCTGAGACCAACCTTTCTGAAGTCCAAAATGCCTCAGAGAGGAGCCATGCTACAGAAAACAGCAAATCATGGCAAAACATTTACTATATTTTTGCCACCAGCCTTGCCTCCGACCAGTTTTAGGGGCTTGCTGGATCACAAACACAGCACAGGCACGGCAAAGACACTTGTGTGACAGCTACAGGTCCCAAAGGGCAAAATCTGTCCTTAGACCCAGGCTGCTTCTGAGTCCCTGGGCACACTAAACACATCCCCAGGGAGAACTGCTCCTTGCTTCCTTCTGCCAGCCCTCTGTCTACAGGGATGGTCAATGGGAGCTGTCAGATGCTCGGGTCCTAATGGATATTTTGGCAGGACTTAAGCATGGAGCTCTCACTGATTTTTAGTGGGTGTTAGGCACCGATTAAGTCTCTAAGGTGAAGATGTTTGGAGGTGTGAGCTCTGAACTCTTTATGCAAGGGTCTATTCCCACACTGCGGGTCCTACAGTGCTTCAGAAAATGAGCGCGCTGAGAAAACAAATAACGACAAGCTCAGAAAGCAGAAAATGTTTACACCAAGGAAATTTAACCCCTCCTTTAAACAAGCTCCAGACCAGGCTGGGCAGGAGAGCCGAGGACTAATTGCAAACAGGCGGTGAACTGCTGGAACCAGCATGTCAACAAACACCGCGCCGAAGGGTTAAAAAGCGTGCAACGCGAAGCCAGAACAAAGATTTCTTTAATTTCCCCGTGCAAAGAAACACATTCGTGTTTTCCCTAACAAGCAGCATGTCAAAGCAACAAAAGAAGAGCAAAAGAGCCATCCGCTGTGGCTTTGATCAGCCCCAGCTCCCCAGAAGCGCCACGGGTCGCCGCGTGCGCAAGGCGCAGCCACGAGCAGCCGCCCCGTTAACGAAGGCTAACGAGCAGCTCTGGTGGCAAGGTGAGCCCCGAGTTAATCAACGCAGCGTGCGCCAACGCCTCGGCGTATGCGGAGTGACAAAACACGACACGGCAGCAGCAGTGAGCGGTGCTCAGCGCTGCGTGCCAGCCGCGTTGTTTTCCTGGCAGCTGTGGGGAGCAGCACGGCGTGCTCCTCGTGCTCGGGGCGGGACGAGCCGTGCTGTTGGGAAGCAAGGAGCCCCACATGCTTGAGCCTTTCGGTTGGAGCTCTGCTGTAAGGTACCAGTGGAAATTAACGGGGCCCTCAAGTACATGAATGGATGGCGGAGTCATCCCCAGCGGGGCTGTTAGCTGATTAGTTGAGATTGGCATTTATTTTGTACAAGGGGCATTTGGGTAAAGCAGGTGTTTTCCCTGTATCTGTATACGCTTGGCAAATAGTCCACCAAACCCATCTCCTGATGCTCTGAGGCTCACACCAAGACATATTTTTTCTTCCCCTGCAGACAGCTACAGCTTCGCCCACGGGTGCAGCCTGGGCTGGCCGCATCTCCTCCTGGGACAAGTGGCCTGCAAGGTATCACCAACACAAGCCCACTTCTCTGAAGCCCACATCTGGCACTTCTTTGCAACCTGTGCAGTCTAGAACAAGGTACCCCAAGACCTGACACAAGACCCTGTTTCAGAGGAACGTTTAACCTGCCAGGTTGCTGATGCTTCAGCCCTTCCATTGCTGTGGGAAGCCAACGTCCTGTGCTGTGATCCCCAGCCTGAGGGCGCAACAGCCAGCAAACAAATGCAGCTCAAACACTCAAGTGGCTTCACGTGCAAAACCCAAGTGACGCTTCAGATTTATAGCACCAGAGCAATTTGATGCCTTCTAGCCTGTTAGTGAAGCAAGCCTTAATACCATTTTATCATCAGATTTAATCTTCCTGGCACCACTTCATGCCCACGGATAGCGCACTCCCTGTCTTGGTACCTTGGCAGCTGTCGGACACAGCCCCCGAGCAGCAGCTGACTCCCAGCCCCGCTGAGAACTCAATCTCAGCTAATCCCATCCCTTTAAAGCAACTCGGAGTTGAGCAATCTAAACAGGAGACAAATGAAGTCACTTAGGCTTATCTCTCTAATTGCCTGCCTGTGAATCGGGAGGGCTGGTGTCAGCCACCTGCACTCACGCAGCGTGGAGATGAATTAATGCCGGGCAGAGAAATCAAGCCTAAAATATTCACGGTGAGCATTTTCAAACCTGTGACTGGAAGTACTGAAACGCTAGCACTGCTGCAACAGGTCCAGCCCTGGCTGCGGGGAACACCGCCTTGCCTTCGCTCTGCTCTGGCACCATGAAGGGGCCTCCTCCTGCACTGCCCAGCACCAGCACGGTGACAATGTTAATGAACACGGCCCCGTGAATATTTAATGCACATTTTCCTGCAGGTCCTGCTGTGATAAGTAGCCACCTCATTACAGATGCCAACCATTCTGTCATGGAATGCCCAAACACAAACATCAGGGGAATGTGAAGAGAAATCACCATCACTCTCTGGCATCACAACACCTGCCATGCTTGGCGGGGGCACCCAACATACAGCTGACCACGAGGACGCAGCACCACGCCTGCACTTGCAGGCACAGCCATAAGCATTTGGGAATCCTGATGTAAAAATACCACGGGGCCACGCAAAAGGTTTGTTAGGGGAGGGGAAGTCACCCGGCCTGAATTCACACCACGAGGCTACAGATACAGAAGACCCAAGGGAATAAAGCTTGGGTATGCTGGAACTGTCGGTAATTCTTCCTGAATATATAGTTTTGTTGGCACGGATGCTAGGATTTAACCAGAGGGCAGGCATTCAGTTCTGTTTTAGCTGGAGAGTCCCAGCTGATGTCTCTCCAACGTACACATGGAAGCAGTCTCGTTACTCAATCCGTGTTTCAGCGCGTTCTGCATCGGGGAGGTGTGAAGATAAGGCTAACGAGGGGAGTGTCATTAACACAGCATACAAGCAAGAACAAATAGGCTCGTCTGAAGCAGGGGCTGCTGCTGCTGCATGGGTCACGAGGAGCCTCCAAAGTGCCAGAGCTGAATCTCTCTGCCCTGAGAGGGCAGCAAGTGGCGGTGGGTGGGCAACGCTGGTGAAGAACTGGCACCAGCTGGTAGGGCTGCGCTCGCAGTGCTGAGCAGGGTCGCTGGGTGGTCAGGGCAGTGCTGGGCTTGAGCTAGCACGTGGGAAACATAAAGGAGATAAAAGATGCTTTCTGGCCTCCAGACCCAGCCCTGACCTTTGCGTGGAGGCAGAAGCGGAAGCTGCAGCCTCCCATCTGCTGAGTGCCCTGCTTTAGGCTCACCAGGATGCTCACCCTCGTGTCCCGGGGTGCAAGCTTTCCCAGAGGAACGCTGAGCCTTCCCCCATGCAGAGCACACCACAAATCTCCACTGTCCCGCACAGTGAGGAGCCTGTGACAACGCCACTATTTCAAATATTTGAAATATTTGAGCAGGTTTTGAGCATGAGACCATGCATTCAGGAAGACCACTTCTACACTGCTTTGTCTACATAACTCTGTCATCAGACACAAATGCGTACCTACACTCAGGTTTTAAATTCCCTGCTGCTGGGGGAGCAAGTCCCCCAGCAGCACCGATGCCCACCTCGCAGTGTCACACCACCAAAGGCTGGCATCACTTCTACAGCCAGCCTGAAACAGCCGAGTGGGTTTCTAGGTCACCAGCCCTCATCCGTGCCTTTGCTCTGCTGGGAGCCCCACCAAAGGACCCCAGCACAAGGGGCTTTGCAGGGGGGAGCCCAGCAAACTGCCCCCCAGCCTGGGAGAGCCTTGCTTGGGCTGGCTTGTGCACCCAAGTGAGCTGGCAGCTGTCCTTCAGAGAGGAAAAAGACCTTTTGAAAGGGAAAAAGAGAGATGTGTTGTGTGGTTTTTTTTCCCTTCTTCTTTCTCTGGGTGCACAAACAGACTCATTTAAGGTGTAAGTAGATCAAGTAGCTAATTAAGAAAATAACCGATAACTTAATCAAGATCATTAGAGGAATCAGCATGTTGCTGCCATTATTTAAATGGTACCAGAGCAAAAATGTGCCTGCACAACCAGAGCTTTAAAAAAAAAAAAACACAACCTCAGGGAGGCCGGCTCTGCCCAGAGCTGAGCACGGGGAGACTTCCACGTAACACTGCTCGCTTGTGTTACACCGAAAGCTGCGCACCATCTGAGGCTGCTTCAGGAAAACGCTCAAATCTCCTGGTAATTTCCTGCAGACAGGACATTTAATCATCCCCCGGCCTCCACCGCAAAAATGGCGAGTCAATGATTCACACTTCCAGAGGAATTCACCCCAAGAACAAGCGCGGTCTTCTGCTGCAGGACGCAGCCCCTGCCTGTCCCCGGTGGGGGGGAAGTGACTTTTTAACAGAAGTACAGCCTGACACCTCGGGCCCTGGGCATTCCTCTCCTTCTCCTTGTGCTGACTTTGCTCAGCGGGCTCCTGGTGGGACGGACTCTGCACCTCCACGGGGACGTGGCGATGCACCGACCCCCTGGACACGCTGCACCCATCCTTACTGAATTTATTCCCACTGAGAGTTTCTTTCCACTATGGCACACAAAACTAGAAACATACATTTTTCACCACCCAAACTCACTCAATTCCTTCTCCCAACCAGCGCCACTCTCCTGTGTTGTGCCACCCGATTACTTTAAGGCTGGCTCCCCCCACGCTGGGTGTTCGCTCTGTGTTTGCTCAGCACCCTGCCTCTCCCTCTAATTACTCCACCAGTTGCACGGATAAAAACATCTGCTTCACGAGAGCAGCACACAAACAATTTGCACGGCCTAAACAAACAGAGGATGTTGGTAAACAGCCCCACAGCGGCAAGCAACCTGGGTCTAAATTCCTGCTCCTCCTTTGCATGAATCCTTTTTTTTCCCCAACCCAACACGTTGTTGGTCCCTAACTGGTGGGGCTGTAAAACACAGCTTCCTCTCTGCTCAATTCCCAAAGTATTCGAAAGCAATTGAATCCAGCAAGTTTGATGAAGGGCTTGGAAGTCTTTGTTTCACTTAAAAGAAACCTTTTGTTTTGCCTCAAAGAAATTGGACGTTTTCTCTGGAATTTACAACACAGGAAAAAAAAAAAACACCACCACCAACAAAAAAACATCCACAAGTTAAAAATAACCCTTTCCCTTCTATTAAACACAGCTGCCAAAGGTTCAGGATTTGCATTTTGTCATGCCACACAAACCCTTGCAGCAGCTGAGAAGACACACACCACATTTGGTGACCGAGTGCTAAAGATAAGCCTCAGACTCCCGCAGGGTTTCGCACTTCAGATTTTTTAAACGGGGTAAAAAAAAAAAAAAGCAGGAGCAGCTCAGAAGCAGCGATGCAAAGCCCCATCTGTGACACCTAAAAGCTTTACGGCGTCCGTGGGTTCAAATGGGAGCATTGGGGTATTCCTGGTCCCTGCTCTGCCCTGGCACATCGAGGCCGTGCCTGGCCGTGAGTGCTATAAGCCGTGGGTAACGCAGCGCCGCTACCCCAGCAGCGGCGCTGGTGAAGGCAGGCAGAAACCCGAGCTGCAAAGAAAAATCATTTCCCAACGCAAACATTTGTACAGCATTAAAAGGGCTTATCCTTTCATATGCTATAAATCGAGCGTGATTACTTACCCGGGCTAAACGGGCACACACTTCACACGCCGAAACCCCCCCGGGTGACGGGCAGGGGAAAGGGGGAAGCTGGGCAGAGGCGAGGCGAGCGCCTTCGCGCCGGGTCCGGGGCGCATCCTGCTGCGGTGCCCTGCCGGAGGCTGCCTGCAAGCCAGCAACTGGCTGAGGTCATCTGGGGAGTTAAAGCTCCCCGGCTGCCTCCCCGGCTCGCAGAGTGTGTGACGCCCACCGGAGTTTTAGCTTATTGGTGAAAATCTCAAGCCCTAATCCAATCCTGTCCCTTTACCCAAATTTAGCTCTCCACGGAGCCAACATCCCTTACGGTTTTGACTAGCGGTCTGAAAGCAAAGTTACCTCGCCCGGGTATAAATCACGTTGAGAGAAGCAATAAAAAGCCCACGCTCAATTTGCTTCACCTCCTTCTCCCCAAAGAGCTTCTCGTCTGCCTACTTTGAGGGGACCACAGCCTCGCACGTGCCTCTGCAGAGCGCCAGCAGCCCAGCCTCTCCGCACGCATCACCTGAGCGCAAGGCAACGAGCCGAACACCGCCGTGCCAGTAAAAACAATATTTATCACAACGCCTAACCAGACGCTGACACATCTGGGTCACGACCGCATCACGCACGGGGAAGGTTTATAGAAAGTGCACGGTTCCCGAAGCTGTACCGAATTTTCACAAAGGGAACTGCTGAAACATAAGGGCTCGTGGCGAGTAACAGCCCGCCGGGCGCACACCTACGGTTTTCCTTTCTGCCGCCTGGCGCAGACGCTGAGCACGGCGTGCAAACCCAGACCTCGGCTGCAGCGACAGCCGGGGAATTGGGGCTGAGCCACGGGCTGCTGGAGGAGGCTCGGGGGCCACGGAGCTGCCCCCACACACGGGGGCTTCCTCCTGCAGGCAGTGTCCGGGGACCCTCGGGTCTTTCACGAACAATGGATGGCGGCAGATGAAAGGCGCACATGCAAGTGTGGATTTCTGCGCTCCGTTACAGATGTGCGGAGCTGGAGGACGTGGGCCAGCATTTGGTAAGCTCCAAATGCGCTCGCACAGCTACCTCCTAACGAGAGGAGCTGCCTGAGCTCCAGGCTGCAGGAGCCAGATGCAGGCAAAGCTGCCCTGGCCATCGCATGGGTTAGGGCCTGAACAAGGTCTATTCATGGAGAGCAGAGCTTCTAGTAACTCAGATGCAGCACTTCCAAAGGGTATTCCTGTTGTAAGTCTAATAATTCCCTTTGCTTTAAAAAAAAAAAAACCTCTTTGCAAGTTTCCAACACAGAAATAATCAAAGCATGCATTAAAAAAATAAAGTTATTTTGCACTTGGCAGCGTTGAGCTTGGATCCATCTCCTTCAGGAGCGGGACCAGAGGAGCTGGCAGCCGCAGGGAGGGCTGAGGCTGGTTCTCCAGGAACAAAAGCAGCTCACACAGCCCAGGTTCGCCACGTGAGCGCCTAATTAGAGACTGAAGCCCACACAGCAAACAGACAGACTACAGAGGAAATTGGAGTCTAATTTACATGGAGAACGATTACTTACTGCAACCAATTAGTGTCAAGCTGACTGACAGACTACCCAAAACAGGCTTTCCCCACTCTGCCTTGTACTGCAAGCCTGAGTTTTCCTTGCCACTTTATTTTCAGGAGGTGAGGGGCAGCACCTTGCTATCAGACACGGAGCATCCCCCCAGCAAACCCAGCGTTGGAGCTGCCTGGGAGCCACCCAGCACAAGCCTCAGCTGAGCCAGCAGGAGCAGCAGAGAACAGAGCAATGTGCTCTCTTTCCTGGTCTTAAATCCTTAAATCACATCCCAAGGGTCCCAACGAGACATTCATCATTTTGGGGCAGTGTTTCCCTTTTCATATCCCGCCTGCCTGCATCTGGAGCTTTCGGTCCCTGCTGTGCAATCACGCAGGGGACCCAGAGGTAAGGTTTGTGTCCACGCAGCAACAGAGCTTGCAAAGTGCCCAGGCTGCAGGTTCTGGGTCCTGACCCATGCTGCTGGCCTCTTCTGAGAGCAATGGCATCACAGCAGCAAAAAGGCCTGGTCTTTTTGTCATTCTCTACAAAGGAGGTACAAAGACACCCTGTCTGCAGTTACAGGACTTATTCCAGCTGCTTACAGAGGAGCAGATGTGCACAAAAAAGCTGCCTCCTGGCTCACACAGCAGTGCCTGCAGCACCTGTGCTGGGGAGAGCATCACCCTCACTCAGGCCAGTCCTCCTCAGCTGGCGTGCTGCCCTGGAAGACGAGGATTTAATGTTTACCCATGTACAAACTGCTTGCTCATACTGCAGAAAAGCCATCCTATTCAAGACCAGCTAGCTAATCAACCCATCCTTTTCAAAGCACCAAAATAATGCATATTTAAGGGCTTTATGGGTCCTCTGTACAGATAAGACACATGACTTTTCATCTCTGCAGGCTACATGGATATTTGGCATCGTAAAGGAAACTTCTGTAAAAAGCTAACTGGGAGGAGTCACTTTGTGAAGTACCTGTTAGCTGTTTGTGTACCTGGGGACAGCCAGAACCTCCGGTGGTTCAGCACCAGCAGGGACGCTCTGATTTCAGTTCACCTCAAGTCGATGGGCGATAAACCAATTTCCACCACAGGAGCACCATCAGGAGAGGTGATGCCCAGCCACCTCACCTCCGTCTCCTGGGGACAGCCACCAGGAAGGCTGCGAGTTGTGGTGGCCCTGCTCCTCGTTAAATTAAATCTACGCTAATTATCGAGTAGATGCAATGAAAATGCGCATGGGCTCACACTCCCCAGAATTAGGCTCTTAATCTTCTGTTTATAATCAAATTCACCTCCTTCACACCCCTTTTTTTCCCCAGGAACTGACTTGCTGCCACTTTATCTGCAGCTCTGAGAACACCACGCCGCTTCATTTTTGCATTCCCCTCCGGTGCTACTCCCTGGATCAGCTCTTCAGGGACGGGGCTGCGCTGGCTGTAATTCCCATTAATTCC
Source organism: Heteronetta atricapilla (assembly GCA_011075105.1). Classification (NCBI taxonomy): domain Eukaryota; kingdom Metazoa; phylum Chordata; class Aves; order Anseriformes; family Anatidae; genus Heteronetta; species Heteronetta atricapilla. The sequence continues at coordinate 14,789,688 of CM021742.1, forward strand.
CGCTATGATTAACAGGTCAGCTCGCAGTCCTCTGATGATGGTGGGGTCCAGAAGTGCAACTCTATCAAAATTATCTCTGCATAAAAGATGATAATTAGAGGAGCGAATTCCTCGCTGACACTTAATCGGCTGCGCGCTTGCTGCTCGCTTTTGTGCTGCCGCTGACGGGTTTGGAGAGGGGCAGGCTGCAGCCCCCTCGCTCTGCAGCAGGGGCTGCAGGCACACAGCTCTCCGCGGCGGTGGGTGAGATGTTGATTACCAAAGGGTGGAGAAAATCACTCCAGGAGGTGGTAGGGGCAGGTGGAGAAATTAGAGAAATTTTCTGAGTGCATCCGTGCTGCTCCCATTAGCGCTTGTGGAAATTACGCCTGCTGATCAAGTAGGTGGCCTTCGGGAGGCTGCTCTGAAATTACAGGGCAGGGAGGGGAGGAAAGGCGAGAAAAGGGAGGAAAAAGGTGCAAAACAAATTAACCCCCAACGAAGGCCACAGAAATCATCGTGGCTGCCTGGGAGTGGGGCACGGAGGAACAGCTGCTCCTCATGGGCATCCCTGCGCTGGTGGTCACTGGGGAGATAAAAGGCGGCAAGACCAGTTGTAAAATACTTGTAAAAATGCTTATGGGCTCAGGCCCTTTGAAGCCATCTCGAACACTGCTAAATCGCTTGTTTTATTTGTGCTCTGCCCAGGATTTGCTTGGGTTTGCGCTAACCGTGTTTACGCTGAAGCACGGCACGTCCAAAGGTGGCGCGGACCCGAGCCCAGCTCCGGCCTCACCCCGTGCTCCAAGGGGGTGCTGAAGCAGCTGAAGTGCCAGGTGTGGGCAGCACCAGGTCCCTCTCCCTCCCAGAGAACCACAATTAATCTTTTCAAAGCAGCCTTTCACTGCAAACCTCTGTAGGACATCCTTCCCTCTTCCTTCTGGCTTCTCCACTAGGTGTAGGGGAAGGAAAGCTGAAAGCACCTTCACACCACCTTCCTAGGCCTCTGAAAACACAGCAGCAGGAGCCATTGCAGTAATAAAAAACAGAAGGAAAGGTGAGAACTTTAGTTGCAATCCTGACCCTGAAACTCCTGACAAGGTGACAGGTTATTAAGAAATACCCATATTAATCCCAACCGCAAAGTGCTCCGTTCAGCCAATTAAACCGCCTGAATGGCTGAGCGCTCCCGCAGACCTTTGTGCTCCTTTTTTTTTTTTTTTAAATGCCCTCTTAGGGAAAGGAATGGCTTCTGCAGAGATGAGCTGCCCGGCTCCTTCCCGCCTCGCCTTGTGTGTGTAAAATGTTCTTGGCTGCTTCAAACCCTGCACATTAATCTACGCAACAGAGCCTGTCTCTTCCAGCATCTGAATGATTTCTCTTTGGGGCGGGTAGGACGGAGCTGTTCCACTTGGCGTCACATCCCCTCCCTACTCCCTCCTCGCCTCGCTTCTTATTTTTTGGTTCTGCCAGAAGAGCTCACAAAACATCGCTCCGAGCGTGTGCGAAGCTGGAGAACATCCTGCTGTAGGAAAACATATATATATATATATATATATATGACACAGCTGCGATGCCCAGGAATGAGACAGATTAGGCTTTTAACGCACCATGTTATGAAGAATACAGCCCCTCCCTTCCCACAGCTTAGGACACACCGCTTGTTTCTCCCTCAGCCGTTTCTTTGCTATTCAGCTGTGGCTGAACCCAGGAACTGTTTCTTGAATTAAGGCTGCTGGAAACGAAATAGAGGAGAGGTCTGTTTGTGGCCATCACCAGAATTCCTCCCCGCACAACGCAAGCCCCACGGTCCCATCTCAACCGGCCTCATATAGAGATAACTCCAAACATCCCCGCCACACAAAGGGCTGTCTGGTACAAAGCCAGGCCTTTTTTATTAACACCACGCTTGGGGATGGGATTTTCATACCTGCCTGCCCCAAATTTCTGCTCGCGAGGATCCCGGCTGCTCTCGTAGCTGCCAGTGAGCCCCTCGCTGGCTGCTGCATGGGGCCTGGTGTCTGCTCTGGGCTTACACACAGAACTGATGAGCACCTCCGTCCCTTCAGAGAGGGGCTGGATGGGGCCTTCAGGAGCAAGGAGGGGAAGAATAGAAGTTGTCTAAGGACATTCAAGCTTCTCTGAGCAAGCACCGTACACCCTGTCACTCCTGGAAACCCAACCCAGCTCCCACGGCACATCTTGAACTTTGGAAACTGCCACAGGAACAGCAAGCACTTTCCTGTACTTCCAAATATCCCCAAATCCCTGGCCTCTGGCACTCTCACGGTAATTCAGCACACAGTTCTCAGCACTGCAACCCCATAAAACAAAACCCATATGGGGCCTGCCCCTGCCAGCCAGCCGATACCTGCCAGGAGCAGTAATCTTGGAGACACTGGAGCTGTACAATAAAGAAGCCCATTTCACCGGGGCAGGGTTTTCCTATAACTAAAATGGAAACAAAAATTGGATCACGAAGATGAACGATGCCTGTGACAGTTTTTTTTTGCTGCACTTGATTAAATACAGCACACAACAAAACCATTTCTCCTCCTCGAACGATAAACTCCATAGTCTAAAATTAAGCCCAGCAGGGTAAGAGCCTGTACAGATTTTGAGATATTGCAAATTTCTTGGAAACCCTGACTGCACTGTGTACACACACTGCAAAATCGCTCGAGAACCTCTGGCACCAAATATAAACACAGCAAAGGCTGAAAATCATGTAGTGTTTTTATCTCGATACAGCCTGCACCACTGAGTACAGCTGTGGTTTGCCATTTCACGATAAACCACGCTTTGCTTTTGATCATTTTGGTGTGTAACTGTGGATGCGAACGTAAGATATTATCATAAACAGAAAATAGGAAGGAAAAAGCACAATCAAAGAAGTGTACCAACCCAAAACACGCTTTCCAAGGGGTATTTGTAGATATCGGAACTGCACCATTTCTCTTCAAGACAACTGATCCTTTTCATGAAAATATAATAAGCCCTAGAGAAATTCTGGTTGATCGTTATTAAACGGACAGGCTTCATGCATTTTTCCAGTAAAATGACTGAAGCTTGGCTTTAGCATAATCCTGCACATTATTTACATCTTCTGCAGTTTTTTCCATGGCTGCTGAATAATCAGAGCTCCTTAGAAAACCACTGCCAGAAAAACATAAATCCTTTTCCCCCTCTCCTTTCCTCTTTCTTTTACCTGTTTTTATGCCCCCCCCCTTCTCACACAAGAGCAGTGAGGAGGCCAAAAGTCCCCTGCACATAGGCCCAGCAGATGTCCCTCAGAGCAGCCGTGAGCAGTCAGCCTTCCCCATGCCATGGTGCTGCCCAGTTTTTGGGGCAATTCTCTTATTTTTCCTCAATACCCAGCTTCCAGAGCTGCCCGATTAACTGGGAGCTTGGGCCGCCTTTTAAATGCATTTTCTTCAAGAAAATGGCTTAAAAGGTAGCAAAACTGTGCCTCTTCTGATGGCAATAAGAGGAGCTCCATCTCTTCAAAGGATGGGCCTTAAAAAACACTGGAAATTACTAGGATATTTGGAAGCTTTGTGGGGGAATCTTTCAGGGATGCTTTAAAACAAGCACTTTGCTTTCTTCTTCAAGGTCTGTATCGTTTCCAGTCACACAAACTCCTTCCTTCCTTGCTTTTACCAGTTACAACCATCCACCACAAATGGCTGCGCACAGACGACGAAGACAGTTAAATACTCTTAAACAGTAAGGGCTGCAATTGGCATGTTAATGAGATCTTTGCGCTCCTTAATGTGCTGTCTAAAAATAAAATTACACCCAGGTATACGTCTCTCATGGCTTCGTCTCGCCCAGGGAACTGTCTGAATGGAAATTCTCTAATAATTTCATTGTGCTGTCTCGAAGCCAGCTGGGCCCTTCCAACCTCCCCGCAGATGCTCCATGCACCCTCAGACCACCAAGGGCTTGGCTGCCGGGCAGGGTCCCAAATTTTGCCTCATCTCAGGTCAATTTGAAGCCAGGAGACGTGGCGCTTGGCATGCTCAGAGCCAGGGGTCCCCTCTCAGTACAGCCAGGCCCAGGGTTCAGTCCCACAGTGGGGTTGGCACCCAGGTCTGCCCCTGCACGTGGAACGTGCTCGCTGCCACCCCCCGAGGACCTGGGGGTCCCATCTGGAGCAGTAGTGGTTTGAATTACACAGCAGCCTGCTCTGCAGAAGGCTCGTTTGTGGTAATTAGAAGCATGATGTGAGTGCAGGGGAGGACTTCAAAGCACACCAGTAGCAGAATTCTCAAAAAGAGTGGTCAACGGGCAAAAATTTGTAAAGCGCCCTCAAGCATCTCTTAAACCAGAATTATACAGAAATCTTTTTTAGGGGAAGCTGGCAGAGCACTGCAGAACCTGCTAAGGAAAGCTCACGGTCTTCTTTCCTTTTTGTATCTTTTAACTCGTGCAATTCGCGCACTCACACAGGCAGACACATGCTCTGCTTTTCCTCTGCCTGTCTCTAAAACCGAACACAAACAAGGGCTCGTGTATATTGAAATCTGTAGGAAGCTTAACATTTACTTGGCTTTTGTGTAAACACTTACGTGAATTACACAAGTTTCAGCCAAGAGGCTCGGCACCCCATCGTGCAGAGCCATATAATTCATTACAATTAAAAGCAGAGAGCGAGGCAATCAGGCTTGCCCGACAGTGTGCTGTTATGGATTTGCTCTTCCAAATGGCTTCCAATTTGTCTCCACAGCAGCTCAGCCTCTCCAGGAAAAACCTCCCAGAGCATCCCTCCCGGCCCCATCCTGCAGCACAATCCATCCCCTCTGGGAGCTGCTGCTGGCATGGGGTGGTGGCACCCAGCTGTGGCTGATGGTCGTGGAGGTAGAACCATGGCTTGTGGCACCAGGGGCTTGCTCGCCCCAAAGATACAAGGAAGACGTGGGTCCTGCCCCTACGGAGGTGAAGGTGTCCCAACAAATGCATTTAAGTAACAAGAATCAACAAGAATGATGCAGAAAATGTGCATCACCCCCAACTGCCAGGCAGCCTGTATTCCCCAAGTCCCTGCCTTTCTGATTCAGTATTCATAAGATGCTAAGCTATTACACTACCCTACGGAAAGCGCCGTGGCTTACGGTGCTGCAGACAAGTGGTGTTATAACTTGGTATTTTTTCTTTTGTTATTACAGTGAATCTTCCTACATCTCTGAAAATAATCCAATTATTGCTTACCACTGGTAAGGTCACTGCTGCTTTGAACAGAGATCTGGGTAATACTCTGATTACTCTTAAGCAAATATTGCTAGGACTTGGGCAGAAATTTCAGAGAGATTGAAAATCCATTTTACTGGAAACCACAGATGGAAAAATATTCACACTCCAGAGGATATAAACAAACAAAAAAAAAGTATAATTTCTCAGCCATATTAGAAAAATATTGGTTTATCTGAAATCAAGAGAATGGATATATTCAGCTATTAAAACAATATAATTTCTCATATCACATTACCTCCAGAATAAGGCAATCATCAAGTCTTTATTAAATGTTCCCATACAGGCTCCAAAACGTATTGAACTACTTAAATGCAGTGTATGGAAAACAGCAGAGGGTTTGTGTCACTTGTGGGAATAAAAGCAGTCACAGAGAAAGGCAGATATCAAAGATCAATCTGTAATACGGAAAGGCAGTTAACATCCCTCATAGCAGACTCGGAGGTTATTTTTCTGCAGTGAGACAACTAGATAAAAGAAAATTCACCCGAAACACTTATGATGCCAAAGAAAAGGTGTCTATAATATGTCTTTTGGTACAATTAATCACAGGTTCTTTACTGTCAGACCATCTTTAGGTAACGACAAAAAAAAGGGGGGAGGGGAAATTGCCAACCCTTTTTTTCCTTATGAAGGAATTAATCACGTTGTCACTGAAAGATGGTTTTTCTGCCATCACTTTTCTTGTACTGGCCAGCTGATATTAGAAACAAAACCCTGCTAGCACTCGCTGTCCTGCTGACAGAGAGGAAGGATGCTCAGAATTAACCCACACGTGTCCTCCCTGCTGGGAAGGGGCATATCTCAGCGACACCGCCAGAAGACCCCAAAGCCAAGGGGTGTCTTTGGGCTGGGGGCAGGACAAGGACCGCCAAGGACTGCTGGGGTGCCTGACCCATATCTGACCCATATGCAGCTTCTCTTCTCTCTGCAATGGCATCACTTGCTGTACAGTGACATTATGTGCCTCTGTCCCATGGCTGGGATCTGTACCGGGTCCTGGCTGAGCCCTCTGAAATGCCACCGAGGCTGGGGATAGTGAGCGGGCGCAGCACTGCTCCAGCTCTCCTAGGGAACCTCCTCCTCCTGCCTGACACACGGACATCCCCAGGGACAGGAGACAGCGGGAAGCACGTCAGTGTCTGCTCCTGCCTTCCATCTGGGACCAAGAGAGGGAAACTCAGCTGGGATGTGCGTGCACGGCAGGGGACCACAGCCGGGGCAGTCGCTGCAGAGAAGGATGCACAGGGGACATGGATGCACAGAAACACGCAGAGGAGCAGGGACGCTGTTGCAGACACGCTTCAGCTGTTTTCTATTTTGAACAAATAGCACGAAGAGTACAAACACTACCTAGCAGCAGCTGCAGTGACACGGGGCTAAAGACTCGTGTCTCGTGCGATCGTTCCTACGAACAGCTACGTTGCCAACTAATCCTCCCTTCTCTGAGTAATAAATACATCTGCATTTTTTCGTGGCACAAGATCTGTGTCTTGAAGAAGAAGAATCACAGAAGCAGCAGACTAAAATACTGAAAACTGAATATTTAACAAGTAAATTCTGCTTATGCCTTACAAAGAGGTCTGGCTATTTTAAGCATGTTAGATTGTTAAGTGAAATATCAGGAAACACGGGAAGAAAAATATACAGTGCTTTGTGCTCCGTGAACAGGACTAAAACCCAGCATGCAGGAAAGCACACAGGGATGGATTTGTAAAACCTTACAGCAGAATGACCTCCAGGTGAGAAGTGCACGAAGATAACTGAATTCGGAATGTCCTTGTCACCTCGCATTGCTCCCTCCCAGAAAACAGCCTGGGTGAAAGAGGCTGAAGTGATGGAGGCACGAGGTAAAGGAAGAGGCACGCAGTGGTCGAGGAGAGGTCCTGGCAAAAAAACAAGCCACGCAGTGCCCATTGTGGTCCTGGCACGGCACAGCCTTGATGCTGATGGGGTTTCCAAGGAAAAAAAATCAACTGGAACATCAAAAGTAAAGTTGATTTTGGTAATTCTGGCTTACAACCAGCACCTGGTAGCACAGGCTGGGCACAAGGACTCACAAACCAACAGATGAACCAGAAGGACCCAGGGAGGCTCGTTACACTCACGTTCAGGCTGTGGCTTTGAAGCAGAGCTGCTGAAAGGAAAGGGGCCTGGGGAGCCTGGCGCAAGAGAAAGCAGGACAGGCGGATCCAGCGCAGAAACCCAAAGCAGCTCATTAGTGTGGAGGCGAGCATTGTCAAAGAGCTCACGTCTGCACTAAGGCACGGACCTGGTGTAACTGAGCCCTGCTATTTAACCGGGATTGAATTAGGTTTTAGCACACGGAGGTGAGACAGAGAGCACGGCACAGAGCTGGCTCTGCAGCAGCTGCGGTGGCCAGCAGACCTGCAACTGCCCAGCACCAGCAAACACCACGCATGCAAAACAAAAGGATTAAGTTTCCTCTTATTACCACACGATCATAGCCCTGCCAGCACACACCCCTTACACCCACTGCTCCCCCAGCCTCCCGCTGCAGGAGCTCTGTGCTTTCCTGACGTTTTGCTGTCTATTGTTTCGGGTTGATTCAGTCAGAACTGCACACCCCTGCAGGGCTGTGGAGGGAAGCGTGAACACCACCACCCTTATCCTATTAAAACACTCGAGATTTGGGGACTTTTCAAGTTGAACTGGACTAATTGCTGTGGGTGACAGAGCTCCACTGGAGCCAGCAGGTCTTGGCTGCATAGAGCAGCCTTTCTAAGGCACAGGTATTTTCTCTCCCTGCCCTTCATAAATCTAGCCAAATAATCAGTTTATTTGGCGTGGAGCGAATGCACAGTGAAGTAACGCCTCTTGCATTATCGAGGTTCTCCTCAGGGATGAGGATGTCATTAATCACTGCTGAAGCCAACATTAAAATGATATTGATGTTAAGAATCCCAGGTGTCCCATTTGGTGCTCACATAGCATATGGTACATGTGAATTTTATAGCTTTTGTATTAATCTGCCCAGAATGCCATCACTTTGCAAGATTTCATAAAATATTAAAATTATGGAGGATAATTTATTTTACAATTCCAGGCAAAGGCCCTGGGAACCATGAGAACCTCGCCATTAAACTCACACAGGTCTGCAACTCACAGTCCTAATATCTTGCATCTGTTTGCTGAGTGAGAGAAAGACGCGATGTCTCGCAACTCCATTACGTGATGGATCAGTCTGAATTTGCTTATTAAGGTTTCTACAATCCATTATCACTGCAGGGGAGAGGGAGAGAGAGAGGGAGAGAGGCACGACAGACTAAGGATGTTTATCAAGCCACATGAAATCCAGACAGACGCTCCAAGCAAATACTCCGTAGTCAGTGCAGAGAAGTACCGGGCATCTTCATTGACAGCCAAACCGTGAATCACACGGCTGGCTGTTAAACACCCAGCAGAAGGCTATGATGTGTAAGGACAGCAGAGGAAAAGACTGGATTTTCATGTCTTTTCATTAATGTATCACTGCTACAAGCATTTCAGAAGGACCCCATGCACCTGTGTGCCAACCACTATTTGTAGCATCCAAAGGTGGCCGAGATGCTCGTGCACCAGGGCACAGAACTGGCCACAGGGTTAGGAAGCAGCTCCCTGGTACCCATCTGGTTACTCGTGGCTGGGAATCGTGTGGGAAACAGGCTCACGGGGCTCTGATATGGGCTCGTGGGCACAAAGTCAGAGGTGACCTCAAACAAGGGTGACTTCGTGCCACCCAATGTCAATCCCCACACGTGCAGCAGGGGTTCCAAGCTACGCCTTTTGGAAGCAGGCAGGATGGAGCTGGCCGGTGCCAAGATATTCCCTGCTATAATGATTACTGGAGGGAGTGATTTCTGCAATAGCTATCAGGAAGATTCAAAGCCAACAGCTGCTGTGAACTTTGAACAACCACAGAATTCAACAGCAAATCTCTGATGAATGTTTAACACCTTGCAAATCTCTTTTCAAGATCAGGAATTGGTATAAAACTAGTAGCCCGCTGCAAAACTACGTGCACACGAGACACAAAGTCAATATTTTGAACAACTAATCCCCCTCCTCAAAATAAATAAATAAATAAAAAGAAGGCTGGAAGGGATCATGCAAGGTCCTTTGGTCCAGCCCCATGCCCCAAGGCTTCGGTGCACTGACAGCACAGGCAATCGCCCACACTGCAGGAAGAGGCAGGGGAAGGATTCATCTGCAACACCACATTGTGGAGCAAAAGTGTGCAACTGCCCAGGTTGCACCTGAAAAAACAGTTAGTAATTCTCATACCTTAAAAGCAGCACACGTGAACTTCTGCAAAATTTATGATTCCCTTGTTTATCGTTGCAAATGTGGTTTATTGAAATCCTCCAAGTCTTGCGACCAAACAAATCATCCTATTGAACACAAACTGAAGGAAATGGATGTGGCTGCATCTGCTTAAATGAGCACACAATTGGTAGTTACTAAGCATGCAATTATGAAAATTTGAGTCTGTATTTACAGAGATGTTTCCCATTAAAAACGTCTTGGTAATACCAAGTATTCTTGGACCGCTTCTCCGCGATGTAAAAAAATCATGTGCAAAAGTACATTTTACTTCCAAGACACCATAAACATGAACGTCAGAAAACCAATATTCTGAAAAGGGAAGTTCAAAGTTTTCGTTCTTGCCCCAAATGGCAGCAAAACAAATGACTGCAAAACAAATGTGCAAACAGCAACAAAACAGCACGTGTGTCCAGCAGAAAGATCGGTGTCCCACTGCCAAGATTGCAAATGATAAGGACATCGATGACGATAAATGAAGTTGGACCAACAACGCCTGTGCTCCGAATTACACTTGGATTCTGTGACTTCCAGCTCCCATGGCACACATGCTAAATGCACGGAGAATTTACCATGGGGACATGTGGATCTGTGCATTGGTTTCAGAGGTACATATGTGGATTCACACGAGCAGAGCGAGAGCGTGTGCCCCAGCCAAGACACTCGTGTCTGTCTCACATGCACTGACGGGTGGGAACAGGCTCTTCACTGCTGCTTGCTTGGTTGGTTCATCCGTAATTAACATCTGGGTGCCAAAAGAGAATGAAAGCTGACACAAGGCCCAGGTCTTCCAAAACTGAGGAGCTCTCTGAACCCTTGAAAACTAAACACCGAATTAAGCATTGCATCCCTCAACCTGAAAAGGAGCTTTCATTTCCAGTTTAAACACATGCTAAATTGTCACAGATGTGTTCGCCCGGGGTTTTGACCCAGCATCCCAGCTGGTGAGAGATGACCCAGCAGATTGAGGGATCCACAGCACTGCCCTGCCCTGCAGAAACAAGGAGATTTTGATTTAATGGTTCTTTTCTGGAAAAAGAACAAGTGGAAAATTTCTCATTAAATTAAGGGGGGCTGAAAAGTAACACAACAAAACAAAAAAACCTTGCGTGCACCACCAAAATGCTATGAAGACGCAGATGGCCATTGCAGCTCAGCCTCCCTTTCTCCCGTGTGGGATGCTTGTTGGGGAAACATCCCCCGAGGGATAAATCAAGTCCCTGTTCACAGTAACCTGGGGCCCTGCTGCCGCCCCAGGGTGCAGTGCTTAACTGGCTGGGATGCAAAACTGTAACAGGAACCAAAGAATCACGAGCTGGCTTCACAATTTCATTTCTGGGAACTTCCCAGCAGCTCTGCCTTCCCTATTTGACAGCCCCATGCTGCTCATGTGTAGTTTCATTGATTCTCCTTGTTTTTACAGGCCCATCATATACCACTAAAATCAGGAAATGGACAAACACACCTGGGAAAAAAGTCATTACCATCGTTGTAAGACCCCGTCAGACACTCCTTGCCGTGCCATATTGGAGAACACCACATGCTCTCTGCATGCTGAGCGTTAAGCACTCCGGCCAAGGAAATAATCCTGGTGCTCTAAACCACAGCAAATCAATCTGGATTATCCCATTATACCTGTCCTGAGAAATAAGGAGGCATTTCTCCAGGGCATTACCCACTCCCTAACCTGATACCTCCCCACATTCAGCAGGGCTGGTTGTCCCCAGGCACAAGCAAAACCCCACTGCTCAGCCCTCTGGGGGGTTCTCATCAAGCCCCCAGCAACAGATAGGGCTCCTGCTTCATGACATTGCTTGTTCACTGCACCTCCACCAGCAACATATCACGCCATCCCAACTACTTCCATAATGCCCCAAAATTTTATATTTTTTCAGAATTCCTGGCTGGGGCTTACTGATCTCACGTCACAGCCTGAGCCATCGTCCCTGCAGGGTGCCAGCTCTCAACACATGCAATACATGAGCGAGGTGTCCCTATCTGGTGGTACAACCCCAAAAAAGCAGACACGACCCCTGCCAACACCTGGGGGAGATGCAAGGCTGGAGCAGGCACAGTTTGCTTTCGAGTAGCTGCTGAGGATGGAAGTGAAAATGCGAAGTGATGGCACGTGTGACCAGCAGTGCTGCTCTAATGTCACGGTGAGCAGGAGCACGCACACCGCCCCTGAGAGTTCACTGCCACGCTTTTACACCAAGCTATTTGGGATGGTCTTCAGCCACCATAAACACGCCTTTTGTTTGCAAACTTAATTAATGCCTCAGCAGCGATTAGCAGAATCTGCTTTCACCGATGCTTCTTAAAACCAAGGCTGGAAGAGCAGTTCAGCTTATCCCAAAGTAGATTTTCTTCTCCCATGCTAGGCAGAACACCAACACCGGCCTTTAAGACACATTTTCAATCCCCCTCGAAGAAAATATTAACCGTTTTGGTGACTTACATTTCAATTAGGAACAGTCCCACTCCACGTTTAAACCCAATTATCACATACCAAAACCCGAAGTCGCTTACATGGCCTTGAGAGCTTCATCAAATGAGGAAAACAAACCTCACTGCCACTAGAGGAAGGATGCTCTGTCTTCAGCTTTTCAGATGCTCTGAGCATTTGACACCAGGAACGCAAGTCAGTAAGTAATAACCACAGGGCAATGCTCCGGGTCCCCCAAGAACTACAGACCATTCACCGACAGCAAAGCTTACGCGTAGATTTTCCACGCAGTTCCTGTGTTGGATCTGCCTAATGTAACTGTCTCAGGTGATTTAAATAGGAACTGAAAACCTTCCCAAAAGATTGAAGCAGCACCGTCCAATTTGTAAATACCCTGAGCTCCGTGGAAGGTTGTTAATGTTAATACAGGGAATCTGTTTGATGCAAATGAAAAAAAATCTCATTACAGAGTTTCTTGTAATGACAGTGCTCAAATATAACCACAACAGTCTGCTTTTGATTAGAGCAAACCGTTTAGTGCCGCCGTTATTATTTGTTGTTTCTATGGTTCCTTGGGTGTGCATAACTCTTCCCAGACAGACACAGGGAAAGGCTCAAATGCTTCTTCACTGAAGTAACAAATTCTGCTGTGTTTCAGCAGGGTCAGGCCTCCTCACCATGCTCCCCACTCATTTGTGGTCCAGGGCAGGGCTTGGTGGGTCCAGTTCAGACTGGTCAGTTCTCCTTTTCCTTTCCTCTGCCTTTCTATATTGTGGTTTTTCTTTCCTTTTTTTTTTTTTTTTTTTTTGGAGGAGGTGGCTCTCTACCTTCTGTCCCCCCCCTTTCTTTTAGGAGCAGGAGTGGGGTTCCCTTACTCATTCATCCCTCTTGGGAACTTAACCGTGCTGCCCTATCAACTTCCAGAGGAAAACGTTCCCGTTTTTATTACGGCTGAAAAAAGTTATTCCCACCTTAACGAGAATTATTTCATGTTTGTTTAAATCAGCTCAGTGCTATGTACGTAAAAAAGCTGCTGGCCCAGACGAGCACATCAAATGAAGCACACGGTCCCCATCCAGCTACATCGGGTGACACAACCAACACCGCAGGCTGGCAGAGCCACCCTCAGCCATCACATAGCGACATTTTCCTCCAGTCTCCTCAAAGTGAGACTTATTTTGATTTAAAAAATACATAACGATAAGTAAAAAAAACCTCCAGCAATCTGTCTAGAAAATGGAGTCCGCGTTTAATTGCCCAGTGGTGGCTAACAGCCCCACAAGCATCTCGTGTGCCCAGATCGGTGACCTCCGCTACTTGGCACGCGCTCTGTTTGGCTACAAGAGACGACACCAGCCACACAAAAGCGATTGCACAGATCCGAGGTCAGTTTGTGCAGTATTAATGAAGCAATATAGATGATAAGAAATACATCCAGCGCCTGGATAGACTGTATGCTCAGGGGAACCCGGCTTGTATTAAACAGCAAAATAGTGATCTATTGTGCAGGATGCACGTCTACAGGAATGGCTTCCAGATGGGACCACACCACTCATAAACAGAGATTGCAAAAAGCCCTCTTTTTAAATGAAATAAAATATATATATATATACACTACACATACACATCGCTCACATTTTTCCAAGGAGATTTTATAACAACTCCCCTTTAATTTGTAAGTCTTTTGTATGTAATTTTTTTTTTTTGAACTTAAGGTGTTTTATTGTCACAGTATAGCTGTGACTTTTTATTTGTTTGTTTATTTTTACCTTAGAAGAGGCTAATTTAAATGAGAATTGCCACACCTTGCCTCTGCCCTGCCAAACTCTTCTCCCAGCTCTCTGGATGGCTGGGATGGATTGCAAGGCTGGAGCTCAGACAGCAAGGAAAACAAATGTAAGTTGTTTTAATTTTTATAGTGCTTCCATGTGCAGTGCATAACCCCCTATTCAGAGTAAACAAAAGCATTGCGGAGCTGGAGGGGGTGATAATCAGAGTACACAGATCTCAATAAATACGTCAAACTATCAAACTGCCAAGCTTGGCTCTTTCCTTAGCTATTTGAAAGCGACCGAGCAAATTCTCGGAATTAATCAAAAATCCTTTACAAAGGCCATATAACAACGAGGCTGGTAATAAATCACATTAGCAAAGTATCACAGAACAAACTGGCACTTGTCTTTTGGAGAGACTGATACTGGGAGAAAAACGCCGTCCTCCACCGTCTGTAAACATTATTAAAAAGTTGTTTAGTTGCCATTGACATATTGTTCACAAAGCTGTTGAAAGATGGCCCGCTTGCCAGCAATGCAGGGGAATGTTCAGCATGGGCTGAAGCCATACCACGAGTCCGGGTCCCTGCTGGAGGGCACCAGTGCTCCTCTGGGTGCCTGCTGCCGAGGACACCCCACAGCCACAAGCCGATTTTACTTCCAATATTTGACTCCTGCTTCGTTTCTTGCATCTGTTCGCCAAGCCCAGCGACGCACTTATTGGTTTCATTTAAACATTATTTACCTCTCGAACATAAACAGTTTATCGCTCGAGAGCTACTCTACGCCAAACACGGGCTGCGAGCAATATTCCATCCTCTCACTTATGTAAATACCATTTATTCACAGGAGGCACAAAGTGCAACGCCTGCGCCGAGGCCCACGAAGCTCTGCACCCACAATTCGACAGAAAGTCTGAAAAATGGGGAAAGGCTCGATGCAAAATCATCAACAGGTGTAAATCAGGAGGGACCCCCCGCACCACCAGGGCACGTCACAATCCGATACTCACCGTGTGCCACGAGCCACCCACCCAAAGGTGCTAAGAGATTTTCTGCAAGTCCCAAACAGTTCTGAAAAGGCATTTTTCTGGGGCGAAATGTCAGGTTATCAAAAATTGGTATGGAGTTTTGCTTCGTGTCATTGTTTTGTCAAAGTCAGGCGGAGCCTGGCAGGAGGAATCTGGAAAAATGAGGGCTAAAACATTGTGAATGCCAGGTTATGCTGCTTAGGTGGTGGAAATTGATATTCCCAAGTAAAATGGTATTCCCAAACGACTGATAACACAACTGATACAAGGTCAGCGCCAACAAAACAACAACAACAACAAAAAAAAGGAAAAATTAATTCACATTCTAATCCCCGTTTACTTCTCTAATGACTCCAAACCCTTTCCCTATTCACTGGCATTACTACTTGTTTACCAAACACTGCAATAAAGAGCTTTTTTTCCCCTGTTTATTTATATTTCCTATTAAGAGGAAGGCAGCACTTTTCCGAAGGGCGATATACCTGGTGGCTGCTGTCAGCAAAACAACAGCCACCGCAGCCACCTGCAGCCTGAGCGGGGTGGAAATCAAGCAAAGTCGCGCCCGCTCGCCACATTCAACAACATCCTCTGTGCAACCAGCTCGGCAGCTGGTGGAAATAAAGCAACCTTTCATGGACCTGCCCGTGGCAAAGCCCCGAGTGGGGTGGATAAACACCCCGTGAGTCACTTTGTTACCAAGACTAAGTGCGAGCTAATTAATTGACTGTATCTGTTCCTCTGCTCTGTATTTATGAAATGCAATCTCCCCCAGAAAGGCTGGCTGCCTTGCAGTTACAACATTCAGATGTTATAAATCCGTGAGCCAGAATCAGTAAACATGATGCAATTAGAAAAATAAGTTGATGTGGAAAATCAACTTAAAGGGTCCTCGAGAGAAAAAGCACTTCTAGATAAAACGCCTCATAAAAATGCACACGATAGCGGCCTGGCTGCAGCACAGCAAACAGCCAGGGAGTACATTTTGCTTCATCCTGAGCGGATCACACCCTGAGACAGCTCGTTCTGCCTTCCCATCACGAATGTGTAGCAAATGTGAAGCAAGGTCCTGCTTCCCAAGCCATTTTATCCAGACTGCACGAAGGATTTGTGGCCGGATTTAGCCTGTAGGAAGATGGGCAGAAGGGTTCTTCTCCGGCTGTGTTTCTTGCTGTTTGCCAACATTTTTTCTTGATTTTACTGTCACGTTAATTCTCTTTCAATCCCATTATCATCACCCTTAATCCAGCTGCCTGGATCCCAGCATTCGTTACCTTGCCATTTACCCTACGTGAGGTGTGAAGCTGCCTCATCCCACCCAGTCAGATGAGTTTCTAATTGCAGAGCCATTCCCAGGTTCTTTGTTTCTACTTGCAAAACAATTTCCAGTCGGGAGGCAAGTAAACCCTTGCACAAAGCCTGCTCTTTCACATGGTCAGCACATTTCTTGGCTCCCTCGGCAGCTCCCCAAACCACTGACCAGCGGCCTGCCTCCTGCAGGACCCGACACGAGAGGACAGGCCCGTCCCTCGGTGGCTTCTCCCTCTTCAGAGGTCTCCAGACCCCTGGGTGGGCAAACCTCTCATCTCCTCAGAGGGCTCCCGTGAACCATGGCCTCTCATGCAAAGTCTGAGGTCACTCGGAGAGAGACCAAGAAACATTTTTGGTTGCAAGATCATCATTTCGGGACACTCTGCCCTACATCTCCACCAGCGGGTGTGGAGGCCGAGGGGCGGGCGCCTCTGCACTGGGAGAGAGCCCAGCTGCAAACCAGGCACCAAACCAACGCAAGACCCCTACCCTTAAGGCCTTTTAACCACCTCGAGGAGAGAACAGGTTTATCCTACTGCTTTTTGGGGTTACATCGTGCAACAAAACGTGGCCAGGAGCGCTCCTCTCTCTTCTCCTAAAAGAGACCCATAAAGACCACCACGAGCATCACTGGGCTGGGGCCACAATCACTGCCCTCTGCTCACTCCCACCCCATGCCCACAACCCCGCACCCCTCGAGGAGCCGTAAGCCACTTGCACATCAGGACTGGGGATCTGGGGGATTTTTTCCTTTCTTCTGGCTCCGAGTGATGCAAGGAGCTGGCTGAGCATTTGGGCAGATTGTTAACCCAGCGCACATGCCAACATGTGTCAGACACCATGGCAACTGGTGCGCTAAGCTAATTATGGCTGTACACAACGCTTAATAATGAAGCATTATATCGCCTCATTAGAGAGCCTTTGCCTGGATTCGGCCCCGCTCCCCGTGCAGGCTGCAAGGTGAGGCAGGCACCCGGCTCTGCAACGCTGAGGGGGGCGCCTGGGCAGGGACCGCTCCATCCATCCCAGCAAAAATGGCTTTGTGGGTGACAAGCACTCCATCGAGGTGACAGAGCCAGTAAACACTCTGCTCTTCTTCTAAGAAACACCAGTGCCACAGGAAAACCAGACAGAGGCGAGCTCCGGGTGCAGGTCCCGCTGCCCACCTCCCTCCCCAGCACCATCGCTGCTCTCCATGTGTGGTCCCCGTATAAGCACCATCTGTCTCGAGTTTAGCACAACACCACTGCAGTCCCACCAATTAAAACAGCCTGCCAGAGTTAAATCCTAAATAAATGCAAAGTTGAGTAAATGATCAGCAGCGAAGATAAATAGGAAGCGCCACGATGCGTCCGATGGGGTTGGGAGAGGGGCTGGCACAGGCACCGTGCTGATACACAGGAATGGGACCCATCCCCAAATCCCACACCCACTGTGCCTGCAAACCCTGGGTTTGGCACCCCGAGGCCATCCTGACCCCCAGGATGCAGGGGTGCAACCGAGACACCCAGAGAGACTCGGCCCCTCATCCAGCCCGTTTGCAGCCTTCATCATCCAGACCGAAAATCAGGCGCTGTTTTGAAAAGGGAGCGAGGAATAATGGGCTGGTTGTGCTGCACTCGTCGCTGAAATCCAGGTCAAATCAGCCTCAGGTAGAGTCATTTCCCTTCCTGGCCATTAGAGTGGTGACAGCCCTGTCAGGAAATCGCTGGCTCTTTAATGCCGATTGAGCTGTTTGTGGCTGCCTGTACCTCGCTACAGCAGCAGCGGTTGGGGATGAAGGCTGCAGAACATCACACATGGAAATGCAATTTGCTGTGAGTTAGGGGAAAAGCACCATCAAAATGCAAATCTTGTTTGTTCAGGAACAGAATAAGTTTAAAGGCTGAAACTGCAGGCACAAGGAGCATCACCTGGATGTTCTCCTACGCTCACCTCTCGCTGACAAGAAAGTGAGCAGCGATGCAAGGCGGGTTAAAAACAGCCACATGTGGGCAAGACATGAAAGCGCAGCCTGGCCCTCACCACGTTAGCAGGAGTGACCAGAGCAATGCAACATGAAACGATGCCCTCAAAATGTAAATAGGGAGCGACCACCTGCGTGGGGCCAGGAGATGAACTCGGCAGTGCTCGTCACCACGCTCGTGTTACCAACTGATGTGGTTTCCAGAAATCCTTACTGAAACCCGACGTGCAGCTGACCTCGATTTACTTTCTCCTGCTTACAAAAAAAAAAAAAAAAAAAAAAAAAGAAACGCAGAAACAACAGTTTCCTCCACAGCTCTGCAAAGACTTGAAAGGTAAAAAGGCGACGAAAAGGAGCGGAGGTGGATGGGGTTTGGGGAGCCACAGAGAAACAGGGCATACTGAGCAGCTGCCACAAGGTGTCAGGCACCGGGCCAACCCGCCAGCTCCCCAAAAACCCTGCCAAATTCACCATCAGCAAGCCACCGTGTGCCGAAGAGCCTGCAGAAGACCCCGCTGCTGTCCGTGCCCGGGGGGGTCCCACAGCCAGCTGGCTCCCTGGCTGACTTTCCCTGCTCTCAGCTCCCCCGTGCGAGTGCCAGCAAAGCTTTGGGGCACGGTGGGGTGCTTGTGCACACCAGGATGTGCACACACACACACACAGACTGCTGTCAGTGCTGCACAAGCATGCTGAACAGCTGAATTCCTGCATGCTTCAAGGCGCTGAGCCACTCGGAAATGTGTCTGGAGCAATAGGAACGAGCAGTGCTGAGGAATGTGATGGGGACTGGGGGAGTAAGAGGAAAATGGAACAGCCCTCATGTTTCTTGTCCTGTCACTACCCCTCCGTCACCATCACGTGAAGCTCCTCTGGTCCCCGCTACTCGTGGCACAAAGCTGTGTTCACCCAGATGGGAGCACTGAGCATCCTCTCGGAGCAGCGGTCCCCCGCCGTGGGTCACCCCATGGCCCGTCCAAGCCCTGCAGGCAGGACGGGATGCGTGCCCTTACAGCAGCACTGACCCCACTGCAGGTGTCCCACAGACTCCAACAGGAAGGGGACCAAGCCCTGACCCAGGAGATGCAGGTGGAGGCTGCTCAGTGGGGATGCTTTAGATAAACATCACATAAAACAGCTCGACCCCAATTCCTGTGCAGCAATGCATTGGCTTGTGTTTACCACCCACATACCATTTTATTAAGACATAATCTCAAATAAGAATTGTTGCCATTGCTGAAGTTTATTTTAACATATGGCTAACCGAGACGAAGAAAAACATGTAAAATACATTTTAACGTGCTATTCTTGCCTAATGGTTTTTATATTTTTTTTAAATGCCCAGTATATATTTATGCATTCCAAACACTGGGGGGGTGTACATTAAAAAATTATATCAGTCACATGGTGACTGCTAAATGAAAAAAGTACTGTGGTTCCTTTGTATTAGTCCAAAACCGCTAGCACTGTTCTAATTTTCAATAGGCGAAAGGTAATTTGTGGTTTCATAAATTCTGTGCAAGACACCATAATTCTTACCTGGTTACGGCTGTCAGATGCTGATACACCACGGTGAGGGGTTTTTAAAACCCAGGATGGATGTCTTGTAAAAAGCCCAAGGCATTTAAAAGGCAGAAACAATCTTTCAGTCCAGAAAAAGCCCAGTTCAAGTCTTGGTGAGCTGCTTTTGCTACGGTTCAACAAGGCACTTAAACACGTGCCTAATGCGAAGCCCGGGAGCAGGCTGTGCTGCCTTTGACAAACCACCCACGTGTGCGACTTCAGGCTCGTGACGTGCCATTTAATCGCAGCACCAGCACACCAACAACACGAACCCGTTTGCAGAATTGGCCTCTCTGGAGAGGTGCCCCCGAGCAGCAGACTCTGCAATCCCACCCACGAGTTGGGGTTTCATGGGGTTTGGTTCCAGAAACCAGGGCTGGCCGGCCTTGGGCCAGCACGGCCAGAAAGGGAGCAAGCTCGCAGGGCAGCCCGAGCTTCTCCCACCAAATAATGGACTGCCACGACCCTCAGAGGCTCTGCAACTCATCCCTACAATGAATTATTGACTTAATCAAGGGTGGCAACAAGTCTTGTTCCTACCACGAAGCCATAAAAACAAGGACACGCCAGGTGGAAGACGAGCTCCTAATTCATCAGCTACTACACCCCGGGGCTTTTTCCAGCTCCGGGTACCAGGACTGGATGAAGTTACAGCACAACACCCTGAACAGCCCCTGCTTTTCAGGCCTGGAGGTCCACGGCCCTAAATACATTTATCCTCTTCTGAAAGCCCACTCTGCAGAATTTAATTGGATATATTCTAAAATGTCAGCTTTGTTTCTTCACCAATAAAGCAGAAAGCCACTCTCTCACATGTTTATTTGAAATAGGGATTTAGCGGGTATTAAACGCGCCCCTCTCAGCTAAGGTTCCAGGCCAAGGTTTAAGTATCTGTGTTACGAGACGAATTGGAGTTTTAACTCGCAGTAAGCACATTCTAAAAATGGAATAAAATAATCAAGTCCATGTGCAAATCTCTGCCCCCCCGGTAACCCTCCTGACCCCAGCACAACCCACGCTCTGACCCGTGCGGGACATTCACCTTTGCTCGCTATATACACGAAGAAAAACAAGCCAAGAAAGCAAAGACAGAAAACACTCCCTAACTTTGTAGCTTTCAGCTGATTTCCCTCAAAAGAACAGAAGGGCAGAGTTAACGGGGGATGAACTCGGAGCACTCGAAAAGGCCGCCCTGCACACACGCAGCATTCTGTACGCATTATTTACATGTCCGCTCGCATCCTGTTTTGATGTAAATCGTAACGTACTTCACCCCGTCTGCTAAACCAGCAAATTCCTGCAGATCTGGCAAAACACTTAAGCCACTGCTTAGCTTCGAGCCCAGAAGTTGCTCAATGGGGCCCATTCATGGGCCGTGCGGGGACTTTGATGCTTCCCGCACCCAGGGGTGCTGAGCTCTGTGCCTGGATGTACCCCCGAGCTGCTGGCACTACCCAGCCAAGCAGATATTTTCACCTGCATGCCCTCTGGCTTTCTCTCTCCCTTTGTGCTGCACATGACACAATGGCAAAAAGAAGCAAAGCACAAACGACACCAAGTTCTCGATTTGTTTCGAGCTGGTTGCCTGAAGGCAGCCGTGGCTCAGCAAAAACAACAGGCAGCAGAGGATGGCATCACCCATCCCAGATGGAATAAAGCTCCTAAAGTAGCATTATTCCTGGAAGACACTTGAGATTAGTCTCATGCCAGTCACGGGGTTATTGTTTTATGATGTGTCTGGTTTCATTTTTATTTTATTTTTATAAGAGAAAAAGAACCATAACTTTTTACGTTGGGTGAATTGAACTCCTTATAATTAGGGTTGCTGGTTTCCACGGCAACGAGGATCCAGCTCCTTTTTATGGGAAATACAAAAAGAATAGCTGTGCTCCAGCTGTCAGTGTGGTCTGGGCATGGCGAGCCAGCAAGGGGACACTGCTGCGGACGTGGCAGCGCTCAGAGCAACCCCGCTCCGCTCCTGGTGTCACCGAGCTGGAGGAGACGAGTGCACCGAAATGACACATTTTGGGCCACAATCAGGGTGAGAAGTGAAGATTGTGGCTTCTCCATCCTCGCTGCTGGAGCCCAGGGACACCACCTGAACTGCTCATTTTGGAAGAGCAGCATTGCTCTTCCCCACCCTTCCCCAAGGGCTCCACGAGCTCCTCTGCGATGACTTCACCTATAATAACAACTTCCAGGGCCCTGCGGACTTCAGAGGAAAATAAATCCAGTTATTTTTTTTTCCCCTTTATAGCACTCTTATTTTAAGAATTTGATGTGGGTGTAGAAGAAAAAGACACACCTATCGGAGCTGGAATAAAGCTCTGGGCACGGCGCGACTCCGGCAAGCAGGAAAGTGAATCACACGAGTACCTGCGCAGACTTTCTCAAGTAGTAATTTGCCTGGGCCAGGCTTCCGTAACAGATGTTGCCTTTATACATGTAATTTTGTGTTGCTTTTTCAGATACGTGAGGAAAAAAATATATATAATAATCCTTATCAGCAGGCCAGCACCGCTCTGCACACTTCTGTAATGCTGAAGACAAACACAGGCGAAAAATAAAACTAGAAATGCTGGCACTCACCAGCACCCAGAGCCATGAAGCAGCACTGCAGGCCTCAGTTTGGGGAAAAAAAAAGGAGGATTTTACCAAAAAGGGGCGATAACAATCACGGTCTCAGTGTGACACCACTTGCAGCCCGCCACGAAGTCTGTGCAAGCCGTGTGCAGAGGGAGATCGATGCCTGCATCGACTTTCCCCATCGGTTTGTGGCAGATAACACTGCCGACCTCCGCGCCTGACTTGATTTCATAAATCAATAGTGAATGCTTAAGAACAAAGTTGGCTGGAAAAGGCTTTGTTTGTGAATTTCCATAGGGAGAAAAGGGAATTATCTGTTATAATTTCAACGCTGACTTTGCAAACAAGCAAGCCCCAGTTTAAACCAAAGCTGAGCACCTGAAAGGCTGAGATAACGAAAGGCCCACAAGTCCCTTCTGAAAATTTGGAGATGATTGTTTCCTGGGGGGCTTCTCCCCCTCTCCCTGCTTCTGGCAACCCAGCACCAAAGCCTGGCATGGGCAGAACCCCCCAGCCCCTGGCTGGACCTCGTGCACCCCACGCAGGCTGGAGGCAGCTCCCGGCCTCCACCGGTCCCCAGAGCTGGGGAGGGAGAGGATTTCCAACCAAAGCACAAGGGACTCACGCAGCTCCGTCGTGCCCCAGCACCAGATGTCAGGCTGGGGCTGTTTATGCAGCCAAAAAAGCCTGCTTACATCCGTGCTGAGAGCATCTCTCAAACACAACAATTATCTGCACAGCGCTGGATTGCGGCTTGTGCTCTTCTGCTGAAGAACGCCTCCAATTTTTAAATGCTTTCCAAGAAAGAAAAACAAACAAACAAAAAAAACAACTTTTTTTTTCCACTTAACTTTTAACCAACTTTTTTTTCCCCCTATTATTGTGTTAATTAGGAATCTTAATTACAGATACACTGATGAGAGGGTCAGTTTGGTTGTAGTAAATAAGCTACCACCACTACAGTGTATTGCTATACACCAAGCTAAAAAGGGCACAGATAGGACCTGCCCGAAGTGCCACGGGCCCAGGAGGGTCTCCCCCTCTTGTTCCTCAGTTTCCTCACTTGTAGGCAGAGGATGGTTGGACCTACTGAAGGAAACCAGCTAGGTCAAAAGCCAACAAATTGAGCTGGTGCCCACCCAGAGGCACCGAGCTGCGCCAAGCGATGCTGCAGATGCCAAAATTAAGTGCAGATTTAAAGGCAGAACGGACAGCTCACGGGACAGAAAGGCACCTAGGGTTACCAAACACCTAAAATCACGCCTGGCTTTGAAAGTCCATGAGCTGCACGCAGCTCCTCTGGGTGTGGGCGAGTCACACAGCCCTTCTGGCTGCTCCCCTCTGCGGGGTGCTGCCGCGAACCACAGCGCTTACCTGACTCACCTGCCCTGCTCCCAGCTTACGCACAGCTCCCTGTTCCAAGAACAAGAGCACTTCATAAGGCACGAAATTGCTGTTTGTTTCTCTGGTCTTTTAAACAAGAGCTTCAGTAGAAAGAACAGGAAGCCTACATTGGAGGAGTCATTCCCAGGGACCCGACAGACCTGTTTCTTCCCCCCAAGCTCTAGCAGGTTGCAAGCACCGAGGAAGTTTTGCCAAGGAAGTTTTTCAACCTAAGCCTAACATCAAATAAAGTCTAAATTCATGAGACACTCTTAAGTGAACCCAGCAGGGACATAACGTGGCA
The DNA here is from genome assembly GCA_011075105.1 of Heteronetta atricapilla. Lineage (NCBI taxonomy): Eukaryota > Metazoa > Chordata > Aves > Anseriformes > Anatidae > Heteronetta > Heteronetta atricapilla. The sequence continues at coordinate 14,813,595 of CM021742.1, forward strand.
CGACGCATTTGCAAAATTCACTTTGGAAATGCACAGAGGTACTCACGAAGACATCCACCCCAATCAAAGTGATTTATATTTTTCACAAGTGAGCAGTTCGCTTACTAGGAAAGAGATGAGTTTAATTTCTAATTCAATTTCCGTCAAAACAATATTTTCTTGTTGCTATGACAGCTAAGGGGAAAACCTCTTACCTCCAGGACAAGCAGCTAACGGGATCGCCACACATCCCCCAGAAGCAGGGACTTGGGGAAGGAACGCGGCCACATGCATCACCGATGGCTCTCCGTGTCTGCTTCAATGGGGATTTTTAAAAGGCTTCGCTGAAGCCAAGGACTAGGGAGCCTGCATGGAGCTGGGGAAACATCTCAGGAGCATAGGGAAACAGACCACAGGAGCCTCGTATGGATGGGGACCCGACAGAACCCTGGGGACGCTTCCCAGGGTTTCACACTAGGTTGTGTGTCCCTGATGCCACTCGGCACACCTCTGATCCAAGATATGCAGCACCGGGGGGTGGAAAGGACATCTGCTGACCATCAGCAGATATGGCTGGAGTCCAACAGCAGTAACAGAATGGGCTGAAACCTATAACCGCTTCTTCTTGCGCTCCTCCTCCAGGGCGACCAGCCTCACAATGCTTAAGAAGTGCCCCGATGAATAAATATCTTCTTTTCCTTAGCAACAGTTAGCAACAGAGTCAAGCTTTTTTTTTTTTTCTTGCTCAAAAGAAACACATCTCGAGCTAACACAGGCGATTTAAACGGCAATAAATATAGGACGTGGGTGTAATCAAAATCACCAAAATGCAAATCGCACTTTTTAGCCTGGGTTATTTTAAAGCACGAGTAGAGCTGCCAATGATCTGTAGAAACACAGCAGAGAGGGCTAAGGAGTAAGGAAAAACGCTGCAACATTTCTGGGAGGACAGAAAGATGCTGTCCAAGCAAAACCCAGCCCCAGAACAGCAATGAGATCCCTGATATTTATCTTCAGCCTTCAGTACAACTCGTGTTGCTGCAACAGATTTCTCTGTCTACAAACTGCAGAGGTCTGAGATAGTCAAAAATCTGTTAAATGCATAACCCCGGCGCACAGAAAACGTATTCTTTTCACAGCTCTATTCCTTTAACAGTTCATTTAAGACGTCTGCCTTGCATTTTTCCATTTGGTGTTGGGAAAATGTTTTCTTTCACCTGGCTTAGAGCCCGATTCAACAGAAAAAGAAAGCCCTTCCCGTTTCCATGGGGCCCTGCACTATACGACACCGGGCTTGCTTTACCCTGAGCTGGGCACCTTTCGGCTCTGTTCCCAGGTATTTCGTGCCCTGCCCTTCTGCCTGGGCTCTTCCCCACCTGCCATTTAAAGGATCACTTAATCCTTTGATGGATTGCTTCATCCTGTGATGGATCACGTCTCCCAATCCTGATGCTGTCAGCCAGAGAAATCCCAGTGCAGCTCACTCCCGACATCCCAGCGGGATGGGAAACACTTCCCACAGCCAGGGGATGGTCTGGAGATTTAAATGAAACCTCACTGCTCCTTCGAGACCAATGGCATTACTTGCAAAACAAAACCACATAGTGGTCGATCACAACACAAATTCTGGCCTTAAACATAGCTCTTTGTACAACCTGCCCTCCCCAGACGTGTTCCCATAGCCTCATCCCCTAGAGTACCATTGCATGGTAGGTTTGCAACAAAACCAACCTACAGACGACTCTTTTCTTTAATTCTCTGATGGTTATGAAGACCACCTCACTGCCATCCTGCCTGCAGAGAGCGACAGCAGCCTGCTGCCAGCGGGTCTGGCATGGACCCATGCTGCCCATCACACATTTGGGTGGTGACCATGGTCACCAACCTGGATTCTGGGGCAAAAAGCTTTGCATTTATGACACCACTTTTCTCTCTCTCTCTCTTTTTTTTTTTTTTTTTTTTAAAAAATAAAAAAAGGAAAAAACCTTCCATCATGTGCCAATCCAGAGCACTGATAACACATTACTGGAGGGAAATGTAAATGTCTGAGATAAACAGAAGGGCCTGGCAGTTCGATGGGGAGAAAACACTCTGCAGGACACCTGGCTCCCGCGCTGCACGTGGGATGGTGAGGGAGATGGTAATGGAGCTGGGCAGCCCTGGTGTACTGAGCCTTTATTTCTCTAGAGACCCTGAGAGATAACAGCATTTGGTTCCTGCTCTCTGAGTTTTTCAGGATAAAAGATTGTTTCAATTTTATTTAATTTTTTTTAAATTGAAGCTCAAGATTGCAGAAGGCAGCTCCATAGCTACAGACGCCCAGCTCCCCTGGCTGAAACCATATAATGACACAACCCCTTCCCTACCCCGCTTCATTCCAATAAGGGAAATATATCTGGTGCTTCTGTCTAAATAGCTGCCAGCTTCAGAGAAGAAGTCCTTGACAGACACTGTGATTAACGGGAGGCCGATCCCCATCGCAGCCACGGCCAGGACAGCAGGCTGTACTGCCTGCTGCGGGGCCATGGCAGAGAGATTTACAGCTGAAACGATTCGGGAGGATGGTGCCAGGCAGCGCTGACCAAGAATCAGGCTGCCTTATGTTTATCTGTAATATGTAGATATTTAAATCCCTAAGCCTGAAGTAAAATAATTTAGAAGCTCCAACTATAATAGATCAGCTCCCAAATCCTCCTCGCTTTTCAATCCCAGTCTCTGACACATTATACTCTTTCTGCATTTAATGTGCCCTTAAGGTGGGGATTAGGTAGGCATTTGATTATGTCTTTTATGTTTATAGCGATTCATTTCCAAACCTTTACTAACTTTAATTAAATGCTACATTTTCACTGCCTCGTCCTGAATTGAGAGAGAGCAGGAGAGAAAAATCTGTCCTCAAACAAAATTTGCATTTCTAAAGCACCTTTTTCTGCGCAAGCACCTTGGGGCTACTGCATGAAATCGTTCTGAGCTGCCTTAAGATGTATCGGTGCAGACATCAAAGCAGCTCTAATACCAAGACTCACACAGACCCACAGACATCTGAGATCACTACATTCGCAAGCAAGAAAAGACCCAAACCAGCTCCTGCCAAAACCAACCATTGGTCCCCTCAAAAGGTGGCCACGGGGAGAACAAGAAGAGTCAAGCTCCAGCAGCAAATGCTGACCTTCACCAAGGGATCAAAGAGCATGGCAGCCTGCACTGCACTCAGCCCAGCCCCACATCCTATTTCTGAGCCGGCTATCGGTGAGAGGAGGCATCATCGTGCCCCCATGGGACCAGATGGGAGCTGGGTGACCCCAGCATGGAGGCTCAGCACAAGGAAACTCATCTGAGCGAGGTCCAGAGCTGAGAACGACCACGCCACCTCAAAGATAACGATCCTCAAACAGTGATGCTCCTAGTGGTTGGAAAATTTCATTCTATTTGTCTAAAATCTGGGTCGCTCTCTTAGGTTTGCTTGCAGTCATGGTCAACCCCACCCTTGGATTGATGCAAGGCCAAGCAGGGTCACGCATTATTTCACACAATGCACAGTCCAAACTCTCTTCCTTCAGCATTCAGGTGCTGGGAGGTTGGATTTGAAGCCAAATTTTAACTACAGGTTGGAATTCAGGATTTTGTCCCATTTTGAAATCTGGGTGCAGCAGAAAGCAGATCAAAACCCCACAGACCTGGTAAGATCAGCTGAGCTCGGCAGCTTTGCCCTTTGGGGCCAAGACGTAAGAATGACATCAAATTTTTATCAGCTAAGAAATTCAAGCAAAACTTGAACGCCACCACATCTCTGCAGCCCATCGGAATGCATTCACACTGCGCAAGGAGAATACTAAAAAGGTTTAGTGAAAATCTCACAGGTCAGGTAGCTCCAAGGTTGAAGCTGCAGACGACTCTTCACAGAGATGCACAAAATGCTGAATCAGTAGCAAGATCCCCGTTTGTTCTGCTCTCATGCAACTCCCTCTGTCTCCCTTAAATGATATAAAGGGGTTCAGTGTCCAGCAATGCTGCACCCCACTCGCTGTTTCCCCAACCTGCGTGCTTCAGGGTGGCAAAAGGAGGCAAGGTCTCCGTAGCTGTGGATGGTGCATGAAATCCACCCAAGCTGACACGTCACCCCGAGCTATCACAGCCCGCTTTAAGTCACCCAAACAGCTTTAGGGAGGACTTAAATCATTGATAAGCCTTGTGCTCACCCTCTGGACTGGGCTGAAATTTCACTCTTTGGGTTACCATGGTTAGAAACACAGCAAGCGCGCGTACCGTCCCCGAGTTGCAAACTCATCCACTGCTCACATCAAAACTGCTCAGCTTTTCCTGGCTTCCACAAAGGCATTTCCCAGCGAGAACCACCATCAGGACGAATTTTGGCCTTCTAGCTGCAATTCTTGCCATTTGAGAGCATTAAGAAGATGTAAAGCTGTATTTCACCTTGCCGCGAGTGCCTGGAAAAGGCCAAATATTTTTTTATTTGGAGGCTGTCATCACTGGTCTCACACTGGAGATCACAAGCCAGGTCCCTGGGAAACTTAGGGCACTTCTCCCAGCAACTTCCCCGGGGCCAGGACTTCACCCAAGCCTGGAAGAGTCCAGGCCAAAAAGAAAGCTTAGACAGTCACTGCGTGCACTCAGAGGGAGCGGCTGGAGGAAAAGCCAGTGTTTAACTGCGCTAGAAGCCCTGCAAAATTTTACAATACACAACCCTCACGTTAGAAAATCCATTTCTTTCTTCATAAAATATATGGGGCCTTTCCACAAGCTCCTTTTATTGGTCCATTTGGCTACTTGTTCCTTTTATGAACTGCTCGAGTTCCAGCATCAGCTGGAGAAGTCCAGGAGGCAGCCGGGCTAATGCAAAATGATGTGCTAGGCACTGGTAAAAGCATCCCCGCTACCAGGATTTGGGCACCACGTGTAAAAGCACAGGCGAGAAAAGCCAGCAGACAGGGCAGCTGGGTTTCATCACCTGAAAGGAAGCACGCAGCGTGTTTCTAACCTGTTTCTTCTTACTGACTGCAAGGTCCTGGAGCTGCAATGTTGATGTGAATACCCCAAGCCACAGCGCCTCTCGCCTCTGTGCAAAATGCCCTCGGCAGCAAACAAGTGGTTAAGGCCGGGGATATTTTTACCAGCCTCCCATAGCTCTTCCACGGGGGTCCTTTAATGGCTACAGTTAAACAGCAATCTCGCATGGAGGTCCACACGCTAACATAACAACATATTTTAACTGTGTATTTAAGTAGTTTCATTTCTATTGACATTGGCTAAGGTGAGCCCTGCGGCTCGAAGGTCTCTCGCACAACGCTGGGCTGCCCACGAGCACAGCCGCTCTAACTGCATGCTGCCAAACCTGCTGTAACGATGAAAAGCCCCTGCAAAACATGCCATAACCCTCATTTCTCAGCAAACGGGCTACCTGAAGCACTCGGGGTGCCTAGCAGGGTGCTTCACAGCATGGTCAGTCCTGGATAATGACATGTAAAACCTGCAAGATAGGAAAAGCCAAGCAGCAGGGGCAGAAACGTGCAGCAAACCGAGCTCTTGTGTGCCTGGCTCCACGCATCTGCCCCCCAGCAGGGCACACACAGGGGTCCCGCAATGCTGGCCATGCTGCAGCATCCTGCTTCTGCTCTTTGTCCCAGTGCTGGGGCCGGGAGAGTTAATTCCCAGTGCCTCCCAGTGCCGTGCAGGGACCCGCAACTGGTGGGACAGGACATGCCAGGCTGATCACCTGGCTCCATATCTTGTGACGTGGGGATTGCCCTAACGGGTCCAACCACCACATCCCAGAGCCCCACAGCAGCAAGGCCTCCAGCAATGCTGCCTGCGGGCAATTATCTGGGCTCATCAACATCACCACGCCTCTGTGCCGGTGAGAAAGTGCTCTACAGCACACAGGGCAGCCGTACCCCTGCAATTCCTCACGCACATCATGCCTTCGCTGCACCGAGGTCTTGCAAAATAAGAACACAAGGGTGAAAACTGTGTGCAATACCCCTCCGAGATCCTGCAGCAGTCCTCTGGGTCTGCCGCCCTCCCGGATAGCAGTATCTATTAAAAAACCCTTACTACTGTAATCTTAGATTACTCCCTAACATCCAAATCTTAATTGGCGCCTGTTATAAGGCCCCTGCAACATTTCCATGTGTCTCTGATCTTCACATTCCACAGACGCCCAGCAGCAAAATCCACCTGGCTCTGTATTTTGCATAAATGGTTATCTCCAGCTGCTCTCACTCTACTGGCTGGCAGGACCCCAAAATGCCCACACCCCCGGTGCATTACAGAGATGCTTTGTTTTTTTTTTTTTGGGGGGGGGGAAGCCTTGTGCACCAGCAGCTCCCACCCCATCCGCTGGGACATCCAGCTCTGCCACCTCATGCAGCCCAGGGCTGGGGCTGCTTCCCCATCCATCCACCAAACACGCTGCTTTAACCTTCCTTAAATAGCTGAAAATCGCTATGGGGAGATGAAAACCATCTCAAGGACTTTCCCACCAGCTCGACGGTGTCAGGAGCAAGACCACAGCACAGTGAGCTCTGCACCAACCCAGCACCAGGCTGAGCACTACTCAGCACAGTCCCCGCTTCAACTTCAGCCACGACCACGAACATTTCAGCTTTATATTATGTGCTAGAATTATTTTTATATATATGCCACCCTATGCTTTTTTATATGCACACGCACATATATAGGGGCAAACACACACAGAGTATTCAATTGCTGCAGAACATCGTGTGAGCCCTGTGGTTTTCTCCTTCAGGCAGCCAGCCTCCCAGCTTGACGATGCCGAGTGCCCTCTGCTGTACATGAAGACAAATGCCTCTTTGTTTAAAGACATTATTAGTATTTTAAATATGTATAACTTTATTTTGGACAAAATATTGATGAAAATTATGCGTGAGCACTTCCAGCGTGACACGCGGGGCTAATGTCACAAGCCTTCTGCTGGCAGGCACTGAAAGCCTCGTGTCTCCTACAGGTTGCATCGGCAGAAATTAAATAGTCTGCGCTCAACTGCGTGGTCTACAGTTTGAAAATGTTTTATTTATACGTTTTAAAATAGCGCAGGGAAATCAGAACAAACAATATAGCTTTATTATCCAGGCATTTATCAGATAGCCTTCACACCTCAGTGAATCCCACACCTATTAGAGGTACAAGCTGGAACTATCAAACGGAAACATGAAATCATTTTTCTTTTGTAAAACACCATTGTTCCTGCTACTGGAAGGAGAGATAATATTAAAACATATTCAAATATATGTATTCAAAACCTCTACATCTTGTAATAAATTATGCACTCGATATTAAAAATCTGAGCTACACCACACATACCTGGCTTAGGAATATTAACTTTATCGCCTTCTCACTTCCCAGCCCTCCTCAAACCTGACATTTAAAGGGTCTGCACAACCAGCACATGGCCTTATTAAATCTGAAAACAGATTTAATAAGGCACGGACGCCGCTTCGTGATGAATGTTACCATTTATTTGGCACGGGAGAAAGGAAAGCCGCTCAGCCTCGCCGCCCTCCGCCTGCCTCTTCTTCACACGCCGGGTAGCCTTGAGCAAAAACCGACTCCTGCGGGGTTGTGGGGTTTGTAAAATCGGGAATAAAAGCTGCACAGCACCCAGAAATCCTGGTTACCTGCCCGTGCTGGCGATGCCTTCTGCTGGGAACAGCCCAAGACCATGCACGGCCCTGCTGGGCCACCCGTGGGTGCAGCTCCCACCCTCGGGCGCTCCCACGCAGCCGCCCCGTCCCGGCCGGCCCTGCACGGCCACACCGGCACGACAGGTTCCCGTGACTCACCCCAAACCCTCTCCATTCCCAACACTCGCTTCCCAGCTCACATTTCCTAGAAGCAGTAGTGCCCCGAGACCAAGCCACCTCTCGTAAATGTGCCCAGATGAAGCCGATCAAGAAAGTTTTTTTTTTTTTTAATAAATTCATTTATCAATATTTTTCCCCAACCAAAAGTTGGTATTTTTTACAACTTTTCATCTTGCTAGTCTAAGCGATTCTTGTCCTAGTTTCCCTATCTTGGTTGGAGGCCAAGCATCGCTGGCTGAGCCAGAGGGAGTATAAAAGCATCTTTCTGAGACACTATAAAAAGGAAGAATCGGATCCTGGCAGCCCATTCACTATCCTGCCTTGGGTATTTAAGGATCAAACATGCATTTGTAAGCTGACAGAAGGTAAGAGGTGGCTTTGAGACTTCATGGCGTCTAAAGAACCCTCTGAAAACAGCTTTTTACTAGCCAGACAGCACAAGAGAAAACGAGGAGCAGCAGCACATCCCCAGGGACAGCAGGGCTGTGGGCCACCGCCGCTGGCACACGGGCACGCCGTGCTCACACCGCTGCTCCACTTGCAAAGCAAACAGCTGAAGGCAAGGAAATGGGAACCACCCAGGACACTCTGGGGAGGTTTCCTATGGTTACTGCTGCCATGGAAATATTTTTTTTTGTTGGCTCGATCTAAATAATATCTGGCTCCTCGGCTACAGCGCGTTTCTCGCGAGGTCGGCTTGACGCTTGGCCGGCACGTAGGAGGGGAGCGCCTTACGCACACAAGTCCCTCGTGTGCCACGAGGGATGGACACAGTGCAACAAGACCTGCTGTCACCAGCACCCCAATACCAAGGAGTGGCTGCAGGGAACAGGATCCATCCCCGAGCTGGCACGGCCGCCCGAAGCTTCGCCCCTCTGGTGAGGCGCACGGCGCTCAGACCTGTTGTCGGTCTCACACCCAAGTTGCTCTGAGCTTTCCTGCCCGGCTCCCCCAGACCGATGGCTTGGTTTCAAGGAGAAGAGGAGGAGGAACCAAAATGGGGAGGGAGGGAGAAAGACATCTTTTACTAATTGCTCCCAGCTGCGGCCAAGCAGCTCCCATTTCGGCTGCCAGGAGCTGCAGCCGGCAGGGAGCAGGCTGGGGCGAGCGCGCCTGCGCTGCCTGCATGGCAAAGGGCTCGGGAGCAGGAGGAACCCCTCGTGGGGACTCTCCTCCATCCGCAGGCTCTGCATAGGGATTTCAGTAATTATATTTATACACTCTCCTTATCAGCGAGAGCAGCCATTATGCCTTTTATCACTGCAGCAGCAGCATCTGCACAAGGGCAACTGATAGGGGATGAAGTATTTGCTGCAATGGCTGAGTACAAAGTGCCTCCCTCCATGCTAAGAATAATAATTGCGATACTTAGCGCTTGAAGTGTTAAGCCCTGGCATCAGGGCCCTTTGGAGAGCCACACACGGGGGAAGAAACAGCCTCTCCAGTGGCAGAGAGCACCCTGAATTTCATACGATCCTCTTGGACCAGCACCGGCCCCAGCCCTATTTTGGTGAGGCTGAGCAAAGCTCTGGCTGTCGGCTGCCTCGGGGCTGTGCACACCCAGAGCCCATGAGATAAAGGCTCTGTACAATACCAGCCTTGCTCACGAGGTTTACCCCCAAATTAGTTTTCCTCACATCGGACGATTCTGCTTAATGTTCCAAATTCCTCCAACATTAGATAGTGACCACAGAGCAGAAAGATGTGGCCCGCGAGGGGAAAGAGTCCCCAGCCTGGCTTTCCAGCCTAGGAGATTATTCATCAGAGAAAAAGTAAATATCCAAACGAGCATCGTGAACTGCAAAACCATCTGCCAAAGAGCTGAGCTGATGCTATCTGCCGTCCTTAAGCTCGGTGATATACTTACAAGCCAGACAATGAAAACGCAATTGATTATTTGAAGAGTGACTCACTGGTGTAATAAGGATGGATTACTGAAGGGGAGGTGGGGGGGAGTGGAGAAAGCCTTTGAAAAAAAATAAAGGCCGGCAGATTGACTTTTTAAAGGCAAACAGAAAGGGAACAAAAACCAAGGGCAACTCTCGAAAGGGCTGAACAGCCCTTGAAGGGGAGAGCAACAAAGAGGTGGGCAGCGCTCCGCGGGTGCCGGCCCCAGCCTGGGCTGAGCATCTCAGTCACCAGCCCCCGTGCTCCCCGCCCAGGTCTTTCCCAATCGGTGGCCTGAGGTTTTTATTTTCCCCTCTCGTGACATGCGGCGCTTGTGATAAAGGCCTGTTGCAACCCCTCTATTAAGGGAGTAGGAGGCCTCCCTCCCCACAGAACAGCCTGCTGGGCACGTGCCGCACGCCCCGTGCGGGAGATCGCAGCCGCATGTGGGGTCCCTCTGGTGCTCCCCACGCTGTGACCCTCACCTTGGGGAGCCAGGGACACATCCTGGGGGGAAAGCAGACTGGGCAGAGGCTGCAGCAGGGCAGAAAAGCACAGTAAGGGTATGGGGACCACTGGACTGAGTGACCATTCATCCCTCACCCCCCCCCCTCCTTGCACCAGCCTGGTGGAGGCTTCAGTCAGCTATGTAAGGCATTATAAGCTCAGTATGGGGGGCTGCACAGGGACTGCGGGACCCTCCCCACCCAGCCGTGACAAGCTGTTAAATCAGCTCACCGCCTTCCACTAAATCACGCCTGATGCAGCACCCGAATTCACAACCGCAGCCTCCGGCACTGACAGCTGTCTGCTTGGAGGAAATCCCTCGTGCAAGCCAATCTACCCTGCCCCTGCATTTTGCAAGGTCCGTCTCAGGCAATTTCATCCAGAAAGGCTCCGTGAGGGAAACGTGCTTTCTGGTGAAAATCAGCTCAGCTCTGTGGCTGAGGGTTGGATCCAGGCACTGAGAAAGCGCTGGCTGCTGTGCTGCTGCCTTCAGGATAGCAAACACATTCACACTCATAACAGGCAGGTAACGCTTCACTCTTTGCATGCCAAGATGCAGCTGTAGTCATTTTTCCAAAAACTCAATAAAAGAAATAACCCATACATGTAAAAGAATTGTTTAGTCTAGGAGTAAAATACTAGGTAAAATCAGAGCTCGGTGTTTTTCCACTCTGCCCCCTCACTCACCTGGTCCATTCAACAATCACCAAGAAAACAGAACAACCCCCCAAAAAACAAACCCATATCAGATTACTGGTGGTTTTTCATCTCATTTATAAAACTAGAATTGCAAAAGGATGCTTCAAAACACACAGAAAACACATCTACATGGTACTCTCTCTAGGAGAAACTTCGCTTTTTGGGCTTCTTTTGGCAGCCTGCAGCAACTCCAGTTACACCAGCTGCAGACTGGGGCTCTGTGTTGGGATGAAATTTAATCAAGAAGTGTCTCCAGCTCCTTTGAGCTCCTGCAATACAATCCTGAATGACTTGTAAAGGACTTCAAACAGGCTCCTCAGGCTTGCCCAGAAACAAGTACGTACCTCACCTGCTCTTTTGTATGTCATGTACAAAAAAATTAAAGAATTTATTTTGGGCTTTTTGCCAGCTGCAACACTGCCTCCAATATTGTAGTGCTCTTAAAATGGATATCATGCCTCGCAGCCAACACAAACAGGATACCTTATCAGTCCCGGCTGTTTTAGGCGCTGTTTCAGCAGCAGGGCATGAAGACGTGAAAGGAACAGGCCAAAAAAATCTCCTGGGAATCCCTAAACTCAACTGTTTGCTCGACGTTTATGTGAAGAAGGGTTGTCCCGGGGTGGGTGAAGGTGGAAAACCCATGGGATCCTCGCTCTCAAACGTGCCCAAACTCACATCCCGATGCCAGGCTGCCCCTTGGCATGGTCCAGAAGGACCACGTGGGCAGGATGCGGCCACTGCCCGGCATGGGGCAAGGCTCCCAGCCTCCATTCAGTGACCTCAATGGGACTCAAACACCTTCAGGGAACTCGGCCTGTCCTGGAGCTCCCAAGGCCAGAGCAGAGGCAAGGACATCTCTGAGGACACGTGGCAGCACCTCCCACATGATCCATCACCACTTACGTGGCTCTTCCCCTGCTGACACAGGGGTGGAAAGCTCAAAGGAAAAAAAAAATCACCCCTGATTTTTCAAATGCTTGCACAAGTGCTTAATCTCACAGGTGCAGGCAAATGGGACAGCTGAGGTCATTTATGCCAAGGGAGGTGCAGGCTCCTGAGCCCAGCTTCAGCGCAGGCAGGGGAACAGCAGCAGCCCCTCCCGAACCTGCCCTGGCCCACGGCTGAAGGACACTGGCTTTGGCAGTGAGTCACCTGGCAGGGAACAACTACCCGTGCCCAAACTGCTTACAACAAAAACCATCATGAGCAAGCTAACCACGCCATCCCTTTACGTGCAGGGCCTGGAAATCAGCAGGCAGAAACTACCTGGGATTGTTTGCACCCCTTCCATCAGCTCGATGGCCTGCTGGGGGCCAGGTGACTTTGGCCCACCACTGGGACAGCCACAGGCCCCACTGGGACTCATCTCCAGAGCAGCACACGGCTCCCCGCTGGCAGAGCTTTCCTAGCCCAGCAGGTTCCCCACTGCAAAATGAAAAGCTGAGTAAAAACCACGGGAGCCGACGGTGCTCGCTGTGGAAGCGACACGAGCATAAAGCCTGCCCGAGATAAGGTATTGCTATCCTCGCATCTCCAAAGTCTTTCAGATAAACACGCAAGGAAGTGAGGAATATCTGAATCCAAAAGGAGGGAGAGGCACAAAGCGTGTTATTCATGAAAGAGAAAAGCTGGGGCCGTGTGCGCAAAAGATACATAACCTACTAAAAATGCTGGAAACATATGGAAGCAATAATCTGTACTTTTTTTTTCCCTGAAAAAAAAAAAAGTAATAACGAATGCTTCGGGGTTCGGCGCTGCTCGTTCCTGTGCTACGCTACAAACATTGCTGTTTTTCTGGCCGAGGAACAAGTCACCAGGCCGACGACCTGAACCTGCTGGGGTGCAGCCGGGACATCGTACTGCCAGGTGAGCACAGAGCCAGGCAGCACACAGACACACAACACAGACACACACAACACACACACATCGCTTCCCATCGCGCCCACAGCCATGTTTGCTGCTCGCCACGCAAGAGCGGATCGGGCCCGGAGGAGTGGGAACTGTACAAACACGCAGGGCAGAGGAAATGAAGAGCCACTGCCACTAGCAACTCCCAAGTTACAGTCAACAAAACAGAGACATGAGATGCCAAGCGACCTAGCCGCCATCATCTAGAGACTTAAAATATCTCCAGGATTCTAATTGACCACCTTATTTACCAGGTTCCCCATCCTACTACACCTATCTCCTTTCCTTGCCCATCAGCTCATCCTTATGCACAGGTTTTTGCGACCCAGTCCTCACCCAGGGCCCTGAGCCCATGTTATCTGGGGTTCCCAGGCAGTCCCTCCTGAGAAGCTCACGAGTTTGTCCTTGCAAACACTCCCTGACCTGACGAGGCCAGATGTCATCAGACGTACGTGGTACTGGCTGCAGAGGATTACAGTGAGGCACTGAGTTATGGAAGCCAAGAAAGAGCAGATCTCCTTGTCCAAGTGTGTTTTCAAGGGACAAAGATTACACAACAGACACAAGGAAAAAAAAGACTCCAAGAAAAGATGTGAAACACCATCTCACGTTGAAACTAAGAACTCAGCGAGACAGTTTTTGTCCTTATGTCATGTTTATTACTGTAATTTAAGTGCTTCTGCAAGAGAGAAGAATAACTATGGCAACAAAGACTTCTCCAAATGTTTCAAGACAATTTTTAAAATCATCTTATCTGCCACAGCCTCTGAATGCCTTCCCTCCAAAACCAGCAGCACCTGGCTCTCCGAAGGCTTTGCACACCAGGTGGGTTGTGTCCCCCCTCACATCACAACACGGTTATGAGACTGAGCTTTGCTGCATCCACGCTTCAGCTGGCATTTTTGGAGCAGGTAGAGATGGGGGAAGAGCCAGGTTTGTGGAAGTGGCAAGAGGAGCTCTTTGGGAAGGGCTTCCTCAATGAGACTGTATGCTCAAACAAAACACACCTGTGTGTGCTGAACACATGCCAGTCGTCCAACACGAAGAGCCCTCAGTACGGCATCAAGTCTGTAATGCTGCTTCACCCAGGATAAATCCCAAATTAATTTCCTCACAGCAATCTCCAACTGCTCCAGTCACTCAGCTGAGACCCATTTGTCACCTTTAAGGCCTGCATGCCCCCACTAATTGCGCTAGGAACTGGCTGTAAATTCCCTTCCCTCCTCCCAGACCACCTCTCGGCAGGCTTTTCTCTGCACATTATGCGAAAGCCACTCCTAATGGCCATTCAGCCACCCAACTCCAGTGACAGCTTTATTTAAAGCCAAAGCTTGTTAACAAGCTGAATGGCACACAGCTTAATGCGATGCAGATCTGATTAGAAAACAGCAACTGGACTCCTAAGGAGCTGGAGATTTTGATTGAATTTGATTTCACTTTTTCCACACAAAGCCACCTTTCAAGTATCAACCTGTGTTAATGGAGATCGCGTTATGTGTTCCTAATTTCCATCCTCAGGACCACAGCCCACACAGAACTCCTCAGTCCTTGCATACCTTATTGACAGACTACCCTAAAATAAAGCCATGTGATCAGAGGAAGAAGTTATTTTGCTGTTCAGGCCATGAGAAATTGCAGGTTATTCTGGTTATAGTTTGACAGCCGCATCCTCACAGACTTCACGCTCAGGAACGATGGGATTCAACCCTCAGCCTTTTCAAGGAAATCACTTGCCTTCTCTTCGGGGCTAAATGATTTCAAACTGAAAATTGAAGTTCTGCCTTACAAGAGGCAGAGGTCTGCAGGACACAGGTTGGGAAGCTTCAGAGGGGTAAGAAACACAGCAGGCTCCAGTCTAACCATGCCTGTAATACTAGGGGTCTTCAACTCTGCTTGCACTGAATTAATGTAAAACTGGTGACATGTTAAGAAAATTCATCTGCTACCCTGAGACATAATTAAAAAGCAAGATTTAAGAAGATTCAGAAACACTCCAAAGCCAGGGATATTTTTGCACTACTTGGGCATCCCCTTTCACCTTTTTCCTGACATCACCTACAGCACAGAGACTAGTTTTATTCTGAAAAGAAAACAGTTCTGCAGAACACAATTTATTTTCAAGTGGTTTCCCTGGCTCAGGAAGCATGCCTGTGCTCCCAGGAATGATAAATTCAACCAACGCTCAAAGCCATCTCTTCATCTGAGAAAAGTGGCTTTTAAGAGAAGGCACGGGCACGGAAATCTTTGGTGTCTAACAAAGCAATTTGCCTTCCTGATGGATTGGCTGTGCAGATCGTACCTAAAATCACAGGTGGCTAGAAAGCTCAGCTCTGCATAATTACATATATGACAATGCGTGCATCAGCAGCAAGGATGAGCTCTGGTCTCAGTGCCTAAAAGCTCATACATTCTTTTCTTCCTGCCTAAAGCATGTCACCAGTTCCCATCTTGGAAGCAAAAAGCCCAATTCCCATTTCTCAGCAAAACTCTACTGTTAAAGGGATTATAAAAAGGCTTATGAATCTCTAGTGGTTAATTGATCTGGGTTTGTATCCCTAATCTGCAGATCTCCTTGCAAACCATTGTTTTCTTCCAGTCCCATTCTGCTGAAGTGTTAAAGTATTTCTGAGCATCCCCAGCAGGAGCTGGAGGCACCATCCATGTACACGGGCTCCCGAGCAGGTCTGTGACCTGCAGAGCTACCAGCTATCAGCAATCTGCCTGCTTACCTGTCCTGGGCACTAATAGACCACTCACTGCTAGTGAAAAATGGATCTCCTCCCTCTCTATTGTGTTTGGGCAAGTGGGTCGCCTTTTTGTTTTAATTGCACAATTACTCTTACATCGAGGCAATTAAATGTGAATGCGTGCACAGGAAGGCTCTCGGCTTGTCCCTCCAGTGTGAAGCTGAGGCGTGCATCTGTAGGATGCTCAGTGGGATGCAGAGCTGGCAGCACCCATCCTTCTGCTGCCCTGGTGAGGTAACTCCTTCCTTCCCGAGATGGATCCATCTGTTTTAACCAAAATCTGTGCAGGGGGTGAGGGGGGAGCCTCAGCAAAGTGCAGCCAGGAGGTGGCTGCACATGGCTCCTGCTCCTTTCTCCTGCATGAGGGGTTTTGCAGGATCTGGCACGAGAGGTACAGCGTGCTGCTGCAGAGGTCACAACCTGCGCAGAGCCATGCAATTGACGCCCCCAAGAAGCTCAGTGGTACTTTTTCTGCTCATTTGGCCTCTGATAAGATGGTATCAAAACCTTGCTTAAATTTTCAAAATTAAGCATAACATAGTCAGCAAGTCACAGCACCTTATAATTCCTCAGGCCAGAGGAGAAATACCTCTGGTGACCATCCCTTTTCTTCTTATCCTACATTTTAAATCTCTCCGTGACACTTTCAAAGCACCTCTGTGACAACACCTGCTACCCCAAACTTCAGCTGCAAGGAAACCTGCGACAGCTCCTGAAAACATTTTATAAGCATATTTATAAGCATATTTCTTTATACTTAAAGAAAAAAAAAAAAAAGACACTCAGGGGTGACCTTATAAATCCATTAGTGCACACGTGGCAGACCCCAATTAGCAGGAGGGTGTCAGGAGACCACAGCTCCCGCGGCTGTGACACCTTCACCTTCTGAAGGTCTGAGGTGGGATGTGGGGCATCGGAGGAGCTGCTGGCACCTGCAGAGGGCCTGGCTGGGGACCGTGGTGAGGCTCATCCATCACCTCGCTGCTGCACCAGCCACACGTCCCCAGGGTCGACCTTAGCCCAAGGACCCCGTCCTGCTCCACCAGCAGTGTTGATTTGCAAGGTTGAAGCTTTAGATGGGACTCAATGCTAATAAATCAATCCAGCATCCCTCTCCTCGCTCTGGACCTGTGTTTTAATCTGCAGACATGAAGCTCTGAGAAGTAGGGCACATGCCGGGAGAAGCACGGCAGATGCTGGAGGAAAGGAGATATCCTATAAAATAAGGCTAAAAGATCACCAAGGGCTCCCAGTTAACTCTGCACTAGCTCCTGGAGCCCCCAGCCCAGAAGATTTAATATCACCAAATCCCAAACCACCCACGAGCAGGAACTCATCTCCAGACAGCACGATGGGGGGAGAGGAGGCTGCTCCAGCACGAGGCCAGGGACCCCTGTGCCTTGCAGGTAACAGCACTGCCAGCTTTATGAAGACACTCAACACAGATGGAAATACCAGTTCATTCCCACACACACACCCACACCCTGCTGGGGCTGGGGGGCCCCATCCATTCCAATACCTTGAGGAGATAAAAACCCACTGTGGGGGCATGGGGAGAGGCAGGAGTTTCACGCAGCTTTTTGGGGAAACCCCCAGGATCACCCCATGATGTCCTCTCCCCATCCCAGCCCTGCTGCCCCCTGCCCGGGGCCCAGAACAACCCAGGACCAGCAGCAGGAGCCCCTGACTGCAGCGGGGATGGGTGGGCTGCAAGGGTGCTAACAGGGGCACCGGTGACCCCAGCCCAGGGTTCTGCACCCACGACAGACTCCAGTACACCCATGGGCTGCTCCAGGGGGATGGAAGCACCCACCCAGGACAGAGACCCACCTGGCTGGGCGGGGGGCATTCAGAGCAAGACAAGCACACCCCCCAAAAAAAAAACAGTTGCACCCCAGCCAACCCACATAGCCTCAAAACCCCACGCTAGCTGCAGCCCCTTGGTGGGTCAAACTCCTGCTACCCCCATGGGTGATGGGGGTCAAATGGGGGGGTTCCCACTCACCCCTGGGTGCCGGGGGTCAAAGGGGGGTGCTCCCAGCCCTCCAAGGGGAGCCGCGCAGCGGGGTGTCACCGAGCCTTACCTCCACTTGTGCAGGGCGAAGCCGGGACACTGGTCCCCGCAGGTGGTGCAGGGCTGGCCCCGCTCCGGCTCCCCCGACGCCGTCGGCTGCAAGAAACGCAGAGGTCAGCCCGGTCCCCGAGCCGGGGGAACAGTACGGGGAGAGGGACACCGCGGGGCGGGGGCACGCCGAGGGAAACGGTGGGGAACCAAAAAAAAACAAAAGAGGGGACACTTGGGGTGGCGGGGGCAGGACGCGCACCGGGCTGGAGACACAGGTTGGAGGGGGGTGGCTGAAGGAGGACACCCCCCCCCAGACCACCACCATCACCTCCACCCCCGGGCACTCACCGAGCGGCCCGAGAGCCGCTTGCGGGAGCCGCGGCCGAACATGGCAGCGCCGCGGAGCCGAGCCCGGAGCCGAGCCCCGACCCGACCCGACCCGCCCCCGGTCGGTCCCCGGCTCCGTCCCCGTCCCTCCGCCGCCGCCGCCGCCGCTCCCGCCCCTTCCTCCCCGCCCCCGGCCCCGCAGGCACCGCCCCGGGCCGGCCAGGCCGCCCCCCGCCCCGCCCGGGCTGCCCGCCCCGCCCGCTGCCATCATTCCGCTCCAGAGTGAACGACCCCCTCTGGCACGTCGTGTACGGGGGATGGGGGGAAAAATAAGTGGAGATCCGCGGGAGCTGGGATCCTGCAGAGCTCAGGGGGCAAATGCTGAAGTTACAGCTCTGAGCGCACTGCGGGGGGGTTACTGGCTTAAATAAAGCCGGGAGCAAACAGCTTGGGTTCGTGCTGGGCTCCTGTTCCCCGCCTCGCTGAGGGCAGATTAAGTCTAAAAGCACCAGGAAGAATGCAGTCGTGTAAAATGCATTTGCAGCTTGCAGTCCCAGGTGGGACACAAGGCACCTGTTGCACCCCCAGAGCAACCGGGGCTTGGGGACCACAGGCTGGTGGCTATGGGGCTGGGGGGCAGCCCGTGCACCAGCTCTTGTCATCCGTACAACCCCCTCCAAAGAGATCCCCCCCAGCCAGCCCCCAGCCCATACCCCTGGGGGCTGCAACCTGGTGCAGGGCAGAGCGAAGCGACGTGGGGAGAAGCATGAGCAGCAGGCGGGCTTCGTGAAGCAGAGGGGCCTCAGGAACTCTCGGAGGGAGAGGGAAAAAGAAGGTGCTCATCCTCACCAGGGAAGGACCAGCCTCACCATTAACATCTCACAGCCTCACCCCGGTGCCTGCGGTTGTTCGCAGACCCTGTCGTCTCCTTCCCCTCCTTCTCCGTTGCTTTGTTCCTTTGCCGTGCTGCTGCTGGGTAAAGCTGTTATGCTTTGATAATTCTTCATTTAAGCAGTTTTTTCTTTTCTTTTCTTTTTTTTTTTTTTTTTTTTTTTCATTTATTTTTTGTTTTTTGTCAATTTTTCACTTGTATCATCCTCGCTAGGAGACTGAAATGAGGCTGGGAGCTGCATGGTTGGCTTTTGAATGTCTCAGGCAAAAAAAAAAAAGTTTCAGGGTGATTTTCACTCTTTCCTCCCATAAATGTTGGGCTTCCTTTAAAAAATGAAAAAAACATGGAATTTTATCATGGAAAAAATATCTTTTTGCATGAGATTTCTTCATGTCAGTGGGAAAAACTGACATTCTCTCCTCGTTCTGTTCTGTGGTTGCTATTTTTACCCCGCCGAAGCCTTCCAGCTTCCCCTCGTTGCGCCCTTCTGCCAAATTTTCTCATCATGTTCCTTCTCAGTTTCCCTCTCAGTTTCCTGCTCATATGGTGGTGCAAGAATACGTCCTAAACTCTCAGGGATGGAAGCAAGCTCTTCAAATACACACACGTTTTGTCACACAGTGGGCAACTGCTTGCAGGCTGGGCTTTGAGCTCGTATGAAAACACCCCTACCTTCATGGCTTATAGGATACGGTAATATCAGGGGTGCAGCATTGCTGTCATCTCCACTGAAGGGCAACAGGATTTTAGGGAATGAGCATCATGCAAGAGAGGACCTGAAATTCGCCCGCACTTGGGGTGTCTTGCATAAGATTCAGAATATTTAAAACTCCAATTAAAACTGCTGAAATAAAAGCATTAATGGATATAGGACTTATAACAAGACTCGACGTGCTGTGGGAAATGCTTTAAAGGTGACCTGCAAATCCTTTTAATTGCTTTGCTGTTGCAAGAGGTGCTGTGTGCCCTCAATAACAGGGCTGGCGAGGACATCTGCTATAAGTTAAAAACAGCAAAAGTAAGTCAAAGTTGGAGGGTGAAGTCCTTGGAGGTGCGGCTGTGCTGAATCACGGCTCCCATCTTCTGATGAAGGGGCAGGTCCTGAACTTAAAACAAGCAGAGCTGGCCTCCTGCCCTCCATGGTGCCGAGGTGGCCACGGGGCCACCAAAACTGCCTGGCGACCTGCAGGGCCTTTATCCTCCAGCATCAGTGCAGCAGCTGCTGCAGATGCCGGTGGGCAACTCCTCAAGGCCCAGGCAAAGGCAGGGAAGGTGCTGAGCATTAAGACTTGCACCGAGGTGCTCGGAGGATGAGGGCTCAGCCCTCGAGTGCAGAAAATATAGATAAGAGGGGTGCTCAGTGCTTCTGCCCTGATGGTCCTGGAGGGGAATGTGGGGAACTCACATACACCCAGAGCCATAAAAAGGTTCAAGTGCCACAGCCCCCAGTGGAGGCTTAGCAGCTTCTAGGCATATAAATACCTCCTGGGGCCAGCACTTAATCTCTCTTACCCAAGGCATCTGGGACAAAGGAGGGTTAATTGTCCGTGCGAGGTCCAGGGCTGTCAGCAAGACTTAACTCGCATTTTTGGGATGCTCAAATGCTGCATGAGAAGAGAGTTGGGCCAGAACAGCATCTCTGGGATGGATTCGGGAAAGGGAGGGGAGACATTATCTCACTGGCCTGAATGCTACTCTTCTCTTTCCTCCCCCAGAAAAGCTGCTGAGAGTGAACACTGCTCAGGAAATAAACTCCCACTCCCTTGTGCTCAGCATGTTCGGGGGGATGATGCACGCAGGCTGGGAGGGCAGGGGACAGGCACACTGCTCCAGGCCTACCTGTGCCCTCACACTCTCACAGAAGGTACTTTCAAGAGTTTCTTTTTTTTCTTTCCTTTTTTTTTTTTATTCTTTTTCCTTTTTTCCCCCCCCTTTTTTATATAAGTACACCTAGATCTTCCTCTTGAGAGAAGCCTCAGCTCGGAGGTGGGGGTTGTCAGATACTGCTGTCAAATAGACTCAGAAGCAGAGACACACAGATAATATATGCCAGACAGTTTGTCTGACAAATTATTGTTTCTGCTGCCACTTAAATTGTTCCGCACGTCATCTTCCCCTCCCATTCCTGTTTCAACCAAACCTGCCTAGGGATGGCACTTCTTACAACCCTTCTCAGGACTAAATCAGCCTGAATCCCATTTCCCCATTTCATGCACAGCAAGGACTGTTTTCCCTTGTGAAGTTATGGATGGCGGCAGAAGTTGGAAAGAAGAAACTGGTGATGCTGCAGAGCCGTTCTGCTTGCCTGACCCTGTTGCATGTGCCTGACCCAGCAGCTCTGCACGAGACCTTGGGACACCAGCTTGAGCAACAGGAATGAAGTCACCTGTGGCCAAGCCGAGGGGACACACAGGAAGAGCTGCAACCAGTGACTGGAAAATATGGGGACAACATGCCCAACCCTATGGAGCCAAGAAAGTTTACTAGTCTCTCCAGAAAAGTGCCCCTAGCTCATCCTGTGTCTTGCAAACCACGTCTCCTGTTAGGAAACCACCTCCGAAATAGCTGCAGAAAACTCTGAGCATCCCTCTGCCAGCATTGCCACTCCCACGCCTGCTGCCCTGGCCATCAGCACCAGCACCACCAGCACAGCCCCCTGCAATCAGGCAGAAAGCAGAGCTTATTTTGCCCGCTGGACCCGTTTGCTTCTCCCCACCACCATGTCGAGGTGGGTTTGGCAGTTAGGGACTGCTCCATCAGTCCCCTTCTGGTTCCTCCTGCTGGCAGCCTGCACAGGTGAATTACAGCTCAGCGTGGATCCTGTCACCATCCAGTACCCTGAAGGTGATAAATGGCCGGCTGTTATTAGGCAGTTATTGTCTGAAGACTTTCAGCAACAAAAGGGAGGCTTGGAAACCGGCTCTAAATGCCACAGCTGCTGAAGACACATGCTAGGGACCAGGCATTTATTTTCCTGTGCAGTTCTTCCCCCAGACCTCCTTCCTGGGTAAACGTGCCCCCATGAGGGCTTTTAGGAGGGAAACCATTCAGTGTTTCCGCTCATTCCAGCTTCAAGATTTGCAATTACTGCAGGCAGAAAAGATTGCACATAAACCCCAGTTTGAGGTGGGGATATGGAATTTCAATCTGTGCTGTGCATAACAGGAACCCAGGCCGGGATGAATCATGCTATGTTACTTCACTTTGATTTTTTATTTATTTTTTTTATTTTTTTTTTGCACTGCGTAGGTTTTTCTAGGGCATATTCCATCAGGCTCATACCGGTCAAATTTACTTTGAACGTTTATTACACTGTTAATCTGTGGTACACATCTTTCAGATGTCAGAAGCAGTAACAAAGTGGGTTTAGCATCTTAACAAAACCCTTCCATCATTTCCGCAGATCACTGCACGTTTGCAGAGTGCTCTTTAATCACAGCCATTGGACCACTGCAAGGAATTTTTTTTGTTGTATTTGTCACTTCTAAGGTATTTTGATTAAAACCGCACCAAGTAATTTCACCTTTTCTCCTTCATCAATACCGTAATTTGTAAATATCACATGATTATTTTTTTTTTTTGTGTCCTCCCACCCAGGAATGCAAATGGCCATTATGTTCTCCCTGAGGTATTGCCAAATAACCCTTCTCCTTTTAACCTTAGGATTTTATTGTGTTAGTTGCTAGGTAACTGAGTAAGATTTATAGTCATCTATTGTTAATTTTGAAGGAGTCTTCAATTTCCCTGTAAATAGCATTTAGGAGTTGGACTCCAAACCAATAAAACTTGCAGCCCGGTCCCACTATGCGGAGGCGAGCACCTGCTAGGAAACGCGGAGCCAAGTGGAAACACAAAGCTCCCCCCAAAAAAAATGAAAAGAAAAAAAAAAAAAAAAAAAAAAAGGAAAAAGAAAATACAAAATTTCTAAAATCTGTGCTGTGGGGTTCGGAAGGTGCCGCACGGGTGCTGTGCTCTGGGGAAGTTAACTCAAGCTTCAATGCCCTCTGGTGCCAGCGCGGCGAAGTGTTTGTTCGGCGTGGAGCGCAGCCCCCAGCCTGCTCGCTGCCCCTGCTCCCACTAACAGCCTTGAAATTTCTCTCAGAACTGCTTTTTTTTTTTTTGCCATCAAGCTCAAGAATCCCTGGGTGCAGCTCTACCTCGAGCCTCTCGCCGCTGAGGGACGGGCAGTAGGTTAAGCTGCTTCGTGCCTTTCCCAAATGCTGCTCAACGTGAGGCTGAGCAAAGCAATGAAGTGGGTCGCTGCCAATTTGTGCAAAATCTCCTTGTGCTATAGCAACAAGTAATTTTCTACTATTCCCCCTCACTCCCCTGAGCTCTCTTATGATCCAGCAGGATTATTTGCTTTGCACTGTAAAGCCACACTCCTTCCATGCTACTTTACCTTCTCAGGACCGTTGCTGAAGATGAGAAAAAGAAAACCTGTTTGGGATTTGTGGAGAGGTGAGTGAGAGCGACCAAGATGGGAGAAAAAGGGCTGTTTGGTGGACAAAGCCATCCTGCTGCTTGCTTGCCATGGTACTGGAAGCACCACACATTGTTCTGTGCTCAAATTAACCAGTCATTTGCCATCCCACAGGTGGAAGTATCTTTTTATTATATATTTTTTAAGATGTTTTCCTGCTTCTTCTCATTGGAGGAGAAGAAAATAGCCTTTTTCTTCCTCTTGTGCAAGATTGAAGCTGTCGATAAATGGGGGAGTGAGATACCTGTGAAAACCAGACCGTGAGTGGTTTGGAGGATAGCAGGTCAAAGCAGGCAGAAGTCAGGTAACTGCTCTAATGGAAAATTCAGAGAATCATGTGTGTTTTCCCTGATTGCCCTCTTCTGGGAATAATTTTTGCCAGGTATTTCATTAGTGCGTTTTTTCCCTGCTGTAGATACTGATTTTTGGCCAAGGACCTACTCTCTGTCTAAGGCTTACAGCACTCCCAAGGTAAATGCTTCTGCGTGTTTAGGCTCCTGAAAGGCCCAGATATGACGAAATGGGAAAAAGCCATCAGTGAAATCCAAATGCAAGTCATATTTAGAAAGCTCCATGTACCACTTACGTAACGCAGAGGAAAGGTGACGAAGAAGAGGAAATTATCAGATTATCTCAGGCACCTGACGGAGGCAGCCCCTCCCAGCAGAGCGGTGCAGCAGTGCCACGGGCACCAGCGGCTTCTCCACAGGGAGCAGCATGATGCTGCAGACAATGATGAGAGCACTGGACTTTAAGACACCCCAAAGCACTTAATGCAGTATAGTCAGCAGAATTTAGAAACATCTGTTAAAAAAAATAAAAAATAAAATAAAATACCACTGTATCTGAAGGGCAGCTTGTGCTGGCACAGCCATCTCTCCATCCAGGCAGGGGGAGCAGCAGAAGTGAGGCACAGTGGCCTGGTCCTGCTCTGGTGGCCTTGCTGAGGTTTTTCTCAGCTCAGCTGTGCCACAGCCCCTGGTGCTCTTGCCCCTGAGGTGCCAGAGCTCAGACGGACCTGGGAAGGGTGCAGCCAAGCCGGGGTGAAGTTAAAACACAGTGATAACTTTCAGCAGCTGAGGCCCAGCACAGGTGGGAAGAAAGGACACTCGCTGCTGCCCCACGGGGCAAGGATTGGACCTCCTGGGCCAGCAGGCAGCCTGCTGTGGTGGCTACCAAAATAGCAGCGTGTCCCACACCATCTGCGGGTTATTTCAGAGCTCATTTGCCAGCTGAGCTAGCACAGGTGTGTTTTATGTGTAGCTGAATCTCCCCAGGCAGGGCCAGGCTGCCCCCAGTGGGCACCGGTCTGCTCCAGCTGAGCTGCAGCAAAGCGCAGGTCTCAAGGGCAAGTGCCCAACTGCATGCTCCCATCACCACGGATCTGTCCCCTGGACTCAGCAGGACTGAGGTTTTCCCGGTGAAAACGGGTTGATGTACGTGGCTGGGCCTCAACCTCGGCACCTCGGCTCCAGTTGCTGCCTTGGCTGCATCACCTTTGCAACGAGAAATGTGTTTCTACCTCCCTCGCTTAAACCGGCACCTACAGCAGATCTCCGTGCACTTCAGCCAACAGATCACATCTCCAAACACTTCTGAAGTAACATTTGTAACCAGAGAGAGATAGAAATCATTTCATGGAAATTTCACAGTTTTTAATTTTTTCCCCCTTTTATTGAAATAAACAAACCAAACTTCCCCCTAGGAAATAAAGTATAAAGAGCATATGTGTTAGGTCAAAACAGTATTCTGTTCTCATTTTGATTTTTTTTTTTAATATGCCTTATGTTTGGTAATATAAAATAGCTTAAAAATTAAGCCAAATTTGAAGTGGAAGTGCAGACTCTTCTGCGAAGTCCAAAAATAACTTTTCAGCATTCTTCATCTCACTGCCGCAAAGAGAGGTCAGAAACTTGTCAACTAACTCTGCTTCTGGAAGGCTACGATCCCTATTGCCTGGATTACTCCAGAACAGGCAAAAAATACTTGGAAAACGCTGGTGTGAGCCTGGCAGGCAGTGTCTGGGCCTTCTGCTCCTGCCTCCTGCACAAAGCGAGCTGTGGAGCTGTGGCCAGGCAGAAACTTACCGGGGTTAGCAACTTCGGGATGATCTCAGAAGTCATTCTTTCAGAGCCATTTCTCTTGATGCCAAGAGTTTAAGTGATGGGAGAGCTGAGCTGGTCATCTGCTAATGACGGTCACTGGAAATCATTGTTGGTTTTGTCTGAATGCCTGTCCCTCGGAGAAAGGGAGCACTGCCTCACCTCTAGGCAGAAATGTTTCCTCTGAGCCAGCACTCAGATAGCTGTCGGAGGAGGACTTGTGTCAGAAAAACCAACAGACCAACTCTGTAAGTGCCTTGGTGGAAAATGTCCTTTCCAAGCCAGACCGCCCTCCTTGGTCTTTTCTGCCTCTCCCCATTTCTCAATATACTTTTTATAGCACGCCTATGCAGGACAAGACAGTTTTCTAGTGAACATCCCAATTTAAATCTAGCTCTCTGAGACAGACATTTCCAAGAGCCTTCAACAAATTGCTTTTAATTTCTCCATAGAAGAAAAATACTCGTTATTAGGACAGAAAGAAGGTTGGAGAGATGAAGCGATCAACTCCATCCATCTCTGAAGCAATTAGTCCTGGTAGGCTGTACAACAGGGCTGAAAAAGAGCACTGTAAAGAGAACTTTTAACAGAATTATCAGAAATAAGAGTCAAAAGTGTTTAAATAACCCCCTCATTATGTAGGGCTGGAAAGTTAAATGCTATTCAGGAGCCATGCAAAGCAGTGTGGCTCCACAGCAGCCCACACTGGGAATCTTTTTAGTCATTTATTAAAGATAAATGATAACGAAGAATGACACCTTTGAGGTATTGGTGAGGTACTGAAAGTAAGAGCCAAGGCTCTGAAATACTGCATGGTCTGTTTTCTGCATTTAATGGTGGTTGGGAGAGTACAAGAAATGTATCCTCTCTCTTTTTGGAATAAAAACACAGGAGCAGAAAAAGGCTGGAGCTGCCAGTATCAAGAGATCTGCTGCATCTTCTGAGAAGAAAAAAAAAAAAAAAAAAAAAAAAAAAGGTGGACATACACAGGAGGGCAGAAAAATGCAAAGTCCTCACTCTGACCTGTGGCCTCTGCAGCAGAGGAAGCCCAAGCACTCTAGCAAATCCATTTGCTCCAAAACCTGCCAAACTTTGGTGCTCAGAGCCAGTGGGGTGGCAATTACATCCTGAAGCTGATCACAGTCAGACACAGATCCTCAGCCTGACTTCACAATTCTCCCCCAAGCCACTTTATTAGGGACTGCCTTTTTTTTTTTTTTTTTTTTCTTGATAATTAGAGTAAATTTCCAACAAAGCATTTACAGGTGTTCCGTTTCCAGGTCTATTTCTACTTCCATTTCTGAACCATGTTTTTTAAACTGGAAATCTGACTTGGGGCTGTGTTGACATAAAACTGTTTATAGGAAGTTAACTAATTAGTAACACTAATTGGGACTTATGTTGCCTGCCACAAGGCAGAAATAGAGACCTTCAGCTCAGAAACAAATGCTTTTCTGTCAAGTGAATTTTTAATCAGTAACCATGTTTTTTTTTGCTAGCAACACTGAAATTACCAAGTGAAGAGAGTTGCACCACAGTCAAAATTTGCTAAGAAAATGTAATCTGAAAATGGGTAAAGATATGTTATAAGGAAAAGTATCCTTTAAAATGTATAATTGCTGATTTACCATGATGACAATAAATTAGATTATCTTTTAGGAAATAGTCCGGTCTATTTATATCTCTACTGCTACGTAATTGCAGAAAGCCTGCTGCTGGAATGTGCTTTTGCATGTAGCTTAGCTCCCAAAGCAGAACACACTGAAAAAGGAAGGCTTTGGTTTTCCAATACCCTAAATTTGGCCTTCAAACCTATTGGTGAATGTGAATGGAAACAACATTGGTTATCAATCAGGGCAAAGGCTGATTGATGGAAAGCTTCGGGCCATTTAGGAGCAACTATTTGAAGACAGTTAATACAATTAAGGAGAGAAGTCTGGGGAAGTAGGTGTGGGGCTGAGCTGTCTGCCCTGGCTGCTCCTGGTGCTGGCACCATCACGTCGCTGAGCTACAGGGATGGATGACAGCTCAGCATCCTCTTGGAAAAGGGAGCTGGCTGCAAGCCCTAAGACACATCACTCAGACACATCACCACCTAGCAAATGACTTCTGTGGGATTTCAGTACGTGCTTAAAGGCTCTGGTGAGCCACGGCTTCAGGTATGTGCTTCTGCTGCATTCGCACCATGGGCTGCGTGCTCCTCCTGAGATGGGGCACGTCAGAGCTGGACATCACACGATCAGGGTGGGTGGGAACAGATGTGGAAAACTCTGAAACATCGGGACGTGTGGGAGGTTGAGGGACTGACCAGGAGTAGGGGGAGCTGGGAGAAAACCCAGGCTTTTGTGATTGCTGCCACATCTCTGTTATTGTCTGTTTTGTTAACATCAGAAAGAAAAAACTAAATCCACACAGGGAATACTGCAAGAGTTGTGGGAGATAACAGCTTGCCAGCTTGGAGGAAATCAGCCTGGCTGTGTGGAGGCTAAAAGGGCTCCCCAGGAGGCATCCCTGTTTACTATCACCCCATTTGCAGCCTGTACCACCCTGCCTAAGGGCAAGCCAGCAGATGCCAGACTCTGGCTGCAATTTGGAGCTTGGTTGCCTTTCTGGGAGCCGGTCCCCATGTTTGCCTCTTTTTAAACCAACTTTGTTCCACATACATTTTCTTGTAGACTTGAAATGATATATTTTTTTTCCAAATTTTTCTAAGTTGATTTATTTTTGCAGCATCACTAGCAGGTCTGGTATCCCAACTCATCCTCCAGGCACAGCTGTAGAATGAGGGGTACACACCCTGTGCCTGGGGCTGTTTCCCCAGAGCCAGGAATTGGGAGCATCAGTCCAGGCAGAGCTCAGGACCCTGGACTGCAGGGCAGGGCTCTGCACGAGCAGCATTCCTGCCTCCCCCCCACTCCTTTTGCATGATACAAATGAACAAGGAACCCAAATCCTGGAAATAAAAACCAGCGCAGAAATGGATGTTTACCATTCACTGTATTAATTCCCTTGTGTACAAAGTATTTTGCCTCTATAATAGCACACAGGTATTGAAATACGATGGCAAATGCAGAAAGACCATACAGGCATCTCTTACAGGTCTCTTCATTTCCTTTTGAATATAATCAGAAAGAAAAGAAATACTGTACAGGAAAGTGCTCGCAAAACAAAAAAGTTTGTAGAAAAATAATGGCATTGATATACAAAACCCAGAGTTGTTTCCTGAACAAGAAATGTTGAAGGTCTCTGGTCCTCAAAGTCTGTTCCTATTTAATGAAGCCCTTTAATGAATCATCATCTAGTGAATCAGTTCTTCCCTTATAGTTTATTTAATTTTTTTTTTAGGTTTCTCTTGCTCTGTTAATAGCTGTTATGAAACTATATGGTAGACAGGAATGTGTACAGGTCAAAATAATAACTCTTTTTATAAATAGCCATTCACTTCATTACAGAAAATATAATAAGCCTGTACTTTCTAAGCACCACTGTTTCTCTCTAAAGTTCATAGTGCAATTTTCCCTTTTCCCCTACAGAAGTTATACATGAGCAATTATCATTAAAAAAAACATTATTCCATTACTATTGCTTATCCCTTTTTCCTCTCCCTTTCCCATTCCCTTTCTCCCTTTCCCTATCCCTTTTTCCCTTTCCATTTTCCCTTTTCTTTTCTTTGACTTTTGAAATGGTATTTTTGGCATTTTTCTCAGAAAGGCATAATTCCTCATTGCTACTCATAGGCATACAACATAGGTGAAATCAGCCTTAAGATACGATCATATCTACTTATTTTATGTGCTATTAAACAAAACAACAAAAAAAATCACCCCAAACAATGAGTAAGATAGTCTCATTCTTTCCTCTAAGCCTGAATATTAACGAGAGCGGCAGAGACACGCGTGGTTAAGTGCCGAGCACCGATTCTTTAGCTGCTGCCTTATAACAGGACCCTGCTCACACATTAGATGTCTACCGATTTACAAGAATATGTCAATACCTGACTGTCAGGCTGACGGGTTTCATTCTGCAGGCTGAATACATGAGTTATGAATCCAGGGATCTGATGATTTATCGCTATTGATCTGTTTTGTAACAGACTGACTGCTCCTCCTCTGGGGAGCTGGGTAACAACAGGTAAAAGACTTGCAGAAGATCGTGAGGTTAGGTTTGCTGAGTATTTGCATCCAAAATTGAAAGATTTAGCCACATTAGCAGACAAGACTCTTTGGTCTTCCAAACTGCTGGCAATATTGTGCTAAAAATCTTCCTTTCCTTGTACTTTGTGCTGCTGGCTGCCCTGACATATGGCAGCGGGGCAGCGTCTTCCTATAGCTAAGTCAAATTGTGGAGAAAGAATTAAGAGACATAGTCATAGACTACAAAAATAATCTGGTCACATCACCCCCGTTCAACGTGCTACGAAGCTCTGCGAAAAACGTGGCATGCCGCAAGCAGCAGGCTATGTACAGGCGGAGCTGCAGTCATCACACAGCCGCGGTGGTGCCAATGGGAGCTTTCCCCTCAATTAAAAATAAAATAAAAACAACACACACAAAAAAACATTAAAGGTCTGGTTGTACATTGGATTGCGGACAGCAAAGAGCACAGATGCCCTACCAGGAAGATATGAAGCAATACAGAAGTAGGCGTAAAGCAGGCTGTTTTCGAAGGAGGGGGGCAGAGATATCTGCAAGTACACGCTGATCTCGCTGCTGCCGCCCGCCTGGCCCTGTGTGCTTGCAGATGGGCTGCCAGTGAGTAGGAAGCCACGAAGCATCGCGGGGCAGGACGTGCTGTCCCCAGCCCCTAGGTGCTCTGCTCCCCCTGGCCCCCCCAGCCAACCAGGCAGGTGCTTGCGGGTGGTGGGAGCGCGGTGCAGATGCTTTGGGCTCTGCGTTCGGATTCTGTGACAACGTCCCTAATAAGCTGCGGTGCTTCTCAGCCTGGGGAAACATATGGGCTCATCAGCCTGCCTGGATGAGTTAATACCCCGCTGCCAGATGGAGCCAGGAAGCACGGTGGCACATGCAATTAGCGGAGAAATGTATTTTTTTTTTCCTGAAAAGTGAGTTTGCTTCGGAGCCCTACCAACAAAAGGGGCTCAGCTGAAGATCCATCTGCAGAAATTTTACTAAACCTGGGGTAGATCTCAATTGATCCGAATCGCCTGACAATTTTTCTGCTTTCTTCCTTTTCTCACTGATAAAGGCACTGGATTAACTAAAACTACAGAGCGTTAATAAATACCATGTTAGCACCAAACCAGTGCTTTAGCACTGGCCACAGAGGTCATGTGAAATTCAAAACATACCTAAAAGATAAAGATTGCTAATGCAACTAGCACTGTATTCATTGTCATGTTTTCCTTGAGTGCTGTTGGCCTAATCGCTAACATCAAATTTAAGCACGTATTGTCTATTTTCCTTGCAGAAAGACAGATTGAAATGCCAAAAATACCCCTATGCAGATTGTGTAGCACCGTAGAGGGCCAAAGCAGCCCGTAACTGAAGGAAAATTACTGATTGGAAGTAAACAACTGAATACAGTGACAATAAAGTATCACTTGTCATAATGCTACATATAATGTAGAGTACGCAAAATGCAGTGGTTTGACTGCAGGATTTAACAATAAAAAATAAAAATAGTAAAAGCAGCCTTAATATAATGATTTTACGTACAAAAATATTAAATCAAAATAAATAATTCCAAACATAAATATTATACTGTACATTAAGAATATGCGATCTATATACACACATAAACAGATAAAAAAGTGGAAGGCAGAGGTATTGCATCGCTATCCTTCATCCATCTCGTCTCCGCGGGCTGCTCCCAGACAACCTGCAAAGCACAGAGGAGGAGCACATCAGTCAGGCCATCAGTTTTGCCTTCAAAACCTATAAATGGTGAGACCAGCACGGGATCTGAGTCAGGGCAGATGCCAGCGAGGTGGAAACGTGCTTCCCCTTGACAGCATCACTCCCATGGGCATTACTGGGAGCACTGGAGCTGCTCCTGCTGCACAGGGTGCACTCACTGGCCCCGTGTGAGAAGCTTCTCACAAAGGAGCGTGCATCCAGCTGTCCCGTGGGACTTCTCAGGCATTTTTCAGATTATCACTGGAGCAAGTCTCCAGAAGATCCGCCCTGATACAACCCAGACCTGAGTGACGAGCTGGCTTTGGGGAATGGGAGTCGGATGCTTGGCAGCCACCGGCTGCTGTGTGCCTTCAGCAGGACGTTTTAGGGAAGACTCCCCGTTGCTCTCGGCAGGGCACTTACCATTGCTATAACACCTGGACATCGAGGCCTGTTCCAGACGATGGAGTACACTTCCCACAGTAACCACCGCATTTTCCTACTACTTTGGTACCATCCTGCAGGCAAAAACAGAAGCAACATCTCATGTAAGGGCTCAGGAGCTCCAGGCAGTTAAAGGGCCAGATCTAGGTTATTCCAGTCAGGGCTTTAATAGAAAATGTCTTGGAAGAAAAACAAATAATGCCTAAATCAATCTACAAAATTACAGTTAAATTTAAATGTATGCAAATGTAATTCCCTTTAGTACTGCCAGGTCAGATGGTGAACACAAATAAGAAAGGGTACTTTTGATTTATTACACTGCAAGATGCCCAAGGAGAAGGCCATTTGGAGGGGTATCTCAAGGACATCTGCTTTCTCCAGTCTGCCCTACAGTGAGTAAATGCTTGTTCCACTGTAATGAGTGGAAAACTTGGATCACGAGAGAGAAATAACACATCTAGACAAGAACAGCACCTTGGTGGTGAGCGAGCACATGAAGGGCACAGAGGACATTTGCAGATGTTACCAAGAAACATCTATTTGGAAGGGAAGAGCCTGGCATGGCTCCAGAGCAAAGACACGACAGGGATGTGGTGAAGCTGTGCCATGTGCTATGGTGCTGTCCCCCCTCAGCTCTGCACCGCCAAATCCAGAAGAGACCCAGGAAAATGTAGTCCTGGGCTGGCCACGTCTCCAGCAAGCATGGGGCAACTCCAGCGTCAAGTCAGTGGATTGATGCCAGCATCGGCAACACCTCCAAGTGGCCTTCCTCACCCCACCTCTGCACAGGCTTTCTCCTCTAGGTCACTACCATGGACAGACAGTCCTTGAGGGGAATTCAACCCTCAATTATCAGAAAATTGGGCTTAAGTGCAGGACAAGCTTGCACAAAGCGTTTATTTTTAGACAAACTCCATCCTGCCCTTGACGCTATTGATCTGTGATTGCAGCAGGCTATCATCTCTTCTCGCTATGCCTTCCTTTCTTCTGCTCCTGCTGGCAATTAAATCCGTGGAGCAGCGCTTGACAGATGCCACCGGGTGAGGGAGGTAAGAGCTGTCCCTTAGCCTCCCTTGGCCCTTAAAGTTTGTTTTAATTCTGCCAGCTGTGATTGTGTTTGCCCTCTGCAACCCCAAAGGTGGCTGTCCAGGCTTCTCCTCTCTGAAGTGGAGAACAGCAAAGTAACAGCCAGAACTAATGTACGGGGTCTGTGCGAGTCCTCTTACACCTGCACCAGGGCATGGACCAGCAGCATCCAAACTCTGCTGAGGCTCCTTTATGAGCCCCAGTACTGACAGGGCTCATGGGCTCGAGGCAGCCCAGGAGAGGACCTTTTACAAATTGCTTCTTGTTAAAGGGCTGCAGTGACCTCTTTAGGACAGTTTTAATCAGGGGCAAACATTCTGGGAACGATTCCTTCTCTGGGTATGTCCTTCATCCCCACCCAGCATCCCTGCCCCAGTGACCCCAGCCCTGCCTGCCACACAATGCATGCTCCGTGCCCGTGACCAAAGCCAACTGATTACAGATAGGTCTGCCCCACAGCACTAATCAGGCTCACTAATTAACTGCAATAACCTGGATCAAGTTAAACCCACTAACATCCTCCCCCCTACAATTATGGGCAACACTTTGTTTCTGATGTCAGATGTTAGATTTTTGTTAGCATCTAACCGGAAGATGTTGCCACAAAAGATGACATGGCAATTAGAAATTTCCCACAAGTGGGTATAACCATAATCAAAATTGCAACTTACTGGGGATTTCTGAATTTCCGACACTGCGTAATTCCCTTGCGAGAGCCACTTCGCTGTTCCCGTTAAGGACAGGCCTGTCCCATACAGGTCTATGCTGAAGCGACCCTAAAAAGCAAGCAGACAAGCCTTGTTATCCCAAAGCCCTGTGCCTCAACCACGCTTGCCACAGCATCACTTTTCTCACAGGGTCTTATCAGCAATGTTTCCAATTTTTCCATCGCTCTGACAGTGATTAGCACATAGCGTACAAATCACAGCGTATTTCAGGTCAGGAATTTCATTTTCGTTTGTGGCTGCAAGGTAGGAGGGGCTTTTGCTCTTTTGCTTTTGCTCTTTTCCGCTGCTTTTTCGTGGTTTGCCGATTGAGGGCATTCTTGGCTTTTCCATGGCAAGCTGTGGAGCCTGACATGCTCCAGCGGCTGATGGAGAAGGCACCCCAGGAATGTGCTGCAGCTGCTCTTGCTTCTCCCTCCTCAACTGGAGAGGGCACACTTGTCCTTTTTACTGTACTTTTCACTGAGCTTTTTTTTTTTTTTTCCTTTTCCCAGACTTCAGTAAAATCAAAACTCTTTCATTTATTTCTTAAAAATGTCACTTCATTTCCCCGTCTCAAAATGCACAAAATGGGTGAAAAATTCAGGGTTATGTCTGCATCCACCACAAATTCCCCAGGAGACTCCAGCCCAGCCCATTTTGGGACTGAGGAGGAACCTTTTGTCACACCCTGAGACCGATCCATCAAGGTAGCAGGTGCCTGGGAACTTTGCACCCTGGCAATGGAGATGCTCTGCAAGGAGTGACCTGCCTGGTCAGGAGGATGGACATTAACATTCATGAACCTTCCTGAGGAAAGAAGGCAATCCCTAAGCTGCTGAGCTGTGCAGAAAAGTGCCAGAAGGAGATGGAGAGGTTTGCCCTCTGCTGCCCATTGCTGCAGCTCTTCACCTAATGCCCTTTGCCAGCAAGGTCTGCAGAGTCCAAGGTATTGGACAAACACATTGCTCATCATCCCCCAGCTCCACAAAAATGAGGTGTGCCAAGGACAAAGAGCAAGCCACCTGTAGCATGGTGTTAATTAGTCTCCTAATGACTTTCAAGAGCACATATTTCTTCCAAGCAACTGAGCTTGACATCTTGCATTACCTCCCAAAGCAGCCGAGGATGTGATTCAGCCTGTGCCCAGCTGCTCTCCCTACCTTCAAACACACATGCACATACCAGCCCTTCTCCCAGCCTCATTTCTCCTGCTTTTTTCCTTTATTGGTGACTTTCTGAGCACCCGCAGGGGCTGCAGGCTCTGGGAGATGTCCCTTAGCTAGTCCTGCTGCTTGTCTGATAACAACCTGGCACCTTCCTAAAGGAACAGGAAGAACGGCTGAAGGGAAAAAATTCTGACTGCTGATTTGAGAATGTGACGATCACTGGAGTCTGCTTGATGTGATCAGCAGTAATTAATAGAGGGCCTGGACATGACAAATGGCACCAATTCCTGTGAAACGCTATTGTCAAATACCTGTGGGCATTTGGCTGCGCTGTAGCAGTCCCCAGCAGTGGCATAAGGAACAGGTCGTCCATCATGCGTCCGTGCAAACTGTAAATCAGTCGCTGTGGAGAAGAGTTGGTGAATAACACGGGAAGAAAGATGCAGGGAGAGACAAAATACATGTAAACATGCTCTTTGCTAATGTTTAAAGTCACTAAAGCTCATTTCACGCATTAATCTTGAGAGTCGAGACCTCATCTGCTGGATTTGTAATATTAAATTCCCAATTCATATCACACAACTCCCAGCACACTAGGACTGAATTTCACAGGATGTTCCTACATTCAGTTTTACAGTTTGGTTCAAGTATCAGTGATTTAGGGCCTAGGTATAAATAACAACAAAACCAGAACCTATGCCTTTCCTTTTATTTATTGGACAATTTCCCGTTTTGATGGGAGCAACTTCTAAATCTTCCTTTTGAACAAAGCCAAACAATTGTGCCCAAACTGCCCCTAGCCTGGGTGCTCCAGCTCAGGTGTTCAAAGGGATTTGGGGTATTTTGCAGTGATCTGAAGTAAGTGAGACTCCTTTTGATGAGGATGTAAGATAGCTCCTGCCTGACAGAGGTGGGTGCCCAGCTCCTTTTGAAATGCAAAGGGAGTTGGTATCAAATTCCCTGAGGGTGGCTCCTAGGAGCTTTTACAGACTATTAGAAGCTTTTTACAGATTAATAGATGGTGAGGTCTCATGTCCTGAAAATAAAGTGATAAGAAACCCTGTCACATAGAGAGTCATTTTACAAGGAAGGACTTTGATTTGCCAGAAAACCTCTGCTATTTACTGAATGAACCCCCAACAATATATTGCATTTTTAAAACGTTTGCTGGAAACTTAAGAGCATCCCCAGAGCCAAAAGAACTGAAATTGTACCTGAGCAGTGGGGATGCCTCCCAGCTCCCTCGCATGCTGGGTCCCAGGTTGCCACTGGTGTTGCACAGTTAAAATTACCTCCCCCTCTGCAAACCCATGGCCCCCTCTCTCTCATTCCCAACACCAGTTATTTTCCCAGGTCTGACTCTGCCAAGAGCCTCCTTCACCTTCCTACTGCCCTAATGCTGGCACCATTCATCTCTGATGTGCTTGGGCTGCAGCCTTTAAGTGCAAAGGTGACCAGGTCTAAAAGCAGCTTTTAATAGGAGAGTTCAGGAATAACCTTCACTAGACTGCTTCTGCTTGCTTGTAATTACAGTAAAATAAACATTGTTTTTTAATGGCAAGGCCCTGTTTTTACTCACTTATTATTTGCATAGTGTTCAGGTCCAGCCTTACTTTGCTGAAGGTGGAAAACCCAGCTGCTGTGTAATCTTTCCTACACTGGCAGTCTTCTCGTCTGCTCCCGTTATATGGACACTCAGTCGGGTTATGCAATCTAAATCAAAAGAAAACCCTTTCTACTCATGACAGGAAAATATTGCCATAGCAAGCAAAAACATCGGAAAGCTCAGAATTAAAGGGATTTCTTACCTGTATCCATACACTTCTGAAAAATTCTCTGCATCCCCATTTACAAGGGTCACGTACTCCTTTGGGCTGTCAGTCTGCATCCCAGAACAATACACCTGAAAGAGAGAAGCCGTAATTTCATCAGGCATCACGAGCAAAAGGAATACCTAGAAAACTAGAGGTAGAAAATGCAAGGGGAAGTGAGGAGCATGTGCAGGGTCCTCTTACACCTTTGGGAAATGCATAAAGCATCAATCTGTTGCTGAAACGCACCTTTAATGTCTTCCCTTTGACTTTAAAGAAATATTCACCATCGTCAGTGACACCTTTGAGATTTTTAACATCTTTGCAACTCCTTGGTAATTCACCTGAAACAAAACAGAAATACTTATAGTCACTGAGCAATGGTACATCAACATTTCTTTTATGAGACATCTACAGCCTCAAGACAAGATGTTTATTTTTAAGAGATCTCCCTGAAGTGCCTTAGTGCTTTGTTGGATGGCCCCAATGCTTGGAAATACAGCACATCTCCAGGAGTTTGATAGGAACAGAAGCTCAAGGCGCAAGAAAAGGAAAGAAAGGTGCAAAGCTGCAGACTCACAGTCATGGACGTTGTGACACATCCTCCTCTCTTCGGGTTTCAAATCCGTGTGGCACAAGCTGCTGAGCTGGTCATCATTCGTCAAGCACTGCACTGACCGGTGCATGACTCCAACTCCACAGGTCACAGAGCACTGCAAGACCAGACAGAGGTTCCTATTTTGTCTCAAGGGCTTTTGGGCTCTGAACCAGATGAATAGAGCCAGCCAGTTTCCTTTGTATAAAGAAACAGCAGCAAAGGTCCCAATCCCACAGAGGCTTAATTTTAATCAGACAAGTAGTCCCTTTGATTATTAATCCCTTCATTATTATCATCATCCTTAATTATTTCAAGAAGACCATACTTCACTTAGCACTTACATAATTTACTGGATGAGACCTGTGCTCAAGAAGAACACATTCATGTTTTGCAGTAGGAAGGTTGCACAAGGAAGAAATGTTCACCAGAAGGCCTGAATGCTAGAAGGGCTCCCCTTCCACTGACAGGCCTCTGAGAAACCATGACAGAGTTTGTTTTCTAACCAAATTGTACCAAAAATACGCAGCCTCCAAGCGCTCTTGCTCCTCATCATCCAGAAAAATGACCAGATTGTGCAAATGCTGGGTCATCCTTCCATGGTCCAAAACAAGGCTGCAACATCAGACGCCACTGGAAGTCCTGAGCAGCTCAGCCCGGCCGGCTGCTGCAGCAGGCTGCAGGCTGTGCCCAGATGCTTGCTACCCCTCTGTACCTTGTTATTTCTGTACCTGAGAACTGAAAATCAGCTCTGTCTACAGGCACCAGCTTAGGCCACCAAGAAAATGAGGGTGCTCATCTGTTTGGAAATGCTTTGTGTGCTTTAGCACACTGCGAAGCAGACTGCGTTCAGCAGCTCGCGCCATTCGCAGCTTGGCGTTTGCTCTTTATTAGTTCCAAATCCATAAAACCTCACGATGGAGCAGAGCAGCACGCTCTGTTTGTCCATCAAAGGTGATGGTAATTTACACCGAACCCCTTAGAAAATCAGAGGTGAGAAGGGTCACGGCACTTTGTAGTCCCTAGTATGTTCAGCAGCCCCAAGCAGGGATAGAGATCTTGCTGTCTGAAATGGATACTCTTCTCGACAGAGGTACATTAACGAGTTGGGTATTTTGCACTGAAGTTCTGGGGGGAAATGCCAATTAATCGAGGCTGTAACTCCTCTGCCCTGACTCGCAGGGAGGATCTGAGCCTTCCTGTGGGGCGCGAGGAACTAAGGTTTCAAACAGCTCTGCCATTTACTGTGACAGCTTCCACTGCATTTTGCTTGACTTGACCCTCATTGCCTTGTAAAGGTTTGACAAATTCCTGCAAATGCCTGAGCTGGGTTAATAAATCAGATTTATGGGAGAAACACCACATTTCAAAGAATGTCAGAAGCCCAAAGAAGTGAAATGTTATCACCTTAACTAAAATCTGATCTTGTACTTCAGGCTCCAGAAATGGGTTGACACAAATAACTTTTACAGAAAGGTTAAGTTCCTTCCCCTGCCCTGTCCCAGCATTTGGAAGGAGGAGGAAGAAGGTGGGGGGAAGAGAGAAAAATCCTTTTAAGGCTCAAATTACCAGTCTTTTGGCCTTCTGTTGGCTCCCACATCTTGCTCACACACATGGACAGACAGGATCAACCCCGGCTGCCAGCTATGCATCACTCCCGCTGTTCTAGCACAAG
Organism: Heteronetta atricapilla; assembly: GCA_011075105.1. NCBI lineage: Eukaryota > Metazoa > Chordata > Aves > Anseriformes > Anatidae > Heteronetta > Heteronetta atricapilla. The sequence goes on from CM021742.1 coordinate 14,852,374, forward strand.
GGGTTCAGGCCCTTTTCTGGCAGTAAACCCACTTTCTGACTAAACATTCAGTATGGCCACAAATTTTAGCTACAGCTGAATTTTTATGGAGATCAAGACTTTCGTGGCTGCTGTAAATCCCCTTACAATGGGGTTCAGCATGGAGCAGGAGGCCCTAAAATACACCAAGGCATTCAATGCATTCATTTACACAACTCTTCAACATGCCCCTGCCAAACCTTAGGAACGTGCCCCCTGTGTAACAAAATAAACATACATATAGATAAGTTTTTTCCAGTTTCTTTTGGTTAAAAAAAAAAAAAAGAAGGTCACTAAACTTACGCTTCCCCAGTTGCCGACGCGCCAGGAGGCTGAGACGGGGCACTCGCCGAGGTAGCAGGGCTGGATGTTGGGCGGCTGCGTGCCAGGGCAGTTGACCGTGTTCTGGTACCCGTACTCGTAGTGGTCCTTGCCGGTGTAAATCTCGCTGCACGACACCAGGCGCTGCCTGTAGCCCTTGCCGCACGTCACGGAGCACTGGGGGCAAAGGAAGCGCCTGTCAATGCTTCATGCTCTGGTAAACAAGGCAAGGTGCTGCAAGGGATCACTGATAACTATTTAATCCAGCCATGAGCACTGGCTACATGTGGCTGGGGCCTGATGCTGCCTTTGAGCCCCAGTGCCTCCCTGTGCTGCTCCTGAAGCTGCGGCAGGACCCCCTGCCCAAGGTGGGCTCTAGGCCACAAGTTCCCTTTCCACAAGCAAAGAGAGGAGAAGGTTTCCACAAGCAAAGAGAGGATAAGGGGTTCCCTTGTGAACTCAGAATTGTCTCCATTATTGGGGTTTTCTTTCTTTTATTTTTTATATTTTGGCCATGGGATGCAGAGAGAAAGAACACAGTCAAGACTGACCCTGAGCTGCAGGTCCTTGGGAACAGCTGGAAAAAAAGGGAAGGCTTTCCTTGTAAACTCCAGCTTTGCCTGCCCTTGCCCATTGCCCCATCTTCAGAGGGCTGAGCATGCACAGATGGGTCATGGGCAGAAGGGCAGTGCTCACAGGCACCCTAATATTTCTCCCAGAACACCACCCAGGAGACCAGGCTGCTGGAGACATTCCCATCTCCGCCTCTTGCCCTCCTGTGCTATCTCGGGTTGCATGCCTCTCCTCCCCCTCACTCCCAGCATGTTTGCTTTTTCCTTTCTCTTGCTCTTTCTTTTTAATCAGTGCTGTGTCAGCAGCTGCCTTGTCACTTCCCTCTGCTGTTCCACCAAGTGGAAAGTAATCCTTCGCTTGCTGCAGAAGGAAACAGCCTAAGATTAGCCTGGGTCTTCCCGCGTGGGGTGCCTGCTGTGAAGAAAACCCATCTATTTCCCTTGCCAAGACCTCTCCCAGTGTGAGAGCAAACCTGCTGCCTCCACTCAGGCAGGTCCTCACTCCTGCTGAAGACAGCACTGAGGAGGATGTGTCCCCACGGTCACATCCAGGCATCCCTTTCCAGACCTGGACCCTGTACCTGGCTGCACACTTATGGGACCCCAGAGATCCCAGGACGAGGTGGGAATAATAATAATAACAACAATAATAATAAACAAAATAAAATAGAATAAAATAGCACAAAACCAAAGAGGGTGCCTGCTGTATGTGATGTGTTTTGGGAGAAAATTCAATATCCCGGTTGTCTCTCACAGTCCTTCTCCTCTCTGTCCAGCAGGGAAATTGCACAGAGAAACAAACCAACAAATAATCATTTAACCACACAGCGCTGCCCTGCCACCTTTGATTTGGGATGCAATATCTCAGCGAGGCTGGCGGCGAGAGGAGGAGGGAGTGGTGGGGACAGCGATGGGGATGGGGACGGGGACTCACCTCCGACCACTCCCCGGTAATCCAGATGTACTCGCAGGGGGGCAGCTGGCAGCTCTCAATCTCAGGGGGCCGATTGCTGGCGTCGCAGTAGGCGCTGCTCTGCTCCTGCTTGCTCTCGTCCATGCAGACCACCTTGCGGTACCGAGACGCCTCGCCACACGTCTTCACGCACTGCTCGCAGGAAACAACAGCTCACCCAACGTACCAGGGACTGCAGCACATCCACCCGCACCCCCAGACCGAGTACGTCCTTCCTCCACCAGCCTGAGTGAGCCTGTGGCTCTGGGCTCGGTGTGGGCATTTCATTGTATTAATTGTGGCAAAGCTGAGAGCGGGGACAGCCTGTGCCCAGCGTGTGACAAATTATCCCTGCTCACTGGAGGTGTGAAGGCAAAGAGTAGGGATGGGGAGGAGCAGAGGCAGCAGGTATGGGACGGATACAGGGTCCAGCTGTGATAGCACCAAGAGAAGCAGAGGGCCCTTGCCAGGACGGGGGAAAGAAAGGGAACAAAGCCCCATCATTTTGTCCCCTACTAAATAGGGCAGCTGCCCCGTGCATGACACAGGCCGTCACGCCCCTCATTGTGCCTTGGGAGCACCCTTCTGCTTCCTTTCTTTTCTGAGTGCTGCCCTGACAGACACTGAGAGTGACCCAGGCTGGCCGAGCACAAACGGTCCCCGGGGTCTTCTGGGGACATGAAGGGCTTGACTCTTTCTCTGCACATCTTGGAAAAACAGCCTGGCTGTGAGGCTGCGCCTGCCACCCGCGAAGCCCTTGCAATGCTCCCGAGAGCAATTTGTCTTGCAAAAAAAAAAAAAAAACAAATAAAACAAAATAAATTGCTGGAAGAGTGAGTGTCCCAGTAAAACCGTATTTTCTTAAAGTTCTCATCTAACGTTTTCAACTAACTGGATTAACAAAGAGAAAAATGCTTTAAAGCAATCATTTTATGGAACATGCAGGAAATTTCTTGCCCTAAGGAAAGGATAAGATGTCCAACCAGACCATCCCTATCGGCACAGGAACACCGTTTGAAGTCACCTAGGCTTGGAGGACTGTGTCAGCTTAATCTAGTTACAGTCTCGCCATCTGAACGCTTTCAGCTCCCTGAAGCAGTTCCTGCTCTCCTGGCTCACCTGCAATTAGCAACATCTTGGAGGGTTCACCTAATTGCAAAATGCAGGCACCGTCAGGCCCTGCTTTCCGTAATTAGCTGTCAGGATCAAGATGGCAAATTATTTGAGGGCTTTAAAACCCCAAATCAATACACAGCATAATATTTGTCGTAAATACCCAGTAAGCACGCAAGCTGGGGGTCAGGAAGGGGAGCCAGCCCTACAAAGCAGAGCTTATTCCAAAGGAATAACTCGGCAGCTCTTAGGCAACAGTCAGCATTGCAAAATCTGCAGTTTGCCAGAAGACCCCAAGGGCTTTGTGTGCTTCCAGCCTTATTTACTCTCTTGCTCTAAGTCCTCGCAGTGGAAGTAACTTCTAGGTCTGTGCCGAAACACAGTGGTGCTACAGGGGCTGGAGGAATTTGCTGGAGAGTGATTTAGCCAGAGAGCAAAGAAACTTTGTTTTATTTGCCCATTTCTGATATATAAAGAAAATATGGAAGCGGGTTATTGCAAATAACCCACGTGGCTTCCCTGAGCAGGCACTTACCCCAGCGGGGCATGGCTGTGGGATGCTCAAAGCTCCCCTGATCTCATGTTTCCCCTTCCTCATGTAAACTTAAGCCTAAATTTGATTAACTTTAGGTGGGTGAACAATCTCTTTGCTGTGAAAGGGTCTTCTGACACTGGCCATGACCAGCTCTCACATCAAAACCCTTCCTCATTTAAAGCCATTGATTGCTGTTGGGAGATTGGCGCTCTCAAACATATGCCACCCTCCTTTGTTTTTTCTCTGCAAATCATGGTCATATGGATCACTAAAGCTGTGCCAGCTCTGCACATCTTGCTACCATCGGTTAATTGAAGTTTGATTATTTGTATTTTGGGGGATAATTGGCAATTAAAATCACTCCACTGAGATATTAAATACAGTACAAAGACAGAGAGACCATAATAAAACAATTCAAAGAAACATTGCAGAGGTTCCAATCAGCCACAGCAAGGTTATAAAACATAATTCCCAGAGAAAATGGACAGCTCAGCTGGCATGGAAAGGTTGTTTGTCCTTTGGTATGGGGACAGATTTTGTATGAAATCTCATGTTCATGACTGATCGAAACCTCACATAAAAGAGCAGCAGCAGGGGTCAACAGGGATGGACAGCAAGAACTTAAAAACAGGCTAGGCATGTGACAATATTTGTCTCTTTTTCCCCATTTCCCAAATTCTGAATTGTTTTCCTGGCAGTTCAAGTTAAGGACTGTTTCAAGCAGCTCTGCAGCTATTTTAGACAAGTAATAATAACAAAAATTTTAAAAATCCCAAAGGCACTGCTTTGTGCAAGCATTCATTGTGTTTCTTGTTTTTTTTCCTAAATCTAACTCTGAAACACAGTTGGGAAGAAACCCCACTTCAGACATCGCCTGGGTGACTCTGGAATCCGAATCATGCAAGGATGGCTTAATTTCCCCAAAAAAGAAAATGTCAAAGATTCAAGAATTAAATTGCAGCTTCCAGAGCTGGGCACTGTCCCTCCCCACAAGCTCATGTAGAAAAACTCTCTGTCCACCACTTTCCCCTCTTTCTCTCTCACCCTCGGCTTTACTCTGACATTGCCCAGGTCCTTTCTACTGATGTTCTGCTCCCTGGTGTGGGCACAGCTAATTAACGGCTGTAAGATAACAGATCAGTAAATGGTTCCCAATAAGTTCCCTTTTACTTTTCATTGGCAAAATGAACTTTTTCCAAACAACAACAAAATGGAGCAATAATAACAGAAAGAAAACCTCTTGACAGATTCCCTTTAAAGATAAGAAATCTAGAACAAGACAGCACTGGGATGTTATTTTGCATCTTCCCTTTCATGTCAATTAGGGCTCATTGCTCAGAGAACGCTAATGCAATCTGTGTCTCCTCTACAGACAGCTTGCAGCCAGGACTTTCGGCTGGGGAGGAGGTGTCATTGCCTTTTTTCCACCAGGTACATCAGAACAAAATAGGAAGTGCCCAGAACTGTTCAGGATCAGCCAAAGGGGGGAGCTCACACCGGGTGACACTCGCATGTTTCTATTAACCGTCATTTATGGATGAGGAAACTTTCAACTCACCCTGCTAACAAAGCTCCCCCGGAATAAAAAGCTGGGTAAATCATTAAGGATTTCCTTGGCGCAGTGGGGAGCCCTGGAAAACTTGTCAGCACCCACATCCCCCCTAGGGCTTGGGGTAGGGGCAAGCAGGGGACCCTCACCACTGGGTTGAGAAGCTGCAGAACTAAGGGAAAGGGGACCAAGGGATGGGGTGGGAAAAGTGGCATTTTGACTCGGGCACAGCGGAGGGGAGGAAGCTGAACTTGTCTGCAATGTCCCGGTGGGGCCGAGGCGCAGCAGCAGGTTTGTTGGATCAGCAGCAGCGAGCTGAGCACGAGCCAGCAGGGAAGGAAAGGCTTCAGGAAAGCACACGCTGCTTTCACTGTGATTTTTTTTTTTTTCCTGGCTGCAGTGCTTGTTGCACAGCCTCTGCAAGCATGAAATGCTTTTTCTTCCATTAGTAAATTGTCTTTTCTTATCCTCCCCCTCTTTTTCCTTCTCTTTTTAAATAGGGGCTCTGGAAGTGTATGAACAGGGAGACTTTGCGCTGGCAGCACCTCCCCATCCTTTGTTACTGGAGCAGGAGGCCCTATTTTGCATTTCCACTGCCTGGGCAGGGGAAGGCATCTCAAACAACTTCATCCTGCTTCAGGACACCCCCCCTGCACAATGCAGAAGCAATATAAAAGCAGTCTGCCTGCCAATGAAAGCCGAGACCCTGCTTGATTAATGATTGTCCTGCTCCCCAGAGCTGCTCACCGCAGGCATCAGGGTGACAAGGACCGGGCTCTGATTACTCACCTCCACCACCAGCGGGATCTTTGCTGTTCTCGGGGTGCAGGATCCAGCCCCTGCTGCCGAACCCCTGGGGCCAGCCCTGGCTTTGCAGGGAGGGTGATAAACCTGGGGGGAGGCTTCTCACCTATGGGACAAGGGCATCCCTCGCATGGGAGTGGATGTGCCCTGCACCACCAGAGGCAGCTCCCCCAGAGTTGCTCCCATTCCCAAGGCTGGCAGTCCCCTTGGGAGAGTGGCCTGTTGTCCTCCAGACACTCACCTCCTGCCCCAAACACTTCTGACCCTACCCTGCCTCTCCTCAATAGCAATTTGGGTAGTCACGGCCACTAGCCACCTTCTGAGGGCCACCAGAACTGGGAGCATCTGGGGCAGCTCAGTGACGACAGCAGCTGTCAGACGGAGCGGGGGGAGGAAAGGGACAATCACCGACATCCATCCTTTCAAGACGTGTTCCAGCTGAGGAGGGTCACAGCCCAGCCTAACGAACCAGACCCAAAATCTGCCAAATATTTGCATAAGTCCCAGCCAAACACAGGGCAGCACGAACCAAGAAACTAACTCTACCAGGGTTTTTCTCTGCTCGCCCTCCAGAGCGGCGCAGAAAGGGGCACAACCAGCGTGCATTAACATCTCTGCCTTTTTCTTTTTTTTTTTTTTTTTTGGCAAGCCCTGCTTGCAACCCCAAACCCCCAAATAAAAGGAGGGCACAGGACCCAGACTCCCACCTTCATCCCTCCTACAGCATCATCTCACGCTCGAGAGCCCAAGGGAGGCGGCGCAGGGGGCCCCCCACTTACCGCTTGCCATTCACCCGCTGCCCAGCGGTGCGTGGGGCACTCGGGGAGGTGACAGTCCCGCTGTGATGGAGGCCGGCTCGCCGGGTCGCACGCTGCCGCCTCGGCCGCCACCGGGGAGCCGCCGTGGCAGTGCACGGAGCGCCGCTGGACGCCGCGGCCGCAGGACACCGAGCACTGGAGGAAGGGACAAGAGGTGAGTGGTGGCGGCCGTCCGCGGGGCTCGCTCCCTGCTTTGCCTTCGGCAAGGCGCGAGCAGCGGAGCTGAAACTTTCAGGCGTTTTGCACTGCTTGCTTCGCGGGGGGAAATTTTTGCAAGGGCAGAGCGGAGGCTGGAATTCCTGCTTCGCTGAAGCCAGCGGGAATTTTGGCCGGGGTCAGGTTTTCCCAGATGGGATTTATGTTTGCGGAAAGCCTCTGAGATAGGCAGCACTGTTAAATCACAGCGAACCAGAGACAGCAAGGCTCTGTGTGTTACTTCTCGTGCATTCCGAACAAAAAGGAAGAGTTCAAAGTACATCGACTGCCACGATCATCAGCGGAGTGGGGTTTAAGGAAAAGCAATCTTGAATGACTCAGAAGAAAGTGCAGCAACAGAGAGGTAAAGTTATACAGCTGGAATTCCTTTCAGCATGCATCTAGACATGCACAGAAGTCAGCACATGCTGTACGATTGTGAAAATAAATGCCTTTTTAAAATTAGCTGCTTTTCCAGCACATTTCCTTCGTTATACTGTGGGCACATTTCTGCCCACTTCTAGGCACAGCAAGAGCAGCCTGAATTTCTCTTTCTCAGACATCTTCAAATTATTTTCTGCACTGCAATGCTTTTAACAGCTTGTTTTTTTTTTCTTTCACACAACATTTTTTACTGTTGTGACTGCATAATGTAACATGTTTAGCAATACTTAATGTCTCTCTGCTACAGATTCTTTCTTGCTAGGTCTTAAAGTATATTACAGAGATGTGGAACAAAAGGGATTGGTGTCTGTAAAAGAAAGTGTGTAAAAATCAAAGGCGTTCATTTAAAATACAGCTATTATAATTAACTTTTGCTGAATTAACAATTAGTATAAGCATCTTTGTTAATATATTATGGGGTAACTTAGCAAATGAGATTATGGCCCACTATTTCAACACCCACTGAAGTGAGGTTTCTCAAGGCAGGGAATTTAGCAGCACGTTACAGGGAGGCAATTCTCTCCTGTCTAGTTCTGGGGAGCATTCCTCTGTAATGCTTCGCTGTGCAAACACCCCATAAAGCCAAAAGGACCTAAGAAAGCTGACTGAAAACTTTTGCCTGGCTTCAGAGCTTTGTGTTTTTTTGTGTGTGTGTAACTCGGAAAAGTAGCAGCTAGATTTCTGTCACTGCTGATGCAAATGCTTCCCATATGCTGCGCTGCCTCCCTGTGATTAGCATCACTGTTTGTCCTACACATTCCACAGGGGATGTTAAACTGAATAATGGCAACAAACTTGCAGAATCATACACACCAGGATGCATACCGTGCTCTAAAATGCCTTTTGGTTTGCATTTATCACCCACCTAAAAAGCATGTGTCCGGGAACCCTGTGATAAGGGATGTGAGCTGTGCTGGGGCTCTCCAGAAAGGCTGTGCCGCTCCCCATGCCCGTACAGCACAGGTTTGGGGAGCGGGATGTTGGTCCCTGGCAGTGTGAGGCTCCAGGTAAAGTCCTCAACTTGTTCTGCTGCATGCTCAGGGCAAAAATTTCCCCCCACCATGAGGCCGAGGGGGATAAATGCTGTCACCCAGTCCCATCCGCAGGCGGCTGTGCCATGGGAGCACTGCACCAGCGCAGAGAACAACATCCCCAGGACACGGGGCCAGGGCTGCTGTGTCCTGAATGTCCCTCGGGAGAGATGCAAAAACACCTTCCTGCAAAGAGCTTTTCCTTGGCTACTTGGCAGTGGGCACACAGAGGCTTCCCCTAGCCAAGGGCTGAAAGGCTTTCCCGGGGCATGAGGTGGCCCAGGAACCACGGTGCCCTCCAGCCGTGTGGGGCATCAGTGCTGCTGTGTCCCAGCTGCATTTACAGCGGGCTTTGAAATCCCAAAGAGACATTACAGAGGCATGAAAAAGCAGCATCTTGAACCAGCTTCATCCCGGCTGCTTTAATCCAGAATACCGATCAGTGACCGGTCCTGGGCAATCACAGCCAGCTGGCTCTGCTTAACACTACAAGCAGAGCAGGCCTGAAGCTGTTCAGGTTGGGGCAGCCAGCTTGTGCTGTACCCTTATATTCCCTCCCTTATGGGATGCCAGGAGCCGGGCAGCCTGTTTGTCCTTCCTATGGAGTCTATACGTTTCCCCAGGAATGCTCCTTTTCCTACTGAGCAAGTCAATCAGCAAGCAGCAGAGCACCAGTGCGGCCGTGGAGAAGCTCTACCTTATGAAAACACAAGGCGGGATTTCAGCCTGTAGCTGAAATATATAAATGCCAGGCAGCAGAATAAATATTGGTATTTTTGCTAAGTGAAAGGTAAATGGCCATAATTGATAGCATTTAGGAGATACAAACACATTAAATCTGACATTTCGGTGCAAGGAAATTTAAACCTTGGAGAAAAAGACTTTTTTCTTCCCTTCTGATTATTGAGAGATATTAAAAATGCTTTGCAGTAGGAAAGCAGATTCATAACAATCTAGAAAAAAATTACCCAGCCTCGGAATACAAAACATCCAGAGAGAAAAGCACCTGGGAGCTGAACGCTTGGCTCAGCCGGCTGCTGACAGGGATTTATTTTTAATCTTTCTGAAGCATTTCCCTAAAGGAAAAGGAAAAAAGACTAAAGGCACATGCAGCATATGTCCTGTGCATCGACAGGGACAATGCACTTGTATGGGAAAGCCTTGCCTTAGTTCTCACGCAGATTTTTGCTGACCAGCGGCGCCCAGCTTGCAGCAGCTTGGCTTTGGGATTACTCTTACATGGCAATCAGGCCTCCAGAAAGCTCGTTTAATAATACCTAAAAGCAAAATGACCTGGCTCCTATGAACAGCTCCAGTGTCACCGGTGATGGGGAAGGTGATGCCACGTTTCTCTGCCCATTTATATCCTGACCTATCGGGGCGCTGAGCCCCTGCCTGTTTCATAGCCTTACCCAGAAGTTTGGCACCTAAATCCACCTCGGCATTAAATCTTTTGCGAAACCGCACAAGCCGTGCGTACCTCTTGCGGAGACGAGTGTGCTCCTCTTAGAACTATCAGAGGGTGCCCGAAGTGCTGCCCTGTTTCCAAAAAATGCTTTGGAGGGGAAACGGAGGGCAGGATAACGAGCCCAGGGCCGAGCTGGTGGTATCGCAGCTGTGCCACTGCCTCCGGAGCCCCTCTGATTTTCCCACTCAAAGACAAGAGCTGAGTTGCACTCAGCATGCTGCACTTCCTTCCAAACTACTTCCATTTCCTCTGAGGGAATAAAACATAATTAAACTACCCCGGGCAAGCTGTCTCTGCTGCATTTGGGGTTTGGCTTTGCTACTCCTAAGCGCTTTGAGGCCGGGGTTGACGTTGCAGTGGGTGCTTCCATGCCGAGCACCCGCAGCACCCTGGGTGCGGTGCTCAGAGCGTGCTGGGAGTGCTGCCTGCTCCTCACTGCTCATCAGCATACAAATATTCCTTAATTGCCTAGTCACAAGAGATTACCTCAGGCCATAAATCACCTCATCCTCCAATTAAGTTGTGTTTCTTTCTCCACTTGCATAAAATTAACTCCAATCATGCGTAGGAACGTTGGGAATTTTGAAACACATTTATCAATTAAAATTAGCACGTTTTAAAGCAATCGGCAGACCATTACATTATGTTTACAATTATTAGCTGTAAAAAAAAATAGCTTTCAGCAGCAGTCACTTTAAATAAGGTGCAAATCAGATATGACAAGTGCATATAATAGCCTTTTATTTTAAGTCTAGCTTGACTTAATATCTAATATCTTAAGTCTAGCTTGACTTTATATCTAGCTTGATATAAAGTTGAGGACTTAGTCCTGCAAATAATAAAGCAGGGGGTTAATTGTCAATACGGGAGCAGTGCTCCCATAGAGTGGGTGTCCCTGGGTGCTCTCAGTCAGACCTGGTGTAAAGGACCCCGATCTCAGTAGCTGAAACTCCATGGTGAACGTACACTTATCCCTTAACAAAGGAAGTGGCAAATACTGCTATTGCATGAATTCAAAGGTAAGCATAAAAAAATAGAATACAAGTCTGAAAACAATCATAAAACATCAATGGGTTTATTGCCTTTCTTAAAAGTCGACATTAAACAACAATATGCTGTCCTAACGTTCGCCTGTGTGCCTGTAGACACATTAAGGATTTATCTTTTAGGGAACTTGCACACAGTGAGAATTGGTGTTTTGTACCTGAATGTAGAAGACAGATCACAAGAGAACACGATGTTTTACAAGGTAACAGTTCATTTAGTCTGGGATTTTCAATAATTCTGCTGATTAGCACACTAATGAGGTAGACAGAGAATTGAAGTTCAGAGCTAAAAATGTGATGCAGCAGATTCAAGGTGAAGACAAAGACGTTATTTTCAGGAAAACAAGGATTCAAGATATGCTTTCAGCAAACTAGATGCTTAATAACTCCAAGTGCTTTCGCATTTCCAGCAGCCTCTGCTCTATGCATCAGTGCCTGACTTTTTAATGAAGCAAAATTAAGTGATGAGCTTATTAGGAAACAAAAGGTAGTGAAAAGCATTTTTAATGAACAGCTCTGACTGTTCTTTAGGCTTTCCCAGGAAGCTGATAATAAAATTATTTTCAGATTTCTCAAAACTACAGAAGATTTTGTTTGGGATGTGACACATTTAAATAAGGACAATATTAAAAACATGAATAAATAGTAGATTCTCTTTAATATTACATACTGTTGGCTTCTCTAGCGGGAGCTTAAAATATACAACAAGGAATTTGCTTTCAGTTAGACACTAAAAGCAAGCTGCCATGTTTTCAGCTGTTACAAATCAGTGCTGCTCCACTGCTGCCCATGAAGCTACACTGTTTTACGCCACCTGAGGAGCTGGCCCAAGACTTTTACCCTTGTAAAATTCAAGAGGACAGAAGTGACGGGAAAACCAGCTTCTAACCAACTTGACAGAGGAATATCAAAGGGTGCAAAAGGGTATACAACATGTCTCACCTGTCCCCAATCTCCCGATTTCCACTTCGGACATCTGCCCCCTCTGCATTTCTTTTGCACATTGGGCTTAGCAAGGTGCTTGCAATAATCTTCTTCTATATGCCTCCCTTCCTTTGTCAAACAGTACACAGTGCGGTGCTTTTGGCCCCTTCCACAGGAGACAGAACACTGTAAATATAAAGTAACAACAAATCAGCTCTCACGCAGGGCCAGCTACACGGTTCCACATGGGCCATGACTACACAGGGCATTTTTGTTTCGACTGGACCAAAAAGCTCATCCCCAGGCTCCCGGCAGCCCACACAAAGTTCAGAGGGGATACAGAGGGGCAGAAAGTAACCTGGAACTGGAAATGTTCCCATTTGTACTTCATATCTCACGATGTTCATGGTCAAAGCCCCCTGAATGCCAATATCAAATTGAAGAAAGAAGCTGGCATTCAGCAGGGATAACGGGCTTTAGGGCTAGATTCCTGGCACTGCTCCTGTGGTTTCAAAGGAGCAGTCATTTTATGGGGATCAAGGTGGGAGCCCTCAGTAGCTGCTCAGAACGTGAAAGGGACCATTTCCGTTTACCTTGGTACAAAAGGAGGTCAGATGTTGGTAAAACTGGAGAGTAAAGTGTGATATACACCTTCAGAGAGAGAAATAACTGCATAGAGGACAAGGCAGAGGAGCAAAATGCAGTCTTTCCATGTTTGTTGTTTTACCCTGTACCATTGTAGACCGATTTCCTTTTTTTTTTTTTTTTTTTCCCTGAACAAAGACTGAAACCAGGACATGCTCATCCTGAAGATTTATGCATTTTGAAAACAACTCAGAAGAAGGCAGAGCCTGAAGAATCAAAGCAGAAAGGAAACCAGCAGGTATGTTAGCTGTGAGCTTTGTAGTGAAGCAACGAATTTCAACCTCCGTCTGCAGGTTCACTGAACTTTTTCAAATGTGACCATTTCTGGCATGCAAACCCCAAGCAACTTCACTTTGATTTCAGATTAGTCTCCTCCAAAAGATTTAGGAATCAAAGGGGTCTGGAATCACGACAAGAATTTAATATGACAGTTTCTTGTAGAACAAGCCTCTTACTCAGCATGATGCACCCAGAGACTCAGTTTCAATTTCTTCATTACATGTTATGCAACTCATTACGTACTGTATCACAGGCATCTTGGCTCAATCCTTGAGCACAAACGCACTGCTCCAGCCATCTCTCCGTATAAAATGCTCTGCTTCCTTTACAGAAAGGAGCAAACACGCAGAGATACAGCTTCCTCCTTCTTTTGAAGCTACTCCATCAGTATATTTGCTAAGAAACAAATTACAGCCCAAACTCTTCCCAGTCTATGAATACATTTGAAACCTAACAAACTACAGATTATATATGTAGCAGTTCTGGAAAATCCATTAGACCAGAAATTGGCACTTGCATTGACAGGCGTGATTATTTTAAATTACAGCACTACTTCCAAATCATTCAGCCCCCATTGTGTTAAGAGGTATACAAAGAAACAGTGAGAGAGCAGTAACTTGCTCCAAAATGGAAAAGTTCAGGCAAATGTGGAGAGAAAGGGATGCAACTCATAAGATCAGATGTTGCTGCTTAAAAGCTTATATAAAAGCTCTACATACAAAAGCGATACCCTGAAAAAGGCTGTTCTCCTGTTGTAAGACCACTGCCAGACCGAAAAAAGTAGCCAATATCCCTTGAGGTCAATGGGATTTAAGGGCCCTTTAGGAGGTCAGGGCAGATCTGGCTGTGTAAGATAGGTGCCCCAGGTGACATTGGTGGCACAGCCTGTCCCCGAGCCTTCATCCCCACATGCCCTGTGCTGGTGTACGTGGTGGTGGGGCTGAGCTCTCCTCAGCACAGATGCTATTTCACAATTGGCCAAGAAACCCGAAGATCAACATTCAACCTTGCCCTGGAAAACAGAGGAAATGCTGTCCCTTAGGTCCAAAATAAGACTTTCACATAGTTTCATAAACTTCACTTTTTTTTTTTTAGTATCAATAGGAAAAAAGATCGAGTTAATGTTATTCTACTTTTATGAGCCTTCAAATCTCATCAGAAGTTCATTTTTTCATTCTTTCAACATCTCTCCGCAGGCAACGAACATCAGCAACAAGAAGAAAACATCAAGTCCTAACAAACTAAGTTATAAACTTCTAATATGTCCATCCCTTTACTGTCTTTGGGTTAAATGCCAACAGCGGTACTTCAGCAAAAATTCAAGTGCTCCTCAGTGCTCTCTGTGCAGGTCGACACCACTTTAAGGTGACAGTGAAAATAAAGCATAAATCCACACACTTGATCGGGGCTCTGTCTTGCCCCACATCCTGAGCCAGTAAAGCAAAGTGCATGCTTTCTCTAGTTTAAAAATCACATTGGGCCTGGTACTTATTGTAAAGGAAGAGTAACAACATCATTTTATAACACAAGTACATTCCTGGGGACCTGAAGTTGTTTGATAAACATTTGATCTTGCAAATAATATGGTACCAGTAATTTCCAAAATTGCTATCCCCCTTCTACAAATTGCTTACAAATTGGTGCGGAGCCAGATTCTGACATTTATCTTGGCATCCGATGCCACAACATGGCAGGACTACAGGCAAATTTTGGTGCACTTTGAGGTTGAGACATAATCAGACTAATTTTGTTAATACTTGAGTGTAATTCTCAAGATGCTGCAATTAATCATTTCTGTGTCTGCCTTTAATGTACATTAAAGTTCGGCAGCTGTACGTTTTTAGATCTAAGACATCCATTTGGTTTCACACACATGTGAGTTATGATCTCATTTGCTCTGACAGAAAATAGAGGCTGAACGACCTGATGTAACCAAACATTAGAGACCGAAAATTCCTCTGCAAAGGCCCTACCTCATAATTGCCTTCTAATTCTTCACAGCTACTTCCAGCTTTTCCTTGGCACGTAGATTTTAGGCATATGCGAGCCACATGCACAAAATAATTCATTAGTGCTTAATCTCACTGCCACGTGACCGAGGGGAGCAACACACCTAGCTACTGCGGTCACCTCATCAGGTATTTCTGGCCTTGGAGAAACTTTGCATTTTGTTAGCAGGGCTCTTTGCATCGCTGGAAACACTGCTTACAATATCTATCAATAACAACAGCACGGTAAGGTAAGCTTTGACCCTGCCTTCTTTAAACATTTGAAAAGCACAGACAAAAGTGCTCCTCTCACCGACTCCTTTCGTTCTTTCTTTCTTTCCTTCCCCTTTTCTTTCTTTCTTTCTTCCCTTTCCTTTCCCCCCCCCCCGTAGAAAATACTTCAAAGTGCTGGGGGAGGACGGGTGGCTGGCTGTGGAAGAGCAGCCTCATCCAGGGCTCTTTGAAGTCAACAGCAAGGCTCCTACTGCTTTCAGTTGTCTCTGGATACAGCCCCGAAGGTGCAGCCAAGGTACTGTACTGACTTTGTTCACAGACCAGCTCCCCAGTCGGGGATCACGCACACTCAGACATGCCCATGGCCAACCTGCCTCTGCCAAAGTGCTTAAAAACATCACCCTGAAATGCTGTCTCCAGCCTGAGGCAGGGGCATGGCAACAAATATCAGCACCCCTGATATTTGGAGCTGGGAGGGCAGCCACCCTCTCCCCGGTGTGCAGGATGGTGCAAAAACACTTAATGCAGCACATAAAATAACAGAGAAGGGCTATTTCAAAAAATAAGCCACAGCAATTGCGCTAAGGACGCTAGCAAACCCTCCTCTTGCAATCATCTTTATTATCTCCTTAAAACGACTGCAGTCACACCTGGTGCTTTACATGGAAAATAAGAATAAAAGGACTTTCCTTACAGCATTAGGATCAAAGCTTCTGAGCGCAGATTTAGGGGAATTATGGTTATTGGCATGTTCACAAAACTGATCACGCAAGTACTGTGGATTGGCATGCTGCTGATTTCTTCAAATAAATACACCACTTAGTTTAAATAAATGCAACAAAAAAAGTTTAAATAAATACAAGAAAAATATTTCTGTACCAACTGTTTCCAGAAAGGCCAGAACACGATGCTAAATCTCTCCTGCAACGCATCGCTCTGTTCCAGCACAAGCTTGTATTTTTATTTCCACAGAAATTTGCTTTCTGTTTCAGAGTTCAGGAATGACGAAGATTTTTCTACTTTACCAATATACCTGATTCACTGGGCTAGGAGCAGGGGAAGAAAACCAAAGAAGCAAACAAAAAAGCAGAATATATACCCAAAATGCTTTTAAGAAGTTGTACAGTTTCTGGCTGGCTGGGCCCAGGTTCTGATCTTGTGCCAAGGCTGTGCTGCTGAGAGCATTGCCAGCCCCCAGCACCAAGGAGCGGAGAAGCTCTGCTCTCGTTAACTTTGTGCACCAAACCTCCACCTAAACACGGGGCAGAAACGTGAGTAAGTGGCAAGAATCTGGGTAAATTCTCCACCAAAAATGGAAACTTTCAGAAAATGCTGTCAGACTGCTTTTCCAGGCCCCGTGCATCAACGACGATTTGGGAGGTATTTGAGATAATGAATGCAAGCTGTGGTGCTCACCAAATGAATTCCCCAAGATAGGTATGCTCAGATAGCTCGGGAAGGGCAATGGTGGGGGCTGGGAAGCATTAGCCTAAAACGTCTTTATCAGATTCTGCCAGGAGCAACTTTTCAGAGGAAATTAAAATCAATCCTTGTAGGTTTAGATTTCCACACATTAAGGATTATACAAAAAGTGAGTACTCATAAGTAAGCCCTCATTCATCCTTTCCAACAATCTGAGCTGAAACATGTGCTAGATTAAATAAAACAGAAAAACCACGGAGTCCTACAGCACTGTTTCATGCTCTTACATCCCCTTTGCATTAGGAGCTGTGCTCCTGGATGTCAGCAAGCTTCTCCCACTGCCAGCAGAGTCCGACCATGCACCCTCACAGTGACATTGCAGCATCCCATTAGCAAACATCAGCCTCCTGCTACGACTTGTGTTGCTGCTTCCAGGTGCTGGAAACTTTGACACAGCCCCATGATGTCTGTACCTCTAAAGTCTCTTGAGCACAAAGGACCATCAGAATACACACCACCAAGATGAGTCTGGATTGTCCCTAGCCAGCTGATCCCTTACTGGAAGTCTTAAAATGCCCGTGCCTTTGTGTTATCCAGCAACAGAGGCTCTGTAGCATGCAAACCAACTCGATTAGCTTCAAAGCAGCATGGCATTTTAGCAGGTAACTCCTTAGGTGTTGGTGGGACAAGCTCCAGGGTGCAGCTCCACATCATGTATTTTCCAGTGGCTGCAGCACTTCAGGAGCTGTTTAGGAAATCGTTGCCCCTGGTTTTGCCCTACGGTCTGGGAGAACCTTTAGCAATGCCTAACCCGTGCTGGCTTCCCAGAGAACTGCGAGGACTGAAGGAAAGGCAACACTTGAGGGTAATGCTTAAGATTGAACATCCTGAGGACTTAAATCACTAAAGTAATTTCTCCAAGTTGCAGAACCTCACAGGATATATTGGAAACATGTACCTGTAGAAGCTGAAGCATTCATCTCCCTTCTACAGCATCCACAGGCTAGGCAGCACCTTGTCCCCCTCCTTCTCCCACTCATACCGTTGTTACATCCCCTGCAAAGACTGCCAGGTGTGGAAATCAGCAGGGCTGTGAACACAGAGCATGCTCTAAAAGATGCATCCCTGCCCCACTCCAAGCTTTTAAACTTAAACAGCAAACAAGCAAAAATCACCAAATAGAGTCTGCAGGAGGACTGACTTGAGAGACTTTTCCTCAAATTAGGAGGAAATGTGTGAGCTACCCGAGGAAGCCTGCATAATGGGATGTGGAAAGGGCCGATGGAGCCTATTTTCCATGCTGTGGCACTTTTTAAAAAGTAGCAATTGAAGCAGCAAGCAGCCTCGGCTAACTGACACCTCATTTTTGCAGTGAGCAGTTGTATTACAATACCACTTAGAAGTGCCATTCAGGGATAGGATTTCTCAGTGCTGGATGGAGAGAAACACAACATAAAGAGTTCCTCAAAGAATGCCAGCCCCATTTCACAGGTGTGCATCACACCGGGTGCTTGTAGGGGCAAGGGGCTGCTTCCTACTCCCCAGTTTTATAAAGAAAAATCTTGCCTTAATGCACCAGCGATCAAACACTTTGTCAGCCTGCATACAGTCTTGGGCATCAGGCAGATTTTCCTGTGTGCTGCTGGCTCACCCGCCTTCTTGTGAGCTAGTAAAAATTAAAACATGAATAGAGCGTTAAGTGCCTTTGGAGCAAGATTAACTGCATTGTTTTTCCTTAATGACTGCACAAATCTGTCACCATGAAAGTTAGAAACACAGTAAATATCTTTATGCTTAATATCCCTCATCATCACACATTCTTGCTTCTAAATGCTACAATCCCTAGGATCTGAGCAACAGCAATTATTGCAGTTTGGGGTATACAGTGGGAACCTGGCACACAGACAAATCACGAGCAGACTTCCCAGCTCCCAGCCCAGGGACCTGCGGGAAGTTGCTGAACTTCACAGCTCATCCTTGGAAGCGTTTCTGCTCGGATGTGTCTGCTGCAGTCTGACAGATTGCAATCACTGCACAGAAAGTGCTCTGGGAGACAAATGTTCCCCAAAATTGCCATTTATCATTTGTTTCTCCTGTGTGTGTGCGCAGCAGGTCTGCCCACAGCCACGGAGGGGCCATGACCTGGAGACCGAAGCCACTCCTGAGCAGCAATCCCAAACCTTTTGGTCAAGCTCAGGCCAGCTGGGTGTGGCCTGGAAAATAACCACCTCACTGAGAATATGTGTAAGAGGGGAAGCGCAAAAGGCAGCCAGGGAGGCACACAAAAACCAGCCTTCGCCTCCATGGGGTCCTGCAGCCCCCTGCTCGAGGGGCATTGTGTAACATCCCAAGGGGAGCTGCTGGCAGGGGTGGAAGAGAGAGCTGCTCACTCCAGGAGGAGAAAGGTGAGTGTTTTACAGCAGGTTAGGACAGAGGCATGGATTGGACTATTTGTAGGGTAGGAAACATCAGGGATTATTGATACAATTACCTGCTCTGACTGGGAAAGACACTGGGAAGAGATGCAGCACCTGGGGGTTGGGGGAAGAGAAGAGGTTCAAAACACAAGAAATGACCCTGCCCGAGTCCAGCCCCTGGTACAGCAAGCTTCTGCCACTGGCAGTGACAGCAAGAGAGGCTTATGAAAGACAGCAGATGAGCTGGCTGCTTTCTGCAGCACATAGCCTCGCACTTCCCTAGCATTCAACCCCTGGACCTGGGGGGTTTGAGAGACCACTGCTACCTACTCGTTTTACTTCTCCATCAGGCCAAGTGATGTGAGATTTAACCACCAGACCAGATCCCACCAGGTGCAAAGACAAATTCTGAGGACTGCAACAGCATAGAGCTGTCGTAGGAAATAACCCTGCAAGGCGCTGATGCAGCAGAACACCTAAGCACGTGCTCAGAGCACCACAGCAGCTCCTCACCTGCAGTGTAATGGGCAGGCTGTGGTGCTTGCAGTCCTGCTCAAACAGCATCGGCACTAGCCAGTGGGGCAGCAGAACCGAGCCTACATGGCTCTCATCATTTAAGGAGAAGAGGCAGCAAAAGACCACTGGTGATAACGGGCAAACAGCAAGAATGGAACGGAAAATCAAGGGCAGGGCAGGAGGAAGGCAGCAGGCAGGCACGGCTCTGCCCCTCTGGCGGTGTTGGGGCTGGGCAAAGCTGGATAGATGGCACGTGGTACTGCAGGGCTGAGGTGGATTGGGTTTGCTAGTTTTTAAACAAAGCAAAGAGGTCTGACATTTTGCTGATGGGGGAGCCAAAGCAGACAACTTTTTGCCTTTTACCAGCACACCAAAGAGCTGTCCCTGCAGTCAGGAGGTCCCAGAGGAGATGGACAGGAACCCAAGGGAGACAGCAGCTTTGTTGGGCTGGCCTGAGCAAACAGCAAACAGCTCTGAGATGGAGACAGAGTGCTAAGGATATCCATAGGCTACAAAGTTCTTATTTTGGTTTGTATCAGCTTTATTAAACCTCTACTACATCTGTTTCTACATGTTTTTGCAAAGATGTGCAAGCCACACACAGAGCATCCCTCTGCCTGGGTTACGGGTGCTGGGACCTTCTGTGCAGCCCTCTTCTGCTGCATTTGTCCTTCCCCGCAAGGCTCCCAGGGGTAGGATTGTTATTATTTGTTTTCTCACAATCCCTGGCACTACACAGAAATACAGGCTCACAGCCTCAGAGCCTGAACCAACGTCGTATGAATGAAGGAGAGGAAGAGCGATGTGAATCGCTGGCTGACTGCAGAGTTCAGCATGCCCATCACTTCATTTTCAAGGATGGCTTTGTTATTGCAAAAACACGTGTAAAGGATCATGCCACAGCTCGGTAATGCTGCTGTCACAGCAAATTCATTTTCTGCAGAAGAGAGGAGAACAGCAGAGCTATATACACTTACAACCCAATCTGCCCCTGGTTATCACTTGTGCTTTAGCGAGAGCTGACACACTGCCTGCTAAGAATGTTATCAGAACAACAACAGGGAGAATATTGCTGTTGAACAGCCTATTTTCAGCAAGTTTCACGGGGAGGGCATTTTGTAAACAACAGGCTGGGGTTTTGAGAGAATTAAATACAAATAACCCAAACTTTGCATTGCCACCCTTTTTCAGGTTGAAATTCCTGCGTGCCAGGCAGCCCTCATGCTCCCACGTTCCCAGAGAGACTTTACCATTACCTACAGCCCTACACACAGCCAAGGAGCCCTGCAAAGCCACCAGCACCACCAGCTTCCAGTGCTGGCTAACAGGCTACAGCATCCAAACCCAAAACTGCAATCCCACTGGCAGTAACAGAGCTTGGATTCTAGCCAGTTAATATTCTAATTGTTTAATTATAAGCTTCCAGTTCTTCACTGTTAGATCAAAAGGCCAAAAATAATGATAACCAGCATTTCTGCCTGTTTGATAGGAGCCAGGATGCACACAGCACAGCATCCCAGGCACCACGAGCTACCCAACCACTGCATTAGCAGCTTGAACTCTTGATAATGGCAGATTATCTTTAATATAATACTCCTTAGGAAGTAAGCCACCCACCCATTGTCTACAGGTCAAATTCAAACGATTACTATCCCACCACAATGAAGTGCAAAGGACTGACCCGCCCGACCCAGGGCAGGGTGCTGTGAGATATAATTGTATTTCCTTATCTGTGTCTGTTTCCTAACATGGAAAGACTGAGAGCCCCATGACAAGGGAATTTGGCATTACTCACAAGTTGTATCAGGATACAGTGCACGTTAGCGTAAACTCTCCAGCACCGAGATTTCAGAGGTTATTGCAAGGAGCAGATTTGCTCTGAGAGGAGTGGGTTGAGGTTTGGATTTTTAAGGGAAGTGACAAATAATACTCCATAAGCATCTCCCTCATTCTGGAGAACATGGCAAGAATTCTTCTCGTTATTGAAGAGCATGTATGGACATCTGTGTTCACATCATAAGGCATTCAGAGGAGAAAAATGACTCTCTCTCTATCCTGGTGACAGTCTCTGCATGTTTTCTAAAGCATTATTTTAATAAAAAAGTCAGGTCTATCACACGCTTACAGTTCTGCAGTGTTTAAATACATGTTCTTAAGTAAGCACGGAAATAAAAGTGTCACCTCCTCTCAGTCCTCTGAAAGTACATTATAATAACAAGGCATCTCAGTCTCCTGTTATAAAATTATTATTTCCATACAGAATCTGTTTATTCATTTAATTATCTCTTTAAAACCTGGATTTAACCAGCCAGATAAAATCGTTTGTTTACTGTACAAAACTGCAGTGGAATTTTGCCTAGGGACTGAGGGTTGGACTCTTCAGATTCTCTTAGCTTTCATTTGTATGTATTTTATAGCACTTATTTCATTCCAACTTGTGTGAAGCTAAGCCAATCAGATGCCTGCAAGAAATGAGTTTAACCAAATTTCATGATTCGTACACTTTTAGCTGTGCCTTTTTTTTAATTATTAAGAATGACAGTGTGTTGGAGAACAAAGCAAGTAAACCATTTCAGAAAATTTAGTAAAAGTTACCAAAACTAAGTATATGATCTTAATTTAGCAAGACTCAATAAATCATTATACAAATTCATTTATGATTACATTCTACTTGTCTTTAATTTGTTCACTGTTCAACATTAACATTAAACATTGTAAATGTATGCAATATTTATATAAAATTAAATAACAATATTGGAAAAATAAATACACTTTTACATAAATACATAAATCCATACTGCTGAAAAGTTTCAGCTAATACTATACTCTTGTTTCAAAAGTGACCAAAAAAATATGGTAGTGACACTCCATCCAAACAGATGAAGTACGTACAGCTACAGAATGATGTTTGCAACCGATGACAGAGCTAAAACAAATCAGGTGCTTCCAACTAACGAAAAAATTTGGACGTTGCTACCTACAGTAGTAGCACGAGGTAGACACACACGTAGAGCATTTTGCAGGAGGGACATGACGCCCTGTTGACCCCATAGATAAAATGCAGTCTTCAAACAGCTCCAGGGTCCCCTACGTCAGAGCCAAATGACACTTGGGTAGCAAGACCTGAAAAACCGAGTCACTTCGTGGCAGTGACTGGAGCTGGGCTCGGTGACCCCTGCGCTGGGAAGGGGAGTGAGGGGGTGCTGAGCACCAGGGTCTACATCCCCGAGGGGAGACGCTGCGGGAGGGATGCCCCTGCCCTGACGTCCCAGCTCTTCCCAGGAGACCGAGCGAGGGACAACCCACCAAGGTTAATACAGGCAAGAGATTTAGTAGAGACAAAGGATTTTTTTCTGGGTAAAAAAGAACAACAAAATACAGGACTGCATCCTGCATTAGGAGTGCACCCTGCATTTTAAGCAGAGGAGCAGACGCAGCCCTCCAGCCTGCTGCTCAGCAGCTGTGAAGAGGCTGAATGCTGAGTGACACTAAAATGCAACACAACTCTGTCCACGCCTGTGGTTCTTGCAAACGTCCCAGCACGGGTAACAAAGGCTCGCAGCACTTCTCAGCTGGTAATGCTGCGAGAGAGCCGCCGCACGCATTGCTAGTTCTGCTTAGCTCGCCTCGCTCATTTGTAGCACCAACTATCAGTGTACAAGTGATACATTAGCACCTCAAATCAAACATTTCATATCACTGTCCCTTGTACTGGTGAAGCACCATATGAACACTAGTCCAACAGTTTTATGGCTATTGCATATCACTGAGGTACGAGAAAAATATTGAGAAACGTAACTGAAGGCATCCGTGTCACTGAAGCATCCACAGAAACCAGTGAGGTTATGTTCTAGCAAAACGACTTTTCAATCAAACCATGACAATTCAGGAAGTCCGATACATTATAAAAGAAAAAAGGCCTCTTTGTAAAGTGCTTTTGAGTCAAATTATCTTTTTTCTTCCTTTTTAAAATCTTCTTGAAAAGTTGTTATAGCAAAACACCCACTAAAAGTCGACATTTGTTTGAAGGCCACTACAAAATGGGCAGGTCCGTGGTTTCCAGCGCATCAGAGGTGCCCCATGCGGCACTCACGCCGGCACGGGGGCTGCTGCTCTGGGCAGGGAAAATTTTGAAGCCACAGGACTCAAAACAAAATCTTAGATCCTGGCTCAGGATCTGAAGCCACTGCAAGAGCATCTCTGTAGAGGAATCCCAGCCAGACAAACTCTCCAACAGCAGAGAGATGGATGAGGATCACTTACAGGTGCCTCTGCACAGTGCATCACACTCATGTTTTATATGGGAGCAGAAATACAGCACAGGTGTGAATGCACACGTTTCTATGTAAGTGTGAGTGGGGCGGCTAGCGACATGCACATGCATCTATACACACTTGTACCTGCAAGGAAGTTGATGCCATTTAGGACAGTTTTTTCCCCTGTCGGCTTGTGTTTGGCAGAGAACTGGCAACTTGTAAACCAGTAGGCACACAGTGCAGTGTTGCCATGGAATATCAGCACAATTTAACTTCGATGCAAAGGTACTGCTTAAATGCCAGGTTTAAATCCGTATGCAAAGGACTCCGTGAGAACCAAGACTCGTAATGCACAGCACTTGCACGGTGTAGCAAAATGGACAAAGTTGACTACTTAGCAGAAAGTGCCTTTTAAATTAAAGGATGTGAGCTCCCCTAATGTAAGCCCTTCCTGAACAGGTGTTATTGTGAATATGTAATCAATAATCCTCTTTAAGTGCAGTTTTAAGACATGAAGCATTAGCACCTTGGTTTGAAGCAAGTTAAATTGGTTGTTATGGGATATCCACAAAATGGTTCACAAAGAGAAAGAGTTTATGGCCGTACCGAGCTCCAAGGACCAGCGCTCCAGGCAGCATCTCTAGGACAGTCCTGCACATTGCACTGCTCTCTGTCCGGTGGCTTGTCAAGGATTTCGCAGCTCAGATCTGTAAACCTTTCTCCGTTGGGGCGCTGACACACCACGAGCCGTGTTCTTGTCCCTGCCCCACATGGCTTTGTGCACTGGAAGTCAGCAGAGGACAGAGGATCACCACCCGGGCACGCACAACTCTCTCAAGCCCCAGGGTTGTTTCTGTTCCCACATCACCCTCTCCAGCCACGTCCCCCTTGGCAGATGAGGCATCAGCTTCTCTCTCCCCAAAGCCATTCACGCTGCTCCACAATGAAATTTCCAGACCCACCAGGATTATCTGAGGTTAGCATCTCCAATTGCTCATCTTGGATGAGTTTTCAGAATGGAGCAGTGTTTTTATAACAAAGAAAGGCCTTCGGTTGAACTAGACATATCTTAAAAAAAGAAACCTCAACTTCTGTTTCCAGGCAAAAGCAAATTCTACAAATGTTTCCCATGACAAATGGAATCAATACCACCCAGCAGTTACTAGGGTTCACTCATTTACCAGAGGCTCCCTTTCATGCTCCAATATTCCTAATTTCTAACCACGATGTCTCCCTCCTCCCCCATTTCTCAGCTGCCCCCTAGCAAAACCTTTCCCTACGCAGGGAGGACAGGATTAAGGGTGCACTCACCTCTCCCCAGTTGCCGTAAGCCCACTGAGGACAGGGGCCGGACTCGCATGATCTCTGCTCCATGGGTTTGGTTTTCTCATCGCAGTTATTCGCGGTGTATCCATTTTCATCCTGGCACACCACGACCCGCCGCTGGAACCCCCCCGCACACGTGCTAGAACACTGCAAGACACAATTGCCCATAGCTTCTCTGAGTCCAGGAATAATTGAGAACTCCCTGCTCCTTCCCAGCGCGCTGCGCTGTGGGAATGCACAGCTAGAAATGTAATACAGCTAACAGGCATTATTAACTTCAAAACTCTGCTATTACTAATAGCAGTGCAATGGCTTAGGTGCTGACTAGGCAAAGAAAATAAACACGAGCCTGGTTTTGAGCAGGTGAGTAATCCCCCCTGCCTTTAACACAGTGTTTAACATCACATTCGTGCTTAATTCCCTTTAGAGACTTCCATGATAAAGTGCTTCAAACTGGCTGGGGGGGGGGGTGAGGAGCTGGCATTAAGGCTCTGTAGTGCTTTGGCAGCAGCTCTGCACAGCTGTAAATGCCCCAGGAGGCAGCCAAGAAACAGAGGCTGGCTTTTGCCTTACGGAAAATGATGCTATCTGCAGGGAGAGCCTGGACGATGTGTGCTGTGAGAGGATGAGAAGCAATGCCTTCACCCTGCTGCAGCACTGGGGGGAGCGAGCACAGAGCAGAAGGCAGGGAGAGAAGCCTCTCTTTTCCCTGCATGCTGATGTTAATAATAACAGTAATAAGTAATAATAATAAGCCTCAATTAGGCCATGAAAAATAAACAGAAATAATAAAATCCTGGCACTTACAGCACCCCACGGACCGATTCTCCACTGATTGCCTCCCGGTATATGTGCTCGGTTTCGGTTGGGGCTGCCTCCGGGGTGCAGTTTCAGGCGATGATCCGGATAGAGGAAAGGGTGGATGGGCCTGCCGTAGTCGTGGCTGTTTGGATGACAAGGAGACATGGAGCAGTCTTGCTCGGTGGCAGGGAGGTCGTCTGGATCGCACTCACTCCTGTCCACCAGCTGGTCACTGTAATTGATGCAGATCACTTGTCGCGTTGCCTTACCTTGACCACAAGTCACTGAGCACTGTATTACAGTGGGAAAAGGAGACAGTCACATTTCCAGCTTTGAACACCAGACCGACCGCTATCACTAACAAAGAACAGCTGAAAACCTTAATCTCCCCATTTATAAAGGGCCAAGCACGACAGATTAACAAAGTCTATTTCCAGCATCCAGATCTACAAGGCTCTCCCTGAGAGAGGCAGTGATGCTTACAGAGCTCCACTCCAAGGCCTTCCACTGCCCGCACGGCGTCACAGTGCACATTTCTGTGGCTGATGGCTTCGGCAGGTGGGAACAGGCAGACTCATCAGCCACCGAGCCCTGATCATCCCGACAGCTGACGTATCTCATCCGCGTCCCTTTCCCACACGTTGCGGAGCACTAGGGAAGAGCAAAAAGCACTCCACTAGAAAGCTTCCTGTTATATGCTACAAGGGCTTTGGAACACAAAGCTAGTCAAATGTACTTAAAAATATCACAGCATCTACTGTAAAATAATCTTGAAAGTATTACGACACACACTTACTGGTGTCCAGGATCCAAATCTCCACTGAGTCCTGTGAATGCCTGATACAGATCTCTTGGCTTCGGGACTGTTTGGATGGGGAGGACATGCTGCTATCTCACAGTCCTGTAAGGGAAATACAGGGGGGAAATAAAGCAAGCGATGAAGAATTTGCAAATGCTTCAGTTAAACCACCTTTTCTTCAAATGTTTTCTTCTTGTATGTTCCTGCTGAATCAGCGAAGTTTGGAATCAGTGCCCCAAAGGTTTCATATGCAGCACCTCAGTGGACTTTTAAGTTATTACAAACTCTAAAATTGGGATCCTCACAAATAAGTGCCATCTTCATGCATTAAAACCAGATGTTTTGAGGCAAGAGATGAAAGTTCATTAAGAGAGCTCTGGTATGAAGGCATATCTACAAAGCAGCAGCTTTGTCTCCCTTCAAAGCTCTCAAACTCTGGTCAGTGCAAGACCTGTAACCTACTTAACAAAGGCTATGTTTTTGAGCTGACTGCAGCCCTCTGGCTCCTCATAGCCCACAAGAGTGCCCATAGCCCACCAGACTGCCCATAGCCACATGCTGATCTTCTCCACACACTGAGTGAAGGTTTGGGGACGGAAATGTCATCTTCAGCCTTGGCACACTGCCTCGCAGGGAGCTCCGGTCCTTTCTGACCCTCCTGGGAGGTCTGGCAATAGAAGTAACGGACAGCCAGGACTTGACTCCATGAGCCTACAAGTACTTAGTGCCAAACAGGAAATTAAAGTTGATCTCCACTACAAGAGAGATATCACCCGGCCCTTGAAAAGTGGCCTAAGTCGTTTCCACATCACTATGATTTGACCTGCACTGGAGATGTGCGTGCTGAACGGTCCCATAGTGTTACTGATGCCAGGTGGCACGGGAACAGCAGGATTTACCTGGGTGTCTGTTGGCCTGGTTGCAGCATTGCACTCGTTATCATCCACCACTGACACGTAGGTGCCCACGACACACTTCACCGCTCTCATCTGGTAGCCTTGGCCACAGGTCGCTGTGCACTGGGAGAGGGCAGACGGGAGAAGTGCTGGGTCTGAGTAGCTGCTGCGGTTAGAGACCGTTAACCAGCCCAGCCCGTGTTTAGGCACATAGCACAAACAGCAAAAATAAAACCCAGCTTCCCTTCTGCTTTCTCTCTACGCGTTTCAGCTTTAAATTAGGTCAAAATTTTAATTCACTGCGCTCATCAGAGCCTCACACGCTTCACTTACTGTCCTCAGGAATGAAGGTGTGAGCGTTTAAATGATTTGCTCTTCTGCACACAGTAAATCACAGCTTCGTAGAAGCTGCACCATATCCTTCTTTAAAACTGGTTGTGGAGCCCCACAGTACCACAAACAGCTAATGAATATTTTTGCTGATGGGCAATAAGTCTGGCTGGGACAACTGGCTTTGCTGCTGCCTTTTTTGTTTGTTTGTTTGTTTTTAAGTCAAAAGTTAATAGCTTTGTGGAAAAGAAGATGTCAGAACACTCTGGGAGAAATGAACAACTTGCATTTGAACAGAAAAAGAAAATCCTCCCCAGAAACTGGAAAACATTAAAAGCAACAACCACTACTCAGTGGGAGCAGCTTTTTTTTGGTGAAAATTAGGCCACATATTTATGTGCCTAAATATGGATTTAGAAGTGTACCCTTAGCAACCCTTTTTTGAAAATCATGACCAATTTAGTGCTGTTATTGCTTCTCCCAAGCGAATGGAGGGTGGGCACATCTGTGTGTGCAAATCCATCCATGCAGTTAACATCACTGGGATGAATCCTTAGTGGAGGTACCTGGCCCCAGGGCCCCACTTGCCACGCCGCACACTCCTGCTGCTGGCATGTCTGCACCGACTCCGGCTTTGTTTCGGGGTCGCAAAACCTGTCGTTTAACCGATCTTCTCCAAACTGGCACCAGGTCTGGCGGTGCTTGTGCCCTTTCCCACAGGTGACCAGGCACTGCAAGGAGGAAAATGTGAGCTCAGGTGGTGCCCAGGCAGCACCTCCCTGGAGCCTGAAAACAGACCCAAAAACATCACTTGAACGCTGCTGGAAAGATGGTTTTAGCCAAACACCACAAGCACTGGAAAACACGTGAGTGTATTGCAGTGGCATGGGGCTGCTGGTAAGCAAGGAGAGCACAGCCGTACGGGGAAATGCACCAATGACAGTGTGAGTCCATGGAGGCTCTTCATTTTCACTAAACTCAACAAATGGTTAAATCCTGCTGTAAGACTGATTTAAAAGTGCCTCAAAATCAGGGTCCACGTACCATACCCTGGCATAACATAGCCTCATGGCTACTTTCATTATTATATATATATTTTTCAAACAGTAGTTTTTCCAATGTGCCAAAGGCCAAGGAGAAAAGCACATCAGATGTGAGAGCCAAGCAGGATGGCCAGGATGAGACAGAGACAACGATGCTTTCCCCGCTGCCAAGGCAGATATAACCTGGCTCCAGGGATGCCTACATCTTCCAGGAGCCCCTAGCAGCTGTGAGATGTAGGGCAAAGCTGCAACACTGCCCTCCGGGGCTTTGGTAGAACACAACAGCATACCAAAGGCTCGCAAAAGCAAAGCATACTTGCTTGATTCTGAGCGTGCATGATAAAGTTGTGTGTGAGTGCCTCTTCCAGCATCTCTTCCATTGCCACAGCACTCATTCCAGCAGACACATTTTGTGGAGAACAATGGTCAGTTAACGGTCTCCATTTCCACTTAATTTCTTTCATTATTTCTTAAAGTGATACATTAATAAAAATGAGAGCTACTTGGCCACAAAGGTGATGAGCAGCCTTTGAAGACTACTTCCTACATCCCCAGTCCTGCTGCAGGGAAAGCTAAGGTACAGCTTTGTTGCATTATGAAGGACACCAGCTGCAGTGAAAGTAGTAATGGTAACAAGAGGCAGGGAGAGGGCTGAGCAAGATATTAGTAGGGTGAAATCCTTCCCTGCAGCGGCAGCCAGAGCTGACAGGGCATGGCACTCAGGCAATGCACACAACACAACGGGGATGAGCAGAAGAAGAGGGGATGTCTCTCTGCTGGCAGCAGTCCACTGATGTGAGCCCACCATCCCTTACCTCGGACCAGTCGCCGGTTTTCCATTGGGGGCACAAGAAGTCGCTGCAGCGCTGCACCGTCAGCTTCTCCTGCTGACTGCACTTGCTGTCGTCCAGGACGTCGTTGTAGGTGTTGACGCACATGGCCCGCCGCCTCCGCGTGCCCCCGCCACAGCTCTTGGAGCACTGCAAAGAGGAAGCACTAAGCAAGCGTGCTCCGCAGCCCTGTCACAGGCCCAGAGCCCGTTCATCTCCTCCTTTCTTGCAGTCAGGATTACAAAGAGACAGCGGAAAACCTACACAAGAACAATTTGTACTGCAAGTAACAGGCTATTACTTTATATATTCCTTTAAAAATCCAATCTCGCTAAGCTTAATAAAATCTTGCAGCAATGGGTTTCACAAATTCATCTCAGGTTATAACCCCATTATTACTTTTACAAGTGTTGCCTTTCAGTTCCTCCCGATGGCTGATGCTTGTTCTCATTTTACAAGAGATTAATTCCCTCTCCCCAGCCTGCCCTCCCTTCCCCATGCCCTCCCTGGAAAGCCCCAGGGCTCATCGTTCTCTCGGTGCCGGTTCTGCACTCAGGGATATCCTTGCCCAGCATCCTGCTTAAAGCAGTAAAGGGGACAAATTTCCTCTGATAGCAACACATCTTCCCAGCAGCATGGCTGGCTTTGATGGGAGCACACAGCCTGCGGCGCTTCATGTAACAGACAGACCTCTCTGGACGTTTAAAAGCATACATTAATTGCAGAGGAAAATAAGAAGCATTGGGCTCATTTGCACTGCAGCGCCCTCCAGAAACATCAGTGAGAGCAGAATGGCTGTGGCCGACTTTCACAGCTGTCTGTAAAGCAAATAAACCCCAAGTGAAGAGGCGAGGGAGGCAGGCCTTACCTCGGTCCAGGCGGAGTACCGCCACCCTCCCACGTTACAGTCTCCCGTGCACTTCTCCCTTGTGCTCGGCTTGGGCTGGCTGCTGCAGAAGCGGTCGTCGACCTTCTCCGTCTTCCCCTCCAGCCTGTTGTACTTGGAGCAGTAGATCTCCAGGGTGCGGTACCCTAGCCCGCACTGCGCCGTGCACTCGCTCCTCCTCGCGATGTGCCACCTGAGATGGGGAAAGCAAGCGTCAGCCCCGGCGCCACAAAAACCCGCGAGGGGATTGGAACAGCGTTCCTAAATGGAAAGTTCTGACTCTTCCAAATGCTCTGTGGTCTCCAAGCACTCCAGAAATATTAGGCAATGACCCCTGGCATTACTTCTTGGAGGGAAGGAGCAGTCCCCAGCTCCTCCATAGAGAAACGAAGCCATGCTGTAGCCCTGTGGGGAGGAAGTCCATGGCCACGCACAGAGCAGCGCTTTGACAGCTGCCTACATTCCAGAGCAGCAGAGCCTCCTCAGCCACTAAAAAATGGAAGCTGATATCAAAACACAGCATCAGAAAGTGACCTGAACAGGCTGAAAAGGTGTGAAAAGTCACTGCACATGGTGTGATGCCTTCACAAAAGCTTCAGCTCCCTGAAGTGCAAGCTGCCACAAGGCACCCAAGGCCCAGAGGGATTAGGGCCAGCAGGGATTAGGGGCACTCCTTCCAGCCAGTAGGGACTCCCAGCCTGTTCCTGCTTCCCAGGATGGGCAGTATGGGGAGCTCCCAAGGCCTGCATGGGGATGTTTTTGGGAAGTAGAGCCCCTGCTTCCCCAGCTGGGTCAGCGGGGCCTGCGAGCACCCTGCCCCTGTCAGGGGCAGCTCCCGGGGAAGGTGGCGGTAACATCCCTGTGGGGCCTGGGGACCTCTGGTCACTACCACCGCATGTGCAACTGCACAGCCCCGCTCCTAAGCCCAGAGAGCGACCACAGCAAAGCCAGGAGAAGAATAAGATCAAGGGGATTTGGAGTCAATAGCAATCACAGGAGCCCTCGCATCCCTGTCCGCTTTTCAAACTTGGGCATTTCCCCTTCTCAAGTTTCCAACCTGTCGCAATGGCAACAGCTGTTACCGCGACAACCCAGCCTGCAGCAGCTCCGCAGCCGGCTGTTTTCACCCCAGATTTAACAAAGCAAGAGAAACCCCTCAGAAAACCCGGCAATGCAAACTGAATCACCAGCAGCCGCTTAATGCCACCACATTTAAGCTCCCGAAAGGAAAACAGATTGCTGCTTAAAGGAAAATGGGTTGCGATGACTTAGGCCACACTCCATCAATTCCAGCTCGCCAGGAGTTGTCTGGGGACAGCCCCAAACCCACTCCACACTTAAGCTCACTCCTCACTTTAAGCAAACGATGATAAATCCAAGCCTTAGTGACCCTTTTGCTTTGAGCACATTTTTTCTTATTTGCAGGCTGTTTGTAGAACAGCGCTGAGCATTTTCTCATCTAACAGATGAGAATTTCAAGCACTGTGCTGCACAATGAGATTTTTCACCTTTATGTGATTGTTTAAAAATTTATTTTATAGTTAACACTAATTTAATTCAACATGAGAAACCTGCAAACGTAGAAAAGTGCCTCCCAAAACACAGCTGGTGGGCATCAACCCCTCTTGGTTGACAGGGAGGCAACTGTTAATCCTTTTTTTTGGTTGTTTTTTTAAAAATTAAGACAGGCTGCTGAGAAAAGGGATTAAGGACAGAGGTGAAAGGGAAGAGGAGTAAACAATAAATATATGATGTAATGTATATACATGACTGAGTAGAGTGCACCTTAATTCACACTCCGTGCCACAAGGCTCAGTTATCGGGTCAGGCTGGGGAATTCGATCACATCTTTGGTCTGACACCGTGAGCTGATCCGACTCCCTTGTACACACAGGTTTCCTTTTTCGTTCTCCTACACAGGAAGCAAAAACAAAAACAAAAAACAAAAAAACATTGTTTGAGACATAGGATAGCCATCAAATCAGTTGTTTCTCTACCTCCTTTGAAAGCAGTATTTAAGAAACATTTAATTATGCTTTCAAAATCTTTCAGAAACAGATGTACAGGAGGATCAGGGGCAGGAGAGCTGCAGGGTGCTGCACTGCATTGAGCAGGATTTGCATATGTAGCTGGGAACTGCTGGGTGATAGACCCAAACCAGACACCCAGAACCTTTTGCACCCTTAGGCAATGCACAACCTTTTTGGTGCTCCAGCTGCCACATCTGCAAACCAGGCTGCAGGACTTACCTAGCTCAGAGGTGGCTCTGAGGGTTCCCTGCTTTGCAACTGGAAAGCAGCAGTGCAGTGCTACCCCTTGCAAGCTGGTACGGGGCACCACAGGCAACCTACTGCTGTGGCCAGGGAAATGTTCAAGCCCATAATGTGAAAGTCTCCAAGGAAACAAATGGAGAAGGATTCATCAGGGCTGCCGAGATCCTAGATGAACCCACTGCATCTTCTTTAAAGCCTTCCCAAGCACCTACCTTGGCAGAGCTTACTGCAGGGCTGCCAGGGGCCATAGGCATTCCAGTAAAACTGCTGAGGTTTGTCTTCAATGGGGATATTAAAAGTGTAACGAACGTCAGGATTGTACAAATTGCCCACTGATAAAACCTGAGAGGAAAAAGGGATAAAACAGAGTAAACTAACAGACTTCACAACCTACTGTTTACAGTCCAATAACGCTCGGCAGACTTTTCCACACGCACAACATATACTTCACCTGAAGTGTTATCTCTTGCTCAATCCGATCTGTAGAATTAATCCTTTCAACAGTATTATCCGATCCGCTGTATTCGATCACAGCATTCCCAACTTTGATTTCCCTTTTAAACATACTGACGACAAAGTCTCCATTTAATATAAAGTCTCCTTGACTGTTAGATAAGGCTGCATAGGTGCAAAAAACAAGAACTAAAGACGCAGAATTAACTCAGAGGTACATAATAACGTGGGTCATGCGCTTTCAGTGCTCCCTTCCACTGGATTTGGAGGAAAAGTCAACTGGCACTCTTAAACGAAAGGGATGTAAAGAGCAGCAGAGGTCTTACAGACTTTGTGCCTACTCCTTTTTCCACTGGAAGCCTCATTAAAATGAAGGCTGAATGCCTGAAGGTGTTCCTAAACAGTTCACCCATAACCCAGAGCGAAGAGACACCGAACAGGCGTGCCAGGCAGGCTGCTGTGGGCAGTCTGGATCCCAAGTGTAATGCAAAAATAGTTCTGCCCAAACCTTTTGGTCACCGTGCAGATAGAGTGACTTTCATGTTGCTTCCAGGTGTGTTCTTAAGGTACATTTCTGTGCCTAAACTTCATTTTCCAGTGGATAATTACACGGAGTTTGGTCAGCATCTCCCTCCCTCCTCCCCTCTTACTTTTTTATTATTCCAAATCTTAAGGTATGTGAAAGCACCAAAGGCTTAAAGCCTAAATGCTTTGTAAAAGGAACAGTTTCCTGAAAACAGCAGTCTGCTGCACAACTTCACACTAATGCGATTATGTAGCTAATTTCCTAAGTTAGTTTCCCCACCATTTCACCCATCACAGCTACATTACTACAAAGCCTCTGTACTGAAAAAATCCGAACTTAACACCAAAACACCGAAGGGAAGGCTTTTACACCAAATGAGGAGAGATAATGAAGCAAAACATTGGTTGGTTGCAAACAGTTGTAGATGGAGAAAAACTTAGAAAGCAGACTCTATACTTAACCAAATTCCATACTTTGGAGGCTTTAATGTCATTAGGCAGTAGTAAAACTCATTAAAAGATTCCTTCCCACTTACTGTATCTTCCCCCAACAGTAGGTACGCTTGGACTTGATGACAACATCAAATTCCTCCTAAATTGTTAAGAAACTACAGGGTTCACAGTACTGAGGGCCCAAGATTTCACACTCAGTGAGCTGCAAAATAAGTGGACACATGCACGCTTCTCATTTGCTTCTCTTCAGGCCTAATATGAAGAGATGCTTTCCCAGCAATATTAAAGCAACATTAAAGAAGATTTGACTTCATTGCTTCCCAAGAAGATTAAGGGCCCTCCAAGAAGAGTTGAGAAGTTCTTTGAGGCTCCTTCTGGGGTGAGCCACTCTGAATAGGCACGGGGAGGATTGCTTTTCTAGAAAAGAGGAATGATGAAACCTCTCTCCCTCCCCCAGAAAGCTAACACCCCTCAGTGGGGTTTTCTGATGTGCATACCCGCTGCCCCATTTTGGTGCATTGCTGTGAAACCAAGGGCTATGGCAGCGCAGGGACAGTCTGGGAATTGGCGGGGCAGTTTTTGCTGACATAAAGGGTCTGGAGACATGTACAGCCTTTCAGAGCAACAGCCCGAACTGCACGATAGTCTCCTCTACCTGCTTCCCAAGTGGCACAAAGAGAGCAGCTTTTTCACCCCTGCCTGGACTAGGAACCTCCAATCCTGTTCCTAATGCACCCAGTTACCCTGAGCATTTAGGCTAAGCCCCACATTTTGGGAAAAGGTGCAACAACTCATGGATATTGCTGTCTCTTCAAGCCTCTCTTCAGTCTGTGGGAGTTGTGTCCCTCTTTTTGAAGGACACAGCTCACTCTCTCTGTGCTGGTGCTGCTCTGCCCAGCTCCTCACTACCCTTGGAGCAAAGATGCTCCCCTCTGCACACTCCTTTCCCAAAGTACGCATGGAAATCACCAAAAAGCAGCAGCACCAGCCTGTTTTGCCAAGCTGTCTTTGCAAAACGAGGTGCAGTGAGCTCAGAGATCTAATAAATAAGTGACCCTGAGCGGCTGGAGCCAGGCATGGGGTGTGCAGAGGAGGGGACGCAGAGCCAGAGCAGCCGGCCTCCGCCACGGGCTGCCAGCAGGCTCTGAGGGACATGGACAGGACTTGCTGGCAAACCCAGCCTGCTGCCAGCAGGAGTACAGTCAGCCACAACATGTTGCCTCCTCTACTGAGCCCAAGAAGGTCTTGCTACAGATCACTGCCTGGCATGGTGAAAAAAAAACACGTGGCCATGCTAAAAGCTATGTGCATGCAGGCGACTGGTCTAACACAATACTGTAAGCATTCTTCATCTTGCTCTAGAGACATGCCCACAGGTTAGAGAAAACACTCTCTATGAATAGCCAACAGCCACAGGCCAAAGTATGGTTAGGTCTAAATCAAACCAACTTCCTTGGTGCATTTCCTTACAGTTAGATACCATTGGCTGGCATGGACAAGAAAGGCTCAGTTTAAGTGAAATCAGAATTATTATTCTGATACTGCAATAGAAAATACTTCCTACCCACATCTTTCTAGGTATGTCATATTTACTGCCCAGCCAAGGCATGGTGACAGCAGAGGAGTATTAATTTGCAATGAAGACTCCATCCGAAGTCCCAAGTCTGGCTGCTCCCCAGCATTGCGCCTCTGCTCCCACCCCACAGCCTGGACTTGATCGTCCCTCCTAGCCCCAGAGACCCTGCAAGGGGATGCTTCCCATCACCTGAGAGCCTCCCAGACTTTGCTGCAAGGATGGCAAAAGCAAAGAGCAGGAGCAGGATGAGGCTGAATGTACTTGGCTGACGTACAAGATATATTCTCGGTAAGAAAACCTCCTTTAAATTAATTCTTCATCTCCCTTAGCAGAGAGCAGCCAGTAGATGTATCAACATGACCAGAAAACAGAGCCAAACTCGGGACTGAAAGACGCACTGCAACTCACCCAGATAGTTGTCATCCTCTGGTTTCCCTGAGTAACTGTGCTGACGCACATCAATATTTGTTGCACCAGCTGGGATGCGGACCACAACGTTATAGCCTAGAACAGATTTAACACCAAGTCTATTACACAGGCATTTCATTTGCTTTTTATGGGGGGAAGGGAGATGAGCAAAATTACCTCACATTACACAACCCAAT
Source organism: Heteronetta atricapilla (assembly GCA_011075105.1). Lineage (NCBI taxonomy): Eukaryota > Metazoa > Chordata > Aves > Anseriformes > Anatidae > Heteronetta > Heteronetta atricapilla. The sequence continues at coordinate 14,888,717 of CM021742.1, forward strand.
ACTCTTCATTTAGGGATAGCGTAAATAGATACAAACTGGAATTTGCTATAGCTAGAATTATTTCGCATCTTCCATCGGTGTTTTTGTAGATTAAGTGTGGTAATGGCTTTTATAGACCCGCATTTTTCACGATAAAGTTTTTAGCAACAGATTCTTACCATAATGCACCGTGTTAAATGTGCCCGCAACAGTTTTGCATGAAGAATTATCCCCACCACAAACACCACATTTATCTCTTCTCGCTTTAGAATTCAGCACATGATCACATCCAGCTTGCTTTAAGAGAAAAAAAATTGAAAAACGAGATTGAGCAAACGCAGACTGGAACAGCACTTACAAACCTCCAAATTAAGCCCCACAAAAGCTTTGTGTGGAGAAGGCTGCTGCGGGACAAATTGCTTTGCTTCCCCACGTTTCTGTGTTGATTTACAGCGCGGCCATCCCATACTGGTTACAAACAAAAAGCAAGACTCGGAAGCACCAGTTGCACCAGGCAGTGCCTTAGCTGGAGAAGGCTTCTTGCAATTCGTCTTTCTCATTGAGAAAAGCGCTGCCCGGCTGCACAAAATGGAGACCATAATTGCAAAGGGAAGGGAAGATCATTACCCGGCAGAGGCCCTGCACGCAGATGTCGTTGGTGTCGGGGCCACAGGGCGTCCCGTCGATGACGCGGTCCCGCAGCTGGTAATACGCCGTGTTCCCCGCCACGCGGCAGAACAGCTTGCACCGATCCTTCATCAGGACTGGGGAGGGAGGAAGACCAGGAGAATGTTACCCACTTGCCATCACCCCGATGGGCCACCCGGAGGAAGGAGCCCGGTCCCCATCACTTACTGCCGCTGTATTTGGGCACCCAGCGCACGTTGGTGGGCAGCCCATTGATGTTGAAGTGCTTCCCGTCGAAGTCAGCGCACTGCTCGTCCCGGAAATCCTTCTTCAGCTTCGAGCAGGGCTCAGTGTTGCAGGACTTAAATTTCATTCGGCGCCCCACACAATACTTCCCACCATTTTTAGGCCTGCAGGAGCAAGGGAAGAGAAGCTGGCTGCACTGTCCCATCAGGGCTGCACTTACCGGTGCCTCCTGCATCGGTTTCACCTCTCCTCCTGATCTCCAGACCCTGCCTCGGCCTCCTGCCTCCGACCTCCATCCCCAGCAAGCTTCTGCACGTGGGATGTGGCACAGCAGGAAGGTTTTGTCTTATTAAAAGACAAAACGGAACATATAAATGATGCTAAAAAGGGATGGAAAAAAGGAGTATTTGCCCTCCACAGCTGCAGTAAGAGAAGAAAGAGCAGCACTTTTCTCCCCAGCTGGGGGTTAAGCTTCATGCTGAAGGGGAAGGACCACCCCTTCACAACCTCATCTTCCCTATAGATTTGGAGGGTTTGCCTCTGATCTACTGGCTTGCAAATAACTGAACATCACAGCAGAGAGCTGCTTCCCTGCGCAGGCTGAAAGGCCAGGCAGCACTTAGAGATTTATAGCCCAAAATTGTAGAAAATGTGACACTAGACACTTTTAAATAACTTCATCTCCACGGGTTCCAAAAAGCACCAAAGACAGCCAATAAAATACTTCACCCCCATTTCATAATAAGACAATCGTAGTATAAACTGGGGAGAGCGTTATCTTCCAAACCACATAAAAGCCAGTGGATAAGCTGGGAGAAATCATCCTTTTAAACTTTTCCAGTCCCAGATTTGGTGCTGTGGTCACATTGCTGCTGTCCTCTGACAGCAAGTAGCGGACAGAAAACCACTGTGTACATACGAGGGTCTCTACACACAGCAAGTCAACAAGCTCCTACAGCTGAACATAACCTTCTGGTGTCTCAAAGTACGGGCAAATCACCCACCTGTGAAGGCCAGCAGTGCCTTTCCTCCCACAAATAACAATTCTTCCCTGATATTTGAAAACTGTATGTGACAAGGAGCAGAGCTCCTGTGAAATCCCTCAGTCCCACCCCCAATACAGCCAGGTATGATTTGTCCTCAGGCACAGCCTGCAGCAGGAGCGCTAACACCAGCTCCACCTGCTCCAAGGGCACCTCTCACATGCTGCCTGGAAACTCAGAGCTGCCACTTGCAAAGCTTTCAGGTGCCTGCAATTAAGTAACAGCGACACAAAGCCCAGCCGACCACGCAGCACTAATCACAGATTTCATTTCACAGGCTGCTCTCAAACTGCTTCCTAGCAGAGTGAGTCTAAACCTGGCTTCTACCAACTCAGCCTGTTCTCCACCTTGGTGTGACAAATAACTTGGACAAATAACTAGCTCCTGCCTGGTCCCCTCCAGCCCCAAAGGGACATCCTGACCATCTCTGGAAGCTTCCTAGCAGCAGCACGCTCCAGACCTTGGTGAGCCAGAATCATCCATGGGGAAGTCAACAGGACTCATCGTTTTTGCTTTGAAAGCATTTATACTGCAGTAGGACTGTTGCAATCTGACAAAGCCTTTAAATAATGCAAACCTCTAACAGAGCTTTTCTTTAAAAAAAAAAAAAAAAAAAAAAAAAGCTTGCAATGATGACACTTTTATGGTAACCACGTTGCTTCCAATACAAATCGGTTTAATTATTATGAGGCTTCTAAATGCTGTTAATTAAAAAGAACGTGCAGGAGCCTTTTTTCATTTTTAAAGAGTATGTCTGACACGATCTGAAGATCCCAAGCTATAGTTTCTTTTTTTCTAGACACGACACATGAGATTGAGATAACATTGAACACATGGGCACACCGCAAACTGAACGATGCTAAAAGTTGCCATCGTGTTACAAACCATCAGCTTGGTAAGCGTGGCAGTAAATCTCCCCACAGCAAGCATTTGGGGCTTAAGCACACTCATTGCAAAAATAGCCCCAAATCACTCTGACAATTTTAGGATGTTTTTAAACCAGTATTGCTTTTCACAGAGTCTGGGTAAACAAAAAGAGCTGACCCTGAAAAATAAATCTGCCTCATATACCACCAATTTTTAGTGCCATGAAGAAAAGCTGGATTCTTCAGCACTGTGTAGTATTTTTATGGATCATCAACACCGTACTGCAGAGATGGGAGGGAAGCAGTGCACACATAGAAACCGCCTGGCTCGGGCTCAGTTTCCCTTATCTCTGACCCATCTATTTTATCAAGTAAGGGCCAGTATGGACCTGCTTCCATTCTGGCATTGCTCCCCTTAAAAACTTCACAGCCCTGCTTTGCTGACCCCTCAGCTGGAGGTCTCCTTCATGCCATCCTAGGAAGCCTTGGGACACCAGCTGCCAGCTCGATCATCCCCACAAGTGCCCACACGGCCCGCTCAGACAGCTCCCAGCACAGGTACAGACTTGGGTGATGGACTAAAATGCAGACATGACCCAACTTGCATCCAGAGATAACGCTCACCCATGCGGAGAGGCACTCCCGAACACAGGGCTCCTGGCACTGATATTTTGAGAAATATGCCTTTCCCCCGTAATTCTGTAGCTATGCCTTGCTTGGAGAGCAGGGCTTGCACCACAAACCCTCTACGTGACACGCTGCAGCCCGTGGCTTTGTCAGGACCATCCAGCCTCAAATTCCCAAGGGGCTGCCCTGGTGGGATGGGTCTGGTCTAGAAAACACATTCCTTAAACCTGTGTCTGAACACAGCCTGCTTCCTCTCCAGAGGCTCACAGCCTCCTACAGCCCTGCAAAGAGCTCAGCCGTGCAGGTGTCAGAGCAGCGTGCAGAGGCAGGAGCTGCAGCATGGTACGGGGAGGTCATTCTGAATGCCAGATTTAGCATAATATTTTATTGGCATGCAAGATGCCCCCCCAGACCCCGGTGCAGAGAAAAAGCTTTAAAAAAAGGGAAACAGTCTTTGAATATAAAAGACTTGAAATGTGTTACTCCAGGCTGGTTTTGCTGCTTTCAACAAAGCACAAAAAGCAGAGACGAGACCTGCTCTGTACATTTTTGAGGTAATTTGAAAAGCAAGAGAGGCAGGCATGTTTTATTCTCACCTCATTCACTTGCATCATCTCAGCACCATGCTAATGGGAAGGCGGATAGTGGGAGCCCACGCTACGATGACATATTTTGGGGACAAAACAACAGATTCGGCACAAAGCTGTGTGCATGGTGCTACAGCAGATGGCTCCCTGCAGAGCCCTTATGAGGGGTTTGAGAAGGGGCCAGCATCAGGTCCATGGCTCAGGACAAGGAGCTGAAAAATAAACAGTGGGAAGCGCAGGGGATTTCACAGGCAGCTTGGTGTTTAGTGGATAGAGGTGTTTTTGAAAGTCCCAGGCAAAGCGATGTGCCTCACAAAACACCAAGACACAAAACAGACGCTATAAAAGAAGATGGAATTTAAAATTCTTTGGCTAGCCTTTAGGATAAAGGAGATTTTCTATCAGGAAAGCTATCAGTCCAAACAGACGCTGTTCCAGAAAGCAGGAATACATCTCACTGACAGCATCCGAAGGTTTGGCTGCACAGCCATTTCTGTGCGAGGAAAGGCATTTTATTTCTGTGTATCCATGGCTACTGGAAGACCATATGGCACGTGCTGACTCAGCACAGCAAGACGAGAACGCCTTCACACTTGGGTGTTTCTTGGTGTTGTTTTAATTCATGGGCTGGTGTCCGGCTCCATTAGCCTCGCCCCTTCTCTTCCCTTTCGGCACTTGCCCAGCTGAGCTGAGCCAGCCCCTGCTGTCACCGTCACTGTCACCGCAGGCACAAACTCGTCCATCAGCACTCCTCCAACGCGGGCTTCAAAGGCTCGCAGCAGGTTTTGCAGAGGGCTGCAGAAGCCGTCGCGCTGCTGATGGCAATTTCCTCGGCAATAAGCCGTCTGACACCAAAGGCGAGAGAAAAGCACAGCGAGCCTGCGTGGCCTTCTACAGCCCCTTCCTCCAGCCAGCCACCGAGCTGTCTGCCCTCCATCACCTTGCTCTGCCCCAGACCAGAGCCCAGAAAGCATCCTGCCCGCCCCTTCTTGCTCTCGGGGGACAAAAGGAAGCAGAGAAACCAGCACAGCTCACAATTTGTGCAAACACTCTGCTCTCATACCAGTTGCTCAACCCATTGCTAATACTTCACAGGCCACACATTCATCTCCTCGAAGCCGGCGGCCAAATTCCCTCCCATTTCAAATAGCTTGGGATTTTGCGTTCCAGGCTGATGGCAAACATTTTCAAGCACCACTTTTTAATGGGGCACAGATTTCAACTGAGGTTTTGCTAGTCTGCACCAGCTGACACGTACCAGCATAAAGGATCAGCTGCAAAAGCAGCCAAAAACTGCAAAAACATCCAAAGCAGGAGAAAAATGGTAGAAAGCCACATAGAAGATTTGGCCTGCAGGAACAGCTGCAAAAGCAGGGTTGAAATGGTGAAAAATGGATAAATAATGCAGCCCATCTTATCCCCAGACTCCTGCTCTCCATCCAGCATCTTTCTGACCCACAACTTTGAGGAAAGAAAAACACCTCTGGGACCAAGCAGGACCCCAGTTGTACCCGCTGGGAAAACAGGAAGCAATAAGTAAATGCAAATATAACAGCTCTCTTTTTACCCCCATTGAATGGATCCTTTTTTAGGATCTTTACCCCCGAAGAGAGCTGCACATCCCTGTCTCAGCACTTACTCAGGCCGGTTGCACTCCCGTATGGCCGTCTTGATGCCGCCGCCGCAGGTTCTCGAGCACGTCCCGAACGGGCTCCAGGTCCCCCAGGCTCCGTCCACCACCGGCGCCTCTCGCTCCTTGGGCACGCACATCCCAAAGCGGCAGTGCTGCGTGCGGAGAGATGGGGAAGGGTTGCATTGACCAGCCCTGACACCAAAACTCATAAGGCAAGAACTATTCCGTAATGAAAAAAACTGAACTCATTTACTTTTTTATGTCACTTTTTTTTGGGATTATTTTTTGGGAAAAAAATAAAACAGGGCTTGTTTTTAGGAGTTATAGCAGAGCAAACAGCCAGGGATGGCCTCAGGCAGTGATTTACAGGAGGAGGATTGAGGACAACAGCATCCACCAAATACCCCCCATTTGCTGGTGCCGAACAGCACGGCAGAACAGCACGGCAGCGCTCGTGGCACTGGCGTTTGGAAAAGCTGCTTATCTGATTTCCTGGAGAGCAGCAGGAACCGCAGAGCGTCAGGAGAGGAGACAGACCACAGGGAAAAGAAGAGAAAAAATGCAAACCTCTCCACAGATGCACAGAGCCCAGAACAAAAGAGAGAAAGGAAATTTCTAAATCCAAAGGGCAAATTAAAAGAAGAAAAATGAATTTTTCGGTCCAAAGTACTTTTATTATTTATTTTTTTACTCATCCATAACACAGGACTTGCCAAAGCCTGTTCTGTGCTTGTGTTTTCCAGCTCTAATCCTTGTTTTGTTTGGAAAACTGGTTTATATTATCTTGGCAAGCCCCTGTCCCTGATTTTTTATGGCATAAATTGTGTTTCTTCAGGGTGTGTTTGCTAGCACAATTACACAGACTTCTGGGCAGGCAGTACCTAGGGGACAGCCACATTCTGGTGCTGCTGGTCAAAATGGATGGATGAAAAAAATGGCATTTCACTCTCACCGAGCAGTTCTTATTAATGCAGACTGACACCCATGGACATGCCTATCTGCTGGCAAATGCCTAAATCTTTGCAATTATATGAAGCCCAAAAGTTGCAGATTGCACATAGACTAGAAGAGGTTAGAGACTTAAAGGAGAAAACGTGGAGATGCATTGCTAAAATATTCCCTTGTAGTATTTCTCCACACCTGATGATGTTCATGGCAATGGGGTCAAATTTACTGACGTGCCGCATTTTTCCAGCCCCTTAACTAACACCAAAACAAGGTTGCATCAAGACACACCACAAGCTCACCCCCTTTTAGACATCCTTATGAAGCACCTTTAGGGAAAGCTGTCTGGGAAAACAGCAAATGTAGGAGGCTAAAAGACAGGACGGGGACCCCCATGCCAGTCCTGTGCAGGGACAAAGAGGTCCAGTGGCTATCACCAGCGAACAGAAACGCACATCAACAAAGCAGAGCTGTCCCGGCGGAGAACTGCTTGCAGAAATGTTGACGCTCCCAGCTAAATATATAACCGCAGTCATGCTTGGCACCACTGACCCAGAGAAGACAACCGAATAGCTAACTAGTGAATGCACACAGGCTTCGGACCGTGACATGACTTAGATGTCTCCCATCCCATGGTTGAGAATTAACCAGGAAATCACCTACATCTCTTGATTTTATTCAGAATTAGGGGTTTGAGGGTGATAGGAAATCAAGTGGGGGAAAACAAAAAGAGCATCTGTTTTAAATAAGCAGCAAGATTATCTTATGGAAATGCAATGGTGTTTCTTGGAACCACGCTGTGAATAGTCTGGCTGTGCAGCCTTCATGCCTTTTGTATTTTAAAAATAATTTCTATGTTGAATTACAACAGAAAACTAAAAAGTCTGCCAGGGTTCTCTTTCCTATGAGCTTACAGATCAGACAATGAAGAGAATAAAAGACTTTTTGTCTGGAGCAAGTTCAAAATAACTTAAACGGACACAAAGTTGAACAGGAGAGCAATAGCAGGGACAGGAGACACTATAACAGACTTTCCTTTCCTTTGTCTTGCCACAGGAGTCCTAGATAATTCACCAAATCCAGCTCCCATCCATGGGCTGACTTTGGCTGAATAGATTAGCAGGGGGCAGACAAGTGCTGTGAAGCTTCATGCATGCATAACATATACGCTACCTGCTGCCCAGAAGGCAGGAGACAGAAATGATTACTACCCGTCTACTGTTCTTTTACCATTCTTTAAACAAACCTGAAAACCGCAAGAGATAGAGGTCCGAGTTTACGACCCTCTTTATTTCCTTTCTTTGTGGCATGGTGATTTATTTCTCGCCCGTAACGCAGTGGTGCTGTGAAACACTGTAAACCATCGTGACTGGTATTCACCCAAACGCCAGGCTGAGCTTATTCCTTGGGCTAGCGGTATCAAATTCAGTGTCCTCACATGCAAAATATGCATAAGCTAATGCTCCCATGTTGTTTTAGTATCCTTGATTTAAGAATAAATTTAGAGCCTGATTAAATTGACATCCCAGCAGTTTTAGCCAGACTTTTCTCAGCTATTCAGGCTCCCTCATTTCCAAAGATATCTCCATAAAAAAGGCATGGTATTTTCTCCATCTGCCAACCCATATATCATGGGCTTTAAACATGCAGAGTTGAAGTAAGGCATTAGTCAGCAAGCAGCAGTTTGATGGGGCTCCTGGCCACAGCAGAGTACCAAAATAGTGATTTATTCCAAGGAAAAGCACTCCAGACTCACACCTCAGCACTTTACAAGCCCAAGAAAACACTCAGGAGGAGAGAGTTGATGACAATCCAAATTTTAAGCTTGAATTAGATCAACACAGAGATATAAGAATTACTCCATAAAGCCTTTTTTGAGAGTACATTCAAACACCTAAGCATGATTGGACTGTGTTACCCTTTCTTAAGAGCCCCTCTGCTCTCTGCTGAGAAGTTCAGGTCACATTTGTCTAAATTTGTCTAGCCTTGTCAGACTGGCTAAATTTGTGGAGTGAAATGTTTTCCCTTACATAGGCTTTAAGAGCCATGCAGATGTACACGGCCTCTCAGCTAATGCACGCTAACTCCAAGGAAGTGCTAATGTGCTCAACTGCAGATGCCTGAACATCACTCTGGTCCCTATCTGACGGTAACCGAATGCTTGTCTGAACTAAACTGCAGCCCAGATTTTCAGCCTCAAAACAGTCATTTCTGAGCTTCCAGCAGTGACCAGCACTCACAAATGGAGAAGCTGAAGATAACAACGTCTACAGTCAAGGAGACTCCAGGGATGCCTAAATATTGGTGTGCCACTGGCTCCAAAGAGTATCACAGGAATAGGATTTCCAACCACAACTCTAAAGCACATTCTCAGCGACAAAAACAAATGTGTTGACTGCTCTTTTCCATGAGAAAGGAAGGTAAATTGATACAGTGCCTGTTGTTTTGAATGAAATCAGTCAAGTTTTGCTGAACAAATTACTTCTCAGGCACACAAAAGATTAATTACAAAAAAAAAAAAAAGAAGAAAAAAATCACAACCTTTATTTGTTCAGATGAAAATGATTAAAACTAGTTAGGATTTTTCTTCAAAAAATTCAGCAACTCAATAAAAAAGAAAAAAAATTTCCTCCCAACTGCTTTTCTTGAGATCCGGACAACTGAAACCTAAAAACTTGTTCTAGAAACCACAATACTAGAGGGAAGCTAACATTGCACACAGAAATTGAAAGTTTCTATGAATTACTGCCAAAACTGTTCCATACAGAAAATGTCAACCACTTCTATATTTTACTCTGAAGTTGTCAAGATGAGAAGCCAGTTGGCAAATTTACGTTATGCAAAATTACTAATTACTCACATCACATAGGAAATTTCTAATAAAAGCATAGGGAAGCTTTGCAAAAGTTTAATCAAGAGTTCATTCGAGGGCATTAAATTAAAAACTTACAGAAGCACTCCAAAAAGAATACCTGCTTTTAACAAAGTTATACCGAGTAATTTAAATCAAATTGTCAGGGGTAGAGTTGACCCCTGGGTACCAGGCTTAAGACACACGGAGCCGGCTCTGGGCTTCAACACTCGCAGGCAGAAGCTGTGCCCCATTCAGCCATTGGGATTAGGACGATTGTGACTGACACGGGAGATGTACTACAAGGACAAACCACCAGGTATTACAGACCTTTCCAGGCTCACATTCCGTCCCATCTGCCCAGGGTGTGTGCTGGGTACGACATCCTTTGTGCGCGCCGTCAATGTTAATGCACCAAAGTCGCCGGCACTGCATCTGCTTAAGTTATTGAAAACATCAAAATATTACATAAATTCTTCCCATACGCCCTACTGGATAGAGAATCCTTTATGAAATTATCCCCCTAGGATTCGTCTTTAAATCAGAAGCTTGACTCCTGATGTCTCATCCCACCCCTGCAGCCAGCAGAGCCAACAGCCAGCTGCTGGGAGCAGCCTTCGCACCAGTCCCCTGCCCTCTACACCCAACCCTGGGAGCCTTATTTTGCTCTGGCACCACCAGCAAGACCAAGGTGTGGAATTGCACTTACCATGTAGGGGCACACTTGGGATCCAGGTCCAAAAATTAACTCGCACTGCTTATTGACATCATAAATCAGCCCGGGAAGCTGCTGAGGCAAGGCGTAAGTTCTTGATGAAGGCTCATCAAGCAAACACTCCCCGTAACCAGTGCTACAACACAGAGCAGAAGAACGGCATTAAACAGGAGGCAATGAGACCAGAACCCACTGCTGTTTATCTGAGTTAGCCTTAGGGCAGACAGACACCGCATTTACCCTACTGAACACACTACAACAACTGCTGTGGGCTTGAGCAGAGGGGTGTAGGAGGCTGTTTACCCACTCACCACCCCCTCCTGATGCTGTGCTAACCACCATCTACCAAAATGCAGCCAGCTACCCTGGCAAAAGCATGTCTGAGCATGCACGACCTGCACTTAGCTGCCGAGCAAGCACTGATACACATTTAGAAAGAAAATCATTAATTAGCAGAAGAAGCACCCAAGACACCAAACCCCTGGATTTGCCAGGACACCATCAAGGGTCTCACTTTGTTCCCCACCACAACTTGTGAAGGCATCATGGCAAAATGGGCAATCACTGTGCGTCAAACTGACCCGAGGGCTCCTTCAACAGTGTTTCCATGATGGACACTAGTAAGGGCTTTCTCTTGACCTGTGGAGCAGAAATGCAGATGCAATCTGCCTCCCAGAACACAGCTCCGTATCTGGGCCACAGGGCTTGGAAAACTCACTCTTCAGGTTAGAGGAGAACACGCATTCCTTAAAAGCAACATCCACGGGGGAAGACTTATTCCTCCCCTTAGAGACGCCAGTCCTTGCCAGCTTATCACAAGGCTGAACTGGCAGGGACTGGATGCCAGGGCTGCATTCCTGCCCTATGTAAAGGATGTGTGCACACAAATCCCTCTCATTTCCTCCAAGCTCTGCACACCGGGGTTTCAGATTAACTGATGAACCCTGTGGGACACATGCACATGTAAAAACAGCCCGATGCACGCAGATGTAAGGCCTTACTCCAGAAACTCAGTGATGTATTTCCTACTGCATTTTGACCACATCCAGGGATTGGTGTAGAAGTTCAGTGTCGGTGCCATAACGTGCTGTTGATTTTTCCCTCCATCTTCTTTGCACTTGTGATTGTCATCGTGTGGCATGTTAAACCTAAGAGAAACACAGCAATGACAGATTCAATTGGATAAATGACAAAGTATTTAGTGTAGAAAGATCAACAGCATGAACTAAATATAAGCAAACTCAAGATTTTTCCACAGATATGCTACTGGCAGGCATTAGAGCGTAAAAACAGATGAGTCCTTTAGGGACCCTTTTTGGGCTAAGGACCTGATTTCAGCTGGGGCTTCCTTTTCAGCTGATGGGCTTGGTCCTGCAGGGAGGCACCTGGCCCCACCTTTATAATAACACAACCTTTCTGGAATTGATCCAAAAAGCCAAGAGATGATCAGGGGAATAGGTCTGCAAAGGAGAGACTCATGACTTGAGCTCACGGACAACCAGAGCCTGAAGTCCCTCATGTATGTAGGCAGCACCCAGTGTTGGCTGTATAACGGGCTGCACCGGTGACAGACTTGGCTCCTATACTTTCTGCAGCAAGTTTACAAAGTGCCATCGAGCATCAGCATCAGCACAAACCCACGTGAAGCTTGCAGCACATGACACATTGAGGAATGCGGCAAATACACAACGGAGACAGAACGGCTTAAACCGCTTTGCTGTTTGAAGTGAAAAAGGGGAAATGACCCGGTGTGATCCTGTGCTCGAAGGCTGGGGAGTTTACATCCCATTAAGATCACCTCTGGTGAACCACCTTGCCACTCTGCTCCCTGCAAAAGAGCAAGGAGGCATTTCCTGCTCGGCAGCACCGCTAACCCCTCGAGCAGCTCTGGGGCAGCGTTCGCGAGGGAATTAGCCACAGGGTAGGTGTGGGGAAAGCCAAGACCTGGGGGAATTTCTGTCAGGAAATCTCATTTAAATAAATACTACTGCAATTCAAAATAGAATGTCTCAGGCAGCCCTCTGTGCAGAAAAAGGGAGTTTAGGACAATGAGTGATCTGTGCCCAGGTACCTGTCCATCCCACACCCACCCCTCCCACTGCAAACCAGGCAGAAGATGGTTTTGGACTGAGCCAGCTGCCTAAGAGAGGGCTGTACCTGGGGACAAGGGACTTTGTGACCTAAAATGATTTTTGTCATTATTCATTCTTGAAGTCAAAATCAATTAAAAGAAATTTCCATCAGAGGAAGTGAATCTTCAGTGACGGCATCTCTTCAGGGCATGTCAGTAGCATGAGATTCACCTTAGCAAAAACAGCTCAGCAGGTGGGTCAGGCTCGTTTATACATCCCAATCAACTGCCACATGCCCTGGGTAGCTCCCCGCTTTCCTGCAGCTGCTGACTGCCCCCAGCAGCCCCACATATGGTTGAAGTGGCAGGCTGGGGACCTGCTCTTGAAGGAGACTTCAGTCCCAAAGGCCAGGTGAGATGTGCTCATGGCACCCAGGGATATTTTGTTAGCTTTCTCCCCTGCTTGGGGTACCATCATTCATCCTCCCCAAAACGTGGATTTGCTGGTTTTGCTGCTCTTAGATAAGCTCCACAGCGCTCCACTGCCTCCAAGTCACACCAAGGCTTAATCCTCCTCGGTGGTACGCCTTCTACCCAAGTATATTTATCTCCTCTCAAATAATTAGGCTCAGCAGGTACCAAGTCCTAGCCTGGCTGGCAAGTCCCAGCTAGCATAAATCTCAATCTATTTAAATGTAAACGTATTTACATAAAACATACACATGGCCAAGTTCATGTGCTATTGTGAACGCAGTGCTCAGTCCGTTATCTTCACTAATTGAACAGCTCCTGTAGGGGTCACAGACAGTGCCCAGCTCTGCCAGACCTAGGAGAGAAACAAAGAGGTTTACAATAGAAAAAGAAATGTGACCCACAATTCAGCACAGGCAGCTAACACTGTCACTAAAAAAAAAAAGTTTTTAAATTACAAAGAAAAAGGTTTTCCTTACCCAGAGTATCACACTTGTCGTGCGCTCTACAAATATCCTGTCTGAAAGCAGAACAGACCTGACACGTTAGTTTTCAATGCAGCAGTGAGATGAAGTACAAGCACAATATCAAAAACATCCACAAGCACTTCTTGGTCCTCCAGCAGACCTTCTCGTGCTGGTTTGCCACTTTGCCCTGTCAGAGCCTGACCCAACCAGGGGTCGAGACCCTGGGCAGTCTTGAACCCGAGTCATCTACCGCTACAGGGGACGTGTTATCCCAGTTCTGCTCGTAGTTACACTGCTTCCACAACTGCATGTGATTATGCCCACATCAAAACTGAACGTTTTGCACAGCTACAGATACTATGTGTTCACAGCCTCTGGCACGCGACTGGCCATGGTCTTCATGAGAACACCCACCATACCTGGTGACAAGGACGGCCGTGTCGTGCTGAAGGTGACTCCCTTCGGGGTGGTTCTGGGATTGCTGCCACTGGCAGAAGTTTTTTAATGTTGTCTGGGCGTTGTAAGATATTGCAGGACCATCCTAAAAAGCGATACACATAAAAGCAGGTATTTAATTATTCATCTCAAGGCTCGTTACAAATGTCACTGTCAAATGGAGAAGAAAAACACTTCCTTTACCTGTTCATTATGTATCACGACCAATTTCACAATAACAATATTAATTAAATTTCCAATGCTTGGGTCTTTGTAGATAGAAGCCACCTGTTTTAAGAAGAAGCACTCAGAATTATTTAAGGAAACAAATAAGACAACGCTTGCATGTTTTCTATTCTGCAACCTCTTTACTCCTGAGCCATTCTTCTCAGTGACCTGCTGCTACCAGGCCCCATATGTACCCATGAACTCTCTGCACACCTTGGAGAGACCTCCCACCAGCAGCACAACTGAAACAAATCACTGGTATTGCAGAAACCTAACGCTTTCCTTTGCTTTCCATCACCAATTACAGGATCATTCTGCTCCAAGACCCAATGACCACTGACCAAGACTGTCAAGAGCAGCTTATTTTCTCAAGTGCTTCCTTTTGACATGGACAGTTTTAGACCACGATATCCATGGCGCTTCTACACTCAAATAGGAGGAAAATCCCTGCAGTGACATGACCGGGTTGGATGCTTCCTTCCAGTCACCATGTGTCCATAGAGCTGCCTGCCCAGGGACTGTGCTACTGCATCCTACTGCCAACAGCTACTAAAATGCTTGTGCTCAGCCTGGAAAGCCAATCCCAGTACTGTTTTGAGGAACAAGCAAGGGAAGTCAAGCAAGTGTGTGACCTACTAGCATCTGTCCCTAGGAAGGCTCAGTCCTCAAAGCATGTTTTTAATTCAGCTGCTATTTGACATGGGCCTAAAAAAGGAGTACAATCTGTAGGTTAAAGGGAAACGTGATGGGTCTGGGAAGGAAGAAGACTCCAAATAATGTTTCCCATCCAAGATCTACCAAGCTTTACATTACACCTAGCTGAGGCAAACAGATGGTATCGCTTAAGAACATGGCAAAAAAATAAGTTCTTTGGCCACCAGGGGTGAACCCACTCCCCGCAGCTGCATACTTACTATTGACATCAATGTTAAGACATAGTGCTGTAGATTGGCTCCGTGGTATGCAACCATCCTACTGTCAGCCACCACCATCACTTCCACAAACCGAGGGTAGGAGAGAAACCGCTTTGTTCTTTTGTGGCTCTTCTTCTCACTGACGGTCCCGGTCTTGTTGCCATCCGCAGAAAACGAATTCACTTCCAGGCTGTGCTTTAACGTCTCCATGTCGGATAATATGCTGCTGTCTACCCACTGTTTTCTCCAGTGTTTCCGCTTGTTCTTTTTGTGACTGTGTTCATGATCTACAATTAAAAAGCAGACACAAATATCAAGTACGTTCTGGAGTGATCGGAGCTAATATCCTAAGCATTATGTCAAAATACCTATTGACTTCAACCAAGACATAGTAGGCTTGCTCTAAACAACTAACCAAAAGAGGAGCCTTGTGTAGAAGCCTACAACATAATACAGTGTCTTTAATTCTTAAAGACTGAAGCCAATGACACTTCAGGTAAGGGCTTTCTAGCCGCAGGGCCATCCCATGGCCATGCAGGAGGCCCCGAGCCTGGGCTGCAGTGGCTCCACTCGCCTTGAGCCCGGTGAAGGTAATTAGCCAACGCGGCGGCAGCGTGAGGATTCTGGGCACGTCCAAGGTGGCCAGGAAACCGCAGGAAACAAAGGTCCAAATCCTGTATTTCTAACTCAGGCATGAAGGACAGCAGGATTTGGCCTTCATAGTGAAGCAATTATATACGATTTATTTCTGTCTCTAACAATAACATGGCTGGGCTTCAATTCCCCCCCTCCCTTTATTATTCTGTGCTACAGGAATGGTAAAGGTCATCTAATAGCCAGCTGCCACTGGCTAAAGAATAGAATTCAGGAAGTTTCACATATACTGCTTTTGATATTCAATTAGGCCAAACATAAAAGCAGCCTGAAAATATACTCCATGCTGACACAAAGACGGCAAAGCGAAGAGGGAGAACAGGCAAATAAAACATATGGAACATGTACAATTAAGATTTACCATCTGATTAGTATATAATTATAGCATTATTTAAATATATGAGCAAAATCAGTCTTATTTGATGCCACTTAATTTTTAATCATTTCATCATAGGAAGTTGCTAATTGAATGTGATTCATCCACAAGAGTCTGTTCGCTTCTGCATTTAATATAAAGCCAGATCTGAACTACTCATCTAAGACTCCAGGCTACAACCCTCACGGTCTTTGTAGCTTTAGTTTAATTTAGTCATGCTGGTGAAAAATATCACATTTCCTTATCTGACCCAGTGAGTAGGTTAGAGGAAGCATAATATTAGGGAACAAAGGAATATTCAATGCTCAAACAAGATTTAAACGATAAGAAACTTCTTAGCTATTTCTCATGTGTTGTTTCCTCCTAGGATATTTGGTAATAATTTCCAAAAAAAGAAATATGAAATACATTATCTAACATCAAGGCAGGCAAAGGGGTTGGCCAGCATCTAGCCATCTGAAAAATACAGTTTTTCCCCCACATGCACATAGGCGATGGAGTAGTTAAGAATTAAATTTCATTTACTTTGCACTACCTAAATCCTGTGAATTCCCCTTTCTTGATACAGTCCAGACCACCTTAATACAGCAGCGAGTCCACAGTTATTTGAGTAAGAATTCGAGAAAGCCAATAGCATTTGTGGTTATAATTGGATTGCCCTAGTTCCTCTGCACTAATCAATGCCGTTGTGCTGGCAAGGTTGTGCTCTCATGCTGGCACGGCTTCATGGGCAACCGTGACATTATCCCGACTTGTGCGGTGCCAGTCAGCGCAGGGAGCCAACTGTGCATACCAATAACTTAAAGGTGAGAGGGAGACCAGACGGTGGAGAAAGTGCTAACCTCAGCCCTTCACCCAGTCCCCTGCACTCTACGTGTCTCCTCTCTGCGCCCTTGGCTGGTCTCTTTAATTTTCCCCTTCAATAACTGACTTCCAGAGTGATCAGCCACTCGAGGAAAAACGCATTAAGGGTTGCGAGATGCTCAACAAGGGGGCTGCAGCGAGGCTGGAGGTAGGGCTGTCATGTGAAGGATTGCAAAAGAGGGAAATTTACAGGATCCTTTGAAGAGACACCCATTATGTTGGAGGTACTTAAAGAAATTAATCCCTATTTACCAGGCTTGCAGTGCTCAGGAAAAACAGGAAAAAACACCTTTTTTTCCTGTTACACAGGTCTCACGGTGCTTCCTCTCTCCGACACACAGCTCATCCCTTCAAAGCCCAACATACTTTTTCCCACGTATGAAGTCACTCCAACACTTACAGCATATCATCTGGACACTGGTCTCACACAGTATGTTTGCCAACCTAGTTACTGTAAAACCAAGCACAAGCGAGTGAGGATACATTTCATGTCAAGCCCCTCCTGGACTTTGACAGTAGTGAGCTGTTATCTTCACCCATCTTGCATGTAACTACACTCAGAGAGGGTGCACATTCACCTGTAAAAGATTAAACACTAATGGCAGTGTACTGCTCTCAACCCATGCATGAAAACTCCCACCAGCCTTACTGGGAGTCGCACCCAGGGACTGCCAGCATTCTGCTGTTGGTCTCTTACGCTGTGTTACGACGGCCACAACACAGACGCTTTTACTCAATGGTGTGTCCTACTGCAGTTTTAATTAAGCACAAGTGAAAAACTCACATCATACAAGAAAACTGCAGACTTATGATGCCAGTTTTCATTGGAACACTGGACACCAAAAAAGGGTGTGATATTTTTCCACATGCATTTGCTTCTTCCCCCTCCCCCCCATCATGTTAATACATTAACAGAAATCAGGAAGCAAAGTGGTCTGCTTGGCAAGCTCTCAATCTCTGCAAATGACCTGAAAAACATCTACCTACACATGGCACTAATTGGATGGGTTTAAGTACCAAAACATTTTCTTTAATTTGCAGAAAAAACAAAACCCCAATGAGTAGACAAACACTTCAAAGCCAGGCAAACTGCAGATCAATAATTCAAGTACTAGGCTAGTCTATGCACTGATTCAACAGTTAATATTCATTTATGAGATGGCTAAAAAGCTGCTGGAGTAATGTCCATTTTATTGCTTGCTTTACTAAGACAATACATGGTAGTCTTACAGTCTTTAGACAGACCTAAAGGTATATGATTTTTTTTTTTTGGGGGGGGGTTACTTTTTGCTATGTGAAACTTAAAAAAAAAAGAGGTCTGATCCTGTGATATTCACTGTGACAGGGATATTCCTTCCCTGATGGCATCTCTCAACATGTGCTGCTCGTGCTTGCTTAAGATGCCTCAGCCCTGAGCCCATTGACCTGATTTATGGACGAATCCTGATGATTAATGGACTATCCCAAGGGAGAGGGCAGGGGAGAATCAGGCCTTCCACGAGCACTTTGCCTGCATGAAAGGGTGACAGGGCAGAGCCAGGGACTGCTTTTGAAATAGTAGCTATTGTTATGCTAAAACCAAAAATTAAAAGAAAGGGTGATCGCTTATCCCAACAGTTCTAATCCTTTCCATTTCTGCATTAACTTGTCCTTGGAATAGAAAGCAATTTGCACAATTAAATAAGACATGTGACAATGAAAGCAATTCCAGTTCAGCTCCAAGTTCATGAGAGCTGTACATAGCAGGGGAAAAATAAAAGGAGAAAAAGCAGGAGAGGGAAAAAAATGTCTATTTCTAGAGCAAATAACATTAATGACCCCTCTCTGCTAGAAAAGGAGCATGGTCCTTTCAAATCAGCTTACTCTTGTGAGTTTTCTGAGTGTGTCACCTAGAATTTTTAACACAAAGTTTGCTACTCTGTGACCAGCCCAGAACACTCCTAGAACTGCTCTGATCCAGCCCTGCGGATGATAACACCCTAGTTTGGGAGCTGATTATTTATTGCACACCTTCATAAAGCAGATCAAAATTCAACTGAGCTCCCTGCGGGCAGCATGTGCCTTGCCTCCCTCAGCTCCAGCACGACCACAGCAGCAAACCCTGCCTTGATGCTGTAGTACAAGCTCTGGCTACAGGCAGATTGCCCAAATTGCTGTCTGTAGCATCTAAAGTAGTGGCTGCCTAAGCAGCTGCCACCCCTGGAAATGGGATGCAAAAGGCGAAACTGATTTTCTACATGCAGAGGTCAAGAGTGGATGACATCCAACTAGGCTCTTCTTGCCAAGAAATGGGATGGAAACTGCCTCCTCTCGAGGACCCCCTCAGGTCCTGAACTTGACCAAGGGATTTTTCTAGCCCTGGGTCTGCAATACAAGCAGGGGCTGTTTTCATTCTGTATCAATACATTATATATCTCTATCTATAGATTCATCTACAAATACATCTCAGATTAATTTATAGGTGGACAATTGCTTGTTTCTGTTGCTGTGGGCATGTTGCTGGAGGCAGAAACCCCACGCTTAAACCAGCACAACCCAGAGCAGAACACCTTTTGCTGCTGGCAGTTTCTCGCTCTGCAAGCTCCTTGGCTTTGCATCCAGAGCTGCTGCCACCACCAGAAAAGGAAAATAGCCTTTATTGGTAGAGGTGAGATCAAAGACCTGCACCAGGAGAGAAATGAAGGATGTAGGTCAGCCAGGATCCCAAGAGAAGGGCGTTCTGCACTAAGGGTGAAAATTAAAAAAATTTCCTTGACTTTTCTAATCCCCAAACTGGAAAGTGCTCAAATGCAAATTAATCTGAACCACATAACCGCCAGAAATCAACTGGAGTTTCAAACTTTATGAGCGAGAGCTGGACAAAACCACATGAATCAAACTTTTATGGTTGGAACTAATGAAAATGCAGTAAAATATCAGACCTTTCATAGGTGCCATTATTAGAGCGATGAAGGAGGGAAGCTTTAATTTTCCATGCTCATACTTCCCTTGAATTAGGAAATAACCTTGGCACAGAAGAGCTCCCTCTGAGCCTCTTCCAGAACAATTAAAATATTGACCTTCAAAAGAAATTTTTTTCTTTGCTGCTAAGAGAAATGTTTGCTTGCTACCCAAGCATACTGGCTTGCTAATTTCCTTCCCCTCCTTCCCTTTGAATTTTGCACTTACACTACTAAGTGGCTTCCTAGGTGCCTGACTGGAGCAACATCAAGATCCTTAGAAGGGTCCATGCCCAGGAGCACCTGGGGCTGCAGTCAGTGCTCGCTTACAGCCCACAGCCTACAACTTGAAAGACCAGCAAGCAACAGAGCAGTCCCACGAGCCATTTCAGTGAAGCATTGGTGATAGCAGAAGGAGCAGCCCCATCTCTGTTCACCCTCCGTGGCTCCATCCTTGGAGGTGTCAGGGCTCAATGCGGCAGAGCTGAGCCAAGGCTGGCTGTGCAGCGTGCTGCCAAGTCCTGCTCAAACCAAGCACAGGCTGACTGAGGAGAACTCCAAGCCTCCTCCAGGCGACATTTCTGCCAGTCTGGGATCCTACTCATCTCCCAGATTCCCTCTCTCCTCTGTCTTCTCTCCTCTCGGTGTCCCCTTAAGCTCACAGCCTTCCTGAACTTCTCCATTGCTGGAGCTCTTAGTTCCAAAGCCGCACCAATCCTTCCTCTCCCCACAAAAATTCATCCCTTTTCTACAAAACCCTCAGCTTCAACTGCCCAGGATGTGAAACCTTTTCCTAGCTTTTCAACACGTGACAGAGCACCCCCCGAAGCCCACCCCCAGCCCTGCCTGGGACCACACGCTGCAGGGGAGGCCAAGAGACTTCAGCAGAGATGCTGAACCCACCTCCGCCTCTCGGCTGGATCCTGCCTTTTGTCCTGATGAAGAACTTCAGGCACGTTTCAGTTGGATCCTGGCTACTGCTTGAACCATACAGCTCAAGAGCCACGGGCTTGCAGTTAGCACCAATCAACTTCCCATTGAAAGAAAAATATTCGCTGTTTTTACACCATCTGAGCACCAAAGACCACACGTACTCTAGACATTTCCTTTCCCGATGATGCATGAGAGGATGCATTCCAGCTTTAAAGAACTTTTCTCTGCCTAAGGTAAAAAGTTATACGTGAGAGCAATCAATTTTGCACAGCAGACAGGATCTAGATTAATGAACAAAACAATAAATTGCCTTTTTAAGGCACATGCAAGTTAAGCATGTGGGGGAAAATGATTCAAGATCATCTTACAGACAAAATAATTAAATAACCGCATCTCACTACTGCAAGGCACAAAAGCATCGTTGAACTGATAGAGAATTGTTTTACAGGACGGCTGAGAAAGTTACAGCACTGAAAATCACCTGTACCAGTTTCATAACACACAGGTTTGGGAGGAAAAATAAAGCAACGCTACAGAACGACTAGAAAAAACCATTGAAAAATGCCCTTAGAAATCACCTTGGCACTGAGCCCCATGTTTCATCAGAGAGAAGACAGGCTGTGTGTCAAACCAGTATGTACCACAGCCTCAGAGAGGCAACCAGTGGCCTCTCAGCCTGCCAGGAGACCAGCTAGGGCCAGTGATGCCACACCAGAAGAGCTGAATGAATGAGACCACCAGCAGACCGTTAGAGCAAGAGACTCCTGCAACACTCTGAATAAACAAGTTTCATGTTTGGTGGCTGCAGCAACAAAACAAAGATTTCACAAAGCTGCCTTTGCAGGGTCTCAAGAGGTTGAAACAAAGCCATGGCAACTGACAACTACTCATTTACACCTATTACAATGGTTCTTGCAAAAACATCTTGGTGCAAAGATGTTTTCTTGTTCTGATTTACCAAGTCAGTACAGCTTTGTGATTCATGCAGGCAGCGGAGACCCCACAGCAGTAATTAATTATATATTGTGGATGTTGTCACTTTGAACACGCACAATACACAGTGTTTTCCATCTCCAGTATCTTCCAAAACCTGCCTGAAGTTCATCATCACCTGAATGATGTTATTGTATCTCAGAAAACGACTGAAACATGTGGAAAGCCTACAGCACATCACAGTGGGGCCAAACATCGCTTCAGACAGCCAGATCTGTCATTCACTAAGGACACCGCTTCTCCAGCGGATTGACACCAATGTCAGACCATGTTCCTGTGGTCACAAACATTCCACCACTGAAAAAATTGCTAGCTTTATGACCTGCCCCTAATTTTGCATCAGGAGAGGAGCAATGTAGCATTGTATGCTTGCCCTGGAGAAGACAGGATCATAAGGATGTCAGCATGTTATTCACACTCATGCCTAGCAACACCCCAAACCAAAGTGTTCCCACGCCAACTGGAAACAACACCGAGACCACCACACATCTTTGTGCTGGCACTCTGTAAAAGATGAGAGGAAGTATCCCATCAGAAAGAGAGAAACTTTGCCTATTGGTTAGACACAGAGATGCTGGCAGCGACAACACAGGCACGTGGGAAGAACAGCTGCAGACTGCTCAGCCTGCTAACTTCCATTGGGATATGCCATGGGGTCGAGATGGGAAGAACCACACTAACATCCACACAGGCAATGTAAAAGTAGTTGCAAAATCACACATACATCCATACATCGGTTTTGACTTCAGGAGAATAACTTAACTCTGTTCATTTACCACATCTAAAAACAAAACTCACTCAATAATAATTTGTTTAGTCCCACTGTTGGTTTTTCACCGTCACAGAATTAACCTTTCTTGCCAGGTGGATCTATGATGCATTTTCAGAGCTAAGAGTAACAACAAAATGCCCACACCTTGCTTCCAACACTTAGAAAATTTCACACAAAACTGCAATCACGGGATCTGCACCAGCGTAGGCGATGCAATTTTTTAAACCAAAGCCTGCCTGAAAACTTACTTCACTTGCCAATACCGCAGCGAGATAGCACAGACGTTGCAGCCCGATCCCCTTCCCAAGTCAGTATGGGAAAAGCTTGTGTTGGACATCCCAGGCCCATCTGACCAGTACTAGTTGGCTGTTGCTGCACTATTACCTCAATGGGAGGCCAGAAATAGAATTAATTACATTAGCATACAGGATCTGTGACGTAACTCTCTCATTTGCTGTTTTCGGGAGGGAAGGAAACCTGAAATAATTACTTGCTGGCTATAAATTACAATCCGCTTCCTTACAATGAAAAACTTTTCTGAGAGAAAGAACGAAGTCAATGCATTACCCTGAAGCCAAAAGCAAAGCTGACAGCTTAAACAGACTTCTGAAAGAGCTCAGGGATCGCTCAACCTGGAAGCAAAGGCTTAGGAAAACCTCCCCGCAGCTCTTCTGCAGCCCCACAGTTACGTGAGACCCAGCAGTACAGAATTTGCCTGAAGACCTGCCTGGAAACCAGACACCTACAACGCGAAATACCACCGGATTAAAGACTTGAAAACCAAAACAAGAACATGGTTGGAGGCAAGACAAACTGTCCAAAAGAAACAGCAAAAAATATGAAGCAGCTTTACCCAACAGCATGATGCAAAGCATCCAGGGCTTCGTGACTCATAGGAGTGTCAACATCGCGTCCTGTGGAAAAGGCATTCAAGTTTGTGCCTCAAAACTTCTATAAAGTCATTATATAATGCAAATAAATGGTCTGTAGAACGGGTATGAGATTTTCCACCGCTGCTCTCCAGTGGTGCCACTTCTAACCATGGGTGCACACCTCGCAGAGCAGAGCACAGACAGGACCAAGAGCTCACAGGAGATGGTGTTATATGGAAAGGAACAAAGCCAGGCGTTAGCCACGGCATCCGACCCCCACCACGTTCCCACTGGGTCCCCCTGGTCACAGCATCACCAGCACAGTAACAAACCCACACCCTTGCACCCTCCAGCAGGCCATCCCTTCCCACCACGTGTGGACGCAGTGGCAGGACCACCTCCTGCTTGCAGCACAGATCCACCACTGCCTTCCCACACAGCTGGGAGGCATGGGAAAGAGACAACAACCACCTCAAGGGCTGAGCAGGCAGGTGCTAATTAGCACACGTGAACAGGATTGCAATCATGGAGCTGGCAGCACCAGGCACCGGATTGCTCACGACGCAGGGCAGCACCCCTCTGCTCTGGTGACTCCTTGGTACTGTGTTCACTGGTAAAAGTTATTAAAGTTACTATGAAAGGGTAATCTATTACAAATTACTCATTAATGCAACTAGAAAATCAGTGACATATTACTGATTATGCCTGTGTCACGCTAGCTCAGCCACAGGACCTGGTTCCCACTGCCAATTTGTCTTGTGTCTATTACGGCCACTTTCCCAACACTACTCAAACACGCAGAGCTTCTTTCCACCTCCTTGCCCAAATGAGCACATTGGCCGTGACTTTTCAGATCTGCCATGCATGCTGCAGAGGCCAGAAAGCACGATGCTGCCTCCTGAGCTTTATTTAATGCTTTGCAACTAAATGCCTGGCTGCAAATACAAGCCCCTTCTGCACTCATGCAAATAAAACACTGCAAGAGCAAGGAAGCCAGGAGCAAGACCAAACCTTGGGGGTTTCACGTGGAATCCATTGGGAAGGTCTCACCAGGCTGCTCCTGGCAGGAGGTCAGGCCAGCCTCCCGACAGCATCCACATCACCCCAGGATGCAGCTCCACGTCTTTTATCATCCCAGTCAGATGGTTCCTCTGCAGGGCTCAGGAAAGCCCTGCTCTCCAGCTACGCAATGAGCAACTTCCTCCGCTTTCTTTTTTAGGATCTGAATATCTTTTCTCTTCCTCCTCCACCTCAAAAGAGCAGATATTAATAATGTGGATCGGAAGAGCTTGCTATCATGAAGCAATGGGTGGTAGCGGCGCTGCACCTAGTGACATCACGCAGGCTGCCTGGCCAAGTCTTCATCCCGTCAGGGCTATTCAGTAAAACACAGCTAATTATTCCGCCAGATCCTCGACCAGATGACAAATTGATTCATGGTAGTAACTAAAAGAAGGGAAGGAGGAGAAATTGCACCATTTCCTACGCCTGAAACTACATTACTTGTTGCCCCAAGGAAAACTTTTGACAAAAGTTTTTATTGCAGCTGTTGAGCTATACACCAGACGGCTGAAGTGCACTGCCAGGAGACCCCAGTGGCGTGCTACGTCAGTTTATACGCAGAGCACAGCTTGCATTTGAGATCCATCGGCATCCAGAGGAGAAAGATCTTTTTTTTTTTTTCCAGAACATCTGCAGCGTCTTGTATATCAGGGTACCTAAACAATTATCAGAAACTGCTAATTAAAAATTAACAAAATCAAGTACCTGTTTCTCTACATTGACCCAAGGATGCTGAAAACTAAAAGCAACACAAGGGAGGCTGCTGGAAATGAAAGCTTTTACTCTATCAGTCAGCTCACAAGGGACACTTCTACTGAATTCCACCAGAAGTCTATAATTACATCATCACGGCAAGGGCACACAGTATGCTGCTTATTAATCATTTCCAGGAAGAACACTATCAGAAGGCAGTTCTTAATAGCACCGCTGCCTGGCAGGGCGCTCTCCCTTGCTCACTGCAGGGTGGGTACTTAAGACTTTCCTTGCATTAATTTCCTCTTTGAGCAAATTAAGACCTCTGCCAGGAAAAGCCCGCAATGCAAACGCACCTTTTCACACGTTGTTCTGGACAAAAGGCTGGGTTCACACAACGCCCTACAGCGACACCAAACTCTCACAAAATCATTCTCTGCTAGGAGTGACAGACACAACCCATCCAAAACAGTGAGCACTGCTAGAGTTTGTTTTCCCCCTGCCCCCAAAGCACATACTTTCTCTCTACCAGCCATTGTCTACTCTACACTTGTTCCTTAAATAAAGCGACAAAGACTTGATCACCAAACATGTATAACTGAAGCAGCATTCCCTTTCAGGAGCAGGGACAACAGTACAAGGGGAGGAAGATATGGAGGGAAAGCAAGGCAGTCATGTCTACCTGGAACCTCTGCTCCTGCATTTGAGAGGCAAGACCTCCTCCTTCCACTACAGGAAGGGTCTGAAAACAGAAAGAAAACAGCAAACTTTGCCTCTTGCTTGTCTGGAAAATGGGGGAACATGGGTACGTTTACTTAATACCATCTATTGATTATTATTATTGTGATTTGTGATCCAGAAGAATAATGGAAACTATAAGACATAAAGGGGGTGAAATACAATGGACTACACAGAGTCAAGTCCACAAACGATTGTCAGAGCCCTCCCAGCTACCTTTGGTTCAATGAGTCCTGTGATCTGCTGCTCCATTCCTCCAAGGGCTACTGATGAATTGTGCCAGATTCCGGGTTTCTTTCCAACTGTTCTTAGTCTCCTGCATCTGATCTCAAAGAAGGGAGCAGAAACAGCTGGAAGAGAGAAACCAGAATGGCATAGTCCAGCAGCAACCCTTGGAAGAACAGACAACAACAGCCTTGTGAGAGGCACCATGGTCCCCCAGCACGCACGTTTGTATGTGGACACATATCCACATGTCTTCTAGAAGAAACACATGTTCCTAGTTCACCAGCTCTAAACTGTCACAAAGCACCAGAACGGCTTCTGACTTAGCTGAACCACTGACAGCTCAACAGCACGGCCACAATCCACAGTCATGGGTGCCAAATGAGTCACACGTGCTAAATGCAGGCCAAGTTTGGCACCACGCTTCTCCTCCGGTGGTACTCTTACTCCCTGAGCAGTTCCACCTGCTCTGCAGCACGTGAGTGGCTCTCAGCCCATGCAAGGGATGGCAGTCAAGGTCTACTCTGTTTAGGCTCTAAAGCCAAAGGAAGAGGGAGAAACAGCAGGTGAAACAGGAGACCAAAGGAGTGAGCTTCTTCAGAGGGAACTTGGGTATTTGCTGCCAAAGGAGAGGATTAGTTGTGAAAATCAGGAAGTCAACGAGGCAGGGAGCAGCGGGAGGCCACTGCAGATAATAGGGACAGTAGGAGCAAGGCTATTGCTCACCAAGGCACGTGAAGGGGAGATGAAAAGGCTTGTGCTCTTTCATATGTGCAAAGACTAGAAAGAGGGAGCGAAGAGGTCAGGAGACGGTGCTGGTGGAGGAAGGGCCACGAGGAAAAAAAAGAGCCTTTGAAAATGAACCATGGAAAAGTGATTAATAAGGGCAGAACTGCCAGGGTTGGTGTCAGTACCTTCTCATTTCCACTAGAAAGAAACAAGACATTGCAGCTTGCAT
Source organism: Heteronetta atricapilla (assembly GCA_011075105.1). Classification (NCBI taxonomy): domain Eukaryota; kingdom Metazoa; phylum Chordata; class Aves; order Anseriformes; family Anatidae; genus Heteronetta; species Heteronetta atricapilla. The sequence goes on from CM021742.1 coordinate 14,915,501, forward strand.
GAAGATCTGGGGAGGGAGGACCAGGGGCACAGCGAGACCAAGACAGAAGGATGTCATTAAAAGGACAGAAACAGAATTTCAGACAGAGAGCAAATCAGATTAGGATGGTTAGGAATTACGTGGAGGTGGGGACAGAAAGCAAGTTTAAAGGCTCATGGGATATTTACAGCGAGACAGCCCAAATGATCTCCTGCCAGGAGGGTTGAAATGGAAACCATAACATTTTTCCTGACCACAACTTCCTTGTAACTGATTACTAGAAAGCACAGGCGCATCACGTCTCTCCAGGACAGCAGTACCACTGCGAGCCTCTTCCTAACACACGCCATACCACTTCTAAGAGGATCCTCAACTTCACATCCCTTCTGTCCTGCGTGAACCTGGTGGCTTTTTACTGCAAATTAGCTCCCTTTTGTAAGGGCCAAGTCACTAAGAGCAGAAACAAAACGAGTACCTGGAGTGTCACAAGTCTGCCTGTCCCCTGAAGAGTTGGTTGGAGGTGTCCGGTGTCGGTAGACTACATGTGGTTTATTGTGCTCTTCCTCATACTCCTGTTCAAGCGATAGCAGCGGCTCGACAAAATAGTCCCCATCATCAGACTTGAACGTGCCTAGCTGAGAGGGACCAGAGAAGGGCAGGCAGTCAGCTTTGGGCAGCGATGAGCCACGGAGCAGGACCACCCAAAGCAAGCACTACAGGAGGTGCATTAGCTGGGTCTGCAACAACCCCCACGAAGGCAAGGCTGGAGCTCTAGCTCCCATCACATGGATCACAGCCCCGCCAGGCTGCACTGCTTCCTGCAGCTGTCCTGCTGAAGTTTATGAAAAGCAAGCTACTAATTTGTAGGAGGGAGCGTGGCAGGGGGACGCCTGTCAGATCCCATGCCAGTGACCAAGCCACTCCTGCCCGAGGGGACACGGTGCTGCAGGGCACATCAGCACAGCCCCACCACACTGTGCTGCTTTTCATAAAGCATCTCTCTCCAAAACAGGCTTTCACTTCACATGTGAGGATCCAAGGGAGATATCCAGCCAGTGTAGCCCCTGCTTATGAAAAGATACCAGTGCTCCTAGTTGTACCTAAGTATGAATGTGATTTGGAAGGTTAAAAAAAAAAAAAAAGAAAAAGAAAAAAAGTACAGCCAGGACAAAAAGCATCCTGTGGCCATCCTAGGCTATGAAGCAGGGCTGGTGGCTGAAGCATGGTGCTGGGAGGAAGGCCTGCCCAGCCACACACGTGTGCTAGCCAGGCTCAGACCCCAGCCTGCCCCGTGGGCCAGCACTGCTGCACCGGGATGGATCCTAGGGCTGAAGGGCTGTGGGGGCTCGTGCACCCAGGGCAGCCCGTGGTCCAGGCAGGGACCTCCCAGGGGGGCACCCATGACAGGCACATCCCTGTGCATTGCTGGTACCCAGGGGTGCAAGGATGCTGCAGGGATCTGGGATGAGCGCTGCTGGGGATCTTCTGCCAACATTCCCAGGCGGAGAAGGACACCAGGACAGGCTGCAAGGAAGCCTATGTTCCTCTCTCCTCGGGTCATGCCCTTGTCCCGAGCTGCAGGAAGGCTCTGAGGTCAGCACTGCTGGCTCCCCAGGCCACCCGTCCCCAGACCCCACCAGCACCCCGTGCTGCAGGACAGTGCCCTCCCCGCTCTCCCTACACCCGACCATCTCCTCCCTCCCTCGCGGGGTGCCGCTGGGGGGCAGTTTTGCCCCAAAACCCGCGGAGCTAGATGTCCTTACCCCATCCCCTGACCCCGACGGGCTACAAAAAAGCGGGGCCGGGCGAAACCCCAGCGCGGGGCGAGCCGCCCCCATCCCGCAGCCCCAGCCGGGGGCGGGCACAAGGGGCCGGCCCCATCCTTTCCTAAGCCACCCTCCCTCTCCCTGCTCCTCCTCCTCCTCCTCCTCGCTTCCGCCGCGGCGGGGCCGTGCAGGGGCTCCCTTACCATCCCGGAGCAGAGGCTGATGACGGCGGTGTGCCGGGGCCGGGCGTTGACGTGCCCCCGGTAGAAGCAGTGCTTCACGTCGGTGTCCGCCGCCTCGGCGTACAGGCGCCGCTGCTCGGCGGACGGCTCGCCCAGGAGGCTGACGGTGAAGAGGGGGGCGATGAAGGCCGAGCTGGCCGTCAGGTTGAAGAGGAACTGCTGCCCGAAGGCGGAGAGCCTGTAGTGAGCCTTAGGGGAGGACGAGGAGGATGATGAGGAGGAGGAAGCAGCAGCCGCCGTCCAGGCGTCGGGGGCAGCGCCGGCGCTCCGCCGCCTCCTCCTGAAGTGGACATCGGTGGGGAAGGGCTCGCCGAACTCGTCCACGCGGGTAGGGGTCACGATCTCGTACTCGCTCAGCTTCTCCAGCAGCTTGGCTGCAAGGCAACGGAGGCACAGACCCCTGAGCGGGGAGGCCGAGCGCCTCGCCCCCCCGGGGGCCAGCAGCCCAGCATCCCCCTCCATGCCCCCCCCCCACCACCCCCAAACCCCGGCTGCCCCGTACCTTGCCTGGGGTGCAGCTTCTGCCTCCTCGCTGCCGTCCTCAAGCCGTCGATGAAGAGCGTGCTGAGTGCCAGCGCCAGCGGCGCAAGATGCATGGTGCTGAGCGCTGTCCTCAGAGGAGCGCAGCCTTCCCCCTGCGGCGGTCGGGCTCTTCTCGTCCTCTTTTTTTTTTTTTTTTCCCCCTCCCTTAGTTTATTATTATTTTTTTTTATTTTGGTTGCCCCCCCCCCACCGCCGCCCCCCGGTGCGCTGCCGGAGCCGGGCGGCGTTAGGGGCGGGCGGGCCGGCGGGGCGCGGGGCTTTTGGGGCCGCGCATGGGGCCGGGACCGCCGGGCCGGGCCGGGGGAACCGGCCGCCTGCCTGCCTGCTGCTTCTCCCTCCCTCCCTTCCCTCCTCTCCCCCCGTCGGGCTGGTGGACGGGGCGCTCCCGGGAGCCAATTTAAGGGGGCGGGCTCCATAGATCAAGCAAGGAGAAAAGAGCCCGCCCTGGAGGATCAAGGACAGCCCTTCCTCCTCCCACCCCCACGCCCCTCTTCCCCTCTCCCAACATGTCACTTTCTTTCATTCCCGAGGAACGCCGGAATCGCAGGGTTTCGCCAAGAAAAGCCCTCACCGCTACTCTGCGCCTGGACGGGGCGGGCGGGGGGCTTGGAGGGGGCGGAGAGCCTCATCGCCCCCCCTCCGGGAGCTACGAGGGCTTTTCTTACCCAACTTGGCCTTTTTCTTTTCTTTTTTCTTTTCTTTTTTTTAAGACAGCTCGAAGAAGCTGACGAGAAGAAGCCCACGTGTAGCACTTTTTATAGCATTCGGTGTCTCCTGCGTTTCACAGATACGAAGCACTTGAAGCAACTTGGGGCAGAGTTATTTTTATGCCGGGCAGTTTTCAGCACCCTGGGGGAAAAGAGAGATTATTTCCTTATCTAAGGTGGTTGGTGTTTTGTTTTACAATTTGGAAAATTTCCATAAAAATTTAAGACATCCTTTAAAAGCTAAGTGCCACTCAACATTGTTTTCTGCCCTTTGTCAAAACTGTTGTCATTTTTTTCCTCTTGATGGGGAAGGATGCTATGTAATTTAAAGCCTATAGCAAGGCAAAAGAAAAGAGATGGTTGTGAGCTTGAAAATGTCAAAGCTTTTTTTTTGCCTTTTTTTTTTTTTTTTTTTTTTTTACTTCACTCAGTTCTGGGACAAAGAGCAGCAACACCAGTGTTTCCTGTGAAAAGGGAATTTACTTTAAGATAGTAAGTTCAGAATTCACTTCTAGACAAAACAGCACCTCCTGGCTCTTCTAAACTAACTGCTGAAGCCCTACAAATCCCAAACATTAGCGGTAGATTATTCATTCTATACAATGAATAAGAAGCCCACATAAGCAGATCATCACCCACAAAGCCATCTGACTGCAGCTGCTGCTGGACAAGACGGGCTCCTCAGCAGCCCCACAGCTGAGCACAGCACAGGATCTCCATGTTGGTGGAGACCCACGTCAGCACATCCCCAGGGCACCCCATAACAGCATGTAACTTCCCTGTGTGCCTCCGCTATGCCTCTGCTTATAAACCACGTTTAATTTAAGTTGAGGGTGCTTATGATAAGGTAACTCACCCAATGTGTCTTCTGGGGCTCAGCAGAGCCTGACTGCTTCCAGTTGCCTCCTGTGTGGCCAGCTCTGGCGACGGCGCTGGGTCTCGCTGCATCCACCTTTAGGACTGGTGGGGGCACAGCCGTGGCTGCGTGATGGTCCTGGCCTCTGGGGAGCAGGGGTATCTGCCACGGGTAAGGAGGAATGGGGACGTGCCTCTCCTGGTAGGTGTCACCTGCTGCCAGGAGCTGCTCTTCTGGATAACCAAGCACAGGTGGGTCTTCATGCAGTCACCTGCTTGCAAACAAACCTGCTCCAGGTTTGCTTTCTGTGCTTCTCTCCCTGAGCTGTGGTGCTGGACTAGTAGGAGCATAATGCATGTTACCAAACCCCTGAGAGTCTTCCATCACCTTCTCACCATTTCTACACGTGACCCAAAACTTTTAGGTTTCACGTGCAGAGGGATGCGGTGCGACTGAGCATGGGCAATGGCCCCAGTTGTGACGGGCAGGGGGAGGCCGTATCCTGCACTCAGGTGGGCGCAGACACGTACCAGGAGCATTGAGCAACACCAGGCTGCTGCCGGTCAGTGAAGGAGTCAGCAGGAGCAGGACTAGCCGCAGAGTTGCCTGAGGAAAGAGTGAAAAGCCGAGCATAGCACGGGAGCTGAGTCAGAGGGGAGGGAAAGAGGCTTACGTGGAGCTGGTCCTGCAGTGTCCTGGGCGAGGGATGCAGCCCTAACTCATCTCCTCGCCCTCCCATCAGGGGGGCGTTGGAAAATGGTCTGCTGTTTTATCGGAGTGCCCCCAGGGTATGGGATTTCACAAGCACCCCACATCCCACTGGTCCCAGCCTCGCCACCCCCTTGCACATGGGTGGGTGTTGGCAAGAGATGGTGCAAGAAAATCTATCAAAGCTTTACTTTATTGCTGATTATCTGGTAGAAAACTGAGCAAATTTAGCTCTGGGGTTGGGATCGAGGAGCTCAGGAGCTGGCACGGGGTGATACAGCAGCACATACCTGTGACACGGGGAGCATTGACACTTCCTGTTGGTGCTGGTGAGCTGGATGGAGCCAGGCTGGTGCATGAAGAAGCATCCCCACGGGTTCTGTCTGACCTGAAACCTCAGCACCTGCAATCCAGGAGAACAGGACTGAAATTAAACCTTCCTTCTTCAGAGGTGGGGAGCTGCCCCACGGAGCGACCACAATTAGGTCTTGCTTCTGGGGCAGAGCTGAGGAGCGCACTGAGGTGCCCCCGGGACCAAATTCAGGCTTGGTGATGGCACTAAGTGGTCTGTCCTCCCAGGAGCACGGCATTGCCTACTTACAACACTGCTTCCATTAACAGTAAAGTTGCACGTTGTGCAGCATTTTGCATCTTTACAGCTGGAGGTTAGAAAGCGCAGAAGGAAAGCTGTAGTGTAAGTAAATAGATGATGTGGAGTTTAGAGGAACTAAGCTACAAACTTAAATAACTTTCCTATTAGGAAGGATCTATTAATACTTACGGTATGGTAATTGTGCAGGCTCCAAGTCCTCAGCCAGTCAAAAAGTAACCCCTAAGAGCCCATACCTACTCATGGAAAAATCCCCTTGAAACACTGGGAATTTTGCCTTCGTAAATACTGCAAAAGTTGAGCTGCAAAAGCCTCTCCTATAAACAACAAAATGAGAACTTGATCACAACAGCAAAACTCCAGTAGGAGAATTCAGGCAATACATGCTGCTGCAAGAACATGCTGGAGGAGACCAAATCTCCTGAAGGCTTTGCGCTGCTTTTTGCCCTCCTCACCATTTCCTTTTCCTCATAGGTGAGCGCAGTTCCCAGGCACTGATCTTTGTTCTTTGCCGCTCTGCCTCTCCGGGTAAGAGTCTTCTTCCTTTATCTGCTGTATCCATTCGCTTGCCCAACAATTATCCCGGGAGGCAGACAGTTTCTCTTTGATGGTTTCTCTTCAATGGCAGCAGATAACCCAAGAGAGCAAACATTTTCTCCTGGTGTCTAATCTGCATGGTCAGAAAGTGAAAGATCTCATTCCCTTCAAACAGCTGACCGCTGCCCGGACCTCAGCCTCGCTTGCTTGCACTGCCAGTAAAGAAACTGCTCTGTAGTGCTTTTCTCTCAGGTTTGGAAGATGTTCTGCTCACATAAAGGGTTCTTTTTAAAGGACATTTTTAGCAAACGCGTCAATGCTTTTATTTGTTTTAATATTTTCCCATTTATTTGGAGGGGCTGAGACTTGCAGGTTCATGGTATGGTTGATTTTCAAACTTATTTTCAGCGGCCAAGCCACCTCTTTTGATCCTGATTAAAAGGATTTAAATATACCAAATAATTCATCTACAATAGCTGCTTAACCTCCTGCTTTCTCTGTTGGGCTCTCTGTTCTCACCCTGAGCCATGCCCTGTGCAGCATCCAAGGTCTGAGCCACCTGGTGGATTTGAGGTTTGCTCCTCAGACCTCAGAGGGCCGGATGGTGGTACCTGCATTTCAGCTGCATTTCAAAATTCAGCTCAGTCCCGTCCTGGTGCCCTGAACACTGAGATGTGCACGTTGAGGAGACTCATCCAAGGTCACACAGGCAAAAAAGACCCAGATGTCCTTCGGCCTGGGCTGGGGCCAGTGTGTGCAAGCCTGGTGCCTTCCCACCCAGTGCGCTGCGTGTCTAGGGGAGACGGAGCTGCAAGCTGCGAGCAGTGGGAACGCAAGGAGGGCTGTCCTTGCGTCCCTGCTCCTTCCCTGGGCTGGGAACCAAGGCTTGAGAACAGAAGGTGAAAGAGGAAGAGAAAACAAGTGCTACAGAGCGCTCCGCTCACATGCGATGAAGCTGCCTCTCGGTTTGCCTTAGGAACAACTTTGACCTTGGAAACTCATGAGTAGGAACTAGGGGCTGGGCGGGAAGAACAGCAAAGCCCACACGGACGCTGCAAATGTGTGGGATTTTTGGTTACAGGTCAGCACGGATGGACGTCATGATCCCTTGAGGCTTTCTGATTGAAAGTGCTGGTTCCAGCTTGCCCCTCCCCAGCTTCCAGCACGGCTGCTGACTGCTTGCACGCTGCGCCCTGAGCTTGCGCCTCTTATCTACGGCAGGGGACATGCATGGCCAGAACAGCCTGGCTCCTGGATCCCACTGCTGACTTGCACTTACAGTCCCCATCCCCTATCCTTGTTACTGCAGGCAGCAATCTGGGGCAGGTCCCAAAGTAGCTGAGAAACACTTAGTGCTGCATCTGCCCAGTTTTGTGCAAATGAAGCCATTGAGTGAAACATTACAGTGGTTTATCCTTTGTGTTTGACATGACATAAATCAAACAGGACCTGAGTGCACTCCTTTTGACTTTTGATATTACAGACATGCGCATCCACACAAAGTTCCAGGTGCCTTTGCCAAAACATTAATGCTTGGAGGACCAAGCAGAGCAGATGTTCTGTAATCCCACAACAAAAGGCAACCTGGGAACGCTGCAAGTTCTGCAGGTACAAAAAGTTTTGCCCTTTGAGCCACGTATTTATGTTCACATAAACTAATTATCACAACAGCTCTGCAAGGTATCACCGTCACCTTATGAAGAGGAGCCTGAGATGGTTGATTTGGCACAGGACACGGAGCCCTGACCCCGTGATTATGTCTACCCTCCCACACCAGCCTGCACAGAACGTAAGAGTGCAGCTTAATATTTCAGTGCAGGCATCGTTAAACTGTAAAACTCTATTTTAGGAGAGTTGTTTTCATTCTTTCCCTAAATAGTAGATTGTCTGCAGAGATAATATGATACGAACCTCTAACAGAGTAGGGAAAAAGCTAAGCAGCTTTACAGATACCAAGCTCTTTTTCCCTAAGGATGTCACAAGGTAGCCATCTACAAGCAAAGACATCTCACTGGGGGAAGCATTGGTGACGTCGTATTTGTATAGTGGTAGGAACTCTGTACTGGTTATAAAACCACCAGAAGATCATCAATAGCTAAAAAGCATGAATGTTAATGGGTCTTGCTCTGCTGTCAGGTGCCCGCAGCCTTGGCTTTGTTACCTGACTTTACTGTCAACTTCCACTCGTGGAAACAAAATAGGGCACTTCCCAGTAGGAATTCAGTGTTTCTTAAATGATGGGGCTTAAGAGATGTTAAGGAATAATCTCAGAATTAGTGGGATGCAACCAGAGAGCAAATTCTGGCTGATCTGCAAAGCTAAGACAGTTGCCCTCTCCTGTTTCTGCCAGCCATTTCTGCTCCATGCCTTCCTGCCTTCTCACTCACTAAATACCTTTCCTGATGGCAAAGGCTGTGTAGGATTGAACCTGGAATCCCCACGTTCCCCTCGCAGGTGCGGGGAGAGCTATGCGAATGATGTGAATTGGCTGCAGCCTTCATAACCACATTCATGTCGTGCCACTCAGCCTGGGCTGCCGTAGTGAGAATTAATGGAGTGTAAATCCCTGTTTGGAAGTGCACAGCGTCTCCAGCTTCTCCCTGTAACTCCTTCACTCCCTTTGCAAACCACAGGAGAACCAGAACTCCCTGGGGAACCCCAGCTGGACATCTTGCATCATGATAGAGAGAAGTGGAGTATCCACGCAGCCAAAGCTGCCTGGCTGACAGTTTCAGAGCTAGCTGTGACACTTCCAAGAGAATCTGTAGTGCTGAGACTAAAGTCTGCTAGAAACAATCTTCTTTTAAAGTTACTGCATGGCTTGGCTACAAAGATAAGGCAGCAGATGGCTTGGGAAGAATTTTTAGGAGACAGTTGTGCTGGTATGCCTGGAAGGATTTCGAGAGTTTACATTTACAATAGAGTATTTCTTTGGAGGCAAATGTTTGTCAGGATCATCAGTTTTAATTACCCAAAATGCAGGCTGCTTCTAAATGCAGGCAGTCAAGAGGAGGATTTCTTCTTTATATGACTTTTTTTGTTGTTGTTGTTCCTGAAGAACCCCTGCCTTTAACTTTATAGGTAGCAGATTGATTCATGGAGGCTAACACAGAGCAGTTTTCATCCTAAATGGTATCCTGCAGCACTTTCTTTCACTGATGAACTAGACATTGCAGAAAAAGGTACTTTGTTTTACCTGTATTCAACCAATAGAATAAGGCTCTAATTTTGTCAGCTCTCAGTGTACACAAAAACATGAATCAGTCCACAAATCCCCCAGACCTTTAAACCAAGCCTTACTTGGTCTTTTTGGGTTGGAGGAAGGATGACCTGGTAGGATTGCTTTCTGTAAGGACGCCTGGAGAAATAAGCACCATTCTCCTGCTTGAGCCTTCCCGATAACCGCGCTGCCACCAGAGCTCCTGGCAGGTTGCAGGAGGGTGGCAGACCCCAGGAGATGAGCACATGGACAGCTTGCCCTGCACGCCTGCAGATACGGCAGCACTACTGAGGAGTTAATTTCCTGTCCTACCATCCAGGAGCATTGGGATACACATGCCATATTTTTCAGGCCTCTCTGCTTTCTGTATACACTAGAACATAAATAACATTACTGAATGCCGGTGATGGGAATCAGGCTCGAGTTTTCAGCCAGCTGTTTCCACGTTTTCTCCCTGTGTTTTATCAGCTTAATTCTTAGATACCTCTAACATTTCCATCCAGAATTTTTAAAGGGAGGAAGCATGACTTCGAAATCACTGTAATGTGAATGGCTTTGTTGACTTAACTGACGTTGTTTTGACATGCCAGGGCCTACGGAGGGACCAAGACCCCTTTGTGCTAACTGCAGTACAAACACAGGCCTGAAAACGAAGCCAGTATCGGAGTTCCCCTGCCTTATCACACTCAGTTAATGCATTACTCCACGCTAGCTAGCCAGCTGAGAGTAGCATTTGTTACAGGGGGAGGGCTAGCTTGGACATAGCAGCACCATTGTTTCTCTGTACTGTTTTCATAGCAGGTTCCCTGCCCACGGCCCTTTGTAACTCAAAGCCCATATTCAGAACAGATAATTGTCCAAATCTGAGCCATTTTGCCTACCAACAAGGTGGACTTTTGTATTCATACAACACCAAGGCAGGGAGATGCTAGTCCCTGGACGAGAGCCCTGTCCCCATCACAGCTTTTGAGCCATGCTGGCATCTCTTAGCACCCACAGGTGAGGCAAACACCACAAGAGCCAAAAGGGCACCCTTGAGCAAACAGTGGTACTGGGTTCATGAACACAAACTCATGCTTACCTTGTTTGGTTCTGGGAATTAACTAACTCCTCAGAACAGTGAGATTATAATTGTGTAGCCCTAGCCAGGTATGTATACAACCACCTGGTTTAGAGCACCAGCATCTAAATGATTGCATGAAATTTGTCTGAGCACTGCAGTGGGTGGAAAACAGGCCCCAGGGGCAGGAGTCAGCAGTTTTCAAGACCTGACGTGCTTCTACTGAGAACATCAGGAAGGACCTGGAGTCACCACCTCTCTGCTGCTTTGGCAGCCTCGTAAGAGCATGAACCAAGAACTGTCCCTGTGTCCCGTCTCCCCTGCAATCCACTGCACAGCACAAGGAACAAAAGAGGAGCTTCTGCATTGCTTAAACACACAAGAACTGCTGCCCTGTTAGGGGCCAGCTCGTGCCATCTCCAGGGCATGCCAGTGGCGACCATTCCACAGTGACAGCATAAGAAGGTGGTAAGCTTACAGCAATGCCTCACCTGAGCACCAGTCCACCTTCCAGGGATGTGCCACTGGGTGATCCACGCCAGAAGTGACATCTTGGCATTCTCTGCTGAACTGCTACAAGAAAAGAGGGATCTGAGTCCTGCATGGGGAGATGCACGTGCCATTGTAAATCTCACCAGTTTGCAAATGCAAAGTTTGTGTTGAAAAGCTCAGCTTTGCACTCCCCTACCATCCGATGTTGATAACAAATTTGGTAGCTTAGCTTGCACTGAGCACCCAGAACAGACATGGCCATGGCAGTCTCAGAGTAACAAAAAATCCCATAGCATCAATGGCTATCATGTGCAGCCAGACTAGCATTGCCAATGGCTGAGAGCTTTTAGCAGAAAGGGCTGCAAGAATTTTGGTGCACAGAGCTACAATTACAGTTGTCAAGGACAGAAATCCCTTTCTCTTTTTTGCCTCATTCCCTGATTCTTTGTGGATACCCTGCCCTCTCCTTGCATCCTTCCTTCAGGCCACGTACCATCTGCCCAGGTCACCAGAGATTCAGGTTCCTGCACACAGAAACCAGCTCACCTTACTGATGGCTTTTTCCTCCTGCATCCACCGAAACCTACACAAGTAGATTGTTCTTACTTGGCAGGTCCTTAGATACGTTGCAACCAGTTTATTTGACCCAGCAAAGAGCTTCCAGGAAAAAAAAAAAAAAACAGTGTGCGATACCATGACTGTGATCTCAGTTACCAATTATTTTTTCTTCTGAAATGCTTTAGAAGTTTGCAGTTCCCTAACTGCAAGTTCCCTAACTTGCAGTTCCCTAACCAAGCCCTTCAACAAAAGGTCACTTTTTTTTTTTTTTTCTCAGTCTCGGGAAAAAATGCATAAAAGCAAACAGCCTCAGTGCTGCTGAAGGTGTCTGGAGTACCCTGCAAGCATGCGTTCAACCTCATCCTGCCATCGTGCCACAGCAATGAGCCCTCTGGCCCTGGGGGATGTATGAATGGCACGGCAGTTGGAAAAATTCACACAGAAGATTTTGCAAGCTCATTTGCTGGATGAAACTTTGCCCTAGAGACTCGAGCCTCCTGCAACTGTGAGAAAGGAGGTCCCTTTTAGTTTATAGCTGAGGTCAGTGGAGGGCCAGAGCAAGGAAGTTTGTATTGCAGCAATTTGTACCTTATCTTGTTTATAGATGTAAACAGAAGGTTTACGCTTCCGTTACTGAACTCTCCTACACCAAAAATATTCAGTGCACAGAGGAGGGGAAGGATAGGCAATGTGCACACACATTTCTTGAGCATATTTTGAGAAGCACAGTTAAAGTATCTGGTGTTTCTGAAGCATATGGGAAGTAGGATGCCATTGGAGTGATTGAAAAAAAATAAAATCACAACCAGCCCTGCCTCCCCTTTCTGAAAAAAAAACCAAACACCAAAAACCCCAAAACCAACCACAACCAACCACAAAACCCCAGCAATCTTCTTGCGGACTGCAGGGGTCATTCCAGGATCTCCATAGCATCTGGATGTAACTCAAGTCTCTATGGACTTGGGTCAACTTCCATTGAAGCCAGGAGTCCTTTCATGAGCTTTAGGTCACTCCCAGTTGCTTCTGAAGTCATTGCCCAGGCTTTTCTCATTTTAGTCACAGTACCAAAGTTTTGTATCGTTTGAAAAGCTCCAAAGCGAGGGACATATGGAGCCTACAAAAGCATAGTTATTGTGCTAGCTAGCTCCAGTCCCATGCCAAGCAAATTATTCATGCGTACTCTGTGGATAGAAGGCACAAGCTTTCATGTGGTTATATGGATAAAAAGGGAGGAGAATTTGGGCCACTGACTCAGCCTGTCAGCAATGTTTCCCCCCTAAATACAGCCATGGAGCTGCAAAGCAGATTTCTCACAGCACTGACAGTGGGGTAGTACTCTCTTTGGAAAATGTGACCCCTTACTTACATGCCACTTGGAAATCGGTATCATGTAAGGGTGCCAAATGCTTCCAGAAGTAAGGCCTTTTGATTATAACCTTTCATGAAAATGACTGATTGAACAAAAGCAGCTTAGAGATAGCATTTCAAACAAGAATCAGACAGCTTGTCTGGAACATAAGCACTAGCAAACTGCCCAGCCCGTTAGAAGAATGGCCATGCTATACGATGTTGCACTCCTGCATCCAAAAGGAAACCTGACATTCAACAGGTGTTCCGCTTCTTGGGTAGCCTCATGGATGGAGAGGGAGTTTGAGGAGACACACTACAAAAAGGTCCTTTAAATGTACCTACTTTTCTATTTCAAACCACACGACCAATTCACACCCCACCCCCCCCCCCCCCAGTCAGCAGATTTTATTCAATTACCGTTGCAGTGGCCACTGCAGAGTATGGGCTACATTCCTGCTTCAGTCGAGGAATCCTGAACACCCAGAAAAGCTGACAGTTACTATTTTCCACCATTTTTACATTCCCTGTAGAAATATTTTTTATTTGGCCTTGCCACACTGACCAAAAAAAAACAAAACAACAACAAAACCAACACACAAGCAACAACTACAACAACAAAAAGCCACCCTTATGGTCTTTTCATAAAGGAATTAAATTCACTCTATTATTCTAGTTAGTGGAAATAGAAAAGCCAATCAGGTGACTGTACTGGTAAAATAAAGCCAAGAGTAGTTCATTTCAATCTTTGTTCTGTACTACTTACATAATTCAGACCTGGAGACAAAAGCACCAAGGTCATGGATTAACTGTGGCTTAAAGTTGAAAATAGCCTGAGGAAGTAAGGATGACAAAGTAATTACTAGTGGGCAAATCATATGTTAATGGGTATGGGAATTATTTAGTCTATAACATTTAATCAATGTAAATGGAAGGAGCATATAAAAGCAAATTCAACTTTTAAGTCCTCCATGAATACGTGTGTATATATATATATATGTATGGCTAGTTTCTATAACTGAAATAGATCTACAAAAATTAAAATCAAAGTTTCCATATGTTAAAATAACTCATTTTGTCATAATCATAACAGCTGTTGAAATAGATAGTGCTCATGAATAATGCTTTAAATATTTGCTTTGCCCCATGATGTAGAAGACTAAAGCCTGTACCACTCAACTGAGGCACCAAACAATAGAAAAACACACTATGCAGAAACCCATTCCAAAACACCTGTCAGGAACTGCACTTTTCTAGATAAAACATCATAGTTCAGAGGTAAATCATTTTGGCAATTCACTTTGATATAGCATTTGAGGTAAATCACATCAAAGCCTTCCTGTGAATACCCAAACAAATTAGTAGAAGTCTTTAATAAAAGCTCTGGCAGGGTCCATATGCACCAGTGCTGGAGGTCACAAGACTCCTAGCAATGCTGCCTTAGGAACCCCTACTGCAAGGAGTACAGCTGGTACAGTAATAATTACTGTGCCAAACATAATTGTGGAGATTGCAAGAGTGCAAAATGCAGGGAAATTAGAAAAGGAATACTGTGACGAGAATGCCATGCAGTTGTTCCCACTACGCACAGGGAGAAAATCAGATTTCTGAATAGAGGCTGAATATTCATTTGCCAGATTAACAGCTCCTGCCTGCACAGAAATCAGCCCTGAGAGCCTGTGGGATGTTCAGAGCTGGGAACAGCTGAACACACCCAGGGAGAACAGCAACCATTATTTTTTTAGTGCTTCTGCAGTTAATGAGATCACACCTGCAGATGTTATCATTGGGTGGAAAAGCACACATCAGTAAATAACGCCCGTGAACTAGGTCTGTAACCGAACAGACCACCTCCACTTGCCTCTTGCTCAGGACAACTCCTGGAAGGCCAGTGCCTGCTCTTCGTGTTTGGGGCCTACTGTTAGAAACTCATCTTGCCCTGAATTCTTAGCTCAGAGCAGAGAGTTTACAGAGAGCTTTCAGTTCTTTGTAGCAGCGTCAGCAACAGAAGAAATAAAACCACTGTTTTGGGGTGATGCACCTTCTTTTATCTAAACATTTCATCTCAAACTCTTAAGTAGGCAATAAAACTATAATCAGTCATATAAGTCTTTTTTGTTTAGGTTCACAGTGTGCCAGCTTACCACATACATTCCCCACATTCAGAACACCTAGAAACTTCTATTCTCAGTGACCCATACCAAAGTACGCGTGCCATTTGCTTCAGAGATCATCTATTCTGAAGAAAATGGCTAGCCAGGTCCTGTGAATAAGGTGCACTTGATTATTAAAAAATAATTAAAACAAAACAAATTCAAACATGAATTTTTGCACACCATGATTCAAAATCATGCTTTCTTCATTCAGATATAGGGAAGGGCCTTATGGAAATATCCACTGAGACCTTCCCTGCTGCCTGCCTTTGGATGCCAACACAGGGAAGAGGATGAGACATTGCATAGTGTGCTTGTACACACAGCACAATACCTCAGGCTTTTTCAGGGTGTTTTACCTGTCCTTCAATTGCCCCTTACAGAAGCAAAAAGATTGTTAAACATCCGTAACACAATATAAAGACTGCTTAGCAGGCTGCTTCTGATTCTGTGTGTCCTAGGAGCCACATAATCCCATTGAGTGTTTTAGCTGTTCCATAAACAAATCAGTAGCTCTGTACTCTTCCCTCTCCAGTGACAGCAGATATTACTGCCTTGAGCATGCAGCACTCGGCCAAAGCAAGCATTGAAAGCGTTAACTCAAAGGCAGGATAATGTCCTATTTGGTTAAAGCAAAAAGTAAATAAATACAGGATTTACTGCAATTTAAGGCTTAAAATGAGATCAGATGCCTGTCATCTCCAAACACCTCTCAATCAGCAAAAAAATAATCCTTCACAAAATAGATTGTTATTTTTGCTGCAAGTTTTTTTCGTGGAGAAAATGGAGCCATATATTATTCCTCTGTAGACTGCTAGTAGACGAAGCATAAACTCAGCTGAAAACTCATCCAGGGCTTCTGGCAAGTGCAGGCCAGAAGTGTGTGATTTGTGCTGCTTACCACATCTCTGCAGTTCATGAATCCCAGATGACGTGCAGGGGGAATCTCTTTAAATGGACGTAGGAAGCTAAAACTGTCAGCAGCTAATGAAGAGGGCAGGGAAACGAAAATGGAGCAGAAGGGAGAGGGGTCCAGCGCTCTGCCCCAGCCATACACAACAGAGAACTTGCTCACGTTGATGGGAATTACTTTCTTTGAGCCACCTGACTACAGGGTTAATTTTCTTCCCCTCTTCATTTCAGATGAGGGGAGTCAACCTGACCTTTACTGTCAGATCTAAGAGAAGCCTTGAAAACGAGAACAGTGAAGCAGTCCAAATGCAAACACTGGCTACAGTAGACCTATTTATAAATAGTTTAGAAGAACACCATGAACTGCAGAAGGAGGGGAATTTTCTCCACGCCCCCCCCCCCCAAGTTTGCTGCCTCGGTGAACATAGCGGCATGCTTGAGTTTGCTTTCTTACATACCAGGAGGCCTGCAGCAGAAAATGAAGTTAAAGCCACACACACAGCCCCTGATTCAGCCGCATGGCACCAGCTTCAGCTTTGCTGTGGTTCACAAAGCCGCACAGCAAGCCCCTTGTCCCCAGTGCCCCCTCCAGCACAGCCCTCCAGCCCTTGCTGGCGATCCTGCCTGGTGGGAACGGCCAGGCAGGGCTGCCCAGGGGAAAGTCCTGACCCAGGTCAGCCAGCAGGGAGGAGATCTGCCTCTAAGGAGAGCCTCCCAGTCTGCCTCCAGCCTTCCCATCCAACTCTCTCCAACCTAAAATGTTTCTCTTTATAGGGTTCGTAAAGAATAAACAAGCGTGCCCCTCAACTTAGCTGCGTGCTCTAGTAAAACGAAAAATCTGAAAAGTGGAAAAATAGCCCAGAATAGCCAGCACACAAGCCCTTACAGATTCTTGAACCAATTCAGATTTATCATAGCTTTAAACACAGCTCTTGCTCACACGTACTACTGGCACACTTCTGCGGGGCTGCTACTCTCCGTTATGAACCTTGGCCCTACTCAGACTGTCTGGCCAGATGGCTAACCTTTGCTTTAAAGGATGTCATAAGTAAAAGCAAATGCTGGCCTTGCGAAGCTTTCTTCTTTGTACTTTTTTTTTTTTTTTTAACTGCAAAATTACTTGGAAAAGTAATCCAATAGATTAAATTTCCCTTTCTGAGAAGTGTCACCCAAAGGCAAATCAGCACTGACGTCACCGGACAGATGATACAGTCACCTCGATGCGGCTACTTGGTCAGGGGAGACTGCTCGGACACTTTAAAGAGCATTGCAGAATGAGGAGAAAAAACAAACAAACAACAAAAAAAACAAACCACTTTGAGACCTTTTTATTCTTTCCTTCTGCAGATTGGGTGTGTACGCTTTCATTTCATCCCTTTTCTGCCCGTGCCACACACACGAGCATGGAGGACAAGGGAGCTTTGTGGTGCCTGACAAAGCCAGAACAGATCACACAGAGTTGGCTGGTTGCACTTTGTGTAATTGCAGAACAATACCTAGCTACCTGCAATTATTGATCTGTTTTCTCTCCTACCTGCAGGCATCCCAGGTTCTCTCATACCCTCATTCAAATCACAGGAGCATATGAGGCCTGGTAACAGAAGTCAGTTAAAGGTGAGAGGCAGAGAAGAAAAAAGCACCTCTCTGACACATCACTGTAAACAAAGGTTAATCCACCTGCCCCTCTTTTGCTGATCACTTTTAAAGTAGAGGGATTTTACTAACCCAGCCATTTCCATTAACCTTTATCTTCTTTTTCCCACCTCATTTCTCCTTAAACCTCTTTAACAAAGTTCACGGATGATTTCAGGAGCCAGAGAGGTGTCTTTGTATTGGTATTTCATAGCCATCAGTGGAATTGTTTTCCATTAACTCATTTGGTTACTCCTGAATTGAGGAGGTTCACAAACAGCTGTAGAAAGGAATTAAAATTATATAGTTATTATTAATTGTTTTAAAACCAGTAATAGTTGCAGACAGGCTCTTCTCTCCAACCGGCTGCCTGAAACATCCCACTCCATTTCACAGGAGGTCTTCAAGCTCAGCTGAAAGGGGCATTGAACGAGTTGTTGGCTACCTCAGCAGCACACGTGCTCATCTAAGATAGCTGTGGCTAAGTTATATTTGTTTCTTTCAAGCCCACTCTTGAATTCAAGGAGAATAAGGAAAAAGGTGTAAAGAGGAGAACCAGGCCCACCGTGTTGGCCAGGCATGGCAGCCCCCACTATGCACAACCTGCTGGTGAGGAGGCAGAGTCCCCAGAAGTTCACGTGTCACGGGGCCTCTGCAAATCAGCTCCAACAGGGACCCCATAACAAAGGGGTGACAAGGGAGGGAGCCCCGAAACTGCCATGCCTGCACCAAGGTCCTGGACATTGCTGGCAAAGCACCCCTTGAATTTATGGTCCTTGGATTAGGCTGATTTGAGAAACAGCTGGAAAGGTGAGTGTCTTTAATTAAGTGGACAATAATTTATGAACTGCATTGGATGCCTCAATGTAAAAAATAAACTGTTTATTAATAATGGTTTTAAGGCTCAGTTCCTGTTTTTAGCAAAATAAATTCAAGTAAGCAATCCCAGCTGAACTTCTAGAGGGAGGGAGTTTACAGCAAAAATTAAACAAGTTAAAAAAAAAAAAAAAAAAAAAAACACACAAAACAAAACAAGAACTACTCAGCAGTTACTTGTGTTCGTTTGCCACCTATAAGCTTTTAGGAGGAACCTCATGCAACTCAGCTTGTACGCTTTCATGAACAACTACCAACAAGCATAATCCTCTTTTGGAGGAGAATCTGGAATCTCAAAAGCTCTTTTCTCATTTTCTTGACATTGTAAGTATATTTTACACACACACATACATATACTTATTACTGATGCAGGGCTTCTTGGTACTTCTCCCCAACAAAGAATTTGGCAGCTGAAAGGTGCCCAGCTCGGACTGGCTAGCTTTCCCAAACACACCACACCAGACGGAAAGACCAGCAATTACGCACCATTTTGTTGCTGAAGAAGGATCAGTTCCCTGTGATACTTTGAATTCCTTCTGTAACCAGGGGTAGATGATTTAGTGCCAGGCATTCAGGGGGATTTAGGTTTGCAAAGATGCAGATAGAAAATGTATAGAAATTTCTTAAATGCCTGGTGCCAAAGGAAGCTGGACATCTGGGGAGAATTTTGAGATCTGCTCTGTGTGCTTCTCTCTCTCCTAATTCACCTCAACAGATTTAGTTTTCTCTGCCCCAGCTCTTCCTTTTCAGAAAAATGGCAGAAAACAGTCATTTCCTCCCTTATCAGGAAAGATCAGGAGAGCGAGGTGCTCTGACAAATAAGTCAGCTGAAAAAAGGAGACAGAGGAAGGAAAAGTTCAACATATTGCTTCTCCCCTTTACAGTCATGAATGATTTATAAAATACTTGCTGGCAGAAATGTGTGAAGAGAACATCAAAACAATTCCCCTCACATTAGGCGATGCTACCTAGACCCTATATGGCATAATTGCTTCCTGTATATTGTCTTTTTATGTTTAACAATAAATGCTTGTGCAGACTTGGAGCAGAGCTTCAGACCAGTCAGTGGTGTTCAGCTCTAACCCCTTCTCTCAGCAACGATATGTCAAGTAGTTGGTCATGATGTTCTACTGAAACCACCGAGCAACATGCCTGGCATCTAGCACAAACACATGGTTTTATCAGTCTTCATTACAGGACCAGCACAAACACATGGTTTTATCAGTCTTCATTACAGGACCATTATGGTCCAAACTTCCATGTTCTAGGATCATGGAGACATCACATCATATCATGAATCTGACTTGTTTGCATTTTGGACTTACAGAAGGCCGTGCCCCAAACCAGTGATATTCTCAGGTCACCATCCCATCTGATGCAAGAAACCTCTCTCTGCCCTCAAACTTCTTTTCCTTCTGTCTTTTAACATTGTTAGTAAAGAAAATATTGGAAATGCATCTTCCAGGGCAGTTGCACAATATTTAATAGGAAAACCATCTTTGTATATACAAAAAACAAGGCGAGGGGGGGGAAGGAAAGTAGAAAAGAGCAAAAAGCTGGCATGCATTTCTGAAGGTGAAGTTAGGAAAGTATTCAACCACGAGCCAATTCACAAGCAACAGAGGCTGCTAAGCCTTGTTTCCTTTGGCTCCCTGGCTGAGGGTTGGGTTAACCTCTGGACAGTAAAAATCAAATCCAAGCATCTCTTATAGAGGAAATATTCTCTCCTATGAGTATTCTGTGGGGTCTGAGATATCCTTGAGATTAGATGCCTTTTCTTTTTTTCCCCCCTGTTGTGGCAGGGGGACATGTGAATTTCATCTCTCCTTTCCTCCGTTGCTTATCTTAATATTGCTGACATATCTAACTGTCAAACTTACATGAAACTTGGCAAGGTATTCAGATGTAGAATGTGACCAACAGTCTGATGGCAGAAATCTTATCTTTAGGAAAACAGGCTTTAAAAAATAAAAGCACCCCTTAACTATATAATAAGTAGTTTGACATGTCTACTTCAGCTGCATTGGCTCTACTGGTGATTCACAGGAAGTTACTGAAACAAGTTCACAAAACATGATGCACAACATGGGAACTGATTGCCAGTACTAGGGGGATCGGATAGAATATTAAATGACAGTCACTTACCAGGCTAGTAATCACAGAGCTTAGCATTCCCGTAGGAAACACCATCAACTTTTGATACAAGACAAGGGACCACAGAAGATCTTTCCTTGTAGCTACGGTACACGCAAAGCAGCAAACACATTCTCTGCACCTGAATAAGAACATGTTTCTGAGTAATATTTCCAAGTGAAGAACCATCAAGAAGTCCAGACATTGTCCACTTTCTCCCCAGGATACATCCTGCAGGGGTTTCCTACAGGTCATTATTGTTATCTGCTGAGCCATAAGACAATAAGCCAAGCCAGAGAAATGCTGCCTAGTGAAATGTGACGTGAGCAGAGGATGCATCAGTTTGCTACTTAAATAAATAATTGTTTAAATATTTAAACAAAACTTCTGGTTTAAAAGGAAAAGCTCTGTGAGAGAGAGATGAAAGCTGACATTTTCTGGACCAACAACAGATAAAACTACTGATCCAAAAAAAATTTGAATGCAGGAATCACTGCCAGGTTCCTGTTTGGGTGGATAATGAATGGCTAAAGTAGTTAAGTGAAAAGAGATGTTACGCGATGCTAATTTCAAAGCTCCCGAAGAACATAATTTGACTTCTTTGATCAAGTGAAGAAAGAAGAAATCCCCACCTTGGCTCTCCCTGCAGCAGAGTGGTTGTCTTGGCAAAGCTGAGGAGAGATGGCTAGGCTTGCTCCAAACTGGTGCCTGCCCTCTCTTCCAGGCTCCCCATCTGACCTTGCATGGGAAAGCCTCAAGGCAGGAGAGCAGTAGCCTGAGTCAGAGGAATTTTGTGAAATCTTGCAGGCAGCATTACCCACCTGCACCCTGAAGGTCAGGGTTTGGAGGCTTATGCTACATTGGGAGCAATGGCATGGGGAGCCCTTGTTTGCTACACCCAGCCAGGAGCATGTGCACGGAGCCCCTCTGAAGGCAAGGGTCAGACTGGACCATTCTGCTCTCTAGACTGCACTAAGAACATGTAGTCTGCTGGCAAAAAAAAAAAAAAAAAAAAAAAAAAAACCTGCAGCTGGGATGTAGCTCTAAACATTAGATGCCAAATAACCAAAACATGCATTATTTCACAATCCTCTCTCAGGGTGATGCCAGAGTTCCAGGAATTCTGTCGTCCCTTCCTTCGTATACTCACCAGGACATCTTACCCACCTCAGCTGTACAGTGTTCTTACCTCCCACATCCCTTTCGCTCCAGCTGTTTACTGGACTTCAACCATGCTATAAGGCAGAGCTGGAAGAATAGGTGACCGTGTGAGTATCTTGAGGGAGTGTAATCAGTGACTGGAATACTGTCAATAAAAGTTATTCAGGTATTGTTCATTCAACATCATGATCCAGAAAAAAAAATAAAAATCTGACCTTAGGCTATTTCACGACCTTAAAACTACTGTTAATACTAATGGAAACATTTTGCTGCATATTTCTGAGAGTTATCTGTCAAAGTATAAGGAAAGATCCCCACTGCTTTGGAGTTTAGGGCTTCAAGGCAACCAAAGTTTTCAAAGCAATTTCCACTCTGTCACTATTAAAAGGTGCATTCCTATTTCATGGAGGTTCATGTTCCAAAAATCAGGCATCTTTGGCTCAAGCAGAAGGTAAACCTGCTCAGCGGAGATATAAGCCTTCCTTCCCCTTTAGAGAAAGTTCATTTTCTGGTACTGATTCAGCACCATTACCAGCTACAGCCCTAACCCATATCACTGTGTCTGACTACAGACCAGAGTCTGCAAAAGCATCTGCAGCCATGTCCTGTCTTCACAAATCTGAACACCAAAACCTTCAGTTTTGTAAGCTACCTTCAAACTGAGCAGATGTTACAATCTGCAGCTTCAGAATACCTCACTACCAGTACGTCCATAGATGAGGCTGGAATATTAACTCAATAACTGTACTACGTAAATCCTGACAGCCTTTTTAAAGTCTAGCTATCTTCCAAAACCAAGCACTTCTCAAAAGGTTCTTGTTTCGTTGCAACAATACGTACTTCCTTAAATAACGCAGTGTTCAAAATCCCAGTATATTTTTTAAAGGATATAAAATGTTTCACATGTCAAATTAGAAGTTACACAGAAAACTTCATATGGACCATCTGGGTTTGACCACTCAGTTAATATTCATTGCTAGAGTCTTGGGTCACGAAATTCTATTCATTTCAAGAGCTGGCTAAAACTTCACTTGGATTTTATCCTGTTGGCTTGAGTCTTGTATATCTTGTACAATTTCCTGGCTGTGTAGATGACATGTTGCAGCAGTAAGTACAGAACACTTAGAGGAATAAAACTGAGCAGTCTTTGGATACTGGGACAGTTTTCAAAGGCCATTGCAAATACACTCAATCTATCATTTGCTTTGCATTACTCTAAAACATGCATGTTCCCTGGGAAATATAGATTTTTAAAAAAATTATTATTATTAATCTATTTATTGTGTGTGTGTTTGTGTGGTTTTTTTTTTGGTTGGGGGGAGAGAGACAGGGTGGTAAGGGGAAGTGGAAGAGAACAAGGGAGGGAAAGTAAGAAAATGTTAGTATTCAAAGCGAAAATTAATATTGTATAAGTAACTATTTGTGCTAAACAACTATTCCCAGGCTGAACATTAAACATTTTTCTACTAAGTATAAACCAAGCTGCTTAATGTAAGTATATTTGAAATAAACTCTTTTTCAGCTAAACATTATTTTTCAATTAAAATAATCACCCAAGCTGTGAAACACCCCAATCAATTTTACAATGATTTAACCAAGGCTCTGCATCACTGTTACGATCTTTGCACAAGCCTCAAGTGCACAGGGAAGCATTAGAGGATAGAGTCTGTCCTACTGCCCAGCGCTGCTCCTAGAAACTCTCTTCAGCCAGGCTGTGAAGTCCTGCACATGCTTTCTCCTCCAGCATTCCCATCTTGCAAAATAGAGGCGCTTGAGCCTTTGTGTTGTAAACTCCATCACTCCTTGCCCAGCATAAAAGAGGGAGCATTCAGTTCACCTCTCTGCTCCTCTCTTGGCCTAGAAGAGCTCCACACAGCCATTTTGTTAGCTCTGTCCACAGCTCCCTCCCTCTTTAATTGTGAGCAGCCATGAGGTTGTCCAAGTCATGCTGTGGAGGGTGTTACAGCTGACCCCTTCCCAACAGACATCTTACCTGCTCGCAGACACCCCATGAGATGGAGCCTCACACCCTCCAGCATCAAACCATTCCTGTTCCCAAACAACCTTGAAGTTACAAAGCTCACCCTATGTCCTACTCTGAGTTTTCCCTGCTACATGTTAAGCCCAACAATTCTTGCAGCATTTCCTGTAATCATTTCTGGTTCTCTGCCCTGCTTCTGGAACTGGAGAGGATAAAAGAATAATATGTTAACTGTGAGATGCTTGGGTAGGTGAGAAACTCTCCCTGGTGGGCTTTCAGAGCAGGCTGGCTCCTTTTAGCACTATGATTGTGTTTAACCTCACCATGCCTTGATACCCTTCATCTCCATCAGTCCTTCAAGGTAGATGGGAAGCAGAGATGAACTTTCTCTGTTCCTTTGAGATGATGCTCAGGGCCAGGAGCGTATTTCTTAGAACAGTTGCTAGTGGAAATCCCAGGTTTCACTCCGTGGTCCCTCTTTAACACACAACACACATTCAGCTGGCCAATAACAAGGAGTGTTGTGTGGAGCTAATGAAGCACAGCATCAGAAAGACCCAACAACAACAATCGGTGCAAATCAAGTGCTAGAAAGAAAAGCCTTGCTAGAATGAAACGGTTTCCAGACTGGAGAGCTCAGGGAACATTACCTTCAGCAAATTGGGTTTCTTAGTTGCTTTGATCAAATGAGTTTCAAAGGTGATTACAGACCCAAAAGTGTTTCCCTAAGCAGTATCCTGTGGGATAGGGAAGGCCAGAATTCAGGCAGAAGCTTTTTCCTGTACAAAAGCCTTGCCACTGACATTGTCAAGGGATCTGTTGCACTCCATTGTGTCCATAATCTTCAAATTAAAGCTCCCTAAATCCACAATAGTCTAATAAACCACAAGCCTGTAACAGCCCCTTCAATTTTCCATGTTAATAATCCATGGATTAAGAGTCTCTCTGCTGCTACAATAGACAGAACTGATCTTCTCTACTGTGTCAATGACCCATGAATTATAGGGCTGTGTCTCAGATGGTTAGATAATACTTCACTCAAGTCCCTGAGGTAGATTTTTCTAATGCAGCATATTCAGGACTCTTTGGAGTAAAGACACGTTGTGGCATTCTTATTTTTTTTTGGGACTGCTCTTCCAATTCCACTTGGCAGGATCCTTACACAAAAGCACAAACCCTTTTTTCATCATATCCAGCCATTTGTTTTTCAGTAAGTGGCCCAGTCGCCTTTCATTTACAACTGAACATTTAATATGACATATGAGAGCTGAGTAAGAGACACAGTTTCATAACTAGCTAATGAACTGATGCAAAAATCCTTCAATTTTCTTGTAATAGGGTCTTATAATAGCCTAGAATATTTTATACTGATTTGTGGATAGCACTTCTTAACACATTTGCATCACTTAATAACCCTTTATTATATCATTTGGTAGTAAGTATGTACAGCAGCTACCACGGCTGAATCAGAGGGCAAGAGGAAGCAGAGTGGAGTCACTTCAGAACTGCTCAAACCTATCATCCATAAAATGCTCATCGACTTTTCTGATGAGGAGCAAGCCAGCTTCTTCAACAGCTGCACAATTTCACCTCTGCAAATACCACTGCAGTCGGCAGCCCAGGCTTTGCATATGGATGGCAGCGCCCCGCCAGCCACTGGCACGGAAAGAAATGTGATGGGTAGGAGCAGACAGATTGTCTCCGTGGCATTTCCGCTGGGGAGCACAGCCCCGATGGCACGGTGTCTGCCAGAACAGAATGCCAATGCGATTTTTTCCTTCTCTTTTTAAAAGCAGAAACCTGCACATCGAACTGAACGCTGCACATATCGTTGTACATTGTAGCAGGGTTGTTAAAGACAAGGAATGCCTGTTAGGTTAGCCAGCCATATCTCCATCAAAGCCTGGCTGTTCCGTACCATTTCTTTTACAGCATTTTGTCCAGACTCCTATTACCTGGGACACTTAAAACTACTCTGTTAGCTCAGATGGGCATGGGAAGAGGCTCTGCAACTAATCGGCTGCTTCAATCTCTGCTCTCTCATCTCAATGCACATTGAAAGAAAAGCTTGGTTTTCTCTTGCCCTTGCTGGGGCAACTAGTCATCTGGTTAAAAGTTAGAGCAGACAGTGCTCTGGGCAGGTAAAACTGTGCCTTTGGAGTCTGGGTGATTCCCAGTAAAGAGGGATCCATTACTGGCTGAAGAAATGTTTGCTGATACTCTTTTTTTTTTTTTTCCAGAAAGACAGTGAAGATAAATTTTGTAAATAACCCCTAGTAGCTATGAGAGTCTATTAAATAAAATAGTCCCAAATAAAGACTTGTTAACATTGATTCTGTAGCTTCGCTCCACCGTTAAATCTTTCAGTGTCAGAATAAAGGTCAGTGCAGCGCAGGCAATTAAAGTTACAGGCAAAGTAGTGGTGGCAGCCACAGCAAGAGGGCAATAGGAGTATGGAGCAGTAGAAGATGATGCATTTTTTTTGGTTGTATAACAATTTTGAAAACAAGTGTTGAGCAAAAGCAAGGCAAGTTCTGTGCTGCTGGCTACCATGTATGATATGTTTCTGCTGCAAAAACCTGCAACACCACAAATAATTGGATGCGCCTTAGCTGGCTGCAAGGTTTACAGCTATCAGAATCTCACCCTCTTATTTCATCCTGGTGGAGACTTTTGTGATTTACTTTGTTGTCCTTTAGAAGATGATAAAACAAGGCTCTGAGTTGCCCCTACCTATCTATCTAGGGCTGCAGCTCAGATTTGTGAAACCAGATGTACTAACTGGCAAAAAAACAAACAAACAAAAAAAAAAACTGACCCATTTGCTTCATGGAGAGGCACTACAGTTCTGTCCCCCATTCATTTCCCTTTGCAAACAGGCGTAAGAACAATAAGCATACTGTCATTAGCCAACACACAGAATAAACAAAAGAAACAAGCCCATGCTAGCTGGTCCACGTGCGGCAGAAAGTGCTGCTTTATCTCCTGCTATTGCTGGGACTTGTGTGATGAGCCTCCCCTGACCGCGACACAAAGTCTGCATCATCTCCTGAACCCATCTCAGCCTTTAAGTTGACCTTGTAGTATTTCTCTAGGTTGTCATGCTGAGCACCATGTTTGTCTTGTTATGCTATTTATACAGAGCAGACTATTTTTCCATCAGGGAAATATCAAATGTCGAGCATCAGAAGTTGCAGGGGGCCACTCACTGGGGCTGGGCTCCCTGCCGCAGCCATGGGGTGACCTGCCTGTACCCCACTGGGACCTCTCTGCCCAGGGTGACGGCCCCAGGACCTTCTTGTGATGCAGACATGAGAAACATCTAATGCATGTACTCATTCAGCCCACATTAGAGGAGCATTTCTATCGTGAGACCTACAGTAGCTTTGCTATTATTCTCATTTTACACTAAAACAGTAAGCCCAGAGAAACGAGGACAGTGCAATGGGTCTGTTGGAGCTGGGGACCGAAGGGACGCCTGAGGACAGCCCCAGATAACCCCAAGCCCCCCGTGCTGAAGGGCGCCGGGCATGGTGTGGGTTACACGAGCCTGCACACCCCTCTGCCCCCCTGCCTCCAACGCACTTCTGCTTGCTCTCGATATCCACACAGCTTGTTAGCAGCCCCGCAGGGGTCCCCGAGTAGTGAATGAAGGCACGGCAGCCGGGACTGTGCGATCATAACAAGCAGCCCCGTTTCTTCTGCCTCTAAACTTCCCTCCTAAGCCCAGGAGGAGTGGCTCCCGAGGAAAGGCCGTGAATCTTTTATTTCCCTGACCAGAGGGTGGTTTTGCATGGCCTAAGCTATCCACATTGTTCCCCGTTACTAAGGCAACAGGTACCTTACAAATGCTGATAATAAATAAACTCATACAGCTCCGCGGTCTGCTTCCAGGGCAGCTTAATAACCAGCGCGGCCGCTGCCGGCTGCCTGTCCCCCGCTGGGCTGGAGGAGCACTTGAGGAAGCATTATCTGCCTTCCAGCACCGACGCCGTGGTGCGTGCACAAAGACGAGGCACTGAGCTGGGAAGCTGGGCTGCTAGCAAAAGGCAAAAGGTTTTGGAAAGCTGCAGGGAGGAGCGGGAACAGCTGTGGGATGGTCACGGCCAAACGGGAAAGGGGAGCGGTGAGAGGAAACCCCTAGTCTGGAAAAAGATGTTCCAGATAAAAGATATAAGAGTGTGCTGCAGCACTGCTGCCTTCTTAAAAGCAGCAAAGGATCCCTAGTGCTCGCCATTCAGAGGAAACATGTTGCTTTTCCACTCCTGTAAGGAAAATCCTACAACACAGACTCTTCATCTGCAAGTTGCGCCCCCCACCACCAGCATCCAGAGCTGAAGTGTTAAGGACTGTGTGTTAAACTTCCCCTTGCTCCCCACCCATATACTGCCTGATACCTGCTCCCAGTTATGGGGTGAACACACCACATCCCCACCGCTCTTGCAGTGAGAGCAGGGTTAAAATGCTTCGTTGGTCTCCTTAATCCCTCTCACATGCTTTAGTCAACACCAGTGGGGGGAAGAAGGATGACAGGCTTTGCCTCCATGGCTCCCCCCCCCCTTCAGAGGTCAGGGAGGAGAGATGAATTCAGTGATGTACTCGTGCTGGCTGGGGTGGGAGCTGCTGAAAAGTCACACAACTGCAAGCACCGAGTGCACCCAGTGGGTGCTGGGGGCTGCGTCTGCAGAGCCCCTGTCTCCAAAGCTAATCCTGCCTCAACGCCGTTTTTTTCACTGCTCAGCAGCATTTAAATCTTGAAATAGATAAAAAAGCAAGTGGAAGTTTAAAATACTGGTTTCTGCTTCTGCCCAGAGCTGCTGAAGCATTAGCTGAGTGATGGGGAGATGAGCGCGGTGTCGGAGAAAAATCCACCAGGTAAGAGGAGCAATTGCACACAACTGCGTGTTGTGGATGCGTTCCTTCTCAGTGGACCCAATATACCCCAATGTACCCATTATCTAACTACAGAACATCCTTTTTGAGAGCAATTGCTCTGTCAGAGAAACCAAGCAAGCAGCCTTATATCTGTGGACTGGAGGTAGCCTGAGAAGAGCAGGATGGAGCTGTACAACATGCTAATGGGAGCTCAGGAGAGATAGAAACCAAAGCAGCTCAAGACTTAATGACTGATCTTCAGTCCCCACCCCCCAGTTTCATTATTTTTTTCTGTCACTTTTCCCCATTCCACTTTTTTTTTTCCCCTCGGAAAATAATCTGTGGAGCATATATTTCAACTATTTTACGCTTGCTACCGGTCAACCCCTTTGTCCTGATGATCTAACAACAACAGAAATAACTTAAATGCTGTATGTTTAACTTCCTTCCAAAAGCAAAACACAGGATGGGTAGTGCAGCCCTCTCAAAGAGCTTTACAAGCACAAAACGAGGACAGCTTTACAGACCCCATTCCTGTGCTGGATGACTTGCTGCTGCTGCAAGACAAGGGTCTTTTATTGAAATCCCAGCAGAAATGTAAACATTTGAAATAAAGCTAAACAAGAGTTTAGTTGTTGAGGAAAAGACAGTCATCTGTCAGCATTCGGCAAACACGCTTCTCTGAAGAGTGGCCTTCCGCAAGGCTGGGCTGGGACTCCGGCGCTGGATTTAACTGCTCCACTCTGAATCCCTTCTACCTAATGAGAGGGCTCCCTGCTGTATCAAATTTGCAGCACTGTTGGCTGCTGGAAGCGTTATTCATTTGCCAAGTAGCTCTTAGGAAAACAAACCCGGGTTCCAAGTCTCAGGAGCACCAAAATATGCTACTGAAGGAGTTTGCTTAAGAGAAAACACTGCGGGCTACCACCTCCCTTTGAATGCCATTAGCGAACGACATCTTCCCTCTCGTGCATTCACCGCCTTTCCATTTTGCCTCGCCAGACCTTGTACACGCTATCCTCTACCCCAGCCGACCCTTCAGGGCCGTGAGGAGACGTGTGGAACAAATAGGTCGGCTGCCAGGCTCAGAGGGCCTGTTGCTTGACTGGTGACTGATCACCAGTGGAGCTCTTCACACCTTTTTTTCAAACAAAAAAGAGGCATGGGGTTTCTTCTCAATTACCAAGTCATCCCCTCGAGCCTCCGTGCGACTTGCCAACACAAACACCTGCTTCATATGGGTAGGGTGCAACAAATAGCTGACCCATGTCAGTAATTAATCCTGAGGGCGTTTGGATTTTTCAAAACATAAATGCACCTAATGTTCTCACTGAAAGCAAAAAGCCCAAACAAGCCAAGCCTTCTTGAAATTGAGCAAAACCTAAAGCAGATGGGTAGACAACAGTTGCAAAGCAAACAAATATTCCATGGTTCAGCTGAACTTCAGATAAGTTCAACACCAAAAGCCTGAGTAAGCAAAGATAGTGTGTTACCTTTGGCAGTCTGCGGGGCTTCAGTTTTGCAGAATCATTTCTGATCTATGCAGCCTACTAATCAAAAGTGACTATTCAGATTCTAATCAAAACAGACCTCCAAATTACTTCAGATGTAAACCATGGATGAGAGGGAAACATCAACTGCTCAAGTATTTGAAAAAGTTCTTTGTCTGCACACCCTAGCTCAGTCCCCTCGCGCTGACAGATTATGCTTCAGTTTTTGGTTACATGAGGTGTGTGAAAATTAGTAAGAGGAAAGCATCCTACCAGCCACGTTTACAGCTCTGCTTTATCAGAATGACACAATTTGACCTCACAAGGAGCAGAGACAGTCCAACATGCCCAGGAAATAGTGAGACCAGGACACACTTAAAATCATGAGATGTTTTTCTTTGTGAGGTATTTGTCATAAACAACATTGATACAGGACTTGAAACAACATGTTCCTTCACTGAAGAGTCTTGAGAGCAGTCCCAGTTTTCAGTATGCAATGCTTTACTGTCCTTTAGCATGAACCTCCCTGCTCCTCAAGATGTACTTTTGAGTCATTTGTTCTAACTTCTAGTTTAGAAACCATTCTTTTCTTCTCCTTCACATCTTCAGGTGCTACCCAGTTTCTCTGGCTGAAGAACAGCAGTGACAGCACAGCTTATAAATAAGGCAGAAGTGCTCTGGGAAACCCATCACTGGGATACATGGAAGAGAAGGGAAGAAAGAAAGCACGAGCACTTCACACCCTAGAGGAAACTAGCATCATTGTGTGGACCCTTTACACCATGAGTCCTAGAGGTGTTGAAAGGCACAGTCAATTTTGCCTGGAACAGAGAATGGGGGAAGGAATAATTAGTTATGGCCCATGTTAGTGCATCTGATCTGCCTCAGACTGAAATGCCTCTTCTGAGGTTTCTACTGGGGTGGTCCCAGTGGAAATCCTCATTGCCAGATATTCAATGCTTCCCTTTTCTTATGCTTTTTGGTATCTACCGGCAATATAATGGCTCACCTGCACAGATATATGAGAAGGCAAGTTTCTCCCCACTGTACAGCAGCCCCACTGAAGGCAACTTAAGGCCATCTATTGCATGTCTCAAACACGTATCTTTTTGTCATGAGATTTTATGCTATTTTGGTACCAGCCTCTGGCAGACACAGCTTAAGTTTCAGTATATAAATCAAATTCCTCCACAGCCTGTCAGCACTCACCTTGGCACACAACTACTTTTGTTTCAGGAACTTCTTGAACTCTGCAGCCTGAGTCTACAAAAATCTCCTTTTGTCCCCCAAAACTTAGGGGAAAGATAGGGTTACACTTCTTGTGAGGTGTGCTGAGAGTACACCCTCCTAGCAGAAGTGGGCACTGAGAGCTCTTCAGTGTTAGTATTACTACAGCAGAGAGTACAATACTGCTAGGAGAAAGTCTAAATCATGCAACATGAATAGCACTGAAAATGTGAGATGTCTTAGCTGAGTTAGATTGTTCTTTTCTGGTTCTTGGCCATGCCTGCAATGAACAATGAAAAACAGGGAGAGAAGATACAGCTCCCCTTTCTCTAGAAGGATTTCATGGATTCCCATGACAAAATATTTCTGACAGTTTCACTATCCCTCCTAGGTTTCTCCAGTTGACTCTAAAAACTCAGTTTGGAAGTGGAAAAGTGGTATCCTGACCACAACATGCATTCCCTCACAGTCGTGTATCAGAGTGCCAAGAAGAGAAAATGTTGAAGCCCCCCATCCATCCATCTCACTTGGTTGTTTCCCCAGTCTTACAGAAGTTGGAACATATAAGTTGGAAAAGACCTTCAAGATTATCAAGTCCAACCATCAGCCTGACCTACCAAGTCCCATCACTAAACCATATCCACAGACCTCAAATGCCTTCAGGGAGGGGGGGCTCCACCATTTCCCTGGGCAGCCATTCCAGTGCTTGACCACTGCACGAAGAAACCCTTCCTAATATCCGATATCCAAATTCTTCCCCATATCCAGTCTAAACCTCCCCGGCGCAACTTGAGAATGTTATTTGCTGCTGCAAGACACTGCTAGAGCACCGCCTGTACTCAGAAATGTTGCATACATCCACATGTAGAAGAGCTCCTTTGATCTTCAAAAGAGCTCTGCTCCTTTGATTAGGAGTTTATCAGTAGCACATAATCAGGCTGCAGACACACACACTCGGTTGAGTCTTAAACCATTTTGCTTGCAGGTACATAGCCAGCAAATGTCCTTTAAGCTGTATCCAAGTATTTATTGAGATAAACTGCCTTAGCTTTTCCAGGAGGCAGTCCTCCTTGACAGGTGTAAACAGGTTGAATTTCTCAAGATATCAAGAGCCATCACAGCTAATAAACTACCTGCTCTGTGACTTTTCCCTCAAGATGAACTTTTAGATACTCCATACCCATGTCAATCCTGATAGCAGTGCATTAAACATACAGCATCTTTGCATGTGGTTTTGCTCTCAGACTATGATTAAATAAAAGCATGTCCAAAAAAAAAACAAAAACAAAAACAAAACAAACAGTAAAATCCAGAACTGGGGGCAGGAAAGGATGTCTCCTCTTTTGACTCACATCAGGCTAAAAACAAAAAGACAGATGCTAACCTGGATACTTTCCTCATAGACAAGTACAGCCTGTAATTAAAAAGAAATTTAATACCTGCAAAGAGAGAACTGAAAAGTACTGCAGATGTAATTAATTACTTTGTGTCAGTATTTGGTAGCTGATTTGGTTTCTGACTCATATGGAAGTGCTGGCAGGGCAGTTCAGAACACCTGCTGCTATTTAGGCAAAAAAAGCATCAAAACAAGGGCAAAAAAGCAATCTGTTATTCCATGTTTGCAAGCCCACAGCTATTGCTCTGAAATCCATTAGATTTTAATAGCATCCAGCCCAGCTTCATTAGGCAGAGATGAAATTCTGCTCAAGCTACACGTGATGAAGTTGCATGTCCGCAACACTTGGGGAAGAGGGACTCAGTAAGCAAGCTCCTCTGGCTGTGCCCTGCAGTCTGATCTCTTCCTGCTCTCTCCAGATCACTGCTGCTTTCCCCAGCTTTTTGCTGCTGTTGCAGAGCCACAAGCTCTTTGCATTTCCTTTCCGTAGGCAGCATTGAACCAAATACAAGGATCCTGCCTAAAAAGGGACTTTCTGAAAATTACTCAGAATCAAAAAAAAAATAAAAAATCAGAAAGAGTAAAAACCCCTTCCATAGCAGCCAAGAGAAGACTTCCCCCGCCCCACACCCGAAGAGTACAACATGCTGTTTAACACATCTAACTGCCTCAGAAAACCTGGCCTCCATTACGAGTACCGAACACCTGGAACCAGCCATGCTTGGTTTTGGGTGTCTGGTCTCAAAAGCAAAGATAGCTTGTGCTGTTGTGGGTAATTCAGTTTTGGAAGCAGAAGCCTTGTTTTATATGAACTCCATGCTAATGGAGAATTACTTCCAGTCTGTTACAGATTTCAGCACTGAAATTAGGTGGCTTTCCTGCCAAATTCAGGACCAATGTGATTCCAATCGAATGGGCCTGAAGAACTCCAGCTCTATTATAATACTGCATTATGACTTGCAACCAACTTTTACATGTTTGGGGTTACCCAGAACTACAAATTGTTGTTTTATCAGATGCAGCTGACTGAAAAATTAATAAAAAGGTCCACTCCCTCCTTCCTCCCACTCTGAAAGCCTTTAAAATACAGCGTTTTCCGGAACCTGGCTGGCTGGAGGGAATTGGCAGAGTGGCTCATGCTGTATAAAATATGGAAGGACAGCTGTTCTGCTGATCGCTTTACCAGATACAATGGTGACATGAGGATGACAGCTCTATTAGATTTCAGGAGGTGATGTGTCACTCGTTCAGTAGGCCACTCCACATCTTCATAAAAAGCACTTTTTATGGGGTGAGACAAGAGAGATCCTGATAAAAAGCGACATAAGAATGCTAGCCGGCCATAACCATGAACTCGATTCAAGATTTGCTGGGAATCACATTAAATGGGAGTTCAAGTCTGCAGATAGCTCTGTGGCATTCCCAGTTGGCAGGAGGGCTTTTCTCTTCACAGGCTGCTGCTCCTGGGTACATCCTTTCTCCTTGTGCTTGCGCACACATGTAGGTGCTACTCTTTTCAGATGTAGGGGACTGCCTGTTGCCCAGAGCATTGCCACACAATGGGCATTTAGAGAAGGTCCAGGTCTGACCTAGTAATATCACAAGGGCACTGTTATTGCTGCTAGTAATAAAACACAGGATGGAAATCCACACAATCCATGGGGAAGGAACAGCCCCATTCCAAAAAATGCCTTCTCCCTGCTATTAATTTTAGGTACTTGGTCCTTGCTTTTTGCCTGTGACCTTCCACTTCAGCTTGTATTTCCTCTGTGAATGGATTTTTCAGCTCTCGAATCCCAGGTGTTTCTCTTTCTTCAGCTGAAACTCAGGCTGTGCATCAGGCAGCCATCATGTCTTGGCAATGGTTTGCTGGGTCAGTGGAGGAAGACCCTCAGATCCAGATTTTTGCTATTAGAGTTGTCAGTCATACAAGTCCCTAGAGACTGCAGGAGTATGGAAATTAAATCTACAGATTGAATTATCCTGCCTCTCCTGCCCCCCCTTCCTTAAGTGCACATGTGGCCTTGTCATATTGTCATTTTTATCATTGTTAGTGACAGTCCTCTGCAAAACGCAGGACAAAAACATCAAATTTCATACTCCTGCTGGGAACTGAATACCAAATATGAGCTCCCCAAATTGCAGCAACTTATTCTGCTTTGTCCATTGCATTGTGAAAAAGAACATTTATGTAGCGTTTGCAATAAATGTAGCTAAAAAGATAGATTTTTTTTTTCCAGGACAAAACAAGGATGGTTACTTATTTCAAATTCTAGTGATACTTAGCTGAGATTCCTTAAAAATAATAATAAGAAGAAAATTAGGTCAACAACTCAGAGCACAGAAGGAGAATTATGCCACAGACAATAATGTATAAAATGATGCCCTGATACCAACAACTGGGGCTACCTGAGAACATCTGCACCCTGCCTGGCAATTGGTCAGGCTGGAGGGAAAGGTCCAACTAATATTGTGACTCTGACCTCTAGATCGCTGTCCTCGGCCAACCATACTCAGTGATTACTAACAAAGACACTTACAAGAGCCCCTGGAGTTCCAGGGCATGAAATATACAGTTGACAGCTATGGAAAAAATGATACTGTTCATTTTAAAGACAAAGTTCATTTCTACCAAACTTCCAGTCCAAAATGTCTAGCCAACAAAGATGAGACAAAGACACAAACCCACGAAAGCCTCTGCTTCACATTCATGAGTATTCAGCAATCTCATTTTTGCTAACATTAGCACAGCACCCTATTAAAATAGGCAAAGAAATCTATACAGCTTTTTTCTTAAGAAAAAATAGAAAGCAGATAATAACCAGCTGCATGCAAGAGCCGCATGCTGTGCAGACCCAGGCAGTATGCTGGGGGTGGCTACTGAAGAATATGGACTAGGCTTCAGTACCTCTGATGTAGGCATACAAGGCCCAAACAGAACCGTCAGTTTCTTTTTTTAAAGTGAATAATCATTAGCCCAGAATCTCAGGTGTAATGAATAAGTTGTTTATATGATTTTTTGGTTGCCTAATTTAAGCCTTCCTGAAGGACCTAAGAGGCTGGAGCACCCCATCCTTGCTGGAAAGTCTGCTTCAAGCTGGGTAATCTTCAATATTGTAAATAACTCACAGACACCAAGGAAAAGGTTAGTGTGCCACAAGGCTGGGTTTCATATGAAAATAATAGCAAAGGACAGGATTTGGGAAGAGAAAGTCAGAAAATCAGTGGGCTGAGGGCTATTGCCTTCTTCCCAGGTCACCTGTCTTCTGTTGAAAGTCAGATCATGCTCACTTTGTCAGGTTAAAAATCAACATGAAGTGGGTCTTTGTAACTCAGAACAACAAATCTGAGCACCCTACACGTGGACATCAGGAGTCAAGAAACACTTCATTAAAAATGTAATGGGTTTCATCTTCTATTCACTGCCTGGGACTTTCATCAGTCTCAAGAAGGACAAACATCTTACATTGATAAATTACTTCACCAAGTCAAGCCTGACAGCTAATACTGTTGTGTCTCTGCAGCTAAACAATCAATCTGGCATCTATGTCGGCACTAAATATTCATGTAAAATTGAAAAGGAAATACTTGAAGGAGTTGGCTCAAAGAAGCAAGCTAAGCTTGCTTCTAAGGTTTCCTGTGATGTTCTCCATACAACCTCATACAGTAGAAACCAACTGCTCCAATACACAGCAGGCTTTAGAGCTCATCTCCATGCTGAAAGGACCATCTAATGCCAGTTCACAAGGGAGAATTATATATGTAGCTCCCTCACGTGTCCCTCCAACATTTTGTGTGTTGGATGTGCTCTCAGCTTCTCCTGCCATTTCCAGTATTTGCTGAACCCTGGTACTGAAAAGTCCAGTTTTCCAGTAGGTGATATACATATAGGTATTCTCCGTCTATGCTGAAGAAACAGCCACCTTAACCCATAATAAAACTTGGTGCTAGATCCATTGTGGCAATTACAAGACATCCAGCTCCACAGCATAGTCACATCTACTCACTGTTGAGGGCTGGGAATAATGAGGCAAATGAAGGGGTGCTTTGATTAAATTCCTCACCTGATGTGGAATGAACAGGGCCCACTTTTGACCCTCCATAATGAGGAATTTATTTCTCAGTTTCTGAAGTTTAGACAGGCACACAGTATCAATGTTAATACAGCATTACGGATTTCTGCATAGCGACTATGTTGCTAAACCATTTCTATTCTGCCTCCTGGCATACGTACAACACCCACATTTATTTCTGTATAAATTGTAATTTTTATGTAAGAATTGTACAACTGTAAAGTTGCATTTTACTTGCAGTTTTGTATAAGGCCCCGCTGGTGCTGGTTTCTTGAAGAACCCCTGAGTATATGTAAAAGAAATGTTGTGCAAAATGTCAAGGTTGTTTTAGTAGTAAGTTTCTTTTCCAGGCAGGATTGCAGGAGAAAGGTAGTCCCATGGGAGAAAAAAAAAAAAATTGAACATATGTACTCAGTAAATTCTTGATGCTTTATGAAAAACCTTGGCCAGGATACAGCCATGGCTAATAGCCCAAAGTAAAGCTAGTGGGGAAAAAATTCTCATCCTCAAGCTGAACGTTTTAAAAGTTGAACTTAAAGCCTTCTGAGTAGACATCCAAACCACATCAATTATTTCATACAAGAAGTAGCTAGATGAAGAGCTAAGAAACTAACTTAGGCTGAAATCCACCCCCGAGCCTTCTGTATTACAATTATAACCTGAAGGTATCCTACTACTCTTATGCTGAGATAGAGTGCTCTCCTTGCTATGGACATTTACAAAAAGCATAACAAAGTTACAGATATTCAAAATCAAATGTTTTCTTCCTAAACAAACAACAAAAAAACAATGCCAACATTTGAGAGTTGAAACCAGGCAGAGGAAGAGTTTGCGTCCCTTCCCATCTGGGATGTCAGTCCAGCCTGGCCCACAGTGAAGGACTGGAGCATGAACCCCTCGTACTCCCATAAAGAGCAGTAGCATCATTTTGAATGAAAGTGCTTGGATTTTTAAATGAAATATTATTGTGCTCATAGGAAATAAACTTGGGCTGTTCCAATCAAAGTTATTTTCTATTAAGGAAGTTATTTAAACTGGGCTTTTTACCAGCCACGGCAGAGCATTGTTCCTTCCTGTATTCTATTCGTAGCTTAACCCTATCTTCACAAAGAAGAAGAAAAACAAACAAACAAAAACAACCAACATCCAAAGTCTTCATCCAAAACCTTTCTCTTGGCTTGGTATCTCAAGAAAAAAAAAAATCTCTAACAAAAGAAAGGAGAACAGCTATGCCCATTTAGAGGAACTGAGATTTGGCCCTCAGACATACTGAAATCAAAAACACACACAGCAGATGCAATTTTGTTTCACAGCAGAAATAAATATTCAACTTACTACAGGAATGTCCCTATGGACAACTTTTCTAGAAATAAATTTCAACCAGAATTCATTTAGTTTTGCAACAGATGCTTTGAATTTGAGTCTGCTTGCTCTCAAAAGGATGAGACAGCAGCTGATCATAAGCCATATTTTTCTATCACCCTCATTCTCATATCAATTTATAAGCTGCTGAATGAAGTTAAGAATAGAATTGATCTCCTATTTAGGATTTACAAATTACTTGGAAGGTTTCAGCCTGCCCTGACTTTATTTTGTTCCTGTCACTAAGATGATCATTAACTACTGTTAAAGAATCACCGAATAGTTTCTAGAGATTGTAATACAGCTATTAAAAGCCTTCTGGATCCAAACAGTGGTTATTCAACATCAATTTCTCTCCTGACAGGCACCATATAGGCAGACGTCAAAAAGAGCCGAGTAGCTGATGACATTTTTACGGAATGATCTGCTAGAAGCAGTAAGGTTGTGCACCTCCGGGGTTTGAGCAGGGTCTAGCTTGGGGTGCACAAACTGGAGGTATCTCTGATGTACCACCACAAGATCAATGTTCTGTGCTTTTAGTTATTCCCTACTGTATTTAGAACATGCACAAATCTAAAGCCTCTCATTAAACATTGGTTACAATCTTGGGCAAAAAACAATGTAGGAGTTAATGCACACATAGGAAGGGAGCCTTAAATATGTATTCTACTTTCCTCTTTGTTTGAAAGGGTCCTGTTAGTAGCCCTGTTCTCTCTTCTTTCAGTTATTTGTCAAAGGGAAACATTTCTGTGAATACCACCAGCTGTTTTATATCCTAATTAGGGGATTGGTTTGTTATTAGTACTTGAAGAAAAATATATTTTACTGATAACTACAGAGTAAATATTTATGCCTGCTAGTTGCTAGAAAGAAATAGTTCCGAAACTGCTTTAATCAGTTGTTACTC
This sequence comes from Heteronetta atricapilla, assembly GCA_011075105.1. Classification (NCBI taxonomy): domain Eukaryota; kingdom Metazoa; phylum Chordata; class Aves; order Anseriformes; family Anatidae; genus Heteronetta; species Heteronetta atricapilla. The sequence goes on from CM021742.1 coordinate 14,954,304, forward strand.
TACCTGCTAGCAGCATAACTCCTAAAAGTATCATGAATGCTAAACAGAAATTCAGTGATAGAGCAAGGGAGTCTCCATACTCTCTTCTCTAAGAGAGACTCTAGCCCAGCTTTTACTGTACTCTGTAATTTTTTTCTAATCACAAATGTGTTGAAATGAAAACGCTGTCAGTGAAAGTCAGATGACTGCTGTCTGTAGTAGCTTGTATGCGTATCCTACCCTGCAAATGAGTTTGCTTCAGATGTGCTGCTGTGAGAGCATAACATCAGCAAATCTCTTTTGCTAGGAACTTTGCAAAACCAACATATTTCAAACAAATAACAGAGCATACTAATGAAAGACAATACTTACATTCCTAAAATATTCACCTGAAACCAAAGTCTAGATACTACAAACACTTATCCGAAGTTAATTTTATGCACGTTAGAGATGTACAGAACGCAGGACTGCCATGGTGCATGAACAAATTGACTCACAAGCGACACTTCAGAAAACAGTTCAGCATGAATTTATAGTCATATCTAGAAAAACACTCATTTACACCATTGCTTTTAGACATGTATTTAGGCCTAAGCAAAGCATGCTTAACTGCACAGGGGTGAAATCTGATTCAGAGACCCCATGAGATAAGAAAAATTTAACAAGAAGTGATTCACTCACAGTTGGAAAGTTGTTTATAACTAAACAGTGATACACAAAGCTTGTTTGCTAAAACTGCTGAGCTAAACCATGGTTTGGTCTTATCCTATTTCTCATAAAAAAGAGAAAGCAGAATTCAACCACAGTCTGGTGACATTCTTGGATTATTGAAAACATGAGTGAAAACACGCACTTAAACCATTTCTGAAAGTAGGAATTGTGTGAGGGAAGAAATCAGAATCTTCAAAGGAACTCTGAAGATCTCTTGTGGGGAATTACTGTATTTCTCCTCTCTGTAGATCTCTGTGAGCTGAAGGTGGGTTTGTCTTGGAAACTCTGTGCCCCACCAGCACCATTTTTAGAACGATAAAATAGAGAGACATGAATAAGTGGGAATTAGATGCATTAAAGGGAGGTAACCTGCTCATTCTGATCCCTATCAATCACAGCATAGCTCAGCTCAATGGAGTCTATGAACAAAAAAGATCACGGAAAACAAAGCTCCTTAGGAACAGCTCTCATGCCAATACTTGCTGAATGAGATCACTTCAATACCTAAGTTCTAGTAAAACTCTTGCTATTAAATTATTTGTTATATAACATTATCTGTGTAGTGCATGTTTAAGTATCCTGAAGGATCAATACTGTTGGAAAACCAGCTTATACTCCTCAGCCATGCATTTGTGAACAGAAAAACTTAAAGATGTATTATTTTATGCTGGAGATTATATTAATGCAAGGTATTGAAAAATATCCCTTCACAATCCCCTGCAAATGTTTGTGCTATTCTTGAGTTGCAGGCTTTGCTGTAATGCAGTCACAGAGGGGCAGATTTCCCACTGATGACAGTGATGGCAGTAGAAATTTTATTTGAGTAGGTAACTGTAAATCTGGATGGAAATCTTGTTCAAAATTCCTATCCAGCTAGAACATCTTTGTAGCCAAATAACTTGCAATTGTGCCATGTGCTCAAGCCAGGGATGATGAGTCTCGTTGGTTTGATTAGATTTGTTTGGCACAGGGAGCTGACCAAACAAGAGTAACTAATGAGAACAGATGTGCTGTCCTCAACTGTAACCACAGGCACATACGATAGGCCTCGTCCTGAGAACAGCAAATAAACCTGCTTGGAAGTCCCATACCTTTAACAATAGATAAATAGTTTTAGATAGTACAGTTACATTGTCATCTGAAGCCTCCTTGTATAGGAGTCTGATGGTGGTGGTAACCCCAGCTAGGGCATGCCTGGACACTACCATTATTTTATACCATCCTACCCTTATTCATGCCCATCCCAAATTCTACACAGCTGCAAAGAACAGGCCACTGGTGACTGATGACATGATTGATTTGCATTGTCAAGGAAACGACTAAACAGAAAACAGAAGAAAAAAGGGCAGCCCTCTGACTGCTGCTGAAAAATTGTCGCTACACAAAGCTTTTTTCCAAGAACATTCCCATCCCAAAAAGTCAAAATCATGCCTTTCAAATAACACCTCAAGGCAAGCCTTTGTTGTTCTTGGAAGCTGTCACTCAGAAGCCCAGACCTGGGCCATAAGGCAGTCCAAATTTTTGGCTTCTGGGTGGAAAAGATTTCCAACTAACTCACAGTTCACAGATATCTGTCATCTGTCATCACTTCCCTGCTCCATGGATCACCACTTTTATTCTCTGAGAGAACCTGGTTGTGCCAGGTATTGCTAGCCCCGCGTGTGCACGAGCACATCCTTCCTTTACTGATAAGGAGAGTGCTCTGTGCAGGGCTATAACACAATCATGAGATTAATTCCCTCTCCTCCATGCTCCTCTCCATTCCTCCTTGCTCTCCCCTTCTCCCGGGGCTGTGTTCCCTTCCCCTGAGATACGTGGTCACATAACACTGGCATTCTGTACCACCAGAGCCATCTTCAACAAGAAAGGTTATTCACCCATCTGCACCACACATCAGAAACACACAACCAATATTTCCCATTCTAATTTAAGTCAGGTTTCATTAAGACCTTCGCTTCTGCCACCTGAAGCAGGAAGCTTTGAACAAGGTATTTATTATACACGAAAAATATTTTCCCTTCACACCTCACAGAATAGACTGCTGACTTAATTTAAAGTAAAAAAAGAAATCAGACAACAGACAATGATGCTATTAAAAAGTTCCCTATCACTGTAATTTGAAGGCATTTTCTAAATGGATCAAGAAAGCATAACAGACAAATGGCTGAATAATACCTCAGACAACTGTCTAAACAAGAAACATTTTTCTTATTTTAATCTGTGTGATGCATACACGAGCATTGATAATGACTGCAAGGAAACAATTTCTGTAAGTACTGTGTGATAGAGTATAATAGAGTAAATTGGCTATTGTTGGCTGGGATTAGGATCGGATGGGTTCCTCAGAAGAAAACCCCCAAGATGTGGCTGGACAAACACCAGGCACAAACACATGCAGAAATACCACGAAGCACTTTATTAGCAGGGCCATTCACTGAATAGCAGCTGATAAGGTTTTCAATAACATGGACACTGCTAGTTGTATAATGCTCTGTAATCTAAACATAATTAAAAGTGTTAACAATTTTGTAGCCTTTATCTGCACACATTTTTCCCACATGCTTTGGGTGACCCGGTCATAATCCGAAGACAAGCAACTCTCTTGTTTTACACTATTAGGCTAGCAAGCTGCAATTTTTTTCCTGTGCTTGGAGGTCATTGTACCCCAGGCAACATCTCGTCGGTATCTTCCACAAATCCAGGATGCACCAAAACAAACACAGATGGATTACATGGTGTCTATTAGCTCAGCATTTATCTTCCTTTCCCCCTCGATGCCAAAAAATAATTAAAGAGCATTTGTGTGCAAGTGGTGGTAATGAATTCATATAATTTGGCAATTATCTTGTCAGCTACCTTTATTAGATTCTCAGTACTGTAAATTGCTTTAAAGTATATGCTATATGGCTCAGCTATACTTGCTACACCATCTCCTACAATTGCAAGCTCAGAGTTACCTTTTAACAGTAAACAGATTTTAGTGCAGTTCAGGATATATTTATGTAAGAGGTTTTTTATTTGTTCTGTTTAAATGATTTAAATCTTTAGGAGGTTAAGTGGGATTTTTGCTTTGCTTTTTCAAGGGGAACTCAGTTGCCTTCTAGCCAAATACACAAATAAAGCAACTTTGAAAGATACAGTGTCCCAAAATTCTACCCTTCAGGCATCAATAGATGCACCAGATTTTTCAGTGGATTTAGAAATCTGGCCAAAATTATATCACCATGAAACAGGGATGTAGGAAAGGAAGTGAAGACGCCTGACTCTGTGACAGCTCAACTTTAAAGACAAGGCTTCACTCCAAAAGAGAAGGCAGAGGTACAGGGGCACCAAAGCCTGAATCCCCGAATTCCCACCTTGGTAGAGTGCCAGAACTGGGAACAGAGGAGCAGAAAAGTGAGATTTTGTAGAGAACAGCATTACTTCTGGTAAATCTGCTGGATTCATCAGAAACGATAGATTTAACATAGTGTAATCACAACCTTAATGTACCCTAAAATAAATATATTTCCCCCTAAACCAGTGAGTATGAAAAGCCACAACAGCAACCACGAAGTGTTTGGTTGGCTCTGTTTCCCTCATTTTAACTACATATTTTGAGGAAAAAATTACCTGTCTCCAGTTTCCAATGCTTACTGACACACTGAGATAGACCATGACAACAGCAAAGCCAAGCTCCTGCGGTCATGCTGAGAGGCACACAGTGCATCTGAGCCAGTAAAGCCTACTTCAGCACCACTTGGAGAACTGAGGGATAGTTGGAGGATAATTACTAGCTCACTTTAATTTGCAAAAGCTTCTCAGGAGCCAGGATAATTGAATGCACTATAAACCTATCTGAATTGTTTGAACATTATATTCATACTCTAATGGGCACCTAACGAATGCAGATGTGATTTCAGGTATGTGCTCCCCACTCTCTTAACTAACACCTACAAGTATGCAACATTTTTCTGCTCTGTAGTGTTTTTTTTTTTTTTTCTTCTTCTTGAGAAGGAAGAGACCAAACGTACTACTTTCCCCCATGGAAAAGTTTCCTTCCTGGATTAAATTCAGCCACGTCCTTTGGATGCGAGCAAATTACAGATGTGTGAAGGGCAAGTAGAGGTCCTCAGAACTGCACAGAAAAAAATAAAATTCAAGTGTATTGGTCGCTGCCCTTTCCATCCCCATACGAAGCACAGAAGTGGACACACCACACTTTGTTTCACAATGAAGCACAACTGCAGCACTCAATTTGCAAGCCTTGATTTCACAATGCTGGCAAAAGCACATCACAGAATCTAACACTCTCTTCTCATTTCTGTCAGTGTTTTGCTTGCACGATGCCACACACAGAAGGACTGCTTCACAGCCAGGCTGCGACACCTTTTCCAGTTGAATAACATCCTCAAGCATGGGGTCTTGCATCTCCAGCAACCCTGGATGGGGATTTGTGTACCTGGTATCAGTCAGGGCTGCGAGTGACCAGACTGCTGGGATCATACAGACAACCTGCAGGCACTGGTGGTCACCAAGCATGCAGGAAAATGTTGTGTTATCCCTACCTCAGGTAATATGGTAGGGATGAAAGAAATTACGATAACAGTCATTGGTGCAGTGGGAAGCTAGAGCTGGAAGTCCCCAAAATGGACATATCTGACCATGGCTCTTTGAGGAAACAACTAGCTATAGCACTAGTAGAGACAAATCATATGTCAGATCCCTCCAAAGTTCAACTCATGGATTTACACACAGTCTGTTCTCAAAACATTACAGCCATTAGAGGAGGTTGACATGTTAAAAACCATGGCAGAAAGATGCTGAACTTTCATAAACATATAGAAAACATACTTGCAAAGTTTATAATCAATAAGGTTTAAAACAAAAGTTAACAAGAATTCATTTCAGATATGATGAAACAGAATTGCTTGAATATTTGAAGGGTATTCATGGAAATTTTGTAACAATACCACAGACTTTCCCAACTTACAAATGAAGTGATAGAATTTCTTTTTTTTTAGATGGACTAAATTATTATCTTTATATGACATTTACTAGTGACTTCTATGGATTGTCTGCATCTGAAAGATTTAAATGGGGAAAGAAAAAAAAAAAAAAACAACTATTACCAGATTGGCCAAAGTGTTTTGTTTCCTTCTCCTCCTCCTTCCAAACTTTTTTTTTCCTTCCCTCCTTCCCCTTTCTTCACTGGGAATGGAAACATCCCTGCAGAGACCTTCTCCTGGTTAGAACACAAGCCTGAAATTTAGCAACTTCTGCTTTGAATCCTATTCCAGGAGGAGTGACATTGAGGTGGCCTACAAGTGAGTAAGGTGCCCAGTCTAAAGGCTCACTTCATAAATGGCTTAATAACACAAATTGAAGAAACTTTTTTGTTATTTAAAAATGCCAACGGACACCTGATATTTCTGGTGTCCTGGATATTTAAAAAAAAAAAATCTCACTAGGACCATACCAACTTTATATATATATTTAGCTATCTAGATAGCTAAACATAAAAAAGTACTCGGGTGCATTGACATCAAGCAGGATCCACTGCCCTGACCCAGACACATGTTTTGTGTTCAAACAGTATCACATAATTTCTAGGGCCTGGGTCCTAGCATTTCCACTTCCAGGTGAATGCCCTAACCAATACGTTCCAGACTTGATTTCATTCTTTTGCACTTTCTTTCTCCTGGTCTTCTTTTTCACTTATTCAATGAAAAATAATAGTAGCTGAAGAGGCCCCCCCACCCTGCCTGCTTTGTAACAAAATGGTTTGGGCAGCCTGGGAGAGGCAGAGACAGGAACATCAGCCTCCTGCGGGCTGAGGAGGGACCTGCTGAGTGCAGACCCATCAACCAGAGTGAGGACCTCCCTGTCCTGGAGCTGGTGGGTTTAATGGACCTGGCTAACTTTTGCCTTCTCTAAGAAGTTGGTGTGCCTGTGTAGCATAGCAGAGAAGTAACAGTAGATTATTTTCTGTACGATATCTTGGCCACCCAAAAATACAGATATCATTGTTCATGTACTGCGTTAAGCGCTGCTAATCCCAAAGGCAGTGCTTCCTCCATTTGTAAAGGGAGGAAATATTGCAAGCTAAACAGTTCAGTTTTTTCCTTGGCATTTTTCATCTGTGTAAGCAACCACCACTTCGCACTGCCCACTCAACCCCGTTTAGTATGACACTGTCATGACTGCAGATATTTCACAATAAGAACCGATCTCTGCCAGTTTGCTCCTGAATTTCTACTAAATTCAGCTCGAGCCATGGTGTGTCTAATCCCCCAAATGTCGTTACTAATTACAAGTCTGTTAATGCAGCACTTAAGCCATTGGGTTTTGGCTGCTGCTTAGCACATCCCCCCAGTGTTGACGCCACTTACTGTAGCTAAACAAACTGCCTGCAGAATCCTCCCCCAGGATAAAGGACACCCTAGTACTGCTGCCCCCTGTCCCACCGAGATAGTTGAGGTGGGAAGCCCTGTTTTAGCAATACCACTGCTTGGAAGTGGGATTAAGGGGAAAGGAACGACAATTGCAGAGGCTCTGCTAGAGGTCAGCTCACACATGCTTCCCTCTACGGGTCTGGCAGCCTCAGAGAGGCAAATACCTAATCACAGCGGTATGCAATCTGTATGGAAAGTTCAGACCAGATACAGTTACACCATCAGGAAGCAAATAATCGGTGCTTGTTTGCAAAAAGCCACATTAGGAAGGGACAGTCCGATACCTCCCCAGTGATTTATAAGCTACAATTGTAATTACCTCTTTGAAACGGTACAGAGAATGGCCCTTCACCAAATGTGCACACAAAACCCAGTCATCATTTCTACCCTTCTTGAAGAAAAAATGGCAAGAAAAAAAAAAAAAAAAAAAAAGATGATTATTTCATTCTAACAACAAAGACCTTGCACAGAGGGAAAATGATTCACGTTAATTTGCAAGTGGTGAGGGCCTCTGGAGGTAACAGTCCTGCCTTTGAACGTGGGGGGGAAAAAATTAGGATCCTGTCTAGTAAGAAAAAATACCTGCCCCAGTGCCAGAGACGTCTCAAGGTGGACATGACTAGCAGTTCCTCATCCAGATAGCCAAAGTCTTTGAAGATGAAGGCATTAGCCGAGCTCTGATCTGGAGCTGTACCACTTTTTGACTGTTTATGTTGGTACATGAAGAATAGACAAAGAGTGTCCAGGAGAATGAGGTAGAGGAGGAGGGAAAAAAGTCAATTAAAGTGTACTCAGGAAATTGCTAAAGAGAACAAAACAAGCCACTTAAGTACAGAAGGGGCAGAGGTGGAGGTCAGGACGCAGTATGCAGCACAGGACCCGGGCAGAGGGAGGAGAGATGACCGTACACCACTGAGTAACTGGGCTCCCTAGGGTAGCAGGTGCAGGGGAGCTGTGAACTTCAAGCCGATCCTACCACGTAGGTGGTGCTCCCCTAGAATTCCCTTTTCCCTTGAAGGAGAGGAGGGGACTGGAGCCCAGCCAGCCGCACAGAGGCCAGCCCTGTAGCTCCTGCCCGTTGTGCTCCAGCAGCCTGGAAGACGGCTTGCCCCAGGACCAGTGACTGCCTTCACTGACCAACTTCACTCACCAATTTATCCAAGATATTCCAAAGGAGAAGTTTTTTTTTTTTTTTTTTTTTTTTTTTTTAATCATGTTCCACAGAGAAACAGTAAAATACCAACAGTTTTCAAGTACTGTGATGCTAGACTTCCTGTTTGAGAACACACTGCAGGATGCTTGTTTGTATGATGTATTTTCATTGGTTTTGTATTATTTATGCTCACTTAAGACAATAACAAGGAAGGAATTTATCCCTAATATCTCTTCTTTAAAACAAAGATTTATGACCAGTATTTCTCCCCCATCCCTTTCTGACATAGGAGCTAACGGGCATTGCCTCCCCAAGCCACCCAGACTGTGGGTTCCAGGATACCAGCAGCTTTTCTTTGGGGCAATGAAACAACTTGGAAGCTGAGCATAGAAGGGGGTGGGGGGTGGAAGAGAAAAACTACAAGTCGCTTCACATCCTCATCCCTAGGGCTCATGAGATTTCTGGAGATTTAACGTCAAACCTACCTTCATTAAACCAAGATAAGAAAGGATATCTCCCCTCCTGAGGGGCAGCTTCCCTCTTCCTCCATATCACCTCCCAGACCAGTCACTTAGCAGCCAAGGTTTGATGTCCTCTGACATCCTACAAGAGCCAATTGCATTGTAAGATCTACATGGATGTCCCCAGAACGCCTGCAGTCCCAGTCCAAAAAGGAAATGGGTATCAGATCCATTGCACAGAATCAAACTTGGCTTGTGGCTGGGCACATGGGAAAAAAGAGGGAAATTTCCTTAAATGGAGGGTTGGAATTCTAACAGCACCGTGGTGCAACTTTTGTCACTATAAGGTTGGGCACAGAGCCATTTCTAGCCAAAAGAGCCAAAATGCAGGGAACCACATGGAAAAAGATGGATTTCCACAGCACACAGAAAAGGAGAAAACCCCTCATGAACATGAGACGAGGACCCTGATCTGAGCCCAAACCAAAAGGCCCAAAACTGAATATTTCTGCCCAGAACCGATTCCCCCAAGCCCAGACCATTTTTCCCCATTCTCCACAGAGGTTTCCCCATCCCAAGCAGCTGCTGCAGCACAGGCATGCCTGGGAACAAGGTGCCAGGCTGAACCAACACAGCAAGCAGAGGACATGTTCTTAGCATGGTTCACCTGAGTGCAACACCCTCTTGCTCAAGCAATGCCATGTGTGTGGACTCTGTACCCCCCACTTCATTTGCTAGCCATGAGTCAGGGAGAAATACAGCATCCCTTGGTTTTAATTAAAACGAAAGGTCACACAAAATCCAAGATGTCAGGCAAGGCTCAGAACAGAAAAACTATTAACAAATGCAACTGAATTAGCAGTTCTTTTCCCAAAGACCACACAATAAGTTTTTTTTTTCTTTTTCATGGAAAAAAAGAAAAAAAAAAAAACTCTGCTTCCCTGGTGTCATTAAGCTGATTCAGAACCAGCTCCTGCTGCCAGTGACTTCAGCTAGTGGAGGGCGGGGACGTACTTTAACAGAAATTTCTATTCGTAACTTGCCTGAGGTTACATCATTTTCCACAGACACCACAGAGGCTGTCCAGGTTACAAGAAGACTGAGACAGCTGCTCAGGAACAGCCTCATATATCCTGAATGCTGATGACTTTCTTTGATTGCACATCTTAGGGTGCAGAGGGCAGATTCATCCCAAGTTTTAATTGACTGCTCAGAGAACCCCTCTCTGTAGCCAGCACAGATGGAGACCCCTATATTAGTTGTGCCATCGCTGGTCCCTGAAGGTCAGACTTCACCCATATGCCAAAAAAATACTTAATTTCTCTTCAGCAGGATGAAAGTGACCAGCAGAAATAGGACGACTGCTCGGAGGACTTGCCTTCCTTTCTGTGCCTAGCATCCTGGGTGACAAGCCTGAAGTTAAATGTACGAGTTAATAGTAAATTCCCCACAGACACTTTGTCTTGCTTGCATGTGCACAGAAGTCAAGCTTTGGAGGCCCACTGCAATGCCCTGTAAATACTACTCAGGGGTGCTATTGAATAAAGTCATATAAAAATGCACAGGGCTTACAGCCGGACTGTGGCTTGTTTCTCCTAACCCTTGCAAATCAGAAACAAACTGTGCAATTAGAAAGTAGGAAAAAAAAAAAAAAAAAAAAAAAAGAAAAAAAGAAAAAAAAAAAAACAGATTTATTCTGGCACCCAGAGGCCTGTGGACATAGCTCAAGAATATGAAAAATTATGTGCAAAATTCATATAGGGGCATAAGGGACTCTGAATTAACCATGAAAAATGTCCATGCAGTTCCACAGCTGTGACATGTACAGAGTGAGGGGGGATGAGGGGGGCATTCTGGGGCAGGGAAATGAAAGAGGCCACCAAGTCAGAGGGAAAGGGTGGGTGGTGTTGGCTTGAGGATGCATCTAAAATTAATAGGGCTGATGAGAGGGGAATCTTCAGCACTTTCCTTTGTCTGCTTATCCATCTTGCCCCTCCTTGGCTGTCCTGGGACACTCATCAAAAGCACAGTGAGTTCATGGTGGATGAGTTAAGACTGCCGCAAACCTTCAGGCAGATACCTTTATTCAGAACTGAAGCCAGCTTCCTTTAACTACAAGGCAATGCAGCCTAACACCCTTTCAAATTTACACTGAAATCACCCTAATTGGGTCACCTGAGTGCCCTCATGCAAACAAACCATTCTAGAATGCTACACAGATCCTCCAGACAGGTTTTCACAGTAACTGTTGCTCTCACAGCTCTTTGTGGCACATGGAAAAACTTCTTTTCACTTGGAAGCAAGCACAGGCTAAGAAGGGTACCTGCTGCCAGCACCCAAAAGGAGGTGAGCCATCTATTCACTATTCTCTGCCTTGCTGGGAAATCACAGAAAACCCCTGAACTTGTCCCTGCTCAATGACCCACTTGCCGGGAAGGCTGCTCTCCCTGCCTGGGAACCACTGAAGCAAATCCTCAGGTCCCAAGGCAGCTGCCAGCCTGGCCTGACTGAGGGATAAATAAGGCAAAATAGGCTCAAAGCAAGAACCCGTGACCGTGTGACATTTCCAGATTGACTGCCAATGTATGCGTCTCCAGCAAGGTGCAAACAAGCGAATGGCCCATTCCTCCTGCCTGTTAAGTGCTCCTGCCTTTGAAGATGAGCAGGAGCTGGAGACAATGCACCACATTATCTATTGCTTATTTAAAATGGATGTTACAAAAGACTTTGGAATTTGTCTTCTTTTAAAAAGTAAAAATATGGTTTTAATATAAAACAAGGCATCCAAACCAAGATTTTACCCTGGACAGAGCTAATTCAAGTGCTTTCCGGCCCTGAATTCCCAGTGGGAGAGAGAAAACTGTCGAGTACAAAACTACAAGCACTGTTAAGCTGGGACCTCTTTGGATAGCTAAGAAGTGAGTCATAAGAGACACCACCACTAAGCTGGTCATTCATCAAAACCAATCTGGCCACAGACACCACTAGTCCTGTTATCTCACTGCCAGACACTACATTTCCCATATCAGTCTGCCTTGCAGCCTGGTCTCCTCACGGTCTCACAGTCTACATCATTTCACTCTTCGATGGATTTCTTTCCTCCTTTCAAGCACTTTCACTTTATCCACCAGGTAACAGAGGATAATGCGCAGACAGAGCATGTCTGCATTTTAAAAAATTAACTTACTGGCTCTTTGAAAAGCACAAAGAGTTTTTGCTAGCTATCCTCAGGCATAAAGAAAGAAATGATTTGCATAAAAGCAGTGACCAGGTTCATGTTACTAACTTTACTCATCTTCTATTGATAAAAGTTCTCAAAACAAAACAAAAAGCTACCACAAACCAACAAAACCCACATCTTTTAACCAGGTCTCTTTTCTGAAAGAGACAGAGCAGCATACAAATTTGGAAAAAGAAAACAAAAAACCTACCCCCTCCCTAAAATTAAAGTAGTAAGCAGATAGTTGCCCCCAGATGAGAAACACACTGGATTTATATTAGCCATGTCACTTGGTGCATGATTAGTGAGCCGGTGGATATTGCAGCAGCGAGACAACTGCAATAACATACACAGAACTGCCAGGAAGGAAGTTTTATTTTATTTTCCTAATACAGACCTAAATTATACAAGTGCCTCTAGAAAGAGCCTTTGCAGAGCATCCTGGAGTTTAAGATGGCCAGTGACATGTGGGCAAGCCATTATTTGCTTGCACAGTACAAAATCAGACATCCTGAATGGCAGCTCTTTGCTTCTTCATTTTAAGACTTAGGAACCAATTCTGCATTTGCTTCTTGTGTTCAACAAAGCCACAAGTTGCTCTGTGCACTCATCCAAGATGTCTCAGCAGCTCAGCACGCACATCTTTGCGGCACCCCACAACACAACGCGTGTCCTTGTGAGAGGCTCTGGGTAAGCAGCAGACAATAGGCTGCTTGCTTTCAAACCTCTCACTTGGAATGATTTCCACCCAGAACAGCTTCCAAACACTGCTTTTGCTGACTGCAGGGGAAAGAAAATAACTCCCAAAAATATTTGTACCAGTGTTCCTGCTCAATTTGTCTTGAATGACAGCAACCGTAACACAAACACGCCATCTTCAGCTGGGGAAAGTGGATATGGCTCCAGCGACCAGCACTGTGCTGAAATCATCTTACACCCACTGACACACGGATCCAACGCATTTTCCATTATGTTACAGCAACTGATACAACTTCCATTCCTCTTTATAGTGTCTGTGCATATCTGATTAATTCTTCTTTCTCACAGGAAGTCCAGCAGCCATAGACTACCGTTTTATTAGGTAGAGTATATCCAGATGATTTCAATAAAGCACTTAAAAAAAAGGCTAGTTTCCTGGTATTACAATAAAAAACTACTTGGAAGGAATAATTTCAGATTATAAATCTGCTGCTATTCATCAACTTTTGTATAGCTGATTAGAAACAGTGCATTGTCCCAAACATGTCCCCTCCGACTCCCCGCTGGGAACACTGCAACGCCCAGAAGTACAGACACGAAACACAACCCCCCCACAGAGATACTAACATGGGTGATAAATTGGTAACATTCAACAGCTTTTGCACTAGATCTCGACTGCTTGCGTGTATCCTTATATACACATTTATAATATTTAGGTCCAAATATGTCAGTCAATTTCCTATCATCTTGATTTTTTGTTCTTTTAAATCTAAACTGTCAAGTCTGGAGAAATCATAACAATCCACTGTCTATGTCAAAACCATCAAAAGCTAACACAATATATTGAGGACAACGACAATAGTGTCACTGGTACACATAATAGAATTCAACTACATCCATTATAAATAGACTATTCTAGCCTGGGTCTAACTGGCTTTTTATTATGCAGCATACTAACATCTTGCTACAGCAGTATACAGGGAAGCACACAGGCAATGGGAATAAGAGCATGAACATGTAAGAGGAGGGGAAAAAATAAATAATAAAAAAAAAAGATAACCCACAAGTATTATGACTGCATTAAAAATGGGTTTGTGCCAGCCTAATTTTTTCCATTGGCATTTGCTGCATCAGTGCTTGCAGTAAGAACGTTAAGCTTGTAAACCCACAAATTGCCCCAGAAATCATTTGGAGGACAGAGCACTGCTAAAGCAGTAGGAGATACTTCTCCCAAAGCTGCCTGGGATTCAGAAGGGGAATTAAGAGTGACACATAGGTGGAAAACACATTTCACAGAACAACCATACAAACACACGGTCAATTTGTAGGAAGAGAAAAGCCAAGCTCTGCTGGCCCAAGAAGGAATGGTTTTGTTTGTGTGTTTTAGTGAACGCAGACATTCACACTCTCTCTTATTTCCCATGCAACACTGCCCCCCAAATTTCTGCTGTTTCCTGCTTTGTCCCCTTCACAACATTGCTGATGCTTCTATAACTGCACATTGAACCCCAGGCCCAAAACACGAGTGTAACTGATGAGAGAGGGTGAAATGAAACCCCACTTCAATGCTAAGCTTAAAATATGTGGATGCAGGGGTCTGTGATTAAGTTCAAATAGCCTTTAAAAGTATTATTACAGAAGCTTATTTGTAGGTCAAGAGGAAGACATCCTCCCTACCCACAGATACATCAAGAAGAGAAAGCAGAACAACTTGTGAAACAGGAGTCTCTGTCTAGCTAATAAAGTAGTGGCTAAATTCATGGGCACGCAACTGACAAGTGCTAGCTCTTTGGTTATCCAAAAAATACTAAGTCTCTGAAGAACGCCTGGTATCACAGCATGCAGGCAGAATGCAGTACACGCATCTTTCTAAGCACATCTATCATATCTTGGAAAGCACTGCTTTAATTTAGACTTGAGTTAGATGTCTGTTTATGTAGGTTGCAGCCCATAGTGTTGAATGTTTGTGGTCTACTCAGCTTCCTGTCCCTCCGTCGCTTCTCACTCGGCGCTTGCCATGAGATGTGTCGGACACAACATCTGTGCATGTAACATCAAAGATCCACTCTAGTTTACATTCTGGTGAGATGAAGTAAATGCAAGTTGTTTGGGTCTTTTTCAGATTTATTTTTCCTCCTCTTATTTTTGCTCTTCAGAATAGAGCCACTGGTAGGTCTCAGTTCAGTGACAGATTAGCATAGCAAAATGTGGTGGTTGTCTGCCAAGGTTGTTGCATGTTCTCCCCATTGGAGGGGGAAAATAATAATAATAAAATAATTGTACATTCAGGTGTAGGGGGCCTTTGCAGGAAAATATTGTCTATTCAAACTCCAAAATAGAAAATAGCCTAGCAGTAGCACTTCTATTGCAATTATTTCTCCTTCCACTTCCATCATTACACAAGTTTACCAAGGAAAAACCAAATTTGTTTAGATAAATGTCTGCAGTAAGGAAGAGAAATCCTTCTGCTACACTTACAGGATGCGACAACTACTTATGAACTGTTTTACAGAAGGGGAAAAAAAAAAGACCAAGCAGATCAGATGATAGTCTCAGATTTAAAGTGCCGCATTCATTGCCCTGTCCTTAATTAGGGACTGGCATATTTTAATGAATCTGGATGTGACCCCCCCCACTACTGTCATAGTGCTAGAATGAGAACAGTAATATTACCCTACCTTCTTTATTAGGGAAAATCTACATTAAAGTCACAGATTCTTAGATATCACAGTGATGGAAGACAACGGTACCAGCAAGAACTACACATCACAGCATCTGTCCCCTGTTCGTGCAACAAGTCCAGCAAGAAGTTCATACCAAAGTTGCCTATTTTCAGTGTCTCTTCAGAAGTTATTACTGGTAAAAGACTTTTTGGAATACCACTTATCAGTAGAGGGATGAGTGTTAAAATGAACAGAATTGAACCACTTAGGGCTTAACAGACAACCTATGTGCAGTGGTTTGGAGGAGCAAGAAAAATTCTGCTGCACACAAGGGAAATGCAGAGCTGCTGCCAGCAGCCTTGTCCATCCTGCAGAACCACCGGTGTGAATCCTACCAGCAGCAAGTAATGGGTATAGACACCCCTAAGGCACCATTAACGTATATCCTCAGGAAAGTGTGCCTGGCTTAAGAGTTCTGCATTTCTCCCTTTATCCACAGCTACATAGCGACATTTTGGTTATCAGAGTTAGGCTGCTTAAAGGGCATTTCTGGCGGTTTTCACATTACTAGGTACTGTAAATAAGAATTGCAATTCCTCAGCTGCATAAAGCCCATGCTGATGTGTGCAAAATACTCATGGCTTTAAAACCAAACAAAAACAGTGCCCATAAAATCTAATTCCTCTTTGAAATTTACATTTTTCAATATAAATTATGTACTTCTTCCTCATTTATATATACGCACAAATGCATTTATTTCTATGTGCAATTATAACTCTCTCTGAAATTCTCTTTTCAAACATAGAGCAGGAAAAAGCCACTGATTGAACACAGAATATTGACATTTTATTCTTACTGGCCTGAATATCTGCCCAAACAAAGAGCTGGTTAAAGGCAAAATACAAAGAACGCTTTTGTGAGGGGCTAAGTTCACCTGGGAGAAGTATTAATGAAGTCCCACAGGGGTGGGGACTCAAGCTTCCCTGCTTTAAACTAGAAAAGAAGCCAGACTGAGAACACCAAGTTCCCTGCCTTCCTCACCCCTTTGTCTTTAAAACTCGAGAAGCAGTGCAAACGTAATTGAGAATTAGGGACCTTTCTGCCATTAATCTATAGGGTCTATGATGAAAGACGTTGAATTTTCAGATGACAAGCCAGCTGCAACATGGCAGCAGAGACCCTAAAACAAAGTTCATCAGCAGGTCATTACAAGAGGGCTGTTAACTCTGACAGAAAGACCTTTTTAAAGAAATCAATACCATAAGCAATACACGTGGTAGCAATACAAGTGACTGAACTCAGAATATGGATGTTCTAGTGTGTATTAAGGCATTAGATCATTATTTTTGCTACTACAGAAGACAAGAAACAAGAGCATTGCTCTGCCAGGAGATGAATGTCTACTCCCATCAAATATCATCCCTGGCTTTACTGTGCAAAATCTAACTCTCCTAATGGTTAGTTATTCATCAATTGAAGCAGGAAATGTCTTTCTCTGACCTCTTATTTTTGATATTTAGTTTATAGCCTAAAGTTAAAATGTTCAAATATCTTTGCTTTTTAAACTTCTTTGACTCTTGATGTACTCCTCGTCTTAGCTGTTGCATCAAAGCATGCTCAACATTTTACTTGTGTTATGGAATACATATTTGTAGATAGCAAAGACATGACATGAGCTTCAAGATGTGCTGGCAGCGCCAATGCACACCCAGGATTGCGTGCCAATACCCATGCTGCTGCCTCCCTCACCCTTGTAACCAGATTAACGAGGACATCTCCAGGGCCAGCCCCTGCCTGGGCAGGGCAGGCAGCTGTGGGATCAGCAGAGCAGCCCAGAGAAGAGGGAGCAGGAACCCTCCTCTCTCCTCTGCTGGTGCCACGTCCCTGGAGAGCCAGGCCTTTGGCTGCTTGTCTACCAGTAGGAAGAGCCATCATTTCAAAAGAGAAGGGAAGGCAACACACTATTGCCACCTCAGCCATGGCAGGAGAGGAGAGCCAGGCTGCTAATTTTGTCCTTAGGGCCAAGGAACAGTGCAATGCCTGAGCTCCTTGAAGCCTTGAATCAGCCTCACCCACCTGTGGGGAACTGTACCACCTGCTGTGGTACAAACACAGCCCTGCTCTCATCAGAAACAAGTCCCATTTCCAAGGTTTTTGTACTATAACTTCTGCTCCTTCTTTAACAGGAGCATCAAAAACGCTCCCTGCGGTGCTTTTCCCATGCAAAGCACAAAGAAATCCACACAAGGTGTGGGGATCCAGCTACTTTAGCAGCAGTCACAGCTTTAACAAGAAGGGCAAGTTTCCAGATCACCTCCTTCATTTTGAAGTCCACCACTTCAAACTGCCCAGCACATCTCCTTCTGCATCTCTGGAATTACGTTCATTTCCAGCTACACAGCACATCATCACAGTTTGCTGAGGAGGGCCGTGAATCACAGCTACTACAAAAGTTAGAGACACCTACACCTCTGCCAAGCACAAGCTGCTGACACAACTGCACACCCCTCTCTTGTAAGGACTAAAAATCACAACTGAATGATACTAAAAGTACATATCTTGAATGGATGAGTGAAAGCTAGGAACAATTAAGACAAGTTACTGAAGCAGAAAGATTTATAGCATTCAGGAAACCAGTATTTTGCAGCAGACATTCTTTAGACTTGCATTAAAAAAAAAAAAATGAAGTAAAATTGTTTGGATGAGCCAATTTCTTTTTCCCTTTCATACTTCCCCACCATACACACTCTACCTGGGTTTTCTATTACTTTATTTCCAAGAAACTTAGAAATACTGGGAGAACACCAGCACTTGACATTGATGCACTGTCATTTCAAGTAATACTCATCGCTCAAGACAAATACTGCAACAATGACCTTGTAATGTGCTTTAAAGAGAGGATCTCATTGAACGAGCACTGTAAAGGTATTTAGACTGGACTTGAAAAAGTGAAAATTTTATAGCTGGTAAAACACTTTTGCTCTGAGTAGCTTAGTTCTTTTTGATTGCAGAACTAAATCAAGATGAATCTGGTTAGTGTTCCCAGATAAATTATTCTGTCATTTAAAAAACAAGTCTGTGTAGATGTAATTGAAGGTTACTACTTTCTGAAACATGATAGAGGGTATAATGACTCCATTCTAGCCACACTAAACAGGCAGTCTGTTATAGTAAGTCAATATAACATTAAACAGGATATATTATACTGCCATTGTTATGAAAAACCTATAGCAAGAAAAAAGAAGCTTTTTTTTTTTTTTTTTCAAGAAGCATAACTCAAGGCTTTCTGTAAAGACTCCTCAGAAGAGCCAGATAGGGGATAGCTTTCCAATTCCATCAACACTCTAGGTTAAACGTATACACACACAAATTCATTACCTTGGATGAACACACATATGCAGGTCTTCTGACTTCGTGTAGAAAAGGGCGTACAGTCACCTAGGTGCTAAGCTTTCTCCTGGGAATGCAGGAATGCCTTTTCCACTCCAGCCTCGACTCCCTGCCAAAAGGATCCCCCACAAGAGCCACCTAGTTTCCTCAGCCTCCCCTCTCAGAGGAAAAGAGCTGCATTTGTGCTAATCACTGAGTGAAAACACCTTGACCTGCCATTCAATCTGAAAAGATCCCACTTGCACAGAGCAGCAAGGGGCTACAAGTGGGCAGCATTGCCTCCTGCCTGATGGCCTTCCCTATTGCCACCTGCTTCAGCACACTTGCAAACACAGCCTGACAGGACAGCAGTTTTACTTGAGCTGCTGGTTTTGGCTACAGGCTGGTTAATTCTGGCTATATATATATATATGTTAAATAAATCCAAGGTTCCTTGACATCTCACATAAATCAAAGGAGTAAGCCAACTGCTGCAGCCTGCTCTCTTCACTCACTCCAAGCAGCAGCCAGACCAGAAATCAGGTGTGGGTTTGGCTCAAAGCACCACATGTGAAGTCTCTAAGTCTCTCACAAGAGTTCTCCAGTAGTTCACCAAGAGGTCTCTAAGCAAAAACTTGGGTGCAGACCATGGGATCCTCACACTTCAGGTCTGGATCCACAGAGGGGCCGTAAGCAAATGCTTCAGCCTGCAAACATTCAGCAAAACACAAAAGCACTCCAGTCAACAAGCATTAACTGGAGTTGCTTTGGCTAAAATGGTTAGGCGAATTGGTGGATCAGAGAACATGAATCACCCTAGCTGCCATATAAAATGCTAACGTTATAATTCATACAAAACATTCATGTGCACATATGTATTTATATATAAAGTATATAAACTAATCCCCTTTTTGACCAGGTTGGAGACACGCAAGCAGCTCTGTACACATCAAATCTAAAAAGCACCTTACTTATATTATGTACTAGGATTTATCCTGTGACCACTTTATTAAAATTTCAGTGCATGGCTGCTTAAATCATAACAGTATCAGCACAAGCTTGGCTTTCTTGGTTTAACCTGAAGACTGATGGATATTCTCCCAACTCTTGCTGAAAGATTTTATTTTATTAGGTCATATTACAGACCTATCTTGCTGAAGAATGAAATAAATTCATCTCCTTGGTGACAGCATGCATGACTGGCATGATGCACTCACCAACATCTTGTAGACAGCTGTGAACATTTGCCGTGGTGCCAGTTAAACTATGATAGCATCAATGGAGAGAGAGAAACAAAGAAGCCAACACAAAAAGCTCTATTGAATAACATAATAAATGAGTGATGCAGGTGTTCTGTGACTTGGTTTAATTTTTTCAACCTTACTGAAAGGTAACGCTTGAGTCAACAGTGGCCAAGGTGTTTCCCAGTCACCGCTGCCTCTCAAATGGCAATGCACAGCCTGTGGGTTTTACACTCAAGTACAAAGCTTGTGTATACAAACACTACTTTAGTCATGGTATGACTGGATGGACGTTGGTTTCTAAAATGGCCTTCAATGCTCTGACTGATGATTTTTGCAGGAATTTTTGTGGCATTAAAAAAAGATATAATTCAAAGTAACCATTAGAAACAACTCTAATGTCCAATGAACAAAATGGCAAAATTCAAAAATCCAAGCTTAAAGCCCACTCAATTTAATGGTACAAAACCACGTGCTATTTACTTTGCTGAAAGGGGGCCTTGCAGTTGTAGCTTAATGCGTTGCTTTGTAAGCTCTAAGCTAAATGGAGCTTGGAATCTTTAATGACCAATCTGTGTAAACAGCAGCTACTAAATTACATTTTAATGCCCTGATGATCTTTTAATTCAATAGACAAATGATGAGGTAATTTTAGCTCGTATCATAGCATTAATGCAGCAGGGAATGCACACTGGGAAGAACAAACAGAGTAAGTGAACACAAAGGATGAACAGTATCTGGTACAACTCCGGTGCTCTGACCTGCTTCCCAGAAATCAGATATCCAACGTTTGTCCCAATTTAGAATGTACCTATTTTAGCAGAAAAGCAGCAAGGTGGTACTTCAATCATGAGGTACACTGGCCCAGGGCTTTAGAGCGATGTTTCCACTAATGCTGAAGGATGCAACGTGATTAAAGCACGGTATTGAAAAACCATCTTGGCACACTCACAATGAAAACTGAGATGTGAAGGCCAAGTCTGGTAATATCACAGCTGAGTCAGGAAGGGCTGTGCAAATGAGGGGTAATGGAGCAAGCTGGTGGTGATGGGCATACTTGGTTACAAGTCTTACTGCCTCTGCCACAGCATTGGGTTGGTTGTCAGTCAAGTAGTGAAATGAACTCCTTATGAAAAAGGTGCACTTGAAGCCACGATGAAAGCAAAGCTATGTACTTGCAGAGCATTGCAGTTTTAAAGAAGTGCCGACTGTTCTCCTGAGCTGCGTGAGCCAAGAGCACACCTAGGGTCTGCATTTAATCTGCTTATGTGCTTACAGTGACTGCATGTGTAGTATAGCAGACTGCAGGTGCAAGTGCTTTGTCAGCCCACGCTTCTGAAACCTGGCCACAGCTCTTTTCTCTTTAAAAGACATTACCATCAGATCCTACTGTTGATGCCAGCTACCTATAGGGTCACTCAGTCTGGATCAGGCATGTGAAAACACTTCCAACACATGTTGAACTATCCCCAAGGCTCTCTTACTTGCTGTACACTGAAGTCTCTCAGTTCAGGCTGCTCCTTTCCTTCACCGCAGTCCTGCCTTGCCTCCTTCTCCCCCTACCCAAACTCTTAGATCCCTACCAGACTCCTTGGTGCCCCACAGAGCTGTTTTGCTGGGTGATGCTGCGCTTCAGAGCCTCAGGTCTGGTGCTTTCTCTGTGGAACTTGATCAAACGCTGTTTTCCAGCCTCATGATCTCTGAGGATTCCCTGAATAAGCTGTACCTCAACATATATTGTCACTTTTTCTGACCTCAAAGAAATCCATGAGCTTGGGAGGTCCAAAGACAGCATCAACTCTTACTCAAGTGGAGTTTAGGAGATGAAGTCGCTGGTGGTTTATATGGGCCCTTTCAGATATCCAAAGTGGTTTGGTTCTGCCCTGTCTTGCCCTGGGATGAGGTCAGTTTCCATTTCTTTTGATCATGTTCTTCCTTTATCAGGGAAGAGAAACCAGCAGTTTCTTCAGTGCCTCTGCACTGAAAATATCAGTGTTTGTGCTGGCCAACATCTGAGAAAGCTTATTCCATTGCACAGGGGATGAACATTGTTGCTTACCTGTTGGAGAGCAGATACCAAACTGTTATTTCTCCAGTTGCATTTGAAGGCAGCTTGAGAGGAAAAAAAAAGGTCTGTTCAGAAGTGCAAATGTCAGCCTTTATGAACTGACTCTTGCACAGGCAGGAACAGAGGGACCTGAAGAGATGAGTTAGACATTCCTTGGAATCTGTAGGCTCTTCTTGACTGGCTGTTGATGCAATGTGGCTGAGGAGAATCTGTGTCAGACTTGTCAGCATGTTCAATGGACCTGCGGGAGAGACCTGGATCCCCGAGGGAGGCCAGGAGACACAGAGGAGGCCAGGGCAAGGGCAAGCACATGACTGAATCTGAGCAGCATTAATCTTTGAGTTGTCAGTGCAGCAGGCTGTGTTACACACAGCAGTCCCCTGCTTTGATCCATTTTGATTTGTTATTGGCTTAGTACCCTAAGATATTTTATGTATCTTTCAGCCTCTTCATTTGGGGCTGATTTATACCATCCATCCCAAGAACTAGAGCAGGAAGCCAAAGGAGGGTTCTCAATCTGTGGAAAATGCATTTTCAGGCTTTTCAGCACAGCTCTTCTTTTGGAAAGCCTGCTCCCCAAGCTGGCTAGCCACATTGCTCCCGTCTGGCTCAGGGTGCCAGCAGCTGCCCTTGATTTCCCAGCTGCAGGATGCTTTCACTCTGGGTAGACGAGCTGGCCTGTCCCAAACCACTGATAGTGGTGAAAAACTTCATTTTTTTTGTTCAGCTAAGTGGTTCCTCCAAGTAGATAAGCTTTTTTTATTATTATTATTATTTTTTATTTTCCTGGAGTTTTTTTTTTTTTTCCTTTCCTTTGTGTGGTTGCTGATCACATCCTATGTTGGCTTTTATGGGTGCATTAATGCCTCTTCTTTGAAGGTTTGCCAGTTCATTATTTAATGGCTCCATCAAGACTAAAGGAAACTCCCCCTCTGCAACATAAGGCCTGGTAACGCTGTGTATCCCAGACAAGGTGCAGAAGGACAGTAATTCCATGCATATCATGGTGGTGTGCTGCAGCCATGCCCATGCCTCCTCTGCACTGCTGGGGATGGCACCTCTCTGTGCCAGCAACCCAGGCAGTAACATCACTTGTCCTGGAAGTCTCTTAGCAGCAGCCTGCATTTCTTTACTGCCCTCAGAATGGTCTGATTATATTTCTGAAGCCTAATTTTTTTCTGCTTATCAGATGACAGTCCATCTGGCAGGAAAGAGCTTGTCCATTCAAAAATGCAAGTGTGAACGCGGCCAAAGGGTTGGCAGTGCCTCCTATCTCATTGATTTATTGAGTTTGGATCTGACAAATTCACACTGTAACATCTTCCTTTGCATTGACTTATTTTAGTTCCTGCAGTCACTGAAGCTCTGGGACAAAGCAAAGATGCTCTCCATGCCCCTTGCACCATAGCTCAGGGAGGGACCACTTTTCCATGCCCTCTCCGCAGGACATACTGTGATCCACAATGTTTATGCTTCCAGATGGCTTCTGTTTGCCTTTTGCTTCCTCTGTTTGACCCATGTTCTTTACTTCTTGGGATCTCTCCACTTCTCTATCAGGGCTGCTGGCTCTCAGGAGGCATTCTTCCAGGGTTAGAGTTGCTCATCTCACCACTGTCTCCTGTACAAGGGGGTCCACGCTCCATAAATACACTCTTATCTGTAGCTAGCAAGATTTCGCATCTCCAAACTTGTGGTTTTAGCCACTTTTTCGCTGAAGCTGAAAACATCCCTCACCTCCTCTCTATGACTGCCGTGCTCATGTGAGCACATCACATGATGGGCCCACCCTGGGCAGCAGATCCAAGAAGTGAGGCCCTCACCCTGAGAACAGCAGTTTGTTCAACTTGTCTTATCTTTATCTCATAGTGAGGAGGTACTGACAACAGCCAGGGTTTTTCAATCTCCCCCAACCCTGTTGTCAGTTCTGAATGCAGACTTACCTCTTACCGCAAGTCATACACAAGACTTTGTCTGGTTGTACTGGGAGGCTGAATCCTCCAGATCACCACTTTCCTTCCCATTCTGCCTTTTCTGCTTTCTAGCCCTAGATGCTGTTTCATGTTTTAGCAGGGGACCTTCTTTAGCAGGGGACTGAGGCACATGTTCCAAGCATAGATGTCTCCAGGACTGCTAACCTAAAACAACCTTCTCAAAGAAAACCACCTACAGACTTGCTTCAGACACTGCTCAGCACACAGCCAGGCTGTCCACAGGATGAATCCTGCAAGCAGGGTCTCCTCACTGCCTTCCCTGCACATTTGTCACCCCATCACAGCTCATTAGCACAAGGTAAATGATGGCCATGGTCACTGAAAGGCTCTGGAGCCCTGAGCCGCAGAACTGCATGGAAGGAGCACCTGATGGTCTCCAGCTCTGGTGGGCAACATTAACAAATTTCTCTGAATTCTCTCTCCCCCCACGTCTAAATGTGTTATTACTTACATCCTGGCCTCTGGAAAGATTTGCTTCCTAAAGCTACTCAGTCTGCCAAAAATCCTCCCCAAATTTAAGTGCTGCTTCTTAAATTGTTTTATTATTTATCAAAGGCTACTTATGATAGAAGAAGGCATATGATAGAAGAGAATTATGGTTTGCATTCAAAATTATTGTATAACCCCCTCAGTAAAACATCTTTTGGATGTTTTTAAAACTGCTGGCAGATTCCACCAAAATAGCTGTCTGTACCAGAAGAGCAATGACTTGGGGCTGCCATATCAGGTGCCCTTTGTGAATTCTGCTACCGTAAGGAAAGATGACCTCAGACTTTAAACTTCATCAATGGATTTAGATATACACTTCCATCTGACCTCCCCAGCCTCTCAGAAACTCACACCACCAGAACAAGACTCCTTTCAGGAGTGTCCCTGGGACCCTGACTTGTGTCTGCACAGAAACCAGCCTAGCAGGACGGGAACTGCTCCAGTGCCTGTCCCACCGTGCTGGCTGCAGGTTGCTTGCTTGCAGCCTGTGCACGGCACCATCAGAAACTGAGGCTGTTCTGGAGGACACTGCTGTGGGAGCACAAGTCTATTTCTACTTATGAATATAAAAGAAAACCATTCTAAGGGGACATAACCTCCTATTTCCTGGCCATATGCATACATAGCCAAAATGCCCAAGTGGAACCAAAGACTGGCAATCATAATAGGCCGATGATACAATTTAATTTTGTCAGAGGCTGTCTGCTGATTGCAATACAGAGAACTGGGAGCTTTCCAGGACTTTGCACGTAACAGAATTATCAAAAAGCAGACAAGCAGTGAAAGTGAAATTCTCTGGGAGACTTAGCAAACAAAAGGCAAAATTAACAGCCATCTCTTTCACTGCCATCAGCAGATGAATTGAAGATTTAATTAGGGGATACCATAAATATTTTCAGACAAATATAGGAATACTTAATATATTTTAATTTCACTCAAAATATACAAATGTTATTGAGTATAACAGTATTTTTAAGGCCCTTTAAATCTTCTTCAGTCAAAAATCTTAAGATATAACAAGAAATGATGGTAGGGACGGTCAATTTGTTACGAAGATTTTTCATGCAAAACCCTGAGCTCTTTCCATCGTTGCTGAAACCTGTAACAGAGAGGGGTGCTGGATCTGGCCTTACACACCTATCATGGGGACACTGAGCATTACACCTTCTGCAGCATCTTCAGGGGTCCAAGTCTACCCTGGGAACTGATGCAGAAACATCAGTCACCCCTACTACTCACTCAGCCAAGGTGGATTCATCTCTGTTATAACAGTAGCTAGTTAGAGAAAAAGCACACTTTTATTTTTAATGACTGTATGTGTCCAGGGATTTTTGATTTTGGAACTTGGTTCTCATTTTCCAGGAAGACATATGATTTTTTCTGCACTCTAAGCACCCGTATTTAATATGAAAAGTAGAATATCTTTTTAAAACAGAAACCAGCTGTGCAGTTTATGGGTATCATCATATGGCTCTGCTTTTTGTTTCTTTACTTAACTGGAGTTTGGGGTTTCCAAGTTGCCAAACTGCTAACACTAGTAAATGGAGTTTATTAGAGACAGTGTTTGTTGAACAATAACATTTTATGTAGTCTGTCACTGTCTAGTACCTTAGATGAGTTACACATTTCTGGTCTCTATTTTTTACTTGATTATTTTGGTGCTTTAGATCCTGTTTTCAGCAGTGTGCTGAAAAGAGAAAAATCAATGTCCTGATTTTGTGCTTTCTTATGAAACTGCAAAACCTTTCTCAAGCAAATTCACCCAAAAGTCTGAACAGAATCAGGTCTGCAAGGGTTAAACCCAGTGTTTTTTGGCTGAGCTTAGGCAACAGGAAGGGATTGGATGGCAGATGAAATACCTCCCCAGGAGATAGGCCCCTTTGCCCAGTTGTAAAAGATAATGGGTCCTTCAAAAGGCTGGAGTGGGTGGGAAGGCTGGGAGAGGTGGGGACACTCCAGCAGTATTGTAGTCCCCTCCCAGAGCCTTCCTCAGGCTCTCACTGGAGCTTTGGGGCATCGCTGCAACAGGAAGAAACCACATTTGCTGTCTAGGGCATCTCTGGAAGTTGCTCTCAGAAGGCTGAGCTTGCATTTTGCTCCAACAAGCAACAGAAAATTCAGACCCCGATGAGTGGCCAGAAGTGATCATAGTTTCTACTTGGCCCTTTAGTAGCTAAAGTGCCCGTATAAAGCACAGGGATGAATCAAAGCAACTCAAGTGTTAGGGGCCAGATGAAGGGAGGGTCATTCGTGGCAGCACAGCTCCCCTTTTCTTCGTTGTGCTCTGCAAATATCACGAATCAGCTCTGGTAGATATCTTTATCTTGTTATCTGCTGCTCTCCTTCTTCTAATCACAAAAGTCGTGCACAGCCAACTTGAAACAGCAGGCTTGCTTTTAATAGCATATTAGTAACTTCAAATATAATTAGTGCTCCCTTTCACCAGGGTTCCCCTAGGTACTGGAGGAACTAAACTTTTAAACAAACGCTCTATGGGTGTAGCGTGCGGCCAGCACATGGATGAGGGGTTACACTGAGTTCCTCCCAGTTCAGGAATTATGGCTTCAGTGACTACTGCTAACTCAGCTCTGAAGGAGGTGATTTATCTTCATGGTTCATGAAAATACTTCTTGAGAAATTTCCCTTTTCCTGTCCCCCTTTGGACTAACCAGATTGCAGCATGTCTCATTTAAAAACATGTATGGCCTGGAAAATAATATCTTTGGATTTCCCCCACTCATACATACCTTCTACTAAACACAATGGCTTCACTCCCAGCTTTAAATTAGACAAGTGCTATGTTAGCAGTATACTTCACATACAGACTGAGAGCAAGGCATAAATAATTCCAGCAAATGTGCTCAGTAGACATTTGTTTGCCACGTATAAGCTGTTGTTAGAAGGTAATTTTGATTCCCAATTTTAAGAGGCCCTTGCCAATAGAAAAGGTCTTACTGATTTCATCATTTTGAATTATCTCTAAAAATTAGAAAAAGTTACTTGCACCATGAGTTCATCTTATGAACTTTTTAGAAGTTTATAAAAATATTCAGTGTATATATTTTAGCCAGTGCACCTTAATCAGGATCCATGACTCCTGTACAGTGAGCAGTCATTCTGCTAAAGCAGCTCTTCAGCTATACCTCTGTGCAGGAGGGCAGAGCGCATCTGTGGGTGCTCTGTTGCCTTTCTATGCAGCTATTTAGTCACTCTTCCTTAAATAATTACAGCACACAGGTACATAATTCACAGGTCAGGAATCCATAACTAGGCACTGTTCAGGCACAGAACAAAAGGATTGTCTCCATCCCAAAATTAGTTTTTTTTTTTTTTTTGAAAGGGAAAGACTAAAATTCTGATCCTTCTAAAAAACATATATGCCTAACAATGCTGTACATGCTCCAGTGGATTCAATAAAAACAGTAACCCTGCAAGAAATGGAACATATGAATGCACTTTTGCAAGTCTGAGGAATGAGGAAAAGCAAATGTATCCCCCCGGGTTTTAGCAATCAGATAGCATACGTATTAATAATGTGCAATTCCCAACACAGTGCGTGGAAATACATTAAATTGTGAACCATTGGAGACGGGTTCCTATAGGCAGAATTCCCTTGCTCTCAGAGGTATATCCATTGATATCTACAGACAAATCAACTGTAACAATAAGAATGTTTGGCACAGGCTTCTAGCAGCTAATGGATAACACAGACCACAAACCCTTCCCTAGCCTTTTGTTAACTCTGGAATGCTGCTCGTCACTGGAGACATCCACAGCAGAAACGTACCCTGGGGCTAAACTGGGAGGGTAGCTAGAGCTAACCCATCTTTGTCTATAGAAACCTTCAAGCCACATAAATGTGTTTTACAGATGTCCAGCGGTAATTTACTCAGCCCAGAAGAATACGCTTAACAGCACGAAGAGGGGTGCTGGGTTTAATGCACAGCCAGGGAGCTGCATGTCACCACCACCTGCAGCTAGAGCAGACACTGGAGGGCTTTTTACAACCAAGGGGCCTGATCCACTTTTGTGGGCACAAGGTGGTGCCAGCCCCACCTTTCCCATGGTGCCAGGCATTGGCCAGCATGAAGGGGTGACCCTGCCTTACATCCTGGGGTGCGCGTGCTGCTGCTGGAGCCACAACCATGTTTTGGAGCAAACAGAGCAAATGTGGCAGGGACTATCATGCTCTAAACAAAGAATATGAAAAAAAGGGTATAGCTGCACTGGGAACTAGAGAAACAGAATTATCCTGCCCTGTGTGTCTGCCTCACAGCTCAGCTCCAGTCGACAGAAAGGTTTGAGCCTTCCAGCACAGGCATTTGTGTCCTGCCAAAATCTGGTACTGAGCTTGGAAAGGGAAATTACTAGTCCTTTCCTGAAAGTCAATTACTGCTGGTTAAATCCCAGATAAAATGGAGAAGACCTGCCAAGAAGCCATGAGTACATTCAAGGCCAAGTTTCTACAGGTGTCCATGCAGTTACAGTCAACTTTGAGTTGCCACTGTATAGAGTCCTGGAACAGGCACACCAGCTAGTGGGAGTTAAAAAAAAAAATCAGTATTAAGGAAGCTATTAATTTCACATCCATTTCCTAAGAACATTGAGTCTAATTTGTGAAAACTTCCCTGATACCACTTGGAGCAAAAAGGGCATTTCAGATACATGCTGAGAAGTTGGACGAGCACCTTAACTTCCCCCAGCTTCTGGTGAGATTTACATCTTTCTAGTAAAGGATACAGAACAATATAAAGGGGGGAAAAGGGTGGGGGGAAGATTATTAGAAGATTAAATAAATCACTGAGCCTGCCAAAGTTGATAAGTGGACTCAGAGCTCAAGTACTCCTCATTGGAAGGAGGGATCAGGCTTCTGGTTAGCAGGAGTGTTGGTACCAGTTTGCAGGGGTTTATGACAATGTCAGCAAGCAGCAGAGACCCCAGGTTCTGCTTAATAAAGGAATCAACTTACAGAAACCCACCCTTCTCCAGCTGAGCCAAAGTCCACGGGCCTCTGCAGGAAGGAGATACTAATAACCAACAATTTAGAAAGGAAAAAGGAACAGCTTAATGGGAAAAGCTTGCTCTGCCAGGACATGCCCCTGCTCTCGCCCACGGAGAGGTCTGCCATTGTCTCCAGGAGGGCAGGTCCCCTACTTGTGGTCCCAGGGTGGGAAACGCCAAAGCAACCTTAATGGCTCCTAAAATGTCCCAGAACTGGCAATTATTTCCTCTGCCCATGCCTATTCAATGCATCACTGAGCAAGGTTTTCCATCCTTAGGCTGCCTTACATCATCCCTCTGCACCAGGTATTGTAATGAGTGCCTCTGCACTGAAGAACATGCTCAAAATTATTAGTTAGTTCTTAGCTTGAAGATTTTCTTCATCCTGAGTCTAATGCTCTGCACTTTCATCTCTGTATTAATCATTTCATTATTAACCCGTGCAGCAATTAGATGGGAGATTTCCAGTGTCTGCTATTTCTCTTGGTGAAATGTATCTGCAATAATGCTTCTCTTTCTGTTTTTCCACAGTAATCCCACTAAATTTCATTTAAAACAATATAGCTTTCTTGATACAAAGGTGTTAGAACTAATACAATGTTGGTCACTCTTCATCTCTCACAACAATCATGCATTTAGGACCAAATTATTTTCTTCAAAAAAAAAAATAATCAAGAGAATGAACAAAAATAAGGCATTTTTCTATTTAGCTTTTTTTTTTTTTACATATGGAAACTTGAAGGTCATGTTTAAACCCAAGATGAACTCAACTGTGAAGATTAAAAATTGTATATTGAAAAAGAGATGCCAAGGTTTTCAGGGAAGCATGAACACACTAAGAAGCTTGAAGTTATGGGCAGAACAGCAATGAAGTAGCATCTTAATGTTCTGATAACACTGCAGGAGTCATTAGTTTATAATAGAGTTTATTTCAACCTTATATGAAAAGGTTCAGCAACAGAGTAGCTATAGCTATCAATTTCTGAAAGAGCTACAGAAGTTTTAGGGAACTTATCTGTAGGTGAGTTTCCCCTGTAGAGCTGTTATTAGGCAAAATAAATTCCCCTGACGCACTACACACAGCACAGGCATAAAAGGCTGAGGTG
Source organism: Heteronetta atricapilla (assembly GCA_011075105.1). Lineage (NCBI taxonomy): Eukaryota > Metazoa > Chordata > Aves > Anseriformes > Anatidae > Heteronetta > Heteronetta atricapilla. Next base: position 14,984,889 of record CM021742.1, read on the forward strand.
AATGTGGGTTATCAGAGCAGTCAGAAGGCTTCTGTCCTGATGCATCTCTCAATTAGCTACAAACCTCAAGGCACCGCAATCAGTAGCTGCAGGTGATGGAAAGCTCGAGCAGTCTACAAGGAAATTGCTGTATTGCTTTACAGGATGATCCCATGAAAGCACCACTGAAGTTTGAGAGGCTATAAGAATATTTGTTTGAGTATCTTTCTTCGGAGTTGGTGTTTATACTGCTGCTAAGCCTGTTAGAGTATTTTATTTGGAGGCTGGGACTCCTCCCATGAAACACCTACACTGCAATGTCAGTTCATCACAAGACTTCGTGAGAACATGTTGAGGCTGATGGCCCTTTCACCAGGAAAGGTTCCTCAGCAGCTGGCCAGTATTCCTCAGCAAAAGCCAAGAGAGCCTCACCGCATAGCAAGGAATTTCCTAGTTTTTGGTCAGATCATCAGGAATGTGGGAGAACCAAATTCAAGAGCCTGCACTGTAACTCAGAGCCAGCTGCACCTCCCAGATCCCACGCAACTGGCCCTGCCCTCAGGCTCGCCATTATTCCTGAATAGGCCTCTTTCAATCTTTATGCTGAATCATTTGGGAGGCCTTGAGTTTGTGTTGGTGCAGAACAGAAAAATGTCTAAAATCTGGAAAATCTTTGCATGTGGATAGCCTGTTTCTCTCCCACCTCTTCACATTGGTTTCTTTTTCTTTAAGCCATTGATTCGACAAGAATAGGAGATTTTGAGGGAAACTCTGCATCATTGCTCCTCTTCACAACTGCATTGAGAGCTGCAGTGTGCCAACCAGACCAATGCTCTGGAGCTGTTGCTCTGTTAACCCACACTGATATCACATTGCTTTCCTTCTAGTCATAGTCTGCCTAGAGGAATGGCTCCAAACCCCTCCGGGAATCTGCTTGTTGCCTTCAGTCCTCTAATGAGGGACCCATCACCCCTAGCTGGGTCAGTCACATTCCCAGCCCCTGACTTGAGGCTCCTCCAGCAGCTAGTAGCTTGGCACACAGCCCCAAAAAGCCTCCTCCCGTACCTTGGCAGCGATGCCTGAACACTTCAGACATGCCTGGCTTCTCCTCCGGGGAGCAGGGCATGACCAGGCGTTGCAGCCATAGAAAGAGACAGGCGTGGGGGAGACAGGAGAGGGCTTGTTGCACATCAATGAAGGGAAAAAACTTTGTAATTCATTAAAAATCTCTTTGGAAGGCTCTGTTCAGATTCAGATGATTCCCCCAGCACGCAACCAGCATCAGACCCTGCTGTTTCTCACCAGTTGAAAAGATCGTGGAAGGATAAAGGAACTGAGAGGTGGAATCAGATGCTAGTAGCGCTGTCATCCTTCACTTAGTTTTCCACTCAAAGCTTAACAATAAAACAGAATTTGTGGGAAAAGTACCTTTCCAGCTGTGGTTGAGGATTGCCATGAGAGCTGAGGTGCTACAGAACCTTCATGACACTGCCTTGGCGTTAATAAAAAGCCACGGTTGTCTTAGAAAGCTCAGGCCTAGAGAAGAAAAAAGATGCACTTTATTAGCCTTTACACTCCCTCCCCCCAGCAAAATGCTCTTGAGTGGATCCTGAGCTCTAGGAAGGTTTATCCATTTTCAGAGGCCGTTTCAGCTCAAGCCCGTGGCTACATTCATGCTTCATCGGCACATGCAGTTGAAGCACTTGCAGACATGATTTAGTTTTCCACTAGCTCTCTCCTACACTGAGAGCACTGACTCAAAGTCAGAGCAGGTATTAGCTCAGATACCGAAACCACACACTTAACACCTAAATCTGGTGCTTCATTGCCATTGGGGCACAATTTCAGGACAGTATTTTGTCCTGAAAGTGTTCCACTCTACTCACTACAGCTCAACTCCTACCCATCACTTCTTAGACCCACTCAGATTTGCTCCATCACTGCGCTGGAGCTGGAGGGGCAGCAGGATCAAACTAACCTCAGTGACACACAGCCTTCTTCCACCCCTTTCACCCCACACCTGCCACCAGCTTGCTGTCCATCCCACTTCCACACGATGGGGAAGGGATTGTATGCTTTGTGCTTCTTGCAAGGCATGATTCATCTATGGGAGAGGTAAAAAACAAAAAACAAAGCAACAACCTCAGCTGAGACCAAAGCTACTTAGTGTTCAATCAGAGCATGGACAGAGCAGTCATGGCTACATCCATCCATGGAGCATTTCACAGCAAGGGCCAGTGCAAACATCTAGTGACCCTCTTGTGCTCTCAGTGCTGATGGATGGGCCCCAGCTCTTCACAGAGCTCACCTTACACACAAGCATGAGAACTCCACTATTCTGGAAGTTTTTACTTCTGGAAATGCCACAAGATTATTCCTCTCCTCCCCCCATGAAAAGCCCAGAGCCTCTTCTCTAGAAACCACAAAAACTTCCTCAGTAACTCCCTGCACCCTACACCGATGTTATTGCATTACTCCTGACACAGGGAAAGAATGAAAATGGGCGAGGGTAAGATATCCATGTATTTCCTCCTGGTTGCTTTTGCTGACTCAGAAATTTGAGAAGAACAACAAGCAGCAGACGGCGTAACCTAACCTTATCGTGCTGGAATCCAGTTGTGTGGCTCACATGGAGCATTTCCAAGGCAAGCTATCGCTCTTATTGTTTATGTTGCATCACAGAAAACAGCTGGAAAAACTGTAAACTCCTTAATTTTGATAACTGTATAGAAAGTTAGTTGTTCTACTTGAGAATATTACACAACAATGGCAAAGACCTTCTTTAAGCTTACAAAAAAGAGAGGCGGAAAAGCTTTTCCTTTTTTTTTGGTGAGACTGCTGCAAAGGTTCAGACTTGTTTAAAAAAAATAGAAACACTGATGGCTGCCAACTATAATTGCCAAAAATGTGCTTTCAGTTATTAAAGTCCTAATGAGGTAAGTAGGGGAAAGGACAGTTTCTTATTTCTTGCTTATGACAAAAAGAGAGAGACAGAGGAAGAAAAGCAGTAACTGGTGCCGAGGGATGTAGATATTCCATGACCTACTGGAAGAAGCTTTAGAGCCATGAGTGCTGTGGTACCAGCCATGCTATGTTTTTTCCTGATGAAAAAAACTTCACTTGCTAATAACAGTAGCAAGGTATTGCCCTGTCTCCAGAGAGGGCAGAGCACATACACAGCTATTTTCCTGTGGCTGTTGAGTGCCTCCTGATGTGCTAGGAGAGGCTGGAGCACAGAGGGAGGAAAGCAATGAAAAGGCAGGTGAGGAACAGCTACATTTTCTCATTTCCTGGCCACAGCTTATTCCCAGCAGCCCCAACAAAACATGTTACTTCTCCTGTGTGACTAACACAGCCACAGCTCAAATCAAAAGGCACCTGGACTACACAGCAAAGCCTAAATCTCCATACAGCCAGGGAGCCCTGGTTGTGAAATAGGATGTGGTCTTCCCCTTAGCATCCACAGTCTCAGGACTAGGGGGTGAGAATTGCTGCTGCAGGTCTTTATATAAGAGAAACACAGTTTTGGAGCCCCCGTTAGCTTTTAAGAGTCAACAAATGGCTAGGATTTTTGGAGAGTTGGTGGTAAAGGTGGCTCCATGCAGCTGGAGATGGAGGCCAGAAAGGCTTCTATGGCTTTTGTTGGAAGCCACTCTAGGTGGAAAATACAGCAAGACATCACACTGCATGCAAACTCCAATAGCACAGAGACCTTGCTGGTTACATTGGCCAACGCAGGCTTGTCCTGCAGCTCTGACCTTCTGCTCCCCCCCCCCCCCGAGGTGGCCCAAACAACCAGCATACATCTGCTAGGCCAGCAGGCAAGGGGTGCCCTCACTATGGAGCCATGATTCCACCAGCACATCAATACTCAGGGCAGCTTTTTAAATGGCATATTATTGGCTCTGCCTGTACATGAAGAGAGAAAGGCCAAGTTATAATTCCCCACGCTGTGCTGTCTAAACACTCACTTTCCTGCTTAGCCAGCCTGCACTTGCTTTGTCCTGTAAACGGCAGCTTAGTCTTTTGTTTCAAGGTTATTCCTAGAATTAGGAACTGAAAGTGTCCCAAGCTATTCAAGCATCTTTTTACAATTACTCAGAGAAATGCTTTTGGAAATACTGTTTCCTAGAGTGGCTTCAGGTTTGGTTTCTTACTCCTATTTTCATTTTGGCATTGACCAACATCTGGACAAGTATGTGTGTCTGAGCTCACGTGCTGGTCTTTGCTTGGGGATTTGTCCCCATAAAGTGAGGCAGGAGAACTGATTTGCCATATGTTTTTTTGCAACAAGCAAGATGAAGCGTTGCTAACAGCAGAGCAGACAGCCTCCAGGGTCTGAGCCCTGCAGCACATGGAAGCAGAGCCAGGATGGGAGGAAGAGGAAGAGATGGGCAGCAGCCACTTGCCTCTCACATCTCTGCCTATAGGGGATACAGGGAAAGGGGCAGAGGAAATGCTGACCAGAGAAAAAGCAGCAGATATAAATTAATCCTGGAATCGTCTCAAGTCCCATACAGTTTGTAATTACCTATCATTTTCCTGATCCAAACATTCACTCCTCTGAAAGACCCTAATCCATTACCTGCCACGTACTGCCCCTTTGCAATTTCCTCATCTGCACTGCAATGCTCCGCTAAGCTTTTATGTTCTGGCAAGACCAGGGAGGCTCTGAAATCTGGGATTAGCAAACATCCGCAGGCATGATGTAGGCTCTCCAGCATTAGCACATGTTCAAGCATCTGAGTCTAATAATGGCATGCCAAAATTTGCCAAAAGACAGCAAGGTGATTCCTCTATTTTGGGTGGCAATACCTGGGCCAGAAGCAGTACTTGAAGCCAGGACAGGCTGGAAACACATGTAGTGTCAGCTACAGCTGCTCTGTAACAGGACATTACACATCCTGCCATCATCTGGATGCCTCTGTCCTAAAGAGGGTCAGTTCAGTTAATACAGAAATTCATTCTAGGGAGAAAGACATTAACCCTTGGGCAATGCTGCCCCAAAGAGGCAACATTCTGGGTGTGTGTCTGCAAGCTTCTTTTATTTTTTATTTTTAAAAAAACTGGGCACATGCTATTATTGAAAAAAATTGTACGTAAGATTTCCAACCCATGATTTACATGTCCTGTTCAGAGACTGAGAAACAGTGCTTGCAGCATGGTAGGCTTTAAAATTCAGCCACTCCCCCAGGTGTTTGCAACACTGTCTGTTGACTCCTAGGTGTGCACACAGCAGCTACAGCAGGAGTAGAGCCTGTTTGTGTACATCTGGACCGAACAGCAATATCGGAGACAAAAAAACACATATCACGCTAATCCTTTAACTAAGTGTTCAGCATCCCTTGCATTAAAAGAAACCTCTGGAGATCCAGAGTGGTAATCATAAGTGTGGGTAATTGTCTCTGAGCTGAGAAGGTGCCTTTGCTGAGCTCTGGGCTGGCGTTAAATATATGTTGCCTCAGACTGGGGTAATATCTGTTTATACAGTTCAGAGTGAGGGGGTGTGAGTAGCTCTCCAATTTTGGGATAAACAGCTGCAAACAAAACACGAAAAATAGTTTTGTTTTTGACTAATTTGTATTTTCTGAGAGCATGGGGCTTGTTCCTGTTGTTGCAGCTGTAAATTTCAAGGCAGCTGCAAGGTAAAAAACTGAAATTGTACAAGCAATTAGCCCATGGTAATGTCTAATCACTGCTGGCATCTAAAAATATGAAACAGCAGGGACAGTTAACTTTGAAAGCCAACTACTGCACAGATGCAGGAACTATGTTCAGGAAGTTTTACTTGGCATATTGATGTGAATTGTAAGAATTGGCTCAAAACACAGTGACATAAAGGCCACAGAACTGTAGACGAAAGAATCATGGCTCATCACATCAACATTTGAGCACAGCTCCCAGGAAACCTATTCACATGAATCAAATAGTTCTTAAGGGTCATCAGTCTCCACCACATCACTTAGAGGATAATTACTCTCAGCTGTCCTGAGTATGCCTCAGCTTCATGCTCCTCTTAGCCATGAAGACTGCAGGTATGATCCTGCATTTGCCACTTGCAGGGAGAGGTTTTTTTTCCCCCTTTGCATGGGCTCTGCACATGAGCAGTGGCTAGCTAGGCAAATAAAAGTCACAGCATGGCCACAGCCACCCATCTGTGACCCACAGGCACAAGTTCCTACCACAGTGGTGCTGACCAGGAGAACCAAAGTGTCCCCAGGTTGATGAACACGTAGCAAAATGTCAATTTGTTTTCACTCATTTGGTGCTTTGTGACTGCTGTGATCTCCTATGGAGCATTGGGGTTGGTGCCAAGCTCACCACATGAAAGGATGCTCCCTAATGCATGAGGATGCTGCTATTGTTTTTCCTCACAAAATTGCAGATGTGATTTTATTGCTGTCTCCAGAAGTGTGTCTCTTGGAAAGATGTGCTCCAGGATTCGGAAATGCAGCAGTTGATTCCCTGCTTCTCAAAAGTAGCTGTTAACTCAACTGCTGGAAAATGTTGAAAGGAATCATAATTTTTTAACTACTGTCCCAGAAAAACAAACATTAGTATTCTGGGGGCACATGACACATACAGAGAGCGCAAGGAACACCTGTGTCACCCCTGTGGTGGCACAAGAGCCAGCTTTAAGGAGAAAGACCTCTCATGCCTTTCTGCTTCTGGTCCAGCCCAATGCTAACACTGATCTGTGTCAGAACATGTCACCTTGCATAGCATGCTAAAGCCATTCTAGCTTTAGTATTTTTTTTTTTCTTTAAAAATTTTTCCTATATTGATTTGAAACAATATAGGCTAATGAAATCAGTGAGGGCATAATAACACTTCTGCACCAACTGCTAGCCCTGAATTTTCAACTGAAGCAAGAAAAAAAAAAAAAGAACAGCACAAAGACTGTCACTAAAGTCGTACTAGGAAGTAGAAGAACAGTTAAATACTCTCTGCACATCTCCTACCTGCTATAGCTCTCTGGTCAGAAAGGGTCAGAGCAACGCTGCCTCCAGGAAGCCTCCTCCACCAGCAAACAGCAGAGGGGGAGGCATGGATGCTTTTAAAGGGTTTCCTGTGGCCACCTCAGCCCCCTGATGCTCTGCCACAGGTGGGTGAGTGGCAGGCTGCTCCCAGCAGTAACTCATTAAGCACTGCAGTGCATCACGGGGGCAGGTGCAACCTTCCAGTAACTGTTTTCAGCTTGGATTGGTATCTCTGGGGAGCAATCTAGATAAAACCCATCTTTTCCAGTGAATGAACAAGGTGACATCCATGTGTCACTACATCCTTCATGATCCTGAGGGTGAGGTGTCTCCAAATGTGCCTCTGGAGCCCTTCCAGCTCTATCAAACAAAGAGATGCAAAGGGGCAAGGAGCTGTGTGGTCCCCTCTGCCCCAGAGGCCAGCAGGGTTAGCCCTGCTCTTCCCAGAGCCTGCAGCAGGCACAGCTGCAGCGTTGGTCTGCAAATCCGCTCACACACCAAGTGCACAACCCTGCAAAGCGTCCCTAGGGGAAACTGGTCACTGGTCGGGTCATGAACGGCAATCAGAGCAAACAAGAAGTCGAATGGGCTTTGTGGATGGATGAGTCCCATACACTGTCACTGTCAGTCTGGGGAAAATTAAGAGTCTGGGTTGCCAAAGAGCCCTTCCTCATAATAAGTATGGGTCATTTCTCGAGATGATTGCAAAGCTTAATTAAAATAATTTAAAATATATATATATTTCATTTACGGCTTTAATTTCTATCTTCTGGGATTCTTCTTCTGCTTGTTTTTATTATTTTTTATTTTTTTTTAATTACATATTTGTCTTTCTCCCTCAACTATGATAAGTTTTATGAGTCTGTAAGGCTGAAAGTGGGATTCAGCCCAAGCATATGATGGTTTTGTTAACAAAATAAAACTGGAAAAGCACCTTGCAAAAATTGTATAGAGAGACACTCTGTATATATTATTAAATTTCATTAACTCATAGTTGGGTGTGTTTTCGGGGCAGAGAAAATGAGATGAAGATCTAAGTACATTTTACATAATCCTCTAACATCACATAAATCATAAAAGCAAAAACCAGCTCCCACAAAACACAATCTGAAAATGTATGTAGGTAAATCTGGTGGTTCTACAAATCTGACGGGATTTTGCTGAGCAAGTCAAATGTGCAAGTTCAAGGTTGGCTGAGCATCAGTGTTATGTTCTAGTCTAGCCCTACTGTCATATATTTAATCTCCAGTAATTAAACTTCTAAATGAATCCATTTCACAAAATCTACAGTGCATAGAGTGAATCGGTGAGTAAATTTTCATAACCTCCTGTCTGACCCCAGATCGGGGTGGAGCTGCTCTGTGCAATGGCCTATGGAACAGATAGAGATGTAACTGCCGAAATAAAGGCAAAACTAAAAGAAAAAATACAAAGAACTCCCTTGGCTCCATTTTCAAGTTCTTCTCTTTTACTAAAAAATAACTTCTGAGCACACATCATATTGTTTTGCAGCAGTTCCTGATTAAAAATAATATTAGGAAACTGATTAGAAAATTCTGATTAGAGGTAAAACATATACAGATTACTGCTAACATCTGGGTGCAAAACAGGAATTCATAGTGTGGCAGACAAGGAGAGAGCTGTCAGTCACCTGGATTGCTTGCTTTAGTGAAATCAGATGAGTTCACCGTAGCCAATTCCAACACAGGGAGCTGGGAGCAGGACAGGAGGTTGCTGCTCCAAAGGAGAGACCTGCCACAATGCTACAGCAAAAGGGGGTTTGGGTGGTCCTGCGAGTGGCACACAGCCTTCCCTGGGTGTGTGGGAGCAGTGCTGCAATGCCACGGTGCTTAGCTGATGAAGGACGTAGAAAAGCAGGAGGTGTTTTTTCTTTTACATGAGAGGAGGGCAAAGTGTGCTGAGGGAAATGCTTGCTCAGTCCTTGCTCAGAGAGCTTGTTCTTTGGACTAAGATTCAGAAATACTTTGACTGTTGGGCAGAAGAAACCTTGGGGAGAAAATACCAGATGCTGAAAGGCTATTTAATAATGAGGGAAGACAGCAAGAATGACTGGGTAGGGACTGAAGCCAGACAAATTCAGATGAGAAATAAGGTATCACATTTTCAAAGTGAGAAGGATTAACTTTTGAAATGAACTACCCAAAGAAGTGATGGATCATCTGTCTCTTGGTATCTTTAAATCCAGACTGGATGCCTTCCTGGAAGACATGTGGAAGCCAAATACAGCTTTCTTGCTTTTCACAGGGATAGATGGGTGAAGTTAAACATCCTGAGACATGAAGGGGGTAGTCTGGGTAATCTAATGGTCCCATCTAGTCTTTAAACTTTCCTAAAGTGTGACTCAATGGACACATTAATACCCTTGTTTTAAAATAGTAAATTTAAAAGAGAAAAGTTTATTTCCCCCACGCCTTATAGAGCATGTCCTGAGCCCATTCAACCCATTCCTCATGTATCCCAAGGCAGCACGTACCTGCCAGCTCCCCTGCAGTCAACCCTCCCTCGTATACAGGTGCTAACTCCCTATAGCCGTCCCTATTAAGAAATAAGTTCATCAAGAACAACAAAAGCTTTCAGTAAATCCAAGCAAGACTTAAACTTCTGTAAGAGAATAATAAAGAGACACCTGAAAGGTAAGGCTGGAAGTGTGCCCCAGAAAGTCGGACCTCTAGGCAGGCACTGCAGCACGAAGGGTAATACTTCCATCAGTGATGCAGAGTGGCAAATCCAAAAATTCTTCCTCAAATGTCCAGAAAATTAGCAACATGTGGCAAAAAAGACCACGTAGTGCTACCCCTCTGCCCCCCCGGGGGGGGGGGGGGGGGGGGGGGGGGGGGGGGGGGGG